>CM042437.1:20622636-21240136 GCA_023631565.1 Gymnocephalus cernua
AATGAAAGACGGCATCCCTTTGTATTCTGTCTCTCAGACTGCTGCACGTGAGCGGGCAGCTGTAGATGTCAAATAGTGTTTACACTCACACATGCACAGTCGAAACCAGCCGAGACCAACAGGCTCAAAGACAACAACACAAGCACCGCACATAAACACAAACCTTTTTTGTTGTTCAGGTCTTTGAAGCAGGAGGGGAATAATTTACAGGCTCTTTTTTTTTTTTTTTATGAGAATCTGTGCTGTTCCCACGCCCAGTGTGGCAGGAAAGCTCAACAAAATCATTTGTCTTAGATTGGCTGATTGGCTTGCTGGAATCTGAGTATGTCTTTGACGGAGATGGAAGAGAGAAACTCTCCCACCACACCCACCCCACAACTGGCCTCCTCTCACTTTTATTCTTTAGCTCTCTTTTTTTTCTCCATTTCTGATTCTTCTGTCTCTCTACTTTATGTTTATAGGTTTATCTTTTTTTATAGAGTGAGAGTGAGGCTGACAGAGAAAAGGGGCCCACACTCCTGCACACATAAAAAATGTTTGTGTCATTAATTCTCTCCATCTTGTTTTATGGTCGGGGGTAAGACAGAGAGGGACAGTTTATGTGTGATGGGGAGGGAGAGAGAGAGAGAGAGATAAACAGAGAGAGAAAGATTAAATAAAGAAAGATAAAAGAGGAAGAAAGAATAAAAGACAGAAGAAATGAGCCAGAGAAGCCCTGACTCCATACAACACAGCAGACTGCGGCAAGCTTACACAAACCTGCTTTACAAGATGTGGCTTCCTCCGGGGCTCTCCATGGCTAGCCCTTTCTCCAACTCTCCCAGCACACAATTAATGGCATTATGAGCACCACTGGAAAGCTTCAGCTAAACAGTTGTGTCTACAGTTTTCCCATGGGAACGCCATTTTGTGTCGATGCCAAGCACTCTGAAGTGATAGGGTTATCTCTTTTCACTGATGTTCTCTTTCGGGACTTCCACTGTTGAGATAGCTTTGAGGAAATAAAGTAAAATCAAATTAAGTTTTATCTGTAATTTCAGAGCCAACGAGGATTATCATGATACATCACTGAGCAATGTGGGCTGGACTCTGAGTCGGGCTGTTTTGGAATCCAGTCCGTGGTATTGTTTGCTGCTCTGGGTTTGTCTTTGTCATGAGATGTTTTTCACAGCCAGACAAGTATGGTCAATGTGATGTCCGCAGCCAGAGCATCTGAGCCTAATCAGGCAGGCATTTCAAAGCTGCTGTCATGGGTATTTAGAAATAGGCAGACCAAGGACAAAGGCCGACTATTGGCAACTTGTCCATTTTGTAGCCCCTTTGAGGTTTCCTAACGATGCCTGTGCCGTCATAGAAATCACTGCAAATTAATTTTAACACTCAGTGAAAAGACAGATTAGTGCCGAGAGGATGGCACAAAGGGTGTTAAATATGGCGAGCAGCAAGCTGGACCACAGGCCAGGCCTGGGACACATTACCCACAGCTGCCAACACTGACCTATTTTCACCAAACCAGCTTAAAGATTTTTTAGCATCCTCTATTGTGCAAAGGCAGTGCAAAGCACACCATTGAAGTCTTATCTGCATGACCCCCTTTGGGTACGGTGGCCTTTGATGCCTCTCATAAAGGCAGTGATGGGGTTTTAATTAAGTGTGGCAGGTGATTAGATGGTCCGTATTGATCTGAAGGGTTAGGGGCAGATGTTGCAAGAGACAGCCAGGGGGAAATGGCTCTATAAAGAACACAAACAAGTGCCCAAACTATTGTAGTGGAGACTCCAGTGACAGACACGACCCTCACTCTTAAACCAAGAGAGAAAAGTGATTCCAGATTCTATTATCTTCTTTGCAGGAGGAAATAGTGAGCAGATGGCAACAATAGTCACGGGCCTCAGCACAATCAGCACTGTTCACGGACATCTTTTCTTTGGGACAAATTTACCGTGGCCTCATGAGGTTTTCATTGAAGTGCTAGCACTAGGAGGTGAAGCTTGCCAACAGGTCAATAGCATTAGAGACATGACAGAGGTCCAAGAACATTTTATGTAAACTCCGTCTGACACCATACCCTTTCCCTTAAGGATTTGCTTTGTCTGTTTGCATTTTGTCAGTTTGATTCTTTGGGGGGAAAAGTGATTTTTTTTTTTGTTTGTACAGGAAATGTGCTTAATGTCCTTTTACTTCCTTTACTGCATATCATTTCATGTTAAGCAAGTATTGATATGGTCGACCGACATTTATAAATGTCAGCGTGTACGTCAGTCAGGAAAGATTATTCTCATGTCATGCTATGAATCGTGATCTAAAAGAGTGTAAATGCCTGCTAACCAAGTAACGAGGGTATGTGTCAATGATTGATTGGGTCATGAGATGACTAATTTGTAGTTTATACAGTTCATGGGAGAAATTTATGACGGCAAAGACTTGGTGGCAAGTCTGAGTTTGTCTGCTGGCTGCCACTATGGGACCAGATTGAGAACCATAGTTGAATGATGACCAAGTTTTTTTTAACACAAATAAATTACCTCCATTTAAGGGTACATAAATCGGATCTTTTGGAAAGGCAGTGACCCTTTTCAGGGAGCACAGGCTAAACTTTTTTTTTTAGGCTAAATTACATTCATGCCATAGCTGAATGAGTAGGGAATGTGTTTACTTTTTTGGAAATAGCCATGAATAAAACAAATGGGACCTGGGAGAAATCCTAAAACTTTTATTGAGGAAGAAGTAAAGAAAGATTCAGAGGGTTCTAGCAGACACGTTATCTAAAAGACTTTAAAGTGAGTTACGATCATTTATAAAACAGTCTTCAGTCTAAGGCTTATTGTGGATCATCACTCATTATTGTCAATGTGTGTGATTGTGGTACAAAACAGTATCAGTGAGGGTTGATTACAGTTACAGTAAAGAGTGAACTATAGGCAGATTTTTCTCTGCCACAATTTTGTTCACATGCAAGTGAAATCAGACTAGATCTAAAAATAAATGCTGTGTCATAAAAAATAGGTTTGAGCCAGTTTATCCACTTCACTCTACCAACCTGTCTGACTGGTGCTATATGATATATGCTATAAACATCGAATGCAGTGTGTGCTGTGTTATTGTGCTTTTCGTCTTCGGCACTTCGGTTACTTTCATTTACTCAAAATGTGTGTGTTTTTTTTTTAATATTTGCATATTACGTCCAACATACACTTTGTTGTAGTGTGTGCCTGTGTGTTTGCATGCTTATCTGCACATAACTTGGGGTGAAGGAAGCTCGGTCAAGAATGGTAAAACAAACAAAACACAGGAAAAAATCTATTTGATAAGTCAGTGAATAGGAAAGGGACACGCTTCATGTCTCTCTCCTCCCTCCATCTCTCACTGAAAGCTATTAATGAAGGTCTGGCAGCACTGGTGCAGGGTGGCACAAAGGCCACCTTTGAGAGCATAATATCCGAAGTAATCAGCACCTTGAATGGCTTTAACAAAAACCTGGAAACACAATGGGATCAAATGTACTGTATACTTATTAATCACCTGTGACAACCATCAGTGTTCATGCAGATTGCCAACATTTGAGGAACCCGGGCAGTGATCTTTTGATTTCACAGAATGAAGTGTCGACAGGAACCAGAGCCTTCTCAGCAGCTAAATTACAAAAAGGGCAACACAATAGTTGCTCATTTCCTGCAATGAATAGACTTTTGAAATGACCTCAAGCTTATTCGTCCCCTTACCATTATCAGAATTAGCATGCCACAAAGTGCCATTCCTGTTAGGAACTTGTAATGGTCCTATTTGTAGAAATGACATTCTTGTCATTTTGCACAGGAAATGACTATCCATGTAAATGCATTGTCTGATATTTATTAATTTAAAAAAGCACTAACTCATCACATCCAGGTTTATCTTTTGTGTCAGCATCAATGTACATTGTACCATGAGATACAATGTTCACCATGTCCAATCAGCTTCCACTTTGTGAAAATTCTGTGCTAGCGTGAAGCTTCGAGGTGAGCGATCCACTGGGGATAAATAGGTATCTTTTATGTCTATGCTTTCATTTAAAGGATGAGTTGACCAGTAGACCATTTTCCTAAAATCTTGGTATAATCCTTTAAACGGCACGCTTCTCATGTGCTGTCACAGACATATTATCTCCACTGTCCTCTGTACTGCTGGGGTGTGAGAGAGGAGTATTTGTGTTTTTTTCCTCCTGTGCTGACGGTCCTCTCAGGAGGCATTAATGCTGCGTGTCTAGTCACGCTAGACAGCAGCAGGCTGATTTAGTACTCAGGTTGCTGAAGGTTGCTCCCTCACCTTGACCCCACTGAAACAGGAGAGCTTGAATACTGGCTTCCCCCATTTCTTCAAATAGCAACATTTCTTTACACCACTATGGTCGTAGCAACCGGAAAGCAACTGCTTCTGTGTATTTTTAATAGAACTTATAATCACAATATATGTCTAATTTTCCATTATTTGTTGTTCTTACCTTATTTATCCTTTTGCCTATTTTTCCAGTGTTTGTTGTATCAGCAATATACTTTTGAGTCATTAGGAACTACTAGTGGCATGTGCACCATCGCTCATTTACCCTCAGTCTCACTTGTATTTTTTTATTTGAACATCAATTAAAATAAAAATGTTAACATTATAATTAGTCTATAAATTGAATTTTTAAATATCCAGTAATATTATAATATCACTATTTTTGTAATGCTATTGTTTCACACTACAATTTTATAGATGCCAAATAATAATTACCTAAACATTACAAATAAAAACATCGGTTGACCTGCTGCTTATACAAATGAACACACAAATAAATGATAAAATATTCTTTAATTGTTGTTAAGTGTACTTTTATTAATCTCTGCCCTCATGCTGTACTTGAGTATTATTAGTCATACAGTACCCTGCGACAAGACTAGGTGCATAGCCTTCACTGAAATAGCTGGTGTCAGCACTGTGAAACAGGGTGTTGACCATCTCTGAACATCTGTTTATGCACAGGAAACCAACCTCACTACAGTTTCAGCTAATCGCAGCCTGTTCCAGCTCCCCGATAGACAGCGGCTCAGACTGAGGGTCAGCTTGGGGGTCAAAAGAAGGGAACAGGTCCATATTGTCAGTTTGATTAGGACTCGTACTCTTTCACAAAACCCTGTCCCCAGCAGCCCCCTTGTCTCATCCCGGGCCGGGGTGGAATGCAGGGGAATCTGATGGCAGACAGGAAGTCCTTATTGTACTAGTGCAGAGATCCCGGAGCCAGACAGCATACGGGAGCGATGTCATCCCTGGCCGGGCCAGGCATATCTTTGTGCTTGCTCACCGCGTAACAAAGACGTAAATAAACACTGTTACCCCCACCGGTCTTTAACTGTCATTTCAATTAGGCAGAGTAGTGATCGAAAGCCACGGCCTGTGTTTTTCCCAGCCATGCCGTTACCTCTGACCCCTGCGGCTCGTGCCTGAGGTGATTTTCTTTATTAGTCTATGGGGTCAGTATTTAGCCCCATAGCCATCAGTAGCTGGCTTAAATCTGCAGAGTCAACACTCTGCCTTCCTGGCTGTTAGCTGCATTAGCACACTGAAGCCCTGCAGCCCTCCCACTCCCACTCCCCAAACATCCTCCCTAAGGCCAGATAACATCTCTGTCCTGTGCATTCATGAGCCGGCCAAAAGCCCATGGTCTGAAGCTGGGGTTCTGCACATGTTGATGCAGAGAGGCTTTCTAGGAAGTCTATTCAATTTAAAAATGTGACACTAGACAAAGGATTTGCCAACAGTAACAAGTTTAGAGTTGTGAAAGATAAGTAAACCTTCTTGACAGGTTGTAATGAACTTATTGGCTGCTTAATACTGATCTAACTCGCTGTGGTTGCTGATTAATTGTCTTACCTTGAACTGTTTTTTGACATGCAAAAAAGTTATTAAGAGTGAAAGGGCAAAAGCGTACCTAGAGGCTACAGTCTCTCTCATAGTTTTTGTTTGAATAAATATATCAAGGTCCCCTTACACAAGCCATATAAAATTGGAGGTCTTGACTTTCCCAACGCGAAGAAGTTAACAGAGCTGTGACCAAATGATACATTTTCCAGGAAACCAAGCCTTTGGGATTGAAACAGTAAATGTTTTGTTACAGGCAATAAATCATGACATTGTTTAATTAGCATCCTCCAAATTCTCATTCATTGTGGTGTGCCTCTGAGATGTTTCCCTCTTTGGCTTATACTCACATATTTCTCAAGATATTCCACCCATCAATTTTGCCACTGAGAGAGAGATAGAGGGAAACGGTAATTACACAGGAGGGAAATCTGGTGAGAAATAAAATGGGCCATTGTGAAAATCCTCTCATGGGATTTACAACCCATATCAGATTAAAAAAACAAAAAAAAAACAGCCATTTGCTTATCTGGCTTCTTTCTCATTACGCACATTTCTTTTTATACCATCCAGTAAAACGATGTACGTGTATACAACATCTGTCGCAGATACAGAGATGTAGTCTCACTCAACTGTCTTCCGTTCTCACAGAAACAGCCTAAAACACTGATCAAATACAGTTCCTCCCACTCTCCTCTAACCCTGGGCTTCACCTGAACCTAATCTCACAGGGCATCTCAGCTATACAAAACCCTGTCAACCTGAGTAAGACGATGCCTTGTTGGTGGTGGTCTCTAAAGACCAGCAGGGACAATGGATCAAATACAAACCAAGAGGCTTTGAACTATTGTTGTAACTCTCTGTGCCTCTGTTGCTCATGCCCACCATGACCTTCTGCTCCTCCTCTGCTCCTGATATATCGCTTACTATCCGACTGAGTGAAAGTGCCCCATTCTAGAGCAGGAGGAAATTACTGATTCGCCTCTCTCATCTACCTGTGACCTAGATAACGGTGTCTACTCAATGAATACATGTGGATATAACAGCCTTCATACTGGCTCACTAGTGTTTGTAATCTGATAAAAACCTACTTGGAATTCCCCTTCATCCATCTGACTGCAGAGCCATACTGTAAAACAAATGCAGTCTGGAAACCATGGGAGTGTACTGAAGGTGTATCACTTTCACTTCAGAGTAGAGCTGGGCAAGTTATCGATATTATATTGCTATTGTGATATGAGACTAGTTATCGTCCTCAGTCGTAATATGGTAAATGTTGTCTTTTCCTCGTTTTAAAGGCTGCATTACAGTAAAGTGATGTCATTTTCTGAACTGTTCTTGCCGTTCTATTATTTCCCTTTACCCACTTAGTCACTATAACCGCTTTCCGACCGGAGGGATTTTTGCAGTTCCTAGAACATAACATTCCTAGAACCCTTTTTTTCTCGTGTTCCGACTGGACCAATTTGGGGATTTTTAAGTTCCTCTGACCGCAGTTCCTGTAACTCTTCCAGCTCCTACTTCAGGGCAGGGTGTTTTTGCTGTTCCCTTTTCCTCACAGGAACCTAGGTCCACAAGGGTCGGGTTTCCAGTACAGACAGACCGATAACGTGACAATTTTAACAATTTTCGCCATCTTATTCATCACTAAATTCACTTCTGACAACGTTTAGATTTCAAATATAGGCAGTCTTGCGAAAATGACGAATAGGCTATATACATTAGATTTAGTATTTAATTCATACTTTTTTGGTGTATTTGTTTTCTGATTTTAACGCTACAAAGACCGTTACCATGCATCACTCCCTTACCCCTCCTATGGCCACTTGCCAGTGCGAATGCAAATGAAAAAAAATGGAAATGGTTTTGGGGGAGAGTAGTTAGTAGATTTGCTTAGAAGTGGACTTTTCCTATAACTACGTTCCTGTGACTACTTGGTCGGAAAGCAGCTTATGTCCACATTACTGATGATCATTTATGAGAAATCTCATTGTAAAGATATTTTGTGAAAGCACCAATAGTCAGCCCTACAATATCGCCGCAATATCGACATTGAGGTATTTGGTATAATATCATGATATTTGATTTTCTCCATATCGCCCAGCCCTACTTCAGAGGAAGAAGCAGGATTTGGGAATAACAGATGACATGAAACAGGATTACATGTAATCCAAGTGATTACCATTTACAATGTAAAGAAAATCCTAAACATTGCTCATTCTTTGAATACATGCCTTTTGTTGTTTAATTGTCTTTTCTCCCCGCCTTTACTCGCCCTTTAAACATGAGCCATGAAACATAAGTCATCCACAAAGCGCTTAGATATAAGTGTGCCCAGGCCTTATAAATGCATGGTCGCAAGAAAAGTCATACACATTTCTTCATGCATTTTTTTTTTTAAATAAGCCATGCACTGACAACTGTCGAAAGGAAAGGCGGGAGCCTATTTGTGTGTGGATATTGCAGAGCGCTGCCAGCTTTCATGAATAACACAATAAAACAGTCAAACAGCGTTACAGAGATCTTTCAGGTTTCCAAATGTGGGACTTTCTTTCGCAAGAGGAATCCCAAGGAATCTGATCCTTGGATATCAATCTCTGTCTGCGTGATAAAGACACTGATGACAGAGGAGTTGATCACTAGCCTAGGGTGGGGTCCATGCATATTTGTCTGCAGTTCTACAGTAAATGCTGCTGTCTCCACCCAAACTCAAACCACTCCACAGACTTGTCTCTCTTCCCGAGCTGTCGGCAGACATCAAGTCTAACATATAGTACACTCTGCGTTCACCTTCATTCCATCAAGCATTTCCTCAAGACAGGACCACGAGGAGCCTCGTCTAATGAGAAAACAACATGTATGTAATCAGCGTGACAGAACGGGGCAATTCTGAAAAACCTCAGTAAAGCTATCGCTGGCAGAGGCTGCTTATGATACAGGCTTGTCAGTTTCTGCCAGCTGGCACAGGCGCCCTGGCAAAACCATGCCTGGTGTTTAATGGATCATAAAGGTTTGCTGGGAGCCGCTTCACAGCTCGAGTTGATTTAGCAATGTAACACAAACCCATTAGTGCAGCGTTTCTGTGTAAGCAAGCATGGCATTCAGACTCCATGCACCATGCATGCTCCATGCAGAAAAACACAGACTTATAGCCCTCGTAAATCATCAGGTCTGGGCAACTTGCACAAAAAGGCAGTTACACATTTCATCAAAAAGAAATGATACAGCTTATCACATAATCACTGTAAAATTATTGGCATGCCCGAGGCAATTATTCTCAACTGCTTCATGTAAAATCGTAGGAGCAATTTCCTAACCATTCGGTCCACAAAAACGATCCATTAAATCCAAAATGATGTTTGGAACTTATTATAAGGAGAAGTGCACTGCCTTTAGCCCCTCTTTAGAAAACTAGCTGCATTGTTTTGCCTCCTATTTTAGCACTCTACACATATCCAATGTTAACAATTCTGCATCTCAAGGCTTGATGTATCATTAATGTGAAAAAGAAGGTTCACTCTTACCTTAATACAAAAAGACCCAAGAGCATCATTATTCCAGGAGTGTGCAGTTAAACTGAAGACATTATTCAACCCTCACTTTCTCTGTTTGAAGATAGGTGACACACTGTAGACAGTGCGTTGGCATGAGGACAAGCCTGGCTGGCTGACAGAAAGGGATTAAACGGGATTAAGAGTGTCCAGATGCCGGGCCACACGCACATTCGTTCAAACTAATACTTCGACATACTGACACACTGCAGTGCAGGATAAACAATGATCAAAACCATTATCATTATCTCATCACTCACAACCAATACCCATCATTCCACTGTTTCATATCAACATTTGCACACTGGATCTTCACAAATCAAAACATTTAAATAAAGATAGTTAGATGCTAACAGTTGTGTCTCTGTTTTTACACATGCGCTTTGTATCACCTCGCTGTCTGCAGGTCTGTTGTTCAAAGCGGATTATAGTCGGCCTGATGCACCCTGTGTCACCAGCCCCCCCCCCCCCTCAGTGAAGGATACACATCTGGGTCATGAGATTTTGTGAGTGCAGTATTTGTTTTTCAGATTTCTGCATCGTGATCGTGGCTGTGGAATTGATAGAGTGATTATAAGTTAATCAATGCAAAACAAACAAGGACCCCCACAAAATGATTTTATTTTCCTCTAGAGCCCATTTAAATATATCATTTTTTTTATATATAATCTACATTTCCTCTGAGGTGATTGTAGGAAGGGAGAGTTTATGAACCTGTAGTGTAGTTACAGAGGCCAGAAATTCCCCAGCCGCAGCTCTGGCTGGAGGGTGTTTAGAGAGTGCAACCAGGAGAGCTTTTGGTACGGCTCTTGGGGCCGGCCTTGCTCCCTGGACGGCCTCCCCTGGAAGTCTCCTGTGACCCCCTCAGTCTTTCCATAACTCTGCTGAGTGATTGCGGTGGTCAATTAACACTCTGTGAATTGCTCCCGGTGGAGAGAACGGTCACACTCGTAACAGCAAGAAACCAAAGCCGCGGGTTCACTCCGAGTTCTGCAATAATAACACAGTGGACCTGGTACAATGAAAAATGGGTTGAGGGCCCAAAACTATAATAGCAGCTATTGTGCTGGTGGTCACACAGTCACTCAAGTGCAATATTCAGGAAGGCCATTTCATTACATCCAATAGAGCCTCAATCATGTGTAAAATTTGCAGTTTAAATGGGCTCGCTATCATATCAATCATCAGCGGCTGCAGTGAAGGCTAATGGAGGTCCTTTCTTCCTGCTGACTATTTTGGCTTAATTTAGTCTTTTTTTTAATCAAGACAGGCCTTTGAGTGATTATTGTTGTGCTGAACCAGAGTGCTCACACCAATATGTTTCCTGAAGATTAGAGGGAAAAAATAGAATTTGTTCTGCTGGAGGAAAGAAATCAGCCAAAATGCGTTTGATGTTAAATGTGGCAGCGGACCTGCAAAGAACTTGTTTAATTTTTTACGTCCTGAGTTTGGACAACCACAATGGTATGTCCTACTAAATACTGAAACAGCTAAATTAAGAACAACCTTTAGGCAATTTGGTTGAATTTAGAATATGAAATAGTGTTTAGCCACATTGGAAACTGCTAATATGGTAATGTCAGGTCCACCACTTTGGTCCAGACTGAAATATCCCAACACCATTGGATGGATTGTCATATACTTTTGTACAAACATTCTTGGTTCCCTGATGATATATCCTAATGACTTGATCCCTTGAACTTTTATTTATGATGTTCACATTTGTTGCTTTAAGTGAAATGTTTGAGTTAAACTATTGGATGGATTGCCATGACATTTTGGGATCCCTAAACCTTAAATTTGGGGCTCAAAACGACTTTTAAGCGACTTTGAGTCCGTGAAAAGCGCTATACAAATTCTATTTATTATTATTATTATTATTAAAACAGGTCAACATTTTAATTTGTCTAACACCTAGTTGATGATAAGTACCAGCAAAACAAAACTTCCTATCAGCCTCTGCTGCACTTAATGTTTAGTGCTAATTGGCAAGAGTCTAAACTACGAAGACGACCATGGTAAACGGTACCTGCTAAACATCAACATGTTAGCATTGTCATGGTGAGAATGTTAGCATGCTGACGTTAGCATTTAGCAAGTACAGCCTCGCAAAGCCGCCAGCATAGCTGTAGACTCTTGCTCTAGACGTTTGTTTTATTATTATGAAATGCTCTTTTCTTGGTAAGAAGTGATCTCACACATGAGCATATAAAATGTAAGCATTGAGTATGCTTAAAAAACTATTTTATCTTCTGATCACTTCTAAGAGCAAAAGCGTGTTGCTTCTATATGGACACATCGAAAGGCAGGGTGAAAAGCCTGCCGTTGTCACCCTGATCACTCTGTAACATGGGGCTGTTTGTCAGATTGACAGTTTTGGAAAGTTACAATATTTTGACACACTTCCGCCCAATTCCAACATCGGAAATGTTTGGTGGAGAACTGTTTTCACATGCTGTTTGACAATCCGATAAGTACTTCATACTGAGGCCCTGACGTGTCCCATGCTCCTCTGTCCATCATGGCCTGTATCAGGCATGAATGGTGCCACTTTATGAATGCATTCATGGGGAAGTGTACAGAAGAAGTTTGAGACTGACTCAGCAGCTGCAGGACGCGGAGGAAGCCCCAAAAGGGAAGTGATGTAGTCTGCATAATCACAGTGATGATTCACAGGCTGTAAAAGCACCCAAACTATGTCATCATCACTGAGAAATTAGCTTGTGGACATTTTTCTTTAAAAGTTCCTTGTTGCTCCTTGTGATGAGTTTAATTAAAAAAAATCTCACAACTATGAACTCTTACAAGTATAAAACATCACATGCATCTCAAAATGTTATACAAACTACAATTTCATGTTGGCATATTTAGTTTATTGTGCCAACAATACATTTCCAGGGGACACAAGTTTTAAACAAAAATAATAAGCAACCTCTATTTTTAATTAAATGCACAGCCTTTGTCCCTCGGCTCCAAATGCTCATTACCCAACAATTACATCATCTGTGGTCACACTTAAGGGTGTGTGTTGATGGTTGAACACATTTACTTTGTTTATAGATGTTGTGACTTGGAGTGTGGAAAATAGGTGGTCAGTACCCCCACAAACCCCTTAATTTGCACTTTGTCGGCCTTGTTTTTTATGATGCTGCGAACAATTATGTATACAAGGAACATCCCATAAAAGACACTAATATAAACATTTTATGACTGCAGACAATCTTTTCCCCAGCACAAAGACATTTTAAGAAGTAAACACATGACTTCATCATCTATATTTTATCTCTGGTGTTAAGATATACACCCTGCAAGGTGCTTGGCAGGAAATCAATAGCAGACACTTGCTCTATCCCAACATGTAGTTCAGTGTTTTTCTGGACGGGCAAAGTCGGGTCCAGCTTTGCAGAACCCAGCTGTGGCTTTTGGTCCCTTGTAAAATGTTTTCATGTCTAGACATTGCACCAAAATAGAAACACTGAATGGATTTAGCTGAGAATCGCCTCTGTCCTACCCAAAGGATCAGTGTACTTTCTCATGAGTGAGAATAGCACTCTTCCGTTCTGTTATTCAACCTCATAGTTCAATAGACCCGTCAGTTGGAATAGTAATGTTGATACAGCAATAAGGACGGGTGAGATAACAATGATATCTGATCCAGATTCGAAGGCTTGCACAGAACACTGAACTGAGTAATGGAGTAATGTTGCATTGTTAAATTCAAATATTTAAGCAAAGTAAAAGCTCACATAAACACATAATAAAGACCTCATATTATTGTGTATAGCGATTAAAATGCCCTGCATGTGTTAAGCAAAGAATTGAGTCAGACGTAATGTCGCCACCATACCTTTTGTGTTGACTTGGATGTACTTTTGCCAAACAAAGACCAACAGTTGGAAGAAACGTGATTCAGAAACAGGAGAAAGGACTATTTACTTCTCCCAGAGATGAAAAGCAGGAAGTGCGTGCAATTGATAAGTAGCCCCAAATCTTTCTTTTTTTGTATTGGTCCTTCAATAGTCTATTTCTTTTAACTGCTGACACTTTGTTCGCCCAAAATGCGTCTGGTTTTTGTTTTCTCACTCAGACTTTGGAGAAAATCCAATGTTTTAAATCAGTCTGCAATTTACATTTCCAGTGGACTGTTCCTTGCTTAAATTTATTTGAAAGGTGCTTGCCCAGGGAGCTTATGAGTCAGGGTTCAGGAATCCCCTCATTCACTGCTAATGCACAGTGACAAACAGCGAGGATGGATCGGGATCTCCAAACATTCTCCACAGGCTTCATAGAGCAATCAATTTATCACAGGCCTGGTAGAGCAGTGCCAAGGCTTTTAACTGCAACGCAAGCCGCGGTCCATGCTGCTAACAGGGGGAGAGCATGAAGATTGATGGCCAGATGAAGCTCTATTATGACTAACCCCACTTGGTGGTTTTCAGACGGTGCCGCCGGGCTGCTCTAAGAGTGCCAGTGGTGCTGGTGGAGCAGCAGCAGCATGACCCTGCCAGTAAGAGTGACAGGGAAGAGTGTCACAGCCACATACTGAGGATGTTTTGTGGAGTCTGAATGATCGGATCTGCATTGTGTTGATCTGCAGTCAACAGACAGTGGCCCAGCTCTGGCAGTGGTCCATGCTAACAAATACCAGCTTTAGCTGTGGAGAACAGATAGTCTCCACTCTTATTCTGAGTAATGTCTGCCTCTCATTCATTTGGGCGACACATGAAAAGTTTTCAGACACCGGGGCCATGCCAGAGGTGACATCACACCATATTTTCTCCTCCTATGAGGCAGACTGCAGCAGGATGTTAAGGAGGTTGACATGACAAAACCACCTCTGCTTACGAACGTGTACGTGTCAACGCCCTTTTTATGTGTGCGGCGTGAGAGCGTGTGTGCCAGATTGTGCGTACGGTTACTTGTGCCACATCGTACACGTTTATGATCATGTGTGTTCGCCGTTTGATGATGCTGCAATGGGGTAGGGGAGCATTTCTTGAATAAAAAAGAAATTTATTGGACAACTGAGGCATTCTATTTTCTATCTTCTAATTTGTTTTTAAAGAGGTAGAATAACTAATATTTCTGAGATCTACATCCAAGAAAGAGCTGTTGATGAATAGGGTTATGCCTGATGTGCTTGCAAATTACATACATTCTACGTTAGAGGATACAATGTCCCCTATTGAAGATATGTTCTTGCCCCCTCTTCAGTTTACAGTAAATTTGTTTACTTGTGATTGTCTCACATGCAGCCTTAAAGCCTTGATAAAATTGAAAAGAAAAATGTATACCTTGTTAAACTTTACATGTCTTGTGGCTGCTCAGTTACACAGGTCTAGGCCATGAAAGAATACTATTACAGCCTTACCATTTTTTAAGGCCTTTGTACCGCCATGTTTCCTTAACTCGCTGTAGGCAGTAATGGGAATTATACACTTTTATGTTCCACCCATTGTAAGCTTTCTTTTGCTTTAGCCACTCCGCAGTCATTTATATGTCAGCACTGACTGCAGATAAAGACATGGGCCTTTGTGTCTGTGACAGATGGAATGTAACCAGGAATTAACCAAGCTTCAAATGGCCTAATACAGCTAAATAATTACCCACAATGATTGCAGTTTGTTTAAGCACAAGATAGAAAACGCTCCAGAGGTTTCATGTTACAAAACACTGTTTTGCATCACGTGTTCTTGTTCAGATCATCACTTAAGCTAGACTTGTGGTAGTCCCTGTGGCTGACATATTGAAACATAAAACAGGAATCACACCTACAACTTCGCCCCTTGCAATCAGGGCTTGTCTCTGTGGTCAGTCACGGTGGTTGACTTTTAAGTTCATTGTTTTAAATTCCCCTCCTCACTGCACATGATTTAGTTATTAGACTGCGAAGGAGAGAGTGATGTAGGAAGAGAGAAGATGGGGAAGGAGGAGTATGTTTGCAAGATTTTTTTCCCTCAACTTAGCCTCTCTTCCTTGCCTTTCTGCTGCATTCCCTTGTCCTCACTCTGCAGTCTCTAACAGAAGAGGGCTTCAAGGAGAGGCTGGTCGAAGTCAGACAGGGATGGGCCTGAAAGAGGCGTATTGTGAGGTCACATTCTTCCCAAATGCAGGCAGGAGCCAAGTCAGTAGCTAGCGGAATTACCCCCATGAATCATGCCCATTGTGATGCCTACTAAGGATGAGAACATGGAAAGGAATTAGGTATGGCAGAGCCTTATCAGCTTCCCATTCGGAACCGGCCGCTGGCTCGGTACGAGCAGCCGGACAGCCTTTCCCATCCTTGCTCATGTAGAGTGTCCGCGAATGTGGAATTCCTCCACTGCCATGTGTTGTTACTTAAGGGTGTGCTGCAGCCAAGTTACTGCGCACTTTTCCATCCACGCCCGTCCTCCTGTCTGTGCACTTCCTTCCCTCCCATTTACCCAGAGATCTTTGTGGTAGGTCCTGGAGTTCAGGCAATATTAGGTTGCACCTCTTAAAACATGTTAGGCTTTGTGGTGAAAATTAAAGAATGGAAAAATGATGAAATGTAACATTTTGCTTAGGGCTTTTTCACATTTAAGCAAAAGGGAGAAAAGATGAGACGGCTGGAAACACATTTATTTTTCATGCACAGTCCCATTTGTTTCCTCTTAACCAGCTCTCTGCAGAGTCTATGTTGAGTTATATGTCTTGGGTGGCATCTGCTCAGTAAAGTGAGAAGGACGTGAGAAACAAAATATATATATATTTATTTTTTTTAAAGATTATTTTTCGGGGCTTTTTTTCCACGTGACAGATGAAGACATGAAAGGGTAGGGGGGGGGGGTGGTTGAGGGTGGGGGGAATGACATGCATCAAAGGGCTGCAGGTCGGAGTCAAACCTGCGGCCGCTGCGTCGAGGAGTAAACCTCTATATATGTGCGCCTGCTCTATCAACTGAGCTAACCCGGCCACAGGAACAAAATATTTTTACAGCACAAATTTGGGGGATTTATTATATATCATTATTTCACATCAACTTTTCATTTGAATCCATTTAAAAGTAGCTGTTTGCAGCGACCATAAATCCCCCTTGACTGCTCTTTGTGTCTTGGGTTGAGAGATTCTTACATGATATGACAAATGAGATGAATTTCATGGTCAACAAAGAAAAGCGTTGTCAAGGAGGATGAAACAGATAAACATTGAGAATTAAATGCTGTAATAGAAAACAGTCCGCAGCGAAGGCATGCATTCTCACTTATAAATAACCCTTTGGTGATTTGAATGGAAAGAGCCAGCAGAGAATAAATGAGTCTGCTGCATGATAAACTATGCTATGCAGCTATCGAGCCTAACATGACTTCAGCTAAAGGTTTTAACCCTCCAGGACTTTGTGATGGATGGTAAACAATCCTGAACCATTCTGAAGCATGTATGAATGAGGTAATAGCAGTGAGACAGGAAAATGGACTGTGCCAGGAAGTCTCATGTCAGCATTTTCAACTGTCCATGAGAACAAAAGAGAAAGGAAAAAAAAAAAATGAATCTTGTCGGTTGAATCTAGATATCCTCTTTCTGTTTGTTTGTGTGGTGGTGGTGGTGGTGGTGTGTGTGTGTGTGTGTGTGTGTGTGTTTCCATCAACGGCAGGCAGGACAGGACAGGGTGTGGGCAGGAGTCACCCCCTCCACCCTCCTCCAGCCCCTCCTCCCAGCCCTCTCTGCCTGGGAAGGGCACGCCGGGTGGGGCTGGCAAAGCTGTGAGGGCCCCCATACCTCATAAGGGCATGACACAAGCACTGACTACATACATCCGGGGTGTGAAGTCTTTGTCATAACACAGCTCTCCACAAAAATAAAATAAACACATGAGAAGGAGGAGGGAGAAAGGAGAAGGTGGGGAGATATAAGGACAGGGAGGGAGCCAATGGGAGCAGGTAGGAGGGGGAAAAGTGGAGAGATAAGTTGAGTAGGACAAAGACTGGGAGAGTTGGAGAAAGGTGGCGCATGAAACAAAGCAACAAGCCCCCCCAAGTTGATTACTATTGAGTAAGCCCCGAGTCCATTAGCACAAATAACATCCAGGTGCTGCTGTGGCTATGGTGGCTTTTTTCACTGGGGTGTAAACGACCTACTCCTTTTCATGCTCCAACACAGGAGGCCGGGAAACAGGCCAGACAAGCGCCATGTCTCCTTGGGCTATTCCTCTTTCCTTCTCTCCTCCATCACCTGAGTCCCATCAGGAGTCCCGCTGCTCCTCGAGACATGTTCTGTTCAGCGCCTGCCTGTGACATCACCTGAAAGCATTGTTGCTCTCTGATCTCTCTCTCTCTCTCTGTGTGTGTGTGTGTGTGTGTGTGTGTGTGTGTGTTGCATGTGGATGACTTCTCTCCTTGGGTGAGACCTCCCTCCATTAATCGTTACAGTTCCCTTCTCACAACTGAGCCGGGGGGCCCCTGAGCTCGCACTAAACATGCTTTCTTTTTCACTAGTTTAATGAGGAATAGGAGAAAGAGAGGGAGAAAGAAAGTTTGGCAGAAAAAAAGTGGAGGGATTTTTCAAAACAGCCACAGAGGATTTATTTGACAGAGGGAGAAAGGAGAGAGGGAGAGTCAAGAGACATTCTGGATGTGGAGACAAATATGTGTGCATGGAACCACACTACACCCATGTTACCTCTCATTACCTCCAGATAAGCAGCAGTGCACCACAGCTGGCTGCTGTCTCTCAGTAATGGCCACTATAGTACAAATTAGTGGCTGTAGCCAAGCCCAGTCTCTTTGGCTACTAGGCCTAGACTCTGCATCCTCTGGGTCTGTTTCACAACTGAAACAGGCTTGAGCGTTTGTCATTACATCCCATTTAAGGCTGTTAGTCATTCAGGTCATAAAGTCCCCTCTATTCTTATTCTCAGAGTTGTGAAGTTAACATAACTGGATTATAGTAATCTGATTACAAAATATAGTAAGTGACAATAGCAATGTGACTGCTAACACACACACACACACACACACACACACACACACACACACACACACACACACACACACACACACACACTCACACACACACATATCTAATAGCAAATGCACATGGCAAGGAACAGGACACAATTAGTGCCAAGGGTACAGTGCCGTTTACGTAGGAATCTATGTATAGTATGTATGGGGGTATGTAATAATTTCTCAGTCTTAGTAGAAAAGTCAGTCTTTCCATCTCATGGATCTCCTCAATCATTTCCAGGTAATTATTTGCTGTACCGTAGGTGGATTATTCTGCACAGTACACGTTACGTGCCGTTTACAATACATATTGTTGTAATGTATGTAGATCTTACATCTTGAACATCTCCCTCTTAACGCGCCATATGCATACTCTGTACCCATGCGTGTATACTCAGGTGACTGTACATTGTAAGGAGGTGCTCAATCACTCAAGCCTTCACCATTGCCCTCATGTTCCCAGTATTCCTTTCTGGGGTAGGTATTGTGCGTGTTAAAACAAGAAGTTCAATCCTTGCAGGTAATGATCCTGCGAGCCTCCTCTCCTTCTCACCGCAATATTTGCACTGCTGGCTGCTGCTTTGTGTCCCTTATTTACCCCTATTCCTCTCAGCAGTGCTTCACCTCTGGGTCAGCCTTTGTTGTAAAACAGTTTGGGTTGTAGTACGAGCTTGGTGTCATCCTGTGTCAACTCCTTATGAGGATGTCTGTGAAACATTCACTCAGCTGGGATACAAGCAGTTACGGGAGGCTGCATTGGGGACAAACCAGGCAGAAAATCCACTCATCCCTGGGGTGACCATTAGATATGGTAAGTTGAATTGATATGGGACTGGGTGGTGTTTGAGGTGAGGAGGCCTCGTCGTTTACAGTCTTGAAGATCTCAGCCTTAAAACACCATGACAAGGGAACAAAGCCAAAGCTCTGATCCTTAAGCTCCATAATGACTGGATACATGCCATCCATAGGGACTGATCTCATTTATGTTGCACTGTTAGGTCTGTGATCCTCATGCGCTCAACTGCTCTCTATAGTAGTGCTGAATACAATATCAAGCATTGTTGAAGGAGTGTCTGGAATCTATCCAGCTTCAGTATCGCTGCAATACAGTGAAGGAGAATGTATCTAGATTCGTGAGCACACTGAGTGAAATGTGCGAGCATAGTGTGCACACAGGTGTGAATACCACATGTTGTTCATATTTATGTTTGTACATGCCACCTCTTCAGAGTTGTAAGTTTTTTTTAGGGCATCTATCTCCTACTGCAAGCCTCCAGGAGGAAAAGTTGTTGCAGCACTGAATAAATGTTATTTATGGCCACCTTGACAGATGCTAATACAGCAACTGTGCACACAGAAGCCAACTCAAAGTGCTTGGTATAAACATACCAAGAGGATAAATCCTAGTTCAAAAAGCTGCTTAACATTACAGTGAAAGTATTACTATTATTTTTGCAGAGAATGAGAGACATGGTTTGGACTATTTCGGGGAAGTCTGAATGTTCACTTTGAACAGAAAGTTTGTGAATGAGTAGTGTGTTGAAAACATGCAGTAATGGAAAAAGCAGACATGAGGATGTCGCAATGTAGAAAAAAATACAGTATGCGCAGTGGCAATCAAACATCTCTGTAACTTTCAGGGTTTCAGTTACAAATAAATGCATCAGTGTTGATAAACCTAAATTCTCCCATCACCAGGTCTTGTTCTGCCATAGTACTGCCTATGATGCAACAAGACTAAATCCACCGATTCAGCAGAAATGTAAGCATGTAGTGACATGTCACAAATGATTGCATATCAACTTTTTCCAAAACCAAGAGTCACGACTGGCATGGCAATCACCCAAGGGATGGGACAGAATAACAGATGATCAGCATGTTATGTGATTAATGTCCTTTTTATTAGTGTTGCGTCATGTTTTTGGTGTTAAACTTCTCATGCAACATAAGTTGGAACCAAGTCATCCAAACCATACAACGACATACGCCGTTTGTTCCTACCTTCTAATACGACCCATAGGAACATTTCATAAACTAACACCCCTAGCGGTGGCAGGAAATACGACCCACATGAGCGTTTTCCGTCCTTATATAACCAGAGAATGTAGTAATCGCATTTTTAAACACGTTGTTAATGTTGTAAAATGTAGTAGTTTGGTTAGTTTTTGTGTTAGGTTATACAAAAACTACTTGGTTATGTTTAGGCACCAAAACTACTTCGTTAAGTTTAGAAAAAAGATTGTGTTTTGGTGTAAATCAGATGTTATTTCTCTTCTGGTTATGCAGAACATGACATGGCTTTTTATGTTCCGTTTGTTCTGTAAAGTTAAGAAAAAACTCACTGTTTACTGTTTACATTTATTTTATATATGGACTCGAACCCTGGTCCCCTGGGTGAAAGTCCTGTGTTTGTTTGACCCATGCCTAACACTGAATTTGGCGCTCTTCTACTTTGTCACCTTACCCCCAATTTATACCGAGTGTCTCCGCTGCGTGCCTGCTTCGTGGTCCGCCGTCCGTCAATACACACCAGGTCCGGATTTGTTTGTTGCGGCCATGACTGACAGCTGTAGTCAGGAAGACCCACTAGATCTCGCGAATTCACGTAGAATAGAACCACAAAACCAACAACAGTTTGTTTCCATCCAGAGGAGTAGAGGGGAAACAACTCTGTGCTGTGTTTTCAAGGTGTAGTGAAGGGAAATATGATCCGCCGTGAGCACGGTGTATTTTATTTTTGACCGGATGTTTTATTTTGTTTCTGTGCTCGACTTCCTGTCCCGCACTATCTGCCGTGTGCTGAATTGCTGTGGAGCTCTCCGGCGTCCGGCAAAAATAGAAGCTCTGCGTATCTACTCCGGAGGGCTGCGGACCGCCGCAGCTGTGCCGGAGTCGTGACGCAACCTGTGGAAATACACACATTGACTTTAATGGAAACCGATTGACTCCGCCGACGTTCCGGAGCCGTTCCGCAGCCATTACGCAACCGGTATAAATTGGGGGTAACTTTCTGCTTTGCTCCTGTCATAATTACTACGGCGACCATCCAGTAAGAGCGTTCGCCCCATGTTGTCTGAGTGGATTTTTTGCTGTCTTTGTGATAAACCCAAATCCTTTTTGAATCTCTTTGCCCTTTCTCTGCCCTGCTCTGATGCACTTTGGTCTACTGCAGTACTGTACACTTGTATTAACCCAATGTATTATACTTTATTATGTTTGATTTGCACAGTAAAACACACAGTTCCCATGGCAATGGTGAGGCTCGACAGAGAAAGCTTTATTTGTTTGCATGATAGTTTCTTCACCCTCACTGGTTCACTGCCTTGGGTTGGACTCGTATGTTTTGCGGATTTGATGTTCACTGCGTTTTGGAAACGGTCCATTTCTGACCCAATACGCCACTCTACAGTTTGGGCTAAAATGCCATATTAAAAACAACATACTGTTGTTGATGTGGCAGGGTCATTGGAGACATAATGAAAAAAGAAGTGTGTGACATTTTTGCGTTCATTGAGTGCATTCCATTTACTTTCCAAATTGCAAAATTCCCCAGCCTTCCCCAGCACATGGCAATGATAGGTACTGTAGTATATTGATGCATGCTCTAAGTACCGAAGTACCACATAACCCAGAATTAAAGCCATATGTGCCATGATGCACTGTATTTTTGAAAGAAAATGTAAGACAAGGTATCAGATCTGACGCCCAAAGTTATGGTGCATTTCAATACTCAGCCAATAAAAATTAGAAATCCAATACAGGTGACCAGCAGATTTTTTATTTCAGTGAAAGAAAATGCATCATCCTGTTTAACTGCTCTGAAGGAATACAACATCATTAGCTGGAGGTTCTCAACCAAACTACAGGGCATTTTTACAGTGGGACTGGCTGAATAAATCAGCTCTCTTGGAGTTCTCAAACTAAGTAGGTTTTATTTGCTCTCTTTGATCTCTGCAGAGCACCTGCATCTGATGTCTCAGGGAAAATCCTTTAAAAGTCAGAGGCATGTTCATGTGGCTGCCACAGAGACCTGCTTTCTCATCACTTTATTATCAAGTCTTTTAACTCCGTATGTAAGAAGCCAGACTGAAGCTCCTGAGCGGTACCGAAGCATGAGCATGAGGAAATACCTAAAGACATAATAATCATTAAATGATTAAACCAGGAAAGCAGGCTCTGAGTCATCTCATGTGTATTCAGTGTAAGTGCTACAACTCTCAGGAGGCACCTGTGTTCCATCAGCATGCCATTAGAGTCTAAAAAGATCACGTCCAGGATCCTGCTAACATCCTGTTTCTCATGTGGGTGTGTGTGTGTGTGTGTGTGTGTGTGTGTGTGTGTGTGTGTGTGTGTGTGTGTACTGTATATGTGTGTACTGTATATGTGTGGAGGAGTAGGTTGGGGTGAGGTGGGGGTACTAGGCTAAGTTGTTTTGTTTTAATCAGTTTCGCCTGTAATCACACTACTCAGAGTTGGCAGGCGATGAGACTGGAGATGGGCCTGATGTGGGTAAAATGACTTCCTGTCTCTCGCTCTCCCTCTCTCACTCTCCCCGGACTGACTCATAGCTGGGGAGCGGCCGTGCGTGTGAGTGTGAAGACGAGGGGAAGTGAGCTCACTGGTGGGCCGACCTGGCCCTCTTGGGGCCAAATCGCTGCCCGCTAATTAACCACAGAGTGGCCCCTTCCCACCAGGACCCAGCAGGGACTCTGCTCACCACAGCCACTGAGCTAGCAGAGTCAGCGGTCACTTTATGCAACTTTGCAGTACTTTCTTGAATTCACTGCATGAGCGTGTAGAAGACAACACTGTGCACAAGTGTTGATCCTCTCACTAATAAAAATGTACCTACCTAAATGTAGCATGCATCCCTGTTCCACACTTTGAGTGACATCAGTTGTTTTCTTTGAGCTTTGACCTCAATGATCTGGCTGTGGTGCTGGGACCATGTTGCCCATGTTGCCATGACAGTGTGTACCTTGTGTTGTGTAATGTGTTCCAGATGGATAGGTAACGCCAAACATACTACATTACACCAGCGTCTGTTAGAATAATCTCCTACCACCTCTAAAATGCTTTCCTTGGATGCAGAAAGGAAGTGATGATCACGATTTACAACAATCTGCTTTGATTTCTGGAAATCTAGACCACCACCTTGTCTTGGCTGGCTGTGACTTAGAAACTGGCAAGATGGGAGTCTGTGGCTTGAAGCTAATAGGCTGAAGAGCAGCCAAGCCCACCCACACCTGACAATCCAGGGTAATATCCAATAAAAAAGGGAGGCATTAAGTGAACAGCGAAAAGTCAGGATAACTATTTAATAACTCAACTGCAGAGTTTGAGAGCTATTTTTACTCTAACAATAGTAAACAATGTATGGCGGTCTGGCTCACAAAGGAAAAGCAAAAATGCTGATCAACAGATAGTTTCCAGGAGAATCAATCCAACAAGGACGCGGGATGATTAATGTGGTCAAGTAAATAATCTTCTTCTTTTTTTCTTTTTTTTTTTTTACATCATTCTTCTAGGGGTGGAACAAGACCTTGAATAAATGTTTACCAGCATTACAGCAGTGCCGTTACTGTACACAAAAGGATCTAAAGCACAGGATATTTCTGCTTAGTTTTCGGACTTTGTAGTAAATACAGATGATTTAAAAATGTGTTTTGTTACAGGGAATAATGCTCACTTAGCATGCTTCTCCAACTAGTGTCTTTTGTTGTTTTTTCAAATGTATGGGATGCAGCAACCGATCTCTGTCTGTCTGAAGTAAAGACTCAAAACTCTGCAGCAAAATATTATTTCTCCTAAAGAAGGTGGATGTCTGTTTAGTCAGATAAATGTGAGCTCTTTTGGGTCTGTCATTGCTGAGGGTTTCTTTTTCATTTTGGACCACACATGAAGTAAATTGATATGCAGACAGTGTCATAGGAGAATTATAAGACTGACATATACATGTTTATACATGTTTTAATAGAGGCAAATTAAATAGACATGAAATCTATACTAATGTCACTATAATCTGTTTGGAGCTCCCTCTCTGCACTTTAAAATAGAATCATTGTGAAACAACACAGCTTGAGTAATAACTAATATTGAGAGGCATATGACAACCATTGACGGGAAGCACATTAAAGCTTTGCATCATAGGATGTGTCACCAGTTGAGCAATTGGCATTGCACTTTGTTGATGTAATATGGCAGTCATTATCTTCCACAGTACCTTCCAAAAGAGGAATACCCTCTCAAATGTCAAGTCAGATCAGTTCTGTGGAAAACCACACTGACTACAAGAGCCAATTTGTCGCATTTGCAGTATGTGGCACCACACCAGCTCCAGTAACATTCATCATTGCCCTGATTGGCCCTCATTAGGAGAGCAATAAAGTGAACTGACTCACTAATCATACAGATATTGCATTTTCTTTTCATTGTCAAATTCAATTGTTGGCCAGAGGATTAATTCCATGTTTGGCCTGTGCTGCATTGACTACCACTTTCTGAATAAAGGAGCAAAGACACTTTAATTGCCAAGAAAAATAAATGTACAGGAATTTGTCTTGGCGCTATTATAGTAGAGGCAGATGGACAATATACCGAGTTTAACAGAACATACTGACAGACATACAGTAGAACAAGGACAGCAGGACCTCACATACTGAGTGCAGGGATATGGAAGACATACTATGGACACCACCCTCTACATAGTTTTGTATAGAGTGCTTGAAAAAATAATACTTTTCAGAAGAAACTGCCTGCACTTAAGATTGTTTTTAATTTGTAGGATTCTTTGAATGCAGATGGCATGATCTCCTTCCATGTGTGTAGCTTTCAAATCCCCCTGCAATGCAAAACATTGCATACATTGTTTTCTTTAACATAAAGAAGCTATTCCTGTGCCAAGAAGTTATGCCTGTGCCATATGGATACATTTCTATTTTGTAAACCGTAACTACTCTTATTTCAATTTCTCATCTTTGTGTTTTAAACAATTTCATACTACAATGTTCTGTTTTGCTGAAATGCAAATATGGTGTGTGCGTGTGTGCGTGCGCGCGCTAGTGTGTGTGTTCTGGCACAGGGTGCTGATGAATATGCTGTGCCACGTTGAGCAATGCCATTATTGCATAGGTGTGTGATAATATAGCTAGTCTTCTATGCCCTATATCCAGAGCGCAGGGATGGGATTACTCTTAGAAGCATCCGGAACATACCTTTCTGTTGTGATTGGGCTGAGTTTAAACTACTGAGGCTACAAATACATATGTGGACCACATATGAATTAATGCAAACTACAACCATATGAAGCTGATGGCAGACAAATGAAAGAAAGAGAAAATAGACAATGACTGCAAGGTCTATTGTAATTAGAAGCAGTGGGCTTGCTGGAAATACCCTACTTCATTGATGAGATTGATTTAGTCTCTGTCTGAACACACACATACAATATAAGTACGCACTTATGCATGTGCAAATGTATGTGCATGCACAGAGCTCTGGAGGATTTACTTTTCCTGGCATGACTAACATACTAATACTTTTATACACTAAAGTGAAAAAAGAGCTTGTAGTCAGGCTCTTCTGCCAATAGCTGTTGCAATACTTCTCTCATGCAGAGAGAAAATTTGGGGTTGGGAATATGAATCCACAGTTTTACAGATATGCACTAAGTAGGCAAGTCAGACACTTTTTTGCAAAACCACCTCTGCATTTCTGGTCTTATTTACTGAGCAGCTTTAAGTGTTTAACTTGTTCTGTTGAAAACAGTTTTTAACTTTTTTTTAAATAAGGTGCCATACTACTTGGATTAATTGAAATTGCAATTCAGTTATGTCTCTTCTGTGTTCAGTTAGAACATGCAAACTTACTGTAATTTCTTTTGTAACATACATTGCGGAGAATTTCCCTTACTGAGATAAGGAAAGGTAGGAGTATGGGAATGCAGAGCAGGGGTTGTAAGGAAAGCATGTTTCTGAGGGAGAGCCCAGCCTTGATTTGCCTTCAGAAAATAATAAACCAAGCCATTTTTGTAAAGGACACTCTCAGGTTTGTACATACAGCTAAGCTTTCAGCCTGCTTTCAATATTGTTTCACAGCAGCTGGCAAGCTACAACACACACCTGGGTAAACACACTGTGCTCTAGCTCTTGTCCTGTTCGCTCTCTGTCTTTCTGTGTAGCCCATGAAGATCACTGGCCGTTGCAGGGGCCTTCGTTTGTCTTCATTCTGCATTCTGCTCACAGGGCTCAGCTGTGACCGCAGATCAGTCTCACCAACACTGTCCATCGAGACACCAGGGGGAGGACGCCATGTCCAAAGGCCCACCCAAAATCCTTTCAAATCCTCCTCATGCAGAGCAGGCAGGACTCACAGCAGTGTGCATTACCTCAGAAGGCTGACATAGCCCAGCCCCTCCGCTCTGGACTGGTTGGTTCGTTTACAACCAGAACTTTGATTGTATCGGCTCTGGTGATGTCAGCCTGCTCTGCTGCTAACAGCTTTCTGCCACTCTCTTCCAATTCTCCCGTCACACTCTTTATGTCAATCCTGCCAGTAGATTAATCCATGGCTCCCCACCACACACTCATCACTCTCCCAACAACAGGCACAAATTCATACTGCCAAGAGCAGGATATAGGCTATTAATGTCACACCTGACTAGCATTTACATTATGCAAGCTGCTCTCAGCCACTCCAACATTACTATTTGGATCAGCAATTCATTTCACAGTATTGAAAAAGCCTGCTCCTGCGCTGACCTTCACTCAATTGCAGCATGGGCCTCCAGATGCTGGTGACTTAACCCCTCGCCTGTAAAACAAGAGTAAGAAAAACACCCTGGTTATGATGACTATATTGGTGGCCTCGTTCTCCCAGGGAGCAGAGGCTTGGCTGAGGCTTTGTGCGACTACAGAGGGCCAGTGGGTATTAGTGGTTGCTGTAAAGTTTTTTGGGAGTAATTTAGGTTGGTATCAGACCAGTACGCCTCCGCTGACCCTTCCCTCTGTGTCGTACCCCTTGCGGTCCCCCCTGCTGTTCCCCCTCAGACTGGGGAACTCCATGTTAGGGGTTTGTAGATCTCACCGTTATTTATTTATGAGTGTTTAAATGCCACAGCACCCTGGCAAGGACTTTAATGGAGGTGAGACACTCCCATGTCGCACAACTCCCCTCAGTAAAGTTTTACAGCGTCCCACCACACTCTCCAGAGAGGCCAGGGGAAAGTGACGCCATACCCTAGAAAAATACTCTGTACTCATGCCTGGTCCGACACTCTGGTGCAGTACAGTCGGGGGCTGTGAGGTATTTTGAAACTGTGAAAGTGTGGTTTTTGGTATTGCTTTTCTTTCAAACAACTCCAAATGTTACTGTCATCAAATATCACACTTTAAAGGGATATTTCACCGCTGGAAAGCTGAATATAAATTGGGTCACTTATGTAGCAGAAATGTGAAAAAATAATTGAAATTGGTGCCTTCTAGGCCGAGATGAAAGACACCAAATCCCAGAATGCACTTCGCTTCGCTGCTTTGAGTCCACTCCCAAGCCAAGCCTACCGCTTGACAGACAGAGGCATTCAACTCAACTCAATGTGTTTTATTGTTATTTCAACCATATACACGAAACAACGTTTCATCGTGGCTCAAGTGGTGTTACACATTTAAAATATATAAAAACGACATTAGCTATATAACAACGACATACGAAACAGGCTACCTTTAGTGCACACACACATTATAGGCTCTGTAAAGTTCAGCTAAGCATACCAGCATTAGGCTTGGTGGGCTGTAAACACCGAGTATAAACACAGCCGTGAATTAGCGTGGAATGTCGAATGGTCGCCATGTAACAGTCACAAACTCCAGCAGTTAGCAGTTAGTTGGATACAAATCACCCCATTTCTGCACCAGTCCGTGTTAACACAGCCCACCTTCATACAGAGCATCTCTAGCTCGGATCGTCGGAGGGCTAGCAGGCCTGGTAGCTGGACAGTCCGGTTCACTGTTGTTCAGCCATGTTTCCACGATAACAAAAAATACAGTCTCTGAACTCGCGTTGGGAGTTTCGTTGAAGTTGGATGTAGTCCAGTTTGTTGTTTAATGAACGGACACTTTCAATCAGGATTGATAGGACAGGTGGCCGGCTAGCGTTAGCTCGCTCTGGATGTGCCTTTTCCCAGGCTAGCGTTAGCTTCCCACCTAGCCGGGGTACGCTCGACATCCTCGTCGTCGGCTAGGTGGGAAGCTAACGCTAGCCGGGGGAAAGGCACATCCAGAGCGAGCTAACGCTAGCCGGCAACCTGTCCCATCAATCCTGCTTGCAAGTGTCCGTTCATTAAACAACAAACTGGACTACATCCAACTTCAACGATGCTCCCAACGCGAATTCAGAGACTGCTGTGTGTTTTGCTTTCGTGGGAAACATGGCTGAACAACAGTGAACCGGACTGTCCAGCTACCAGGCCTGCTAGCCCTCCGACGATCCGAGCTAGAGATGCTCTGTATGAAGGTGAGCTGTGTTAACACGGACTGGTGCAGAAATGTGGTGATTTGTATCCAACTAACTGCTAACCGCTGGAGTTTGACTGTTACATGGCGACCATTCGACATTCCACGCTAATTCACGGCTGTGTTTATACTCGGTGTTTACAGCCCACCAAGCCTAATGCTGGTATGCGTTAGCTGAACTTTACGGAGCCTATAATGTGTGTGCACTAAAGGTAGCCTGTTTCGTATGTCGTTATTATATAATGTAGTTTTTATATAATGTAGTTTTTATATATTTTAAATGTGTAACACCACTTGAGCCACGATGAAACGTTGTTTTGTGTATATGGTTGAAATAACAATAAAACACATTGAGTTGAGTCGAATGCCTCACTGTCTGTCTGTCAAGCAGTGATAGTAGGCGTGGCTTGGGAGTGGACTCGAAGCAGCGAAGCGAAGTGCATTCTGGGATTTGGTGTCTTTCATCCATATGAGCCAAAAACACATTTTCTGGCTTTTCTCGGCCTAGAAGGCACCAATTCAATTTTTTTTTTCACATTTCTGCTACATAAGTTACCCAATTTAAAGATATATTAGGCTTTCCAGCGGTGAAGTATCCCTTTAAAGACAGCCAAAACAAAGGATTGCGCCACATTCGATAGCAATTATCACAACATAATGTCCCTCATGTAATGAAGACCTCTAGACTTGTTTTAATCAGCCCACAAGCCAGTCGTATCTGTCAGGCTTCACCACCACTGTGGCTAATGGATCCGTACTTTATCACATTGATTCTCCCTGTAAAACCAGCCCCCCTGTCAACCCACCCACCTTTCCTCCTTCCTTCATATGGCCTTGATGGGATCCAGACTCTGTGTGGAAGCATATTAAAGTGGCCCAACAGTGTCAGCAGGAGAGCTAAATGGAAGGTAGTGAAATCTTTTGAACCTCTGTTACATTATAACAGTTCTAAACACATCCAGCTGGGTCCAAAGTTCAGGGAGGACATAAAAGCACCATTGCATGTTACCTTGGAGGATGATAATAGCCGAGCACCACTAAAACTACTAAGACAGTCCACAATCAAAGAGCCCTGAGGAAGGACTCCCTGCACTTCTTACTGGCTGCTAATGGGCTGTGTGTGTCAGAGACAACCTATCTGACAGTCGTTATATCTCCTATAACACACACTCCATGCGTTGTAAAGACAGGGAACTTTTTCGGTGTTAGTGATTAAACCCCATTGACTTTGGGTCAATTAAAATACAAAAGACTTAGAAGAACAGTAATTACCCTGTACCAGCCTGGTAGGTCACCCTTTAAGCAAGTTACAGCACACTGATCTTGACTTCATGGCTGCCAGACTTATTTTACAGGAGGTGGACTGCTGACATTGACAATATTGCTTATTCTGTCTGTATTATAGAGGAGATGAGCTGGACAAACATAGCAGAGCGAGGCCAGACAGCATACAGCATGTGTGTTCCTTGAGCTATGTGTCGGCTGTGGGCTCCTCTGTAGCGTTTCAACCACACACGATAAATATGAGCTTGTGGCGAGGCCGTGGTGCCCCAGGAATGCTCACATGTGGTGGAGCGGCTCTCACCACCATTGACAAGAGAGTTAAGATGGCTTTTGGTCATCAAGATTCCTAGTGGGGAGAGCTACATAGAGGCCATTTAAATTCAAGACCGTGGTTGCAGATGCCAGTTTCCTTTCTGGCTCAAGTCTCTTACTAAAGCGTGTTATTTGTTTACTCTGTGACGAAGCAACCAATCACGCTATTGTTTACTGGCTGACTGATCTCGGTCAGGTCCAGAAATCCACTTAATCACCAGTTAGCAGCATCTGAAACAAACAGCAATATTTCCATATCATGTGCAATTCTATGAATGTCCATATTTATTTACACAACCCAGAAATGCTCTCACAGTTAGTTTTGCCTGAAATGTAGTATTTGGCCAAAATAATTAACAAGTAAGAAGTTTAGGAATTTGTGCAAGATGCCAAACAAAATATGAACCACAATAAGATCTTAGCTTTAAGGACGTTCATCAATAAGACGTTTACACCTAGAACCAGCTAACCACACCCATAGACACAATATGGCCACCAGCTATCTGCGCACACTCCTCAGTAGTTTGTGGTCTTCTGGGATTTAGATGTAACTGGAAAGGAAACAACCTGTCCCTCCCAAGCATAACAGACTTTTACATGCTCAAACTTATCTACTCCATAAAACTGTCCGAGTCAGACGAAACAAACAATATCTACATGTGTAAATTGATGCCCAGCAGAAACAGTTTGATAGCAGCCTCCCTACCAAAAAGAAAAACACTCGGCTTGATTGATGTAGCAGTGATTGGGCTGTCTGTTATTTTAATATCAATACTCTAGCGAGATAGAGCCAAAGTAATTTGTTACCCTCAGCAATTGTGCCAAAATATTTCTATGAATCTATGATTCATACTGTAAATGGACATTCTTGAAATGATGCCTGTTCCTTAAATAGCTCTTTGAGACAGAGCTGATTAAAGGCTGGCATAAATTATACACCAGAACGAATTTGAAAATTGTTTCACAAGCAACAACAACAAAAACAATTACCAAAGGGATATAATTTGGGTCAGTTATGCTGTGGTCAGGCTATTATATCCATTTTCTACCAAACATCACTAGCTATAGGAAAAAGTCAGTGTAAATCATGGGACTATGAAATGCCCTCCTTCCACACATCCGTCATCGGAGACCAATCTGTTGTCTCCCATAACGTTATGGCTGACAAGGGTCATTCGCCTGAGGCCTTGACGGAGACTATATTCCCTCTCTGGACAGATGCAGTGGCATACGGGGGGCCCGGATACCCCCTCTCCTCCTGCTGACCTCTCCTTCTCTTCCAGAGTCTGAGAAAGAGTCCCAAGGTTGAGAAGGTCCTGGGGACTGGACACATTGCGGCATTAATTACACACACAGTTACCATTGAGCCTAATGCTTGCCCCCCCCCCCCCCCCCCCAGGGGGTTAACTCCTTCCTGACAAGCAGGGAAAGTAATGGGGCCTCTGTGGCTCGTTTGCCAGCAGTTAGCCAAGACAGCTCCTCCATGTCCTCTTCCGCAGCCCTGTTCTCGCTGACTGACAGTAGCTAAATGCTTCAGTCCTGCGTCGCTTTGCACGGAGATCACACACGCACAGGGAGGAGGAGACGGAGATAATGGGAGGTGTGTGGCGGTGGGTTGCAGGCGGGACACTTCATACCATCAAAGGCTTTTTTGCTGGTCGCCTTGTGCAAAAAAAGAGGCTTTTTTGGAGCGCTATCAATCAGAGGCTTCTCCTGCTGACATCCTCACTGCGCCCGTAACTGTGATTGGCTGAGAAGACAGAAAGGAGAAAGAGAGCGTGCATCGACAGGATATCCTCCCTGGTTAACAGTAAAGTAAACACAGTAGAAAGAGAGAGAGGGAAGTGTACCTTTGTCACAGACTCAAGGGGAGATGCTCGCAGATGTCCTTCGATGTACTGGTACCTGAACTTTAGCAGGGCTGGCGTTCTTCTCCAAAGCGCTGCTGGCTACGACTATAATCACAAGTGTATCTGCCTATTGCTGAAGTATTCCGATTTCCGTTGACAGGGGCTGTATTCGGTAATCTGATAGGAGAGTACTTACAATATCAAGGCTTGTGTTTCGTTTGATTAATTCATAGCCTACAGGGTCTGTGAGATAGAGGGAGAGCTCAGCATGAGATCATGACCCTGGAATTCTAAACAATAACCATCTGTGGTGAACCGTGGTGCTGAGCTCGATCTGACTCTCGCTTTTCCTCTCTCACTTCCTTTTTCTCTTCCTCCCTTGCAAGATAACACGTTAAAACACACCCACACATGGAGCACACCTGCAACAGACATTTTGCATATACAACCTACAAAGTACCACAAATATGTCACGACATGCACAAATGTGCCTGAGGCACATTTCACCATAACACCTGAGTTAAAACAGAGCCTCTGTAAAAAAAAACACACACACACACAAGCCTCTGCCTGAGTCATCTTACTAGCAAAGTTGAGAACAAAAATGTTCCTGATTCACTTTCCCTTTTAGAGTATAATGTAATTTAGCAGTTACTTAAATATAATCAGCTTGGCAACAGTGCTTTACACTACAAGCTGTTAGTGTTAACAGCAAAGAAAATAAAATAAAATAATCCCTGTTACATGTTGGATTTAATGAATTACTCCACTGCTCTGTGCTGGAAAAAAAACGCTGCTGTGTTCTACATGCTTGAATCTGACATTTTAAAAGAGGGATGTTCTGAATTAAAAGCTTTAAGAATTTTCTTTTCTTTACTCCACAAAAAAGAAAACAACATGCCTGTAAATGTCAGAGCTCTTCTAGCATCTCCTTCAATGTTGAGAAAAAGTGACGTGGTTTGTTCTCTTTCAGCTGGTTGCCACAGGGCCGAGAAATGATAGATGAAGTGTTACTTTGTGGACTATTTTTAACTTTTCCAAACCAATGTTCAGACGTCCCATCTGGACAGGGTTAGGGGCAAGGCAGCGCAAGTTCTTTGCCATTAGTTACAGTAACAGACACTGTGAGCTCTCTTCAGAGGTCAGAAAACAAACATTTTACTTGTTTATGTGCCATGGCATGGCTGAGATGATGAGTGCAGCCTGGTTAACTGTTTGCAAGAGGTGATGCGTGAGTGTTTAATAAGCTTGGACAAAGTTGTGTTACGTGTAGAGGATGGTTTCAAAAACTTCAAAGACCTTCCTGGTTACTAAAAATATAGTTAAGCTTCCACAAAGCTAAATTGCCTGTTAGATTATCAAGTGAGGACATACCATATATGTGTTTATGTTCAGGAAAACTAGTAGGCCCTGCTGTAAAGGGCAATGGTATTCACATTATACATCCAGTATATTTCTCCATTTAACAGTACGACATTTAAATAATTCTCTTCGCCAACATAGTAGACCGAAGACATGGGCTGGTCAATGACATGGTATCACAGAGTCAGTGACATTTGTTAAACTGTATCGAGCTACTGTAAGTAGTATGTAAAATGTTGTTTTTGCTAATAATCCATGTATAAAGAAAATATACATTATTTTTTCAAATAAACCTTGGTTTTCAGAGACTGAATGTGCAGCATAATATTTGACAAAGAAATTGGATTAAATGAGTTTTTAGGTGTCTTCTTCTCTCCCAGCCACCTCCCAGCCAGATTTCTAAAATGACCAGTGTTGGGAGTAACGGAGTTTAAGTATAACGGCGTTACTAACGCAGTTATTTTTTCAGTAACGGAGTAATCTAATGAATTACTTTTCCCATCGCTGCAACGCCGTTATCGTTACTGAGAATGTAAAGTGGCGCGTTACTACAATTTGGTTGAATGAAGTGCGAGGTGTCTGCTTTGGCTACAAAAATCAGCTGCCTGGAGAGAGCAGGGGGGGGGGGGGGGGGGGGTGATGACATCGTAGCAAATGTGATGATGATTGGCCGGGTGGGCGGATGACCTGCTCACGCTGTCTCACTGCACGCTCTGACTACCTATCACTAAACACAAGACAGCAACAATGGCGACGAGCCAGGGAAATTCCAAGGTAGCGTTCTCGAACTGGAAGTACCGGCACTACTTCTCGCTCATTGAAATTAAAGACAAGGATGTTTATGTAACGTGCACGCTATGCCCAGGAAAAAAGACTTTATCCACGTCTGCCTCAAGCAACTCGAATCTTATCAACACACGCTAACACGACACTTGTTGCTGCTGCTTATACCAACCCCAAGCCCAAATGCAGCTAGCATGAGCTCCAGCGAAGGAAACGGAGACGCAACGCTCGATTTTTCGGGTCAGCAACAGGTGACCAAGGCCGAGCTGAACACATTGATTGCAAGGTATGTTGTTGAAAACATGCTACCCCTGTCCACTGTGGAGTCTGAGTCATTAGCTACCCTTGCATATCATATGGCAGGCTGCAATCTATTGAGTTCAGATAAATACCAAATGTTCTAAAATACTGTATATAGTGTTTTTATTCTTCAATCAGTTAACTTAATATAAACATCTTTGATGCTAAAAATGTTATAGAACGTAATAGCATTATAAAACATAAAAACATAAAAAATAACGTCACAGTTACTTTGATGAGTAACTAATTACTTTTACAATGTGGTAACTGAGTTACTAACTCAATTACTTTTTGGGATAAGTCATTTGTAATTGTAACTAATTATTTTTTTAAAGTAAGATGACTAACACTGAAAATGACATGACCTACAACCAGCCTCCAAAGGCTTTGCTTTGTCCTTTGGCTGAACAGGATGAATGACCTTTGAAAGACGGCCTTCACGGAGCAGGACTGTCTTGCTATCGCTAGGAATCTCGTAATGTTTATGCTTTGAGGGGTGTGTCAGGATGAGAGTGTGCTTGAGTTGAATGTCAAGTGTAGATACGCTGCACAACAATGAAGCGGCAACACCGTCTCTAATGAAAAATGTTCTCCTGTCTGCAGCTGGAGCACAAGTGGCCCCACAGAGCTGCTCTAAAGATTTCCATTCTGTTTTTTCCCCCCAGACTTACCACAAGATCCACAAATAGGCCTACATTGCACAGAATGAATTTTATCAGCAGAGGACTCTCACTTCATACCACTATTTTTGACTTTATAGTGAGAAAGGGTGTTCCCTTGATTATGGTTATACAGCGAACAATAACTGGAGTTAAGTTTCCCTCTGTGCCCTGTGAGCCTCAAATAGCGCGTCCACCGCAGAGAGACCCTTAGGTTTTCAATTACACTCTCAAAGTGGTCCCCAATCGTTCCCCCTGTCACAGGTGGTGGGATGTAAGTGGAGGGGCAAAACCTGGTGTTCCATTTAAGAAATATGTGGGAAAAACTGACTCTGAGCCATATTTGTTTGGAATGTTTTGTGGTTACAGATGGTGGTAACTTCTACTGCGCCAGCGTCACTCCGCAGAACAATGTCTCTGCTCCACTTCTAACCACTAATTACGGCATCAGAAGTGGGACTAAACACATAGCATAACAAAAGAATACAGTCATTATATTGCATTTCACACATTATATTGTAAATATAGAACTGTGCAAAAAGTGCAAAGACTGATGCTAATTTTCACAATGTTTACAAGTTAATAGTTGTCCAATAATCTCACCTAAACTGGATCTTAAACACTTTCCCTGTCAGTTTCTGTCACCTTGCGGTTGGCATTTGCCCGGGTGGCCCCATTTTGCTTTGGGGGGTCTTGGGGTACACGTAATTATAAAGTCCCACCCACCTTCTCTCTCTCTCCCTCTCTCCACACTCATCTGTATTACATGTGTTATTTAGGGGGGGCAGCGAGCCACCAAAGTAGAACACAAAACTCCCTCTCAAGGAGCTTTGTGTTCAAGAGAACGAGAGAAAAAGAGTTAGACTCCGAGAAAAAGACAAAGAGAGAGCGTATTGTGTCTGGGCTCCTAAACCAGAGAACCACGGTGCTTCACCAGAGGACTCTAAGGGGAAGCCCACACAGCAGGAACAACAGTACAGTACAGCGTGATGGGAAAACATCCACAGATTGATTTTCATCAGTTATAACAGAAACCCAGAGAAAAAAAAAGAACAACACTGACTTGCATATTATGCTTAAATCTGTTTGGCTTCCTTTGCGATATGTCATGTGTAAAGCTACATCCTGTGGTTCTGCCTGGTGGTCAGGCAGAGTGTCTGCAGGGGCCCCAAGTCCCTCACCAGGACTTGGCAACAAACTGCAAGCTTTACTTTGAGCAAGCAAAGGTCAACGGACAGAGAAGAGATCATCCCTTTGGCTGAGATATCATTTCCACACTGCAGCTCAAAGCTTTTAACCACATTAGAGAATGCATGAAGACTTGATGTGCCATGAAGGATCATACACTCAGCAGCGACCATCTACTGTATGCACATGTATAATCTGCAGTACAGGTCTTTTTTTAATCAACCAAAAATGAGGCTGAGTTTACACTTCATTTTCTTGCATCATCTTGGCTTGAAGGGATAGTATGACTTGAAGGAATAGGATGACATCTTATCTACACTAAAACACTCATCCATCATTACTTTAAAGAAATTGTTTGACATTTTAGAAAAGAAGTAAGTAGCAGTAAGTCTCTGCTGGTTTCTTGGCAACCTGTCAATGAAGACAAGACTACAGGACACCTGTGCCGTTTTTACGCTTTATTTTTTCTTTAGCTCAAATTAAACAAAAAAATGTGAATTGTTAATGTTAATAATGAGCTTTAGATGTGCTGGTCGATGGATTTTGTTACCTTTGGACAGAGCCATGTTAGCTGTTTCCCCGTTTCCTCGTCTTTATGCTAAGCTAAGCTTATTGGCTGCTTGCACAATACATCCATGTTTTGAGCACTCTCATTGGAACGTACGGGGCTTCCCGCCGAACACTGTATCCAGTTCTCTTAATACATCCATGGCTTGCACTAGCTTAACTATCCTATTTAGCATAAACCGTGGTAGCAATCTTCTCATTCAAAGTTCTCATTCTTTAAACACTTAAGAAAAAAAAGCCTAAGCGTAATCACCAAAAAGTTAAATATTCCTTTAAGTAAGTAGTTTAGTATGCAAGGGGTTATGGTCATGAAATAGTCTTCACTTGAATTTAGTGAATTTAAAAAAAAAAAAAAAATTTAAACCAAAGATATATGTGTTCAGGAATAACTCAATCAAGCATCTTCAGAAACAGTCTCAGAAACTGACCCCTTAAACGGGAACAGTGCCCTTTGACCCCTTCCATCCTTCCTCACAGGAACACACTTCTAGACACATGGAGAAACACACACTCCTTAACCTCATTAGCAGTTAGGATTCGTTAGAAAATGGAAATTTAATAAGTGGTTTGAGTTTGTCATCGGGTAGCATTTCTCTGAAAAGACAACCACACAGGCAGAGGGGTGTGTCTTACGCTTTTTAGCAAAAAGAAATGGTAATGCTGTTGTGGCCGTCCTCCACACCCTTCTATCATTTGTCTTAACCAAACCCGCCCAGAAATTAAAAAAATACTTAAATGCAAGGGGATTTTCAATTATTTTTGTTCCTCCTTTTTCTCTTACACTCTCTACTTCTTTTTTTTTGCAAGTGGAAAAGCAGCACGCTTTGCGGAATTCAGTCGCCCACGTACTCTGTCAGGACACTTGATTCCAATTAGATATTTTTCTTTGCTTTCTTGTTCTAGCCTGTCTGGGCGTCTTTTATCCCTCCCTCTGCCCTCCCCACTAACTCCCTCACTGTTGAACTCTCCCCTCCTCTCTTCCATTTTCTCGCTCGTGTCCTCAATCTCTCAGTCTCTATCACAATATGTAGTTTTGTGAACCGCAGTACCCTGCTTTGCTTTCATGTATTCACTCATACACAGATTTCTCACAGTCCCACATCCTGTGACCGATTTTAAACTTTGACACTGTAACATACAACACATCAGGGCTGTAAAACACTGTGGCAAACCTGTTACAGCAGACAAAAGCCTACAGTTTCTATAATTATAAAGTAGGGATTTGGGAGTTTGCAAACAACCTTTGTTTTACTCCTAGGCAGTGAACATTTATTAACCTATGGATCTATTTGATTACAGTGTGAGGTCAGCTCCATGCTGTGAAGGTCCTCCCACACATTCACTAATGACAGCCTAGGCAGGGAATACATTTTACCCAGAGTGCAGTAGCCACATGTAATTCTTCATCCAAATTACTGTAATTAAAACATTCCACAATCCTTTATATGTTATTCCACCCTTCATGTGCTGTTGTTGCTTGTCTCGGCCCTCTTTTAAATCAACAAATCAAACATTAGTGTTACGGTTGAAGTGATTTGCATTCAGTATTTGGAAATCCTTGCCACATCTAGCGACATTAATAGTTCTGCTGACTCATACAGACTAGACACAGCCTTATGGCACAGCTCTAATACAGGAAAGAAACATCCCTCTGTGTTGTTATTAGCTTAAGAAAGAAAGTCAGTAACATTGCTGCACAGACGAGAGAGTTAGCACGCTGAAAGGCTGTCGTTGCTAACCCTGAGTCCAATTCTCCTTAGTTGCGTGCCACAGACATATGATTTGGAGTGCATCTCTTCAGCCTTGATTGTTTCCAAGCAGGGGGTTCCTCAGCAGCGTCCAGCCCATCAGTTCACAACTCAGGCCTCAAGTTTCTGCTCCATGTTGCATGGAAGTTTCCAAGGGCCAAGCTATTATATGTGTCAGCCCCATTTATCATGTAGTTGTACAACTCTGGACAATTCTGTGTTACAATTTGCAATGTCATGGCTAACCACAGTAATAGAATGATAAGAATAGTATAGTAAGAGCATATTTGATATTTTCACAGTTATATCATTAGAGCGTGGAGACGGAAAGCTTGCAATTGAATTTGTTATTGAGCTGGAAAGGTTGTGTTTCTCATTATGCAATTGCTTGATGGTAGGCTAAATGAATTTCTATTGGAAAAGCTGAGCTTCAGAGTCACCTCTGGTCGCCCACCTTCAATTAGTCGGGATTCTGGATGGGATTATGTTACTGATGGGCCAGCTGAGGCAGTGAGCTCTAATTAGGACTGATGCTCAGGGGACAGATTAGTTCTGATAATGCATGAAGGGGGAGGTATATGCATGCTAGTTTATCCTTCACCTTCAGTTGAACATACAGACTGCAGAATAGCTGGCGTTAGGCAGTAACAGCTATGTTGGGCTGTAGGTACTATGCACCGCCTTCAGCAAAGAAAACTTCTTACTGCTCTCTCAGGGCCAAACCATTCATCACATGGAAAAGAGGGATGGATGAAAACATACCCCCTGGTCAAGGAGAGAATACATTCAGTAAGTCAAAAAATCATCAGATTGCATCTAAACCCCAAAAACATCCACCTCATCCGGAAGATATTATCTAAAGTCGAGCATGTGCTGGATGTAAATAGCAGATGGACCTGCAGATGTACCTCTATTATGTGCTTTCCAGATGACAAAGTTTACCCACAGATTCAAAACTCTCAATTGCACTGTAAAGCAACCTATGTTCAATGAAATTACTATTGTATGATGGCAGGCAAAATTATATCATACAAATTAATTCTGACTAAAGATAGTAGGAAAACAGTCTGTGGCCAGATTTAAGTTAAAAACATCATCACATGCAAGGCAGAATTTCTTTTGAAATAAAATTACAGTTATGTTCTATGCAATATTCAAGGTCTTGCTTTCAACTTGCGAAAAAGAAAAAGAAATTCATAACAAACTAAAACTAGGAATGATTAAATATTGTCTTCTACTATTAAAATATAAATGTTCTCCTGCAGCCCTTTATGCAAATAACTGAAGCTAATAAGGAAATACGAAAGTTTCCAAGGCCCTCTAAGTCTTTCAGGATTTCGGAAGTGCCAGCAGGTTGGAATTTGACTATCACTGTATATCATTTAATCTAAATGAGGAGCTTGTGCCTTTAGCCAGCCATTAGTTTAAAATTAAAATCTTGCCCCAAGAATCTTGTCTGGATGCACAGAGAAAATGTTCCACTGACACATGTGTCATCAGAGAAAGTTTGGACCACACAGAATAATCCTTCATGGCTCTTCAAGGACGGAGCTATGCAGACATGGAAGATCTACAACTGGAAGGGAAGGCTAGCCTTGCATCTTGCCTTTTAAAAAGCACTCGCTCTCCTTGAGTGTCTCCAGAGTGGGACAGATGCAACAAGGCAAGGCGACCTCTTGAAGGGATCAAGGAAAAAAACACAGGGACGCTTGGGGGGTGGGGGGGGGGGGGGGGGTAGGAGGGCCGTTGACCTTACTGGAGGTACCTATCATTCATATCATGAAGATGTTGGCACCTGAGCAGACATACACACACATATATAAATCCCCGAACATGCACAAAGAAATCACCCATACACACACTTGTCCATCGTCTTTTCATGACAGGAGGTCTCTAATGAATCTGGCACTCAGAAGACCCTTGAGAGGAAGCAAGGCCACTCTCACTCTTACCACTGACTGCAGGGCACAGAGAGACCCTCGCATGTCTGCATTTCATAAGATAACCAGATTGAAAAGCCGTCTCCAGACAAGTATGCTCTGTCAAGGGCTGAGGGGCGTTTTTATGTCTCCCTGTTGCTGTCTGACGGAGACGCGGAAGGTCGGCTCTGAAGGAGTGCTTGTTCACGGCTATTACAGTCGCTGGTACAGTGATGGGGCCCTTCGACTCGACAATACCCTCATTATCCGTCTCTCTCTGTCTCTGCCTTTACTGATGTGCGCCAGGCACTCTGTCTTGATACCCAACACACACTGTCAGCCTGTTATGGCCCGACTCTAGTGACTGTATAAATTCAGATTATTGAAGAATTGTTCTGGTCTGTCTGGCAATTAAATACGCTCATGTGTGGCTTGCCAGGGCAGCCAGCCAAGCTCTCATCGGCACCAGTCCCAGTCCGATCTAATTCTACCAAGCGCCTCCCTTTGTCTGTGGTAATGTACTTTTATCAGAAGGGAATGTGTCTCAGGATTGAAATATCTCTTTCCACTCACACTTCCTGAAACCTTCAGTACAAGAGCAAAGGCATGGAGGATCTCTTTTGGTCTGCGTTAAAATCCAAACAAGATGAGTCTGTCTCATAGTCATCTGAAGTTTGTGTGATCTCCAATTTATTTTATTGCTATTTAATACTCATAGTGGCCTATTCCCCCGAGAGATAAAACGCTATGTTCTCCGTCTTGACTCCTCTGTTGCAGAACTGGAGAGTGTAATGAGCGGCTGGCGGTGGATAAAACACAGTACAAATCCATTAAAGGGCCAAGTGGATATTCTGACATGGTGCAGGTTACCTCTGGTCTCTGGGTGTGTAGAAGATACATGTTTATTATGGAGTTGAGTGACAGTGAACACTATCGCAAAGGTCCAGACTTCAGAGACAGGAGAAATCACGTCAGAGCTCTCTTTGCCACAGTGGGAGCCACTAATGAAAGCTTGCCCCCACACAACATGCTCGTAACGCACACACGCTCTCACAACATCACCTTCAGAGGGGACCCACCACCCTGCAGCAGAGCTTGGCACCTCGCCAGCAAAGAGGGAAGAGGGGGTTTTAAGTGCAGAGCCTGGCCTGGCCTCATCCAAAACGCAGAGACCACTTAAAACACATTTCTGCAGCTATTTAACACAGCAGCTCAACACAGCTCAACAGCTAAGGTCTTCCAAACTCCGAGAGCAGTCCAACTAATTGGGGTTGGGGTGCAGAAGGTTGATATGGTGTGTTGGGGGCTGTGGGATTAAGCTATTACCTTAACCACAGGAAGTAGATGAAATATGATAAATACTAATTCCATCAAACCTCTTGTTGAGCCATGTGTTCCTGAACAGGTCTTTTTTTATTAAACTCTTATCTCATACTTAAAGTTTCTAGAAACCATTACATTAGTTATCACTGTCATCTCATTACTAGTCTATATCCTTGACGTTCCACTTCCGGGATTGCTTTGTTGCCGCCGGAAAATCCGCTGGATTTCACTCATTTAGGCCTTATATCCGTTGCCTTGGGCTTCCTTTGTGTTGGCATTTTAAACTGGTTGATTTATGAGGACTATGGTTAACCTTTTCTCAGATCTCTGCAAGGTAAATCCACACAGCTAGCTAGACTATCTGTCCAATCTGAGTTCTGTTGCACGACTAAAACAATTTAAACGTACACATTATCCACCAACAAACAAAACAACTTCCTTCCGAGCCTATTTTGCAGCGGCACTGCAGCTTTTCTTCGGTGCTTAGCAAGACGATTGTGATTGGTTTAAAGAAATGACAATAAACCAGAGCACGTTTTCCTCCCATCCCCGAATGCTATGTGGAGTAGCCAGACTCTCCTCCAGCGCGCTTTGGACGAGGGTTTTGCAAAGCGAAACTATCTCATTACTAAGGCTTTCCAAGAATCATCAGATGAGGAAAAATTGCCAGACAACAGTGGGAAACATAGAGAGACTTACAGTCTGTTGAAACTATGATTACACACCCAGAAGCCGTCCCTCTGGTACATGATGTTCTCATCTTTAAAATTGCAGACGCAAGCAATCTGATTGACAGCCTAAGATTTTTATATCCATGGCAAGTAGAAGCTTGTCACATTTGGATCCATGTGTACTCACCTTGCGGCAGCATACATTGACACACCTATGGATACACGTCATGATTCACAAGCTTTAATGTGCCGTCACGGGATCTCCTGAACAGAGGTGGCGCTAATGAGGAAAGGCTCCCGACTTTACTTTTTCTACGGACGAGAAGAAGAAGAAAAAGATAAACAACGGCAGAACTGGCAGCAGCACTGACGTCAATGCTTCGATTTGATTCAATGACCTACTTGGTCGGATCAAGCCTTTCATTCACCATAAAAGAACTCATCTTAACCCAGTAAGTTTACAAGAGAGACTCGCAGTCACTCTGAGAGTCCTGGCATCCGGTTGCCCAGAAGCTCTGTTTCCGCTTTATCGCGCACCGCTGAAAAACAAAAAGTGGTGCGCAACCTCTGCTCGCACGCTATAAATCCGGGCGCACCGGCGAGATCTACGTCATTTTGACGTCACAATGGCGCCTGCCAGCTTGGCTGCGGCTACTGTAAAACGGCTTTAACAGGTACCTCAGGTAGGCTATGAACAGTCTATGAAGCATATTGTTTCTTATTGAAAAAGTAAGAGTCTACTGCCATGCTAGCTGCAGGTATAATGTTTGCTAACATTTGCATATTAATAGGGCTGTATCATATAGTTTGAAGCTTCTTTCATAACGTTGATGAATATACGGCCATTGGCTGAGGACATCAGTTGGTTGTTTTTTGGGCGATTTTTATCATTTTAATATGCTAATTTAATGTTCTGCCTCCGAAGAACGAGTTGCGCATTGTTTCTGTTGAGTTTGACTGAAGTGAATTTTACAATGAGTTAGCAAGGCAATTAAGCTGCTCTTGGTTCAGTGAAAGAGAGATACTTGAATTAAGAAGGTGTTGGGTTGTATTTTTCTGTGACTAAAAAACAAAAGTGTCAACCTCATGGTGGCGCTAGAGGGGAAAAAAGTAGGGATCACCAAACTCATCAGTATTTATCCACTGGAGACCACGGAGGTTGATGTTGTACAAAGTTTAATGGCAATCCATCCAGTAGTTGTTGAGGTATTTCCATCCGGACCAGTTGTGGACCAACCAACATTGCCACCCCTAGAGCCATGCCACTAGTCAAACATAAGGTTTTAAATACTCTGATGTTGGATGATGTTTTAGGTTCAGATTCATTGCTTTTGATGTGAAGAACATTTTAGGTTTAACATCTATAGAGCTATTACTTTTGGCCAGAAAATGTCCTCAAAGACTAAATCCTTCCTCTGAACTGTTTTTGTACAGAAAAAAAACTTAACACACCAATGCTCCATTTATCTTAGGGACACTTTGAATAAAACTGAATTATTCACGGCTAGTGCCAAAGCCAAAGAAATGTTTTTATTCCTCCGCAGATGCATGTAGACTTCAGAGTAAGTTTTCTAACATACACAAAGTTACAGCATGTTGAGACTACGAGTGATTGTGATTATAAATGGAGTGTACTTCAAATAGAACATTCTAGTAAAACACCTCTATGAACACTGTTGTTTTACTCCTTTATAAAACATCTGGTCTCACTTTGCGGTTAATTATTAGAGAGGCTTACATGTAGTGTCATGTCCGATAATTAAGTTGCATGAGGACATGCAGAAAGTACAGTACATAATCTCTGTCTTGTTATGGCAGCAGTCAAATGATCTGGGTACAACACTGGGTAATACTATCATCTGTGATTGCTCACATGAACTCATAGTCAGTTTGTGAATGAATTTTCAGGGGAAAGTATAAGAAGCATTCAACCTTGATGTTTGAATAAAAGGAGTAACTGAGGTCACTATCTTGAAGAAGAAAAAAGAGAAAGTCCCTCTGGTAAATCTGACAGAGGTGGTTATTATGAGGAGGATAGATAACACATGGGAGCATGTGGAAAGAATCACAATCACAGACTCAAACACACGCAAGCGCAGCCACACAAACTTCCTGTAGCAAACACTTCTTCCACACACTTATACACATGCAAGTTGAATATACACACCATATACACTAGCACTTTTATATCCTGTTTTTACCTCACAACTCGCATCTAACACAAACAAACTCTTGACTCTTTCTGTAAGATGACTTGTTACGTACTGTATGGTCATTTGTGCGCACACACACACACACACACACACACACACACACACACACACACACACACACACACACACACATGGCCTCCTTTCGTCCTGCACTGGAGCATGGACAGGCCAAAGCTCACTTTTCAAGAGGGGATGCTTTGAGTTCCAGAGGGGTGCACATGAAAGAGCAGCAGAATATAAAGGAGTGCCCAAGGATACACTGCAGCGCTCAATGTGAGGACAATTTAGCTCTGATGGAAAACCCGGATCAAAGGCCTGGCCTCCATAATTGCACATTCCCCAACAAACACTGTGCCATTTGAAGAGTGGGCCAGACCTCTGGACTCCTGAGACCTGTTCCTGTGCACCGACACAGGCAGCCCCATACTTTCACCTTGCTATGTTCTCTATCTCAATGTCTCGCTAAAAGATTAGAGAAATGCTTTCATTCCAAAAGTGCTCATGATTTCTCTTTGAATGTCAAGATACTGCCCGAGGCTGAGCCAAACAACCCTCAAATTTTCTTCTCTCTTTTGTTAAAGGTCGCCAAGTCATGTTTATCGCCATGGTGAGTCATTGTTCAATAGGACAACACTCATATTTACAGACTTATCAGATGCACCTTACTCGTCTTATAACCTCTTTGCTTTATCGTAAGGTGAACTTCAGGTTGCCATGTTCTAGCATCATCAACAAGGACACCTAAGTGATTTAGGTGATTTAGATTACATAAGCAGCTCACAAATTAATGACTGCACCCCTCTGCTAAGACTCCAAAACAAGTTCCTGCTTTCCTGACTAATTCTAATGATATTAGGATGATCTGTTTAAACACGTGGGTTCATCTTTATGAGAGAATCCGTTGTGTGGAAGATATAGCTCTCTGTGTACTTGCCTGTCAGAGACGAAGAGACGGGAGAAAGAAATTTAACTAAAGGTTTCTTATTCCCTTGAGCCCTGCCAACAGGTTTATTTTCTCCTGCATGCAGGTTCAGGCACCAGAATGCAGTTTCAGAGCATGTATATCTAGCTTGGATATCTTCACTGTGCTGCAGGTGGGAGACCTCTGGGTACTGTGGAATGTCTTGGCTCTGCTGCGAAGGAAACCAACAATAAAATAAACTGTCTGTTAGAGTTGTAAGTCTTACAAGTGAACATGGCATGGGTAATCTTCAAGTAAAACTGACCTATGCTTCTGTGTTTGCATGTCGAAAAAATTACACAACCACACTTTGTTTTGTGTGTTAAATAGTTTTCTTGTAGTCCAGTTGCATTTTTATCACCACAACTCAAACTGAATGACCTCGGTGTTGTTTGTCCTCTTGTTGTTCTACTACTGTAGGATGCATGTAGTGAACTGGCTTCCTTTTTGCTCTGTCCTCATCCATTACAATCAATGTTCGGATGTCTGCACTAAGTCTCTCCTAACTCCGCACAGGCAGCAGCTGAAAACCAACGTGGTTGAGCAGACACTGACAGTTCTGTCCATGAGAGCCTGTGAGTGCTTACCCCAGGACTTCTGATGGTGTTATGTTGCGTCTAGACTTTAATAAGTGGTTGTGTTTTCCTGAAAGCACACCCCAAATATCCCCAGAAAGTCCTATGGCGATTCTTTGGTAATAAAATACTATATGCATGTGTTGTTGAGCCGGACTCAAATAAACATGTTCCTAATAGACCCGAGTGTGGCAAACCCTACAGAAAGTGCCTTGTCATCAGAAATATCACTCTGTGTGTGTGTGTGTGTGTGTGTGTGTGTGTGTGTGTGTGTGTGTGTGTGTGTGTGTGTGTGTGTGTGTGTGTGTGTGTGTGTGTGTGTGTGTGTGTGTTAATACATCCTTGCACATGCTTTGAAGAGGTTTTTATGAAGTAGATGTCACATATGGGAATACTACAACCCCAAATCAGAAAAAAGTTGGGACAGTATGGAAAACACAAATAAATAAAGAAAGTAGTGATTTCTAAATGTACTTTGACTTGTATTTCATTGCAGACAATGTGAACACAAAATATTTCATGTTTTGTCTGGTCAGCTTAATTTCATTTGTAAATATACATCCTTTCCTGTCATTCAGACCTGCAACACATTCCAAAAAAGGTTGGGACATGAGCAGTTTAGGGCTAGTAATCAGGTAAATTGGTTAAATAATGATGTGATTTGAAACAGGTGATGTCAACAGGTGATTGTAATTATGATTTGGTACAAAAGCAGCATCCAAGAAAGGTCTAGTCCTTTAGGAGCAAAGATGGGCCGAGGATCGCCAGTTTGCCAACAAATACGTGAGAAAATTATTGAAATGTTTAAAAGCAATGTTCCTCAAAGAAAAATAGGAAGACATTTGCTTATTTCACCTTCAACAGTGCATAACATAATTAAAAGATTCAAGGAATGTGGAGGATTTTCAGTGCGTAAAGGACAAGGGCGCAAGCCTAAGCTGAACAACCGTGATCTCCGATCCCTCAGGTGGCACTGCATCAAGAATCGTCATTCATCTATAAGCGATATCACCACATGGGCTCAGGACTACTTTGGCAAACCTTTGTCAAGTACCACAATACGTAGTTACAGCCACAAATGCCAGTTAAAACAGTACTGTGCCAAAAGGAAGCCCTATGTTAACAGTGTCAAGAAGCGCCGTCGACTTCTCTGGGCTCGGAGGCATCTGGGATGGACCATCACACAGTGGAAACGTGTACTGTGGTCAGATGAATCAGTAGTTCAGGTATTTTTTGGGAGAAATGGACGCTGTGTGCTCCAGACCAAAGAAGAAAAGGATCATCCAGACTGTTACCAGCAACAAGTCCAAAAGCCAGGGTCTGTCATGGTATGGGGTTGTGTCAGTGCCCTTGGCAATGGTAACTTGCACTTCTGTGATGGCACCATTAATGCTGAAAAGTACATAGAGATTTTGGAGCACAATATGCTGCCTTCAAGAAGACATCTTTTCCAGGGACGTCCATGCATATTTCAACAAGATAATGCAAAACCACATTCTGCACACATTACAAAGTCCTGGCTGCGGAAGAAGAGGATACGGGTACTTGACTGGCCTGCCTGCAGTCCCGACCTGTCTCCATTAGAGAATGTGTGGCACATTTTTAAGCACAAAATGTAACAACGAAGACCCCGTACTGTTGCCCATCTTAAGACTTGTTTGCCACAAGAATGGGACAAAATTCCACCTGAAACACTTCATCACTTGGTGCCTTCAGTCCCTAAACGTCTTTTAAGTGTTGTGAAAAGGAATGGCAACATTACAAAGTGGTAAATGCTTTACTGTTCCAACTTTTTTTGAAATGTGTTGCAAGAACCAAAATAGGAATTTTGTTTTTTTGAAAAAAACAAACAATAAAAATCATGAGGAACACATTAAATGATGTGCTGTTGTATTGTCTGCAATAAAATACAAGTCAAAGTACATTTAGAAATCACTACTTTCTTTTTTTATTTGTGTTTTTCATACTGTCCCAACTTTTTCTGATTTGGGGTTGTACAATGTAGACAACATGAAGAACATGACATTTTTGAAGTCATCGTGGGAGCATGGGGCTGCAAAAACAAACCTGCAAATATTATTGAGCAACTGAAGCGCTACCTCTGATCTGTTGTTTCGTATTGTATTCGTAAGTAATAAAACACACCCTTCTTCTATTCAATTAATTCTGGTGCTACTGCATTCTTACTTGGTCTGGCTTGATCAGTAGCTTAAAGTAGCCAATGTTAGCTAATGTTGGCAACCAACTTCAACCTGTGCTACTGTTACAGGTTTTAGCATTATCCCATAATTGTCACTTGTGGATGTGTACTGTATAGTTTCGCTTTAAGGATCATTTCAAAGCAGCTCATTTTATGTTTTGTAGAATCAAAATGAATAATTCAGATATCAGAGATCAGACATCAAGCTTTGACTCAAATCAAACCTATTTTTTGGTCATATGTATAAGTTTTATTTATTATATTATGTACTTTATTGTACATTTGCTCCAGCACAATGACTATAAATACAAATTAGCTGTAACTCTGGTGCAATGTTGTATAATATATGGTCAAAATAGAAAAAGCAGGCAAATACTGTAGCTGCCTTTTTCATCATAATATAATCCTACAGCCTACCAACAGTAGTTTATGACTTGCTGGGGCCATTAAGATCTAGACACACTGATACACAAACATCTACCATCTGTGGCTCACCTGTGACCCAGTCTTATTATACCTTCTACCAGATGGACTATCTCCAGAGACTCAGTAAATGTATAGGCCTTAGTCCCCCATTCAGTGCTGACCTATCGTTAACCTGGGAGGATTTTCTTAAGTTGTCAGTGAAAAGCATTTGAGTGGGTCAGATTGAATTTCTCCTTTTCTGACATTCAAGTTCAAAGCAATCATGTCAAGTAGGTAGAAAAGTCCAAGAAAATAACAGAATTTAAGAGCTGGTTTGGAATTTTTTCAAAAGAACCATGATGGGGTTATGATGAAGCATAATGATCATTTGCTTGCCGCTCTAAGCTTTGAGGAGAAAAGAAGAAGAAAAAAGGCTGACTGAGCTTCCAAGTTGTATTCCTTCTTGGCTTCGGTAAAACCTGTTGAGGTGCTAATAACGAGACGCAGACTGTCCACAGACTCGGTTTTGACAAGTCCACAGTCTCCATTTCACTCAGGGGGTAGATCACTGTAGAGATGAAAGCAGGGAGGAGAAAGGGGAGGCCTTTGGTGTTAATCAGGTGCTGATTGGCAGCTTGGGAGCCTTTAAGAGTTTGGAAAACCTGTAGAGAAAAGGCTCATTATCCCTGAACACCACTGCATTTCCTCCTAATTGTTGTCAGTGGCAGCACTGAGATCAGGTGAAAGATGTAGTTACATTTTTATCCTGTTTAGTTCAGCAACACCTAGGCAAGAGAGGGTGCTGTTTTCTAAAAGTTTCTCTAAGTCAAACGGACATTTTAGCTAAGAAATATATATATATATATATATATATATATATATATATATATATATATATATATATATATATATATGAATTCTTTGGAGCTGACATCGTAAGTTGCTTATCCACATCTGTGATTTTAGCACTGTGACGCTCTGTGACTCTATACCTTACTCCTTGCTGTGAATAGATTCAGGGGGTAATGTACAGAGTGCCAAGGTTACAGGAAATTTTCTAAGAATCATTTATATATGGAATATTTTGACAGTCTGGTCATTTATTACTACCATATCTGGACCCATTAAAAAGAGAATGCTAGCTAGCCATTCTTTCTGTTTTGCAGGACAAACACAACGCTGAGTGTGCAGGATCTGTTAATGACTCAGCAGATGTTGAAATAACATAAACGAGGAGTAACATCTAGTGGGACTCGGTGCTATTGCTAACTAGCTTCCATTTTGTGAGTGGAATACAAACTTAAGCTTAGCAGAGTATGCAATAGTTGACTGCGGTAAAGCGAAAGATGTCTTAAATCGTTCAAAGCTTAAATTGTAGCATTCGTAGGATATACCGCGTGACATTCTCCAGTCAATAGCGCACCACAGACGTTGACAGCGGCCCCAGATGTCAGTTAATTATTATTACCATGGGAAACGCCCACCCAAAAGCTTGAAGTTTAGAAGCTGTTTCTAACTTTTAAATCCCGTTAAAACCCCCAGAAGGTTAAACAAATTTAAGTCGGACTCTTCTTTACTAACTAAAACCCGAGGACTAAAATATAAATTCCTATGCTAAACCAAACTATTCAGCTTATCACAGTAACTGAACCTTAGCGTGGACAGGGAGATCTCACTCTTTTCTGTCCAAATAAAGCCCCTCTCCAATAAATATGTTCTCGAGATCTTTTAGGAAATGGGACACAAGTTGGCTAATTGGAGGGGTGGCAGGGGTTAAACGCTTCCCTCAACGTTTCAATCTGTCACTCCACACCACTGCATGCTGGGACTAAAGCCTGGACCAGAATGTGGGAGTCCAACTGAGCCTTTCCAAGGACACTATACTGTAGACACCCCCAGAGAGGCTGCCACTGCAGCCCCAGGAGAAACACACAAACCACACACACACACACACCCATTCCATCACCTCAGCCTTCACATCCCTGCTCTCACTAAAATCTCAAATAAAAATGTGATTTGACCCAATCAAAACCCCACAAACTGGAACTCACACATAATCGCTGTTCCATTTCTGTCTAAATGAATGTCATTCAACTCAGACTGCCAGCAGAGAGTTTTCCTCTTTATTAGGGTTGGGTACCGAAACGCGGTGCCAATAGGGCACCGGTTCCGACGTAAGCGGTAGTAACGAGACCGAATAAGAACGAAACTTTCGATTCCTCATTTCGGTGCCTGACTTCTTTTTTTCAGAAGCATCGCTGCACGGGACGCTACGTTACCCTTAGCTACTAGCTGGATTAAACACAATGGTTAAAATGCTGACAGCTTACGTTAAGCGGTGTAAAGTGTGTCTGTATTTCCCTGTAGAGGATTCCAACACCGAGACGTAGCTAACAGTCTGACTGCAGCTGCCATTGTCGGAAAAACAACACACAGACGATGCGTTCACTTGAAACTCGCCAGCCTTGTGGTGCAAGTTATTGTATAATAGCCTTTTCCCATCTGGTGCTTGGTTTTGTCATTTACCAGCAATTTACTGGTGAAATAAGTTATTGTTATAAGTTATTGTTATTACATTATTAATCAATCATTTAATTTTGACCATATGGCTTTAGCAATAAACAAGCCTTCTTTAATGTCTTTTTTTACATTATAAATATAGTATATATATGTCGGTTCAGGCACCGGTTCAGGCACCGTTTTAAAAGTATCGATTTAGCACCGGTATCGGAAAAAACCCAAACGATACCCAACCCTACTCTTTATGCTGTTGGGGCCTCACACTGATTGAAGTCTTGTTCTTGTAGCTTAAGTCTGCATGTTTAACCCTAGGCCCTTGCAGGATATAGCATGAATTACATCCACACACCGCACTGCTTAGATTATAATCTTTTGATAATATACAGCCAATTTCCACCCTGTTATATACAGCTGATTGGTGCAGCCGTCCACGCCTTCCTTTAGTATTCCACACTAAGTCCCAGTGGTACAGTATAAACAATCAAGTAATGAAGCTTCTCATCAAGATGCTCTGCATAGTTTTCTCCCACCCTCTTCTTTGTTTCACAGACTAATCATTGTTTCTTTTTTTAATTAGGCTAACACAGTTCTTTGTATACACAATTATACATTTGTAAATTACACTTTGACATGTTGCAAGAAAGCAATGAAGATGGCTAAGGAGGGAGGGGGCTGTCACATATTTGCAGCTGTCTTTCAACACTAAATGAGGGGTGTTTTCTGTCTTTGGCAGTTTGTTTAACCACTTATATGAGTGGATTGTTCATTAATTCTCATTGTGTCACATCCCAGCATTAATCGTTTTTTAAATGTGCCTTTAAACTGCCACCCTCAAAATCTGTCTAATGATTTAATGTTGACATATTACACAGTGAGTTGTTTTTTTCTGCCACTGATATCTTCTGATGCTTTGATGCAATGAAGCGTTCATTCATTTTAACCAAACTCCACGTCAGATTAGATTTCATATGGTGAGGCTCGGCCACATTCTGTGAATAGCGTGTCTGGAGAGTCAGTCCAGAAATCTGTGTATGGCCCTTTACAGTTTATTTTTTGTGTTTTAAATGACCAAAACGGGTAAGGAAGGTTATAAAAAAAAAAAATCATTGAAAGCCAAAGTAGTCTTTATTTGTAGGAAACCCTATGATAAGCCAGACTGCTTAGTAAGACGTGAGAATGTTCAAGATCCTTATCATTATTATCATTAGCTCTCCCCCTCCCCTTTCCCACCACAATCCACGACTTATCTTGATAAACTGTCAACTTTGAATTAGCATTCAGCATGAGTCCGACATAAAGAAATGACAATCTTTGCTGTTTGTTTTCGCTTTGTACTGCTTTCTGCATGTGTTATAGTGCTATGATTTCCCAACTCTGCGGCCCCTAGCCTCAATAGCCACAGCCCAGCTAACTGCTGGTTACCACACCTATAGGAAACACCCACAGGACATGCTTTATGCCTCAACATATTGAAAACATTATCCATATCCATGTGTTGGGTAAACAAATATTTCACTGGCCAAAAAAATCCATTAACTTATGTTAAACATTCAGAGGCTTTTGCAACAGAATTGACACTGGCCTTGGTGTAACTCTGGTGAAACAAAACAAGAGAGTGAAGGCCTTGCAGCTCTGCAAATGTTTGTTTTTTGCAAGTTTACTTTTTGCTGATGAGTAAACATTATCTCCTCATCTTTTCTCCTATGAAACGTACAAACAGTGAAAAATCTCACCACATTTATCTCTGCAAATCGTTTTTGTGTGTGCACGTTTACGTATCTGTAATATGCAAACTCTTTGTCCTTACAACCAGACTAGCATTTCCAGTCAGGATTTCTTACACAACATTTGAAATGCTCATAAAACAGGTGGAAATTCACTCCATTTTATGACCAACAGGGGAGTTAGAAATATACACACAGAGTCATAGAGGCACAGCACATTAATGTCAACTCTGTCTCCTAAATATTATGTTCATAATCAACTAATTTGCATTGCCATTTTGTGGGAAGCATGCTGCGATTACATGTTTTATTGTCAAGACGAATCTCAGTGGTATACAAGAACGGAACAAGACATAGCCAATGAACACAAATGAAATGGCGAATACATGTCTTCTCATACATATTTGGCAATGGTTGATAATGTATTATGAAATATGTTCATATGTTCATTTATAACTACTTCACACTTGCTTGTTCCAGCTTTAAGACCAGTATATGAATGGTTTGACACAGTGGAAGGACGGAGGCCAGCTGTGGTTCTGATCCAGCCGTTCACTTGTGTGGGTCCAGACAGATCAGTGTGAGGGAGGGTTTGCTGCTGTGAGGCTGCTCCACCTAATCCCAGGCTGCATTACTCAACCAGTCCAGTCAAACAGCACACAGACACGGGGACTTCCCCTTCCCTCCAAAGACGTAGAGGAATACTGTATTGCCTCATGAACCACTGAGGTAATATCATTACTTCAGCAAAGTCTAACCTGAATATCATCTAAAGTGTCCAAACCACATTGTGTGAGAGTATATGCAAAGACCAATTTGTTCTCAGAACTTTTGAAGCATTCTCTGTGAAGCAAAGTTTTCTCTGATTATAGCATTAGTCTGCTGAAAGTTCTCCAACAGAAAGCATTACTTTGACTACTGCCAAGAGTATTGAACAATGCTTTTAGTTATTTTCATTTTTTCCCCGATAGATACCAATCAAATCTTTGTGAGGGGAAATCCATCACATGGGTATGCAGCAGATCCACAAGGTATACTCTCTTGCACGCAACTCCAAACTGCAAATTAAATTACTGCTATCCACTGTTCCTGGCGCTCTTTCAACACCTTTAGGGTGTTGAGGAGTGTCATTTATAAACGGGCCAGAACACTGTTAATATGTGTTGGAACCTGGCTCATAAAATCCCCCACCTCTCATCATATGCAGTTCACAGGGGCATAAAAAATGAATATGTGGTTCTTTAACTCTATTTTAGCTTAAATGATGTGGAAAAAAAGGTGAGGAGTCACAGTTTGAACAGAATCTGATATGTAATCCTTTTCATTAAGAAACGTGACACTCAGCCACACCTTTAAATCAGATGTTACTGTGTGTAACAAAGAAACAGGCAGGTTAATTCCTCTTCAGTAGCACAATAAGGGGAAGAGACTGTGTAAAAAGTACAATCTGAATCTGCGCTGACATATTTCCCTCGATAGATAAATATGAACTCGAAGCAAAGCGTTGGGTCTATCTCTGAAAACAAACAGGGCCATATATTTCACTTGGAATAACAGAGATCAGCTGTATCAACACTGGTCCTCCTACTGCAGCCAGCCACCTCAAGTGAGAAACCATCGAGTCTGAGAACCGTCCTCTGAGTGCATTTAAGCAGACATGAGGCAAAGCCATTGTCATTCTGCTGAGTGGAGTATTGAACTGATCAGGGTTTGATATAAATGATGAAAACCTGGTTTAATGACCAATCTCAACTTGAGACAACTGTCAACTCTTGAAAAGTGTTATAAAATAAATAATAAAATAAAAACTACAAAGAGACGCAGCGCAAGAGCCCTTTATGGCTGTTGTGATTTGATGGCAGCATTATATTACCGAGGCCTTCCTAACTTTTTCCTCACAAATAATCTGACTGCTGTTTGCACTGGCACAGCTGTTTGCATTGCCTTTGTTCAGCTGTCTGTGCACTCCCTCCCTTTTCCCAGTTTGATAACATAATACTCTGAGTATGTTCCTAAAGGGTAATAAAATGAGAAGGAGCCGCTATCTGCTCTGTGATTGAGCAACACCAGATTTAAACACATCCAATGAACGTGGAACATTTTACCAGCCAATGTTTTCTCTCTCTCATACATCCTGAAGACGTGTAGCGTGCAGCGGAGTTGAAAGGCTCAGAGAATTATTTTCTTTTTAAGGCAGAATTCACCGTCAAAAAGATTCAGACTTGTTAAGCCTTTGATGTCGAACATGTGTCATTTTATAACAGCGAATATAGACCGCAACCATGTCAAAAGGGCTACAATCTAAAAACCTACAATTCAAATCACAGATGCCTTCGAGGGACACCTTCAAAATCGTGTTGACTAAAGTTGTTTGCACCATAATGCCGCCCAGATATTTTTTACCAACATAACAAGGAACATATGTGCATTCTCTCCAATTTCAACACAGAATTTCACTACTGGGTGCCTGTGTTTGTGTCTTTTTGCTACCTTAAAGGACCTAAATATGTACAAAAAGGATTAGTAGCAAAATGACCTTTTTTTCTGTGGAAAACAATGATTTTGCGAGACTGCTTAGCATAAAGAATATCCAACTTTTCACTGTGAGTCAGCAAGATCCTTATCGTTACTATCATTACGTCTCCCCCTCCCCCTTCCCACCCCAACACACCGCTATCTCAATAAACTGTCAATGAATCAACATCCAGCATGAGGTATGGGCATGCTAATCTTTGCTTCTTCTTTTTTCTTTGTACTGCTTTCTGCATTTATTATTGTCTCTTGATTTTCCCAACTCTGCGACCACTAGCCTCAATAGCCACAGCCCAACTAACTGCTGGTCACCACACCTATAGGAAACACCCACAGGACATGCTTTATCCCTCGGAATATTAACAATATCCACATCCATGTGTTGGGTTAACAATAATTCCAGTGGCTAAAAAATCCATCAACAACATTATATTCAGAGGGAGTTGCAGATTAGCATTACTAGCTTTTCTCTAACCCTGGTACATGATGGCAATCTGTTGCTCCTTCCCACTTGTCTGTATGTTACTTTCATGAATGAAACTGACAAATGATAAAATCTTGCCGATAGGGGACTTGTTTTGTTGTTTAATCTGTAGGACTGAAATGTTCACACCACACGTGTTCCCAGTGCCTGAAGAACGAATGCTATTTGTTTTCCCTACAATATCTGCTTCTGGCTACCAAAGCATAATACACGTATTAATAATAATGTTTAAGCACTTGGTTGAGGTAAGGGAAAGATCATGTTCTCAGCTAAATAAAGAAAAAGCCAGTGCTGATGCTGAAGCATGAGTAATCTTAACCTTTGTGTTTTAATAGTAGCCTAAACCTAACAACACATGGGACACAGCAGGACTCCAAGTTACCAGTGCTATACATACCCCCCCCCCACACACACACACACACACACACACACACACACACACACACATTCTGTGCAGTATAAGAACATCATACTTCCTGGATTTAAAAAAAAACATTTCCAGTGAATGCAATCCAAGTGTGGCAGAGCAAACTGTAGTATATACAATTACTTTGAAGGAGTGGGGGCTGCTCCTAAATGTGAATGGGGGAGACGGGTGAGATGGAGCTGATACACAAAAATGGCTTTTTAATCTCATAGAAGGTCAAAGAATTGTGACCCAGCAGATTCACCTTTGACCTCAAAAAATCATTGTCATTGTCAAGACTGTCTGGTCTTCTGCGTGCCATCAGCGAAGCTGCTGCAACATGTGTTGATTGATGACAGTGGACTCTATATTAGACTGTTGTTTGTAGCTTTTGGAGTGAGTTGTTAATGTACATACATCTAGACTAAACACATACAGTAAGAAAAGAGGCACAGATACTCAAAAACTTTGGGAGTTGCGGCGCTTATACAAGCATGACGGCGTGCTTAGTCACAGACCTGCAGGCTATGGTCTGGGAGGACTCTGTGTTTTGTTTCAATCATCAAAGCTATTGGGTTTTGGGTCTCCTCTCTGTGCCTATCACTCAGCAACACTCATGGCCACTCGGACCCTGAAATGTTACTCCGGGCTGCTGAGAGGAGCGGGCGGAGGGGCTGAAGAAACGTCTCCCTGGCCTTGCTCTGCACTGCCGGGGGTCACTCTGCCATTCTTCTGTTACACAAAAGACTTCTTCAAGTGCCTGTGTGACAATGGCCTTTAGATCACCGGAGCGTAATGATTGCTAGTTAACGTGAAAGCACTCCGTATCAATTGAGCCAGAATTAATATGAAGTTTTAGTGTTTTTTTATGTGTTGGCAAGGAAACGTGTTAATGCCATCCTGTAACCATGACTAAATGTTCGTGTTGTCCTACATTCATTTATTTTTTTGCATGATAGTTAAGACCGCACAGATTGGTCCCAGACTGGGACTCATTCTGAGCCTGTTAATGAGCGCAACCTCTCACTTTCAACCCGAAGAGCTAACATAATGTCACTCGCAAGCTCCTCATAATGAACGTGCACAAACCACATGTCCACAATAGCAGTGAAGCATGATTTCACAAGGCAAGCCTTAAACTTAGCACAAAGGAATGTCAGATGTGCTGACACAAAAGATCTCCCTTTCCCCCCCTTTGATTTACATAAAGCATAATGCACTGAAGAAGATGAGACTTTCAAGCATTTGCACACCACATTTAAAATGCATTTGGGGATTCTGATTAGGGAAAAATGAAAAACATTATCAAATAAAAATAATTAAAACAAGGTTTGGAGTCTATGGTTTCCAGACTGTTTTTGTTTAGCCGTCATCATAAACAGAGTTAGCTGTGTCTGTCAGTGAATTAAGAAAACACTGGGCCCCTTCTGCTGTGCCGACCTCGATTCACAGATCCTGTGAGACTTGCCAACGGTTTGCTTTCTTTCAGCACAAGTCGACTCAGCCAGTGACAGACAGGCACCCTCATGTCAAAACACTGTCTGCTGCTGCCAGCCTATAGGCAGCCCCAGATAGCATGCAGCACAGTTACACTGTCACCTCAACATCACTGACATATGTATGTATACAGCATGCTCTTGTGCATGACAACATATGCAATATATTAAAAGAGCAATAAGTATCATCATTGTAAGGCAACAAAGCAGCCAAGCCTCATCATTAGTCATATATTTATACTAGTTAATGGTTTGTGAGGCTACTCCATGCTCCTCTGCTCTACAACCTTTATGTTTTAGCTCCTCTTTCCAAAACTACTTTACACTTAAAGGTTTAATCTGTTCATTTTAAAACTTTGAGTCAGTCTAACATGTGCAGCCTTGTCACGTTTTGCCTTTGCTAATCAATGTTAAAATAATGATTTTTTGTTTTCTCTGTCCCATTGCTGCTAATTGGAACACTTTGTTTTGGTGTTTTGGACCATTTAGTATGGAGCAACCACGAGAGGACAGAACCAGGCAAAGATGCCAGTTTGTTGCAAACTGACACCTCTTCAAAGAGCCGCGAGTCTGCCAAGCATGCAGAGGTATCCTCTTTCTGACCTGAGTTCAAAAGGCACATTTCTCACACTCAAAAACTTGTTTAGCTTGACAGTGCTATGAATAAATAAATAGCATGCTTTATACATTTAGACATACTTGAATGTCTATTTCCTTCACGTCTGTACTCGGCTTAATTCAAGATGAATTAATAGAGCAGAATACTGGAATAAATGTGCAGTCTCCATCATTTTTTGTACCTTTGCACTTTGAAAGCCGCCAAATAAATGCAACTGGGTGTCTATTTTATTGCCACTTCAACCACTGGAATGCTCTGAGGTATAGAAGGAAATTATGAGCTTAAACATTCCCATTTCTCACTTTTCACAGTGTCTTTGATGCAGCGCTGTTGTGCACAGAATTTCCCTGCCTTCATGTGATGTAGGAAAAAATATGTAGCCAACATGTTCAACTGCAGAAATATGGAGGATTTTCTTAAGGATATAAAGGAATTGCCCATTTTTCATCTTCAACAGTTGAACTCATTTCCAGCACGGGCGATTCCAGGATTTTTTTTTTTTTTAAGATTCTTTTTTGGGCTTTTCCACCTTTATTTGACAAGACAGCTAGGTGAGAAAGGGGAGAGAGAGAGAGAGAGGGGGAAGACATGCAGGAAATCGTCACAGGTCGGATTCAAACCCTAAACCCCTGTGCCCCGCCCCTGATTTCCAGGCTAGCTAGACAGAATTATGTAGATAACTGGGATAAAGATGGTAGAGTGCCTGTATTTTTTATTCTTTTGTGCAGATTATTTGTTACCCAGCACCTGCAAAAAAAATTATGGATGTGCATTTGTCCTCTAATGATTAGCTTAAAAGGTAAAAAATTGTTATATTAACCTATGATTAGCTTTTTGACCACATGATTTATGAAGTGAACTTGTGTATGATTAATTAAGTAACTATAACCTTGGACTCATTTAGGTTTAGCTCAGCCAATAAGATTAACGAGAACAAGACAGCAACATCAAGAAAACTGTATGTAACGTAATACTGCAGATAATCTAACCAGATAGTTATTTGTTATTTTCTCCTACACCAACAAAACAAGCAGCCTGTAGACTACAACCCAATGAGCCAAACTGATCATATGAAAAAGTTTTACACATTATAGTACAGTATGTTGTCTGTATGACACCCATGCACGCATTGCCTACATGCTATTTGTCATCATGCTGTGTGGAAAATATTGCTCCCTCTGACAGCTTTATGAGTACTTCACACAGAATTTTGAGAGTCATGGCCAAGAAAAAAAAAGAGATGGCAATAAAACACTCCTGTTGCCTTTTAAGCTATAGTGCAATTCAACCATACTGAGTTTTAGCATTGATTGTGTGTTACAGCTCCTATTGTACAGACTCAACAGAAGCATGACTGTGTCGTTGCGTTCACAAACTGTCTGAAGAAATATCTAACTTGTCTACAATACTGGATACGGTAATGACATATAATGTCTAAGCCTGTCAGCTCAAGTAAAACAAAAAATTAACCCTCAGATATATGGTAAGTATTGCAACTCGGCCGAGGCTGCCCATTATTCAGTTGCACGTTTATTTAATGTATTTTCCTGTCTGCAAACATAGTTTAAAATAAAATGAAAGTGTTCCCTCATTGGCCTGTTTATCATGTTAGGCCGTCGGTCCATATTAAAACCAGATTATAATTGAATGAACAGCGTTATCAATACATTGGGAAGCTATGCTCACTGTATCCTGAAAGTAAGTGTGCTAGCACTTCAGCTTCAGTGGAGGAACACAAACACACATACTGAGCTGGAGATTAGATCCAACAAAGCATTAGTTAAAGGTATAATGTGCAGTATTTTGTTAAAAAAAACTGTCATTGTATGTATTGTATGGTATTGTATAAAGCTAGTGCTAGCAGTTGGAAACGGGGGGAAACAGTTATTCTGGCTCTGTCAAAAGGTAGCTAAATCAGCCTTCCATCTCTAAAGGTCGCTTATTAACTCGTTGGATCTCATTTGTTTCATCTGTACACTAACAGAAATGTAAAAAAGACAGTTTGACAGTTTTTTATTTTTGGACAGACCTGGCTAGCTGTTTTTCCCCTGCTTTATGCTGAGCTAAGCTAATCGCCTGCTTACAGTAGGTTCATATTTAGTGTACCTACATCAATCTACTCATCTAACTCCTGCCAAGAAAGTGAACGTTTTGACAAAGGAAACTGAGGATCCAACACATACAGCAAAAGTCAGCTCTGTTCTACCATCAATCTTTATGTATCAGACCTTTTAAACTAGCAGCGCATCCACAATGGGAATGAAAGTAGGCTCATTAGTTTAACGTTGTGGGGGCGGTGCGCGGTCACGTAAGGCTTGTATCATGTGGACACGCCGACAGTTTTGTTGTCATTACTTAGAATTCCTCATGGGGGCGACAGAAACTACGCACTATAGCTTTAGCAGGTAGTTGACATGCTCCAGTGAAGTGGCCCTGTCCAATATTCAGCTTTGCCATGTATCTTGTAAGTGAGCTGTTCCCACATCTTTTCATGTTCTTTGTGATTGCTCCACTTCTCCTGCAGCACAGTCAGACACACATCTATAAACAAACTTAATATTGTCCTTCCCTTGTTAGTTGACACTGTATAATCTAATTGTCAGTATGTTGACTCACTAACTGTTGGCGTTGGGTCTAAGCCCAGCATGAAATATGACAAGAAATTAGTTTATTGTTGTATAAAATTAACAGGGACTTACCATGAACTATATTGTAATTGATTACTGTGAGGAAAAGTGTAAAGTAAACATTCTGACAGGCTTCTTCTATTGCATTTAAATCTCATATTGGTCACATTTTTACTTCCTACAGTAACACCACATATTGCTTTTTAATGTCATACATCCAGTTTCCTGAAATAACATTGTGGCTTTCAATCTGCAAACGTATAAAAACAACATCAATTCAAACCGCCTCACTTATGAGTGAGAAGATTGAACATGAAAACATATATCAGCTCATGAATGCCTGTTCTATCTCAAGACTCATTCCTGGTGTGATCACACACTCTCTGTGTGTGTGTGTGTGTGTGTGTGTGTGTGTGTGTGTGTGTGTGTGTGTGTGTGTGTGTGTGTGTGTGTGTGTGTGTGTGTGTGTGTGTGTGTGTGTGTGTGTGTGTGTGTGTGCGTGCGTGTGTGTGGGAGAGCCGGTGGATTTTGTTTACTTTAGAAGAAAGTGAAATGCCAGGGTCGCCTATATTAAAACTGACAGGCCCATTTGGAAGCAATCATCAAATGTGTCATGGAAAAACCGCTACGTCATGCTGCAAGGCATGTCAAGACTTTGCCAGCATCAATATTTTCCTTCAAGGCTGGCAATGTATGTCGTTTAGACCGGGCTTACAGTATGTACATCAAGTTCCTCTCGACAAGTCTGCTGGTCTGAGAGTGTTGCAATAAGAGGAATAATTGTCTCTCTTTCCTCTCAACAAATGATCCAAAGTGTAGTGTGATCAACAAACAGGAACAAAAGAGAGGAAGAGTTTTATCAGTATCACCTCCTCCAGATAGGAAGTTCAGGTAATTAGCTGCACTCACCTCAAGCGAGGGCCAATATCCTGTTTGAAGAGAGCACTGTTCTGACTCACTGATCCTGAGGGCAACACACACAGGCCCTCCGAACTCTAGGAGACCACCTTGGATGGTGTGATGGGCAAAGGATCTAATCTTCCTGCCTGAATAGTTTGAATCCTCCCACCTGACAGATTGTCACATTGATCAATGATTTAAGCCGTGAACATCCCTCGGCATACCAGCTTGTTCTCAAACCTTTTCTGCTGCAGAGACAAATCTAATCAAACACACTTCTCTCCACAGTGAAAGTACTGTGCTATGACATATTGCGCACTCTCACACAAACCACTAAATCACACACACACACACACACACACACAATATGAGAACTGGTATTGTTAGCCAGGTGGAAATGCTGTGCTGGTGAGTAGTAGGCTACTAGCCTAAGCAGGGATAATCTGATTTGTCTCACTGACTGCAGCCCTCTGGCCTCCCCTCCCCTCAGAGGATCAAACACCTCCCAGGCCATTAAGGATGTGTGAGGACACACACAGACTGATGATCCATTCACAGGTTCTTAATGCAGGGTGCCGATCCAGTCGTCTCTTATGATGCTGTCAGTGTGCACGCTCAAAAGTAAATCCCTGTAGTTCCCCAGTGCCACTGACATACACTGTACTATTTCTGGAAGAAGAAAAAAACAAGAAAGAAAGACAACTAGAATAAACATGACATAACTGAGTCACCCACACCATCACCACAGCAATTAGGCACAGTTTGAACCAATGGAAATCAAAACCATTGCTCTTAACCTTACCCTCTATAATCCAATTTTTACTTAACCTCCACATAGCAGCTGGACTCCCCGCACACTAACCACATTGAGTTACTTACCACAAACACACTCAGACATCAAAATACCATCACCTCACAGATCGGGCTTTCGAATAAATGTTGAAAATAACAAAGTGGCCACCTTTAACAGTGGAAAATAATATTTATCTGAGCACCAATTGCTGATACCATCTGTAACACGTTCTGTAAAAGCAGCTCCCATAAACACATCATGTAAACACTGATACTTTTAAATGGGACGAACACTGAACTATGGAGAGATCCTCCCTTTCTATAGTGGTCTGAACACTCATGTCCTCCTCAGATGTGCTTCTTCACCTCGCAAATTTTTCACTCACACACAGATACTTTACTATGGTAACCCACTACTTCACTTTATTTCTTTATGCCTGCATGTTTCTGACTTTTCCACCCATTTTAGCAGTTGAACATAATTACACTAACACAACACCAGATAGAGGAGTCAAACATTACCAGGCCATGTCATGCATTTACTGTAAACCTAAAGTGATTGTGTTTACAGTATATTCCTACATTCACTTTGTGACAAAGAGCAGCAAATGTGGCGAGGATGGAGTTTTCACTGGAAGCGACTTTTCTAGACAAAATATAATGTATACATGCTCAGCATTACTGCAGTGGTGCAAGTACTTTGATCTTTTACAACCAAAATATGTGCATTTAAAATCCTAAAAAGTACAAATATTATCATCTTAATTAAAAGTAAAAATACTTGTTTTACAGAAAATCTACCCCTATGACTGGTATAGCTGGTCATTGTGGAGCCAAACTTTTTCACGTCAAGGACCCCTGAATTGACACAAATTAGGCCCACAGATAATATTTCATCCTAGGGGCCCCCATCTGATATTTATATATATATATATTTATATCTGCTATTAGATGTTTTATTACAGAAAGTGTATGAAACCCATGACCAAAATACGTAGTCATACATTCTGTCATTGTGTCATCAATCCCTCACTGAAGAATCCAAAATCTATGAACATGCAAATAACATAAACATTCTCTCTTCTGTAGATAAATGTGAAGACAACCTTTTAGTGTCAAACTCTACACATACATCATTCTGCACAGTGAAGCTCAAACATCCAGGTGAAGCAACACAAAGCTAAACACATGTTTGAGTGGGTCCACATTGTCTTCACTATCAACAGTCTCGACTGGAAGCGCAAAAAGGTTTGACATACATGTCACTTCCGCCACTCCCTGATGCAGAAAAGTAAATTTGCTGTTACTCCGTCACAAGGTGCATTCTTGTTTCTCACTGTTGACTGTCCACAATAGAAGTCCTTGTTGATGCAACATAGCTAAATCACGTTTGCATAAACAATACGGGAGGAAGTGATTCTGCTCTACGTCATGGGAGCCAGACAATAATGACTAAACTAAAAAATAAATGGGATAAAGTTTAAATAGAAGGATGGAAGTTGTAAACCTTTTTAGGAGAGAGTGGACCACAGATTTTAGGAAAGGTAGGGGGGGAAGAGAATGCTCACTAAGCACCTAATCCACCACATTCTTGTTAGGGGTCCGAGTCTGAATTCAGGCAGGCTTCAATGCCATGCACTGCGATAGGAGGGGTTGCAAAAGGCTGAGGTAATTGGATTGGAATACGGCACTGAGTGTCAGACAACAAAAGATATCCATCTCTCTCCTGGCCGTTCAGCTCTTTTGTTGCTGGCTGGAATTTATTTGGTCATTCACTCTACTCTTCCAAGCCCGACGAGGACAGAAGAACAGGGGCAGGCCACCAGGACTGGCTCAGTCTGGTGGTCTCGTATGCGGGCCAGTGGAGTCACAACGCCTGTGCAGCCGCTGTGTGAGGATGTGTGAACCACGGATCCCCCAAAGCCCAGGGGTCATTTCTGTGATCATTACCATAATCACATTAAGGCTGCAGGAGATTAGCACCATGGCCTCAGAGGAGAAACCCTGTCTGTGCTCCATGACGACTACAGACCATGCTGCTTAGATACCTAGTAGCTGTATGATAGACAGGCAAACTGGCAGTCAAGTGGAAAAGCTGGATAAAGCAAGGAGGCATCCTTCCTTGGCTCGTCCCTTGTGCAAAATGTAGTTTTCCAAGAATTGAGACATATGACATCTGTTTTAAAAATGCCAGTTTTTAAATTTGTTTATGTGATATAATTAATATATATCTATTGATTTTGTATAAATAATATTTTTGGGATTCATTTTGTAGTGCTGAAACTCTTGGTCTCTCAGAAAAACAGATGTAGAAATCTATCTGTTTTGCTGACCAACAGATTAATTCAACAGGATTATATCGTTGACGTCCAGTACGACCACCACTGTCTCCCACCCCTGTCATCATCCCAACACAAGCATCACCTTTAGGCAGGTCATGGGGGCACGGTAGACGGGATCCTGTCACCCCCCCCTCCCCCCCCCACACACACACACACACCGCTCCTCAAACCACCTACAATATCTAGACTCAATTTTGGCTTTTGCCATCAAGGAAAAAAAAGAAAGCTCCCTAGGGTTAAAAAACGTCTCCAATTAACCCTAATTACCCAAAGAGAGCATTTCCGTGAGGCCTGTAACCTGAGATGTCTATCAGTTTAGCGACTGAGGTAGGCGGGGAGGAAGCCGTACCTTTCATCTTGAAGTTCAACCACAGGAAACGTGACACCTGAATATTGACAGCAGTGATTTAAGATGCTGGAAATAACACTTAAAGTCGACATATTATGCTTTTCCGTGTTTTCTGTCATATTTACAATGTTATAATGTTGTGAGCTAAAACGTTCAAATTTCCAGCTATTCTGAACGCTCTGGTTTCAACAGTTTTTTCTACTCTCGGCTATGTCTTACGCAACTCTCAGCCGGCCTGCTATGATTGGTCATCTGCTCCAGGTAGGCAGGACTGGAGTGTTTTTTCTTTTTAAGCCACTGCAGTGTTAACATTGTCACATGTAACTAGCTACATGCAAACATCAGTAAACAAAGTCACCTTGGCTGCCAGTGTCGTTCCATTCTCTCCAATTCTGGGTCACATTACTCCTGAAATATTTTCTGTTTATGTAGCTAGTATTTGGTTTAAAAGCCTTTGTTTGAGATTTTTGACTGTAGAAATTGCTGCTATATTCTATTAGTGTCTGCTAAATAAAGTAGCTGGTTACATGCTGCCAGTTCAACATGCCGCCACTCCGACATGCTTCTATTCAGACATGCCGCTATTCCGACCCTAACCCTAACCCTAATGGAAACAAAAATTGTCGGAGTGGTGGGACGTTTGAAAACAATGGAAGTGCCGCCATTCCGATAATTGGACGTCAATGTCGGAGTGGGGGTATGTCGGAATGGATGGCGGAACCCAAAGTAGCTACATGGCTAACGGCGGTAAACAATGTAATCTTGGCTGCCAGTGTTGTTAAATTCTCCCCAATTCCGGGTTGCATTACTGTTGAAACATGTCTGATTGGGTAGTGTTTGGTTCAGAAGCCTTTATCTGCGATTTTTGACGGTAGAAAGTGCTGCTTTGTTCCACTACAATCTAACATTAGCATACTGCTAACTATTAAGTCGCTACGTATGCTAACGTGACATAGCTGTAATATCGGCGTCTCACTTGACAGTCCCTCCAGAAAAACGGGATTATGCGATCGCAGAATTCAATGCATAATCAGCCAAAGTCCGCATATTTATGCGGGGGCTGCATTTTTTAAAATACGCCGCACTTTAGCCGCATAATTTGCTGATTTCCGCGCGAAATATGCGGTGCTTGCATGATTTCATAATCTCCACATTTTCGATAATAATCAAGGATTTTTGCCTGCAACAATCACAAAAAACTCCATGTTTTTCTGGAGAGACTGACTTGATACAGAGGGTGAATACAGGTGCAGCAGCCATGGGCAGTTTTTTTTAAACATTAAAGCATGTAAACATGTTCTAGTACAAACACAAAATGAAAATATAATCCTGAAAATGCTATATAATAGTTGTCCTTTAAATTCTCCTCAATTCTGTTTATGTAGTAGGCTATGTTTGGTTTAAAAACCTTTATATTCTATTAGCTAGCTAAGTGTCCACTGCTTACTACAGTAGCTACATGGCTAACGGCAGTAAACGTCATCTTCGCTGCCAATGTTCGGTAGAAAGTGCTGCTTCGTTCTAATTCAATCTAACGTTAGCATATTGCTAACTATTAAGCAGAGCTACATTAACGCGAGATAGCTGTAATCTTGGCCAATGCTGGTCATTTCTCCACAAATTCCGGTCACTTTACTGCTGGGACATGTCCGGTTGTGTAATATTTGGTTTAGAAGCCTTTATTGGCGATTTTTCATGGTACAAGGTCCTGCTATATACTCCGTTGCAGTAGCTCCAGCTTCAACTAGCTAGCTAGCTGAAGCTACCGTATAAATCTTTGTGTCACTGAGGCATCTAAACTAAAGACAAGAAAAGCTTTTTGCTTTGCTGCTTTGGTGAAAACAATGAACTAGTCCTTGGTTATTTTTACGGTTTCTAACTAAACAAAAATAGTTAGAAAATGCCAGAGCTTTCTGCTTATCAGGTCCAAACGCATATATTTATGTGAGATGTGTGACACCCTCATAAACAGCTATAAAGTGTGATGGTGAAACATTATAGTTACTGATTAATATGGTCCTGTCTAGGCAATGCCACAGTTCCCAACTGTGTTTCCTTGATTGTGACCCATTGCATGACCTGTGTAATTGGTCCACACAAATCACTAACCACAGGGGCAGAGGGGGTTCCCATCCTCTCATATGAATGTGTGTGTGTTTGTGTAGTCACTGATCCAGTTCAGAGATTACCTTCGTGCAGAGGTACACCCGGCTGCAATTGCCCTTCGACACCAAAAGGATACCCTGGAAATAATATCTTTCAGCAGTCTGTCAGCCAATTCCTCCGTGTTTAAGCAGTAGATTTGGTCAATAGGGGTTTCACTTAGACTAATATCCATCCAGGCATTATGTTTGGCTATAAACTACTGGTTGGTTGTTTGAAACAGCCTTTAGATGGGAAGACATTTAAATTGTGTGGCATTCCTTAGGCAGGCATAAAACCTGCAGGTTTGCCACTCTGGGGCACTGTTGTGTGCACTACTGATAACATCATGATGTCAACTTTTACATTCAAAGTTTATTTAAAATTCAAAAATTAAAGTAAAAGTATTTGTGAAACAGCAAAATATGCTGAAAATGTGCAAATATTGAGCATTTTTTTCTATTATGGAATTTAATATTCTTTATCCAAGGCTTGCATTACACAATGAAAGATGTCTAACATACCATGCATTTAACAAAATGCCCTTGACTCAACCACTGGCCTTGATGCACGCTCATTTTGCAGTCCACATTACCTAATGGCACAAATGTAGAGGAGAGTAAAACCAGCTAAAATCGGTCTACCCACCTTTTAAGCTGACATAAATCTTTATGAGGTAAAATAATAGTATAAATTGTGGTGAATGTAGTATGCAGCTAATGCAGGATGTAGGAAGATATGCCCTGTTAAAATGTAAATTGATGCTTTTCTGAAAATCCAATTCATTTATGTTTAGGTTTGTGGTTGTGATGACTTGTGATTATGAATATGACTGCAGATCATACTTTATTTAAAAAATTTTCCCCACCACATCACTGTCAAAGAGTCCTTATAGCAGGCAATCTTGAGTGTATGATGATATTATCCTCATAATGTGAGATGGGCGGGCTCACTGTTCCCTGCTCATGAATATGGAGGCTCAGGCTCCGCAGACATTCCCTCCCTCTTGAACTTGTGTAGCCAGCTCCAGCTCAGGCCAGCAGTCAGTCAGTCAGTCAGTCAGCAGTGGGCTCGGCTGCCGCATGGCCACTGTGTAAACTTTCTTCAACAACAAGGGAAAACTGTCGGATAACGAAGAAGAGCAGACGCTCGGAGAGTTTGAGGAACATATTAGGAAGAGGTCTTCTATGAATCGGGAACCTGTGCTCCGCTGATCAAAGTGTTGTTTCCCACTCGTGCATGTTTTAACCAGAGGAGAGCTCTGGTGCCGTGTGTCGGCCAGACGACGACTAACAAACGAGTGGCAACAGCAGTCCGGAGGCATGATTTTGAGACGGGGCTCAGTCGTTGTTGCCTTTTTACTCTGCTTTCTGGCGAAGGTATGTGGATTATTTCAGGGGAAAACAGCGGGAAGGGTCACTCATTCAGCTGTTGGGATGTACTTTGATTGCATATGTGCGTCGCCTTTATGTGCACGGCTATGCTAACATTACATGTAACCATGCCTCATGCAAAATTGTGTCCAGTTAGCCTGCTACAAGTGCAAATAATGTCAACGGCAGAACAGCCCGTTTGGTATTACAATTGTTTATATATATTTTATATAATGAGGTCAAAGTTTTCCCATTGCATTCACTATTCTGTCCTCAACAGGTGTCAGAGGGAACGGGACAATTCGAGTTGCAAATCTTATCGATGCACAATGTTAACGGAGAGTTGCTGAACGGCATGTGTTGTGATGGCACACGGAACACGGCGGATAGAAAATGCACACGGGACGAGTGCGATACGTATTTCAGAGTTTGCCTGAAGGAATACCAGTCGAGAGTTTCTGCTGCAGGGCCCTGCAGCTTCGGATTGGGAGCTACGACTGTCCTCGGAGGGAATACCTTTTCTTTCAAGAGCTCTGTCAGGAATGACAAATCCAGGATAGTATTGCCCTTCAGTTTTGCCTGGCCGGTGAGTTGGAGACTTAACAAATATATACATATATTTTCTCTGTTCCCGGCTCGCTTCTTTCTCTCTTCTTCTGCCTCGAGAGAAAATGTTTGTTTGCAGGGCAGTTATGTGCAATTACTGTCCGTCAGTCATTTTCACTCCCTGACAAGTGAATCTTTTGGTAGTTAGCTCTCTGTGAATCGTCCTTTTTAGAGGAAAGACCCCGTGGTCTCCTCATTATCTGCACCTATTAACCAAGTGCAGGTATTTTACTTGTTTAGGCCTAGACCGGTCTATTCTGTCTAAATAGTATTAGGATGTTAAAAAAACTGCTTTGCATGTTAGATCATCGTTAAACCTCACTGTTCAGAATGCATTGGAAAATCTAAAAAAGTGAGTAAATTATGACCTGCAGTTACAAACCACTAGAAATCCATCAATAAGATTACAAATCAAATATTTCAAGAGATCCATTTTAGTTTATTCTCTCCAACATAAATCGGTTTGATACTACTTATAACAATGCATTATTGACATGTTCCTCATAAATGTTCCCCCCCCTATCTGACTTGATTCAACAAATAAAAAGTTGAGAGAAAAAGTTGGGTGAGCTGTATTCTCCCAGATTTCCTCCTCCTCTGCCTCCCTGGCAGCTGCTCATGTTGCACAGTTCACTAAGTCTAGAGTAAAATCCCACTTTCTGGTTTCCTCAAGTGTCAGCTCTTCTTCATAGAGTAAATAAATGTGCCTGACAGGCCTGTGGGAGAGTTGTAGCTCTGTGAGAGATTTGATTTGCTATGCTGGAGCACATTTCGATGGAATGAAAAAACTAGGACTGTGCACACAGACTGACTGGCCCCACAGCTTGGCCCGCAAACTCCTCCACTGTGCCTGATGGGTGAAAGGCACAGTCTGCTGGTATGTGTGTGTCCAATTACATCAAGGCTATTTTTACCTCAATCTTGATGGAAGTTCTTGTTGTAATTTCAAGCAGCGATGGGTTCAAACGGCCCGAATAAGTGAAAGAACTGGAAGATTGTGTGTGATTTTTCTTTTAAGTTGGACATTTTTATGTGTGTTACCTGAGGGGCAGAACAGGTCATTTAGATTTGTGTTTTCCCTATGATCTGATGGCCAGTAAAACAATGTTCTCAGCAGGGTAGCATGCAATTTGATATGTTCTGTACTTTTTATTTGCTCTCCACTTAGACACTGGCGCCTCACACCTTTTTTTTAAAAGACAAAGGTTTCTGTTTATGTTCACGCCATGGCAGCACTAACTTGGCATGAACGCTCAGAGCCAGATTAGTTTCATCTTACTGGTTGAAAATCCTTCCTACTTTAAAACAGCACTTGTTGACATTTAAATGAAACCTATTGCCATTCAAGTTTTAGGACTCTGCTTGCTGTACTCATCTCTTTTCTGACATATTGATAAAATGTATACTAATGGCTGACATGTCCTAAACCTAATGAAGGATGTACTGTCATTAAGGGCAGGATATCTGTGGAAATACCAAAACTAGGGGGTTGTGTTGCCAGTGAAACTTGTAGAAAATGTTGGTGTGTCTAGTTAATGTATCAATTAAGAAATGCCATCTTTAGATAAATACATTTGATACAACTCTATTGTTTAATACAGGAGTTTGGAGCAGCTATGCTGAGATTTTGGAAAGAACAGGGTCGCTCGTTAGATTCTCTCATCCTTAACTTCAAGTGCTTCAGTGCACGTCAGCAATTGTCAGGTTAGGTATGATATTACTCGTTTTCATCAGTTGATTGGCTGTTGTGGACAGATGGCAGTGTGGTGCAATTGGGTTGTTGGGTACTCTGAGTTCACGAAGCGCCCCCCCCTTCATCCTCTCTTGTGAGCTGCATGAAGTTGGCCTCTTGTCCAGGCCAAGGGCTTTGTTTAAGTCACGCTCGGTTGGACCCCAGGCATTTCATCGCTTTAACCTTGCCACCCACAGTAACTGCTGCACTTAATGAGGCTACACACATGTGCTTAGATAGACAGACAGGTAGGGCGAGAGCCAGGAATCCATCTGAATGCCATCGGCTGGAACATCTTTAACATTAGCACATCGTTGTTTTAGAGCCCTGTATAGATTTGCCAATGTCACTCGTGCTTTTATTCCACAGAGAAGTGAGGGCCCTCACAGTGTATCAAGCAGGGACAATGGTGTGCCCTCAGTGACTACAGTGAGGATTACAGAGCATAATAGAGGCTGTGCAGCTGTAATGCCAGTGCAGGGCAAGCAACAGGAAGCAGTTGTAGTAGACTCAGCAGTGATGAAGTTGGCTCTCAGGCAAACTGACCTAACCTGTGTGGCCACCTCAGCACATTTGCCCATGTTGCACCTATACAAGGAAAGAGAAGACCCTTCTTAATTGGATTCCTTTCACATGTTAGATTGAGCTTTTATAAGCATGTATCTTCTCACTTCCCAACTGGTTTCTTTCTTTCTTGAGTAATCTCAAGCCTGATTTGACTCGGCATCCCTAATTATGATCAAATCCGATTCAATTATGCCCACATTTAATAGTATAATTTTGCTTCCTCTTTGACTTAACGCAAGGCTAGTGTGTTTTCCCAGACCTGAGACATGCAGGCATTGCTGTGATTGATTTTTTTTGACAAGTCAGGGCAGTCTGAGAACTGAGATCAGGTAAGTTGCAGAACAATAGTCAGCTCAGCCTTGAGGGGAAGCTCTGCCAGCAGCTGTGGGGGTAATGGCATGTTTGTTTTATATAGTCTGCTCTGATGTGGCAGTTAAGTGCAAATTACTCAAGTGAAAGAGGGAAAATAACATGTTCTTTCTTTTTTCCCCCCTCCCTACCTCACCCTGTCTTTGACTTTAGTAAGGATTTTTTCAGTGTATGAGCAGTGTTGTGTCAGTGTGACGTTACTTAATGGCTTCGGAAGCTTCGCTGCTTATCACAGTTGTTCCAAGCTGTATGGAAACTTGACATGCATAGAAAATGCATTTAATTAGTGACCCTTGCGGAAGACAATGACTGGCTGCTTGTTTAGTTAAATGCTTGATATATGACTTTCATTCCTGGTCCCGGGTTCATGTTTTGATCTTGTTTGCCTTGCGAGAGATCCAAATTCTGTTTGCCGTGTCGATTGTTTTAGTTGGCAAATGGTGAGATTCTTCCATCGGGGGGTGAGGTTTTGTCCTGTCCCTGGGCTAATGTACCTCTGCAGGTTATTTAATAAGCTGTTGATTGTACAGTCTTTCTCCAACTCTTGTTGTGATGGAAATCTCTTGTGAAACAATGCATTCCTTCCTTCCCTCCCAGTTCACCAGTGCAGTCGGTGCCTATGAAGGTGATTATGAGAGTTGTCTTTTCATGACTGAGCCTCCTGGCATTTTGGCAAACAGGGGTGTTGCCTAGCAGTCCCAATCATTGGTTGGATCTCAGTTTGATACAATTGAAGAGATTGACTCAGGGAAACTGATACAGAAGGTCAACATCCCTTTGACTGGACTGTTTACATTTCCTGTGTGCTGATTGTAGACCTAGATCAGTCTAATCTGTTGCGCCTTGCCTTTATTTAGACCTTTGGCTTTTGCCTGTTATTCCATGAGACATACCACCTTTTTTATTTTGTTAGATTACGTTGTAATGGTACATCAGATGGCTCCATTTTGAGTTGAGGACAGAGTGAGAGGTCTGTGTGCGCGTGTGTGTGTGTATTAGAAAAATTCCCCTACTGAGAGGAGTCAGTAGTTTTTTTTGGCAAGTCATTGTGATTCGAACTGGAATGATCTTTATCGCTAATGTTACTTGTCTGTTGGACAGTGTCTGCTTGGCCAGGAAAGATAAGAAGACATATGGCCACACTTATTGCGCTTGGACGTGTGTGTGTGTGTCTGTTTGTGTGCTCTGTAGTTCAAAGAGAAGCTGGGAGCCTGGGAAAAGTGAACCTGGCAGTGGCAGACGGTTTCAAGCTGATAACTGCCGGAGAGTTATGGAGTGTTAGTGAATGAGGAGTCAGGCAGTATCTCACTTTCTGGAAACAGTTATTTGGTCTGGAACTAAAGATCCCAATAATGGCAAGGCTTGTACTTGTTAGTGTGACCTTATTGTTGGAGAGTACAAAGCCTGTGGATCATCAGCTGTAGTTTATGCGAACATCAACTTTCAGACAGTAGGTGAACGGTAAACATTGCTATCCAAGGCCACTGTGTTTTCAATTTTGGTTGAAGTGTTTGTGGCGTGGGCTGCCCCTTAATCATGTTTATGTAATATGTGATCAGTCTGTGGTGGTGATGATGATGATGCTGCAATAGCTTCCATGTTGAGGCAAGTCCAAATCGCTCAAGACATGTCATGTTGTTGTAGACCTGCCTTTTAAAGGAATGAGTCAATAACCCATTAAACATTAGGCCTTTTTGACAAGTCCCCCACAAAGTGATTCTAATGAATTTCTTTGACACAGTGTGAAGTTTCGTTGTGTTGCAGGTGAAACAGGCTTGTTGAAGTTTTCACTTGGCAGGGGTCCATTGTTGCTCCTAATGTAACTGCCTGTAAACTGATAATGTGCTGTTTAAGAAATGCTGAGATTGTTTGAGGGGTCACTAAAAGGTCACTGAAAGGAAGACTTTACTGTAGTAGAATACAAATAAGAATACAATTCTAGTTATGTTTTTTTCAGCTTTCTCTACTTCTCATTTTGGTCACAGCCGCAGGAATTTAATGTTGCAATGATGACTAATATTTAAAGACACATTACCGGCGTGTCTATACCCTACATACTAGTGAATGTGTGTGTTCAGGGATGCTGCATTTTGAGTTGCTGTTTTTAGGATGAGCTCACCACGCTCACTGCGCTGTGTCATATACGTGGGATTTTTTTGGGTGGCTCTCTCAAACACATTTGCGCCATCACAAAAATGTTTCAAAAGTCGATGTGGACATGCAGGTGGGAGTGCAGCTACTGGAAAGGTGCATTCAAGTGGAGTTGTACAGGCTGGAAAAATAACTCCCCTATTGGGAAATTAACGGTAACGCGTTGGACACATAAGGTCACCACCAAAGTCAGAGGACTCTTGTTCTTGGTGTTAATGTAACTAGCTGTAGGTTGGGTCATAGTAGTGGGTGAGTAGTCACATTACCACCGACTCACTCACTCGAGTTCTGTGTCAACTGATTGCAGCCAATTGTGAGTCAGAATATACTAAAGAGTGCATTTCAAATAATAGCTGCCCTGATTGCAGTGAAACACTGGCACAGGGTGAGACAAATGTCTCCTGGAAAGATGGGAAGTTGAATGGCTGACAAAACAAGGTAAAGCCATGAGAAACAGTCCAGGAGTGAGTCATACCCCTTTTTTTTTTTTTTTTTTTTTTCTTTCTGTGGAAAGTGAAAAGGGGGTTTCCTTTGAGAAAGGTTTGTTTACCATGAAGTCATTGCAGCAACGAGGGCCATAGCGGCAATGCAGAATTTCTGAAATGCCTCCACGCAGTGCTGCTAGGGGCAAGCATGTGTGTGAATATAACAAGTAGGTGTTTTCTAGTGGATGCTCGAGCACTGTAAGTGGATTACACTTTCTCACAATCACATACTTTCTCTGTGACTCTGTCATGCGCGCTCGCAGACACATTGTTCGCTCCCTCATGACTGTGGCACAGGGCAGCGCAAATGTGTAAGCTGATATTGGTGTGAGCGCTACCGACCCTGAATCGGACAAAGCGTTTTTCGGGAGGGCTGAAATCAAGACAGGCCCTCCAGAGTGTAGCACTCTTAAGTCTCTCTCTGCCTTTCTTCCTCACCCTCACATACACTTTTACTGTGTCTCCATTTTCTACCTTCCTTGACTTGGCCTATAAAGCAGAGTCCTAAAGCACTTTGGTCTTGATTATTTACATCATTCATAGCAGTCGCCACTAGAGGTGTATAAATGAGCAAAAAATGGAAAAGTAACAGTAAAACAGTCATCCACTGATTTCTCTCACTGCATTTTGTAAATATGTGGAAACCAGTTTCTGAAGAGCAAAGTTAGCGTGGCTGAGGACATATTTTTGGCATTCCAGGATGAAGTATCCTTTTCTACGTGCTATTTGTTTTATTTTGACTCATTCTAGTCATTAGTCCAGTGCAGCGCTGCTATATCTGGCTGGTTTGTGGGGCATCAGACACCCTCCTGCTGGGTGGGTGTCCAGCTAGACCAGACCACTGCCCATGTGTCTGTCATCCTAATCTTTGAGATGCAGAGAGCTCTGCACCACCGCAAGCTTATCCTCTCTTAATCAGATCAACAGGACCATTGTTATAAGTTAACTGTTAGCAGCTTCTGTCCCAGGCCCCATTGTAAGCTAACGCAATGATAGGTAGATGAAACTGGCAAGGCTGGTGAGGTCATGGGAAACCGGAAAGTTGTGGATATTTTCTTTTTAGCCTTAAAGTATTAAACTTGGGGGAATCTGGTACAAATTAGTTTGCATGGTTACTAGAAAAACAAAAAGCTGTGTGTGGTTCGTCGAATGGCAATGTTTGTAGTTTCTTTTTATGATACAGTGATTGCTTGACGATCCTGCTGTTGGCTAACACTTGGCTATCTATCTTGTCTTCCTCAGAGGTCCTACACTTTGATAGTGGAAGCCTTGGACTTGAGCAATGACACCAGTGGTGAGTATTTGTCCTTGTCTGGCATCTCCATCTTGCCTTCCCCCCTCTCTTCCCCCCCCCCCCCCCCCCCCCCCCTTTCCCTCACGGCAACGTCTGGGAGGAGTCATGTTGAAGGTCAGAAAAGGAAGTTTATTCTTCCTGAACCCTCTGCCCTCGTGTGTGTGTGTGTGTGTGTGTGTGTGTGTGTGTGTGTGTTTTTTTTAAGGCAGTGTGTTGACAGGTGCCTATAAGGCGGGAGAGCAGGACAGGGAAGCGAGGGGGAAGAAGAAGAAGTGAGGACAGGGCAGACGGGGGGGTGGGTGTGCAGACAGAGAGAAGGAAGTGTGGCGAGGTAGAGGAGGGGAGGAGTACAGAAGGGGCCACGCTGCCCCCCTATGAAAATGTTTTTATTTGGCCGATGACTGATGGCAGGTGCTGCCAGCCAGGGTCGGGGTCTCACTGTCACTGAGGCGTGAAACACAGAGTTCACTATTCGCCCAGCCCGGCGCTGCAACTAGCCCGCAGTCACAATGCGGGGGGCCAAGGCCCCTGAGCTATCCTGTCCCGTATGGTTAAAGTTACCTCTGGCAAAGGTGGGCTGCTGAGTTCAGAGTGGAAGACTTTTTAGTGTACTGCTCGAAAAGACTGTGGGTGTTCTTCCCATGAACATGGGAAGTACGCGGTGATAACATGCTAGATCTAAATTCTGGTCGTCAGGGTTTGGTTTCTGCTGTTAACAATGCTGGGATTCCTGCTGGTTGGAGGTCAGATTGGCGACAGCGTGGTGATTCCAGGGGAGGGAGGGCCCTATCCATGCTTTATGCAGGTCCGTTCGAGGTCAACAAGGTTTCGGTCTTTTCTGCTGTATTTGCCGCTCCCCAGAGAGCTATTAGGGCATTGGTGTGAAAAGCCCCCTGAATGTACACAGTCAATGCTGGTTAAGCCCCGTTGAGCTCCACCAGGCTAGCTCACAGCTCTGATAGCTTCATATGTTTTGACTATCCTAACTGATGCTTAAATGCCAGCTGATTCCTAGTCACAATTAACAGTTTTTTTAATATTACACGTATGTACATTTCATGCACTTTAAGCATGTTTTAATTCCTACTCCAGGGCACTGTTCCATTAGTGTATATCCAGTGTTAAAGAAAAGTATTTTTTTTTTTCAGTTTTACAGCTTAAAATGTAGAATTTCTCAATATAAAATGAATTTGATGCTCAAGCTTGACCTCTCTAAGCTTTATAAAGCTTGTCTGATTTATGTTTAGCTCTGATCCAGGCAGCAGGTAGTAAGGATGTGCTACTCCTGACACTGCAGGTCAGCAGTTGGTAGAGAAATGCCACACAACTGAGCTCTGGATTCCAGACCACTGTGAAATGTTACTGGGCACTGTTACCCACCACCACCACCACCACCACCACACACACTGCAGCACAGTAAATAAATGACAGCAGGCCATCCCCCACTGCATTGCATTGCATTGCATCATACTACACAGAGGAGCGATTCACCCAGCGGTCAGCCACCTATGCTCGTGTGAGTGTGCACAGTAAATAATGGCTTTGACATATTTTTCATTCTCTCCCAGGTGGAAGATATAGATATCAAGTAGCGAGTGCTACATGTGCAGGTGAATGAGTGGTGCTAATACTAAGGGCTTGTATATATGTGTACAGTGTAGTGTCTGGAGACTGGGCTGAGCCTGTTTGCTCAGTTTGAGTGTGTTTGCTCTGTGTGTGAAGCTCATTACAGCCCTTGGCTCCCAGGTCAGTCCTTGCCCGTTTGACAGAGCCGTGACCTCTTCATGTTTGACATGAAAATAAGTCTGTTTCTGGGTCTAGGTCTGTGTGTTTTAAAGTCTCCTTTGGTGTTGCACAATCATAACATAGGCTGGACCTTTGCTTCCCTTCTGAAGTACAGATAGATACTTGTAAGTGTGTAAAAAGAAATAAAATTGCTGATGGCACATTGGCAGGCTTCCCAGCAGTGACTGTGACATTGTGTCCTCACGCTGTAATTTATGGCGGCTGCGGTTCTGTCCTCGCATGAGCAGATGCATAGGGCAGCATCTGAGACAGTAATATCCTCAAGCTGTAAACCTGAGAATCAGAAAACCAACCAGGGAGAGTTGGAGAGGGAGCGTGAGAAAAAAAACAGTTAAGAGTGCTCATTACAGGCAGCCCTTTCCTTTTTTCTGCATTTCCTCCTGTACTTCCCCTTTAGTTGCTTTAATTACATATAATCTGCTATCTAAGAGATCTTCTGCAATTTGTGTTCAAATTTTTGGGGCATTTTTGGGTTCCCACTGTATGATCACGGAAAACATTGCAACTCCCAAATGTGTAATGTACTGTAGGATGCTGCATTCCACGATTCTCTCCCTGGCTCAAACATTTGATGAACACTAACATAGTTGAGAAAAGAAATGTAATTTTGTTATGTTGTGTCAAAATGTTTTTTTTTTTTTTTTACATGCAGATAACAAGTTGATAGAGAAAGCCTCTCATTCGGGCATGATCAACCCCAGCCCGCATTGGCAGAAGCTGACTCACAACGGCCCCGTAGCCCAGTTTGAGTACCAGATCCGGGTCAGCTGTGATGAGCACTACTACGGCTTTGGCTGCAACAAGTTTTGTCGGCCCAGAGATGAGTTCTTCGGGCATTACACATGCGACTACAATGGAAACAAGACCTGTCTGGAAGGCTGGTCCGGACCTGACTGCAACACAGGTAAGCCCTGCTGAAATGGCAGCATGTAGTGATGGGTGATGGAAACGCTGATCAAGACAGCAGCTCGAGACAGTCGGATTAGTATTTATGACTATGAATGAGTCTTCTCAAAGTAGCAGCCAGGCTGTAATCTGTGATTCATGCTGATACACTGTCTGCTAAGTGGTTTGAATGGAAGGCTTTGTTTCTTAACTCTTGCAGCCTTTTTTCTTTTCTTGCTTTTCATTGCCTATATGGCCAGAAAATCTGCCTGGGCAGTAGTCACTTTTTTATTAAATATTTGACTGTGTTAGGGTAAAATTATTTTTTTGTCAACAGCAGGCTTTGTTCTCGCAGGCTGAAATGTCATAGCGGGTAGTAATTATAATCATTTACTGCTATAAGTAAAACATGCCAAAAAGAAAATGGAGCTAGGTTTGAATCTAGTTACCAGGCCAGTGATTGTTGTTGTTCTTCCTCCTCTAGCAATATGTCGACAAGGCTGCAGCACTGAACATGGATCATGTAAGGAGCCAGGTGGATGCAAGTAAGTGACCGAGGCAGCTCTGTATGATTTATTAGTCTGTTATGAATGATTTTACTGCCTTTTTACTATGTAAAATGTCAAACATGGTTTGTTCAAGTGTCTTTACTTATTATGGAGGCTGGGGCCAGAAGCCTGTGGTGTGGATCATTCCAATATGCAGGGATTGTGTCAAAGCACCGCTGCTGTCATGGCATGGATCTTTCCCTGTACGTGCTCTGCTTTCTGGCCAAGAGACTATCAGTACCAGGGCTTTAACAGAGATGCAGGCTGAGCTGCTGTAAATCTCTCGTGCAGCTTTGGACCGGAGAAAAGGGGGAGGCTCAACTGCCAAGACTTCCATGTTGGAAATGTAGGCTATGCGTTTCCCTCGAATGAGGCAAGTGTTATCAGTCAAATCGTGTGTAACGTTCGGATGAGCCTTAAAGTGTATTGTTTGTGTAGCTAATGGCTTCCTAATGCTGTTTATGCACACAGCCAGAGGAAAAGCCAGGCGCAGATGGATATCAGAGCTGGGGCATTGTGTGCAGTAAGAGTTGTATCTCATCCTCATCCTGGAGGAGGCCCTGCACTGGCTGACTCTTCCCACAGCTCAGGCATCGGTTGCTTTCTTAGTTGTCTGATTTGGCTATAGATCAAGCACAGTGACCATCAGGTTCGTTCATTTTCTGCCGCAGCTTTGTTGTTTTTCCCAAGCTTTCGACATCATCAGGTTTCTTGTTAGTGCTTGTGTGGCCACTGGCAGAACAACAGGTCGAATTGCTTTAGTCTTTGCACAGGTGTGGCCATATTTAAAGCTCTGGGTTTAACTCTGTTTATATGCACTTTGCCAACAAACTCTTCAAACCAGCTCTACTACTGTTGTAGTCAGGGAGTAGTTTCCTGTTGTTGGGCTGTTGCAGAGTGTTAAACAACAGCAGTACATAGCGATATTAGCCGCTTTCTGACCAGAGGGATTTTTGCAGTTCCTAGAACCCTTTTTTTTTCTCATGTTCTCACTGGACCAATTTGGGGATTATTAAGTTCCTCTTGCCACAGTTCCTGTAACTCTTTCAGCTCCTACTTCAGGGCAGGGACTTTTTCCTTTTCCCTTTTCCGCATGTGGTGGTTAGATGGCTGTGTTATAATAACAAAAGGTCAGTTCCTATGGCCACTTGGCCAGTGTGAATGCAAATAGAAAAAACTGGTTTTGGGGGAGAGTAGTTAGTAGAACTGTTTAGAAGTGGACTGTTCCTATAACTACGTTCCTGTAACTACTTGGTCGGAAAGAGGCTATTGGCTGCAGGCTAGGGTAGCCTCCTTGTCACTACCTCGGCCAGTAGTAAAATTGATAACTCTCCATGGGATTTTCTTTTAGCCTTTAGTTTTCAATGATCATCAGCTTTCATTGTTACTAATAGAGTAGTCTCGCTTTAGTCTCATAAATCAACCAGAGTTTAAAATGCCAACACAACAGAAGCCCAAGGCAAAGAATATCGGCCTAAATGTGTGAAATCCGGCGGAATTTCTGTTGGCAATGGTGCAATCCCAGAAGTAGAACGTCAAGGATATAGACTAGTAATACCGGTGCAACTGTGGACCAAGATTGCCGCTGTAGAAAAATGGTTTGAAAAGCATTAACTGCACAGCCACTGTTTTAATGTTGAGGGTTAAAATCTTTATGTGCGTCAGCTGTGCTGTGCAATATAATGTCACATTCCCAAGTCATTTGGCTGTGTAATAACTGTAAATGATTTGAGATGGTGCTGAGGAACCCTCCTCTGCTTCTCATGGAGAGGATTAGCACACTTTTAAGAATAGCCTCCTTAATCACAGACAGAGGTTTACTTAACCACCGCATTTATTTTTACAGCCCGTCCGTTCCTTGGGGCTAATCAGCGCGCCGCTCCCCCAGAGGGACACTATTTCCTGTCACTAGGCTCCACAGCAGCAACTGTATCACCACCTCGCCACCTTTTTGAGGGGCGGACTTATCAGTCAGGCTGGATTTCAGTCTTAATTATAGAGCCCTGGAAGAAAAGGGCAGCATTATCGGTGTAATTATGGACCTGGACATTTCAGTGGTCAGCAAGCTGTGGTCCCCTCCTCGGCCTTGGGGCACAAGCCTGCCTCCTGACTCATGGGAACCAGGATGAGCAGCACTGTAACAGCCGAACACTCCTCTCTGCAAGGATGTCTCGGCTGCCAAGCCACAGGCAGAGTGTTGTTAAAGGGAGCGTCTGGCCGCATGCTAATGTTAGCTGTGCTACAGGTCCCATTGGAACTGTAATTTAGTGTTTTGTTTTTTTTCTGTTTGGTAAAATGCTAAATAGTCCTCTGTTTCCCTGTCCGCAAGTATTGTTTAAAAGCTGTTGCATAAACACCCTGCTACTTAAGATTCATTTGTGGTTTTTTAAGACGCAGCCCAGTGTTGAGGGCTAGAATACTGGCTCTTTGTTTTATTTGTGCAGCTCCACACTGTATACGCTAAGGTGTAGTTCATTAAATTCAGATTATTGCTTGTGAAGGAATTTGGAATAAACGGAAGATTAAGATATTATCATTTTCAGATACCACAGGGATTATCTCACCTCGCTGCGATTGTGGTGAATTTCCTTGAATGTTCTGCATGTGTCACTGTGGCGTGTGTGTGTGTGTATATTTGGGCTGATTTTTATTTTATGTCCCACTTCTGAGGCTGACGGCGTGGCTCTCTGTGTGTCTTGCAGGTGTCTGTATGGCTGGCAGGGCCAGTACTGTGACAAGTGCATCCCCCACCCTGGCTGTGTACATGGCACCTGTGTAGAGCCCTGGCAGTGCCTGTGCGACACCAACTGGGGAGGCCATCTTTGCGATAAAGGTTAATTCCCATCTCTATTTTCAGTTGCAGTTGCTGTAGGAGCGCCCTGTATTGTGTCAAAACTAGCTAAAGCTGTATAAAACAATTCTTTTCCAGACCTGAACTACTGTGGTACTCACCAGCCATGCCTTAATGGAGGGACATGTATCAACACAGGGCCTGACAAGTACCAGTGTACCTGCGCTGAGGGCTACTCTGGTGCCAACTGTGAGAGAGGTGAGTGTCCGTAACCTTCTGCAAGATGATCTTTAGCTGTCTTTGTTATTGCTAAGTTATTGCTAGCAAGCTTTTAATGTGCACTCCACTGATAAAGTTTACTCGTCAGGAGTACTACTCAGCTTGTGAAAAGCAATTTTAATGTCTTCTGTAGCCCTGTTGGGAGCTTTCTAAAGTCTGAGAAAATAACATTTTACCATTATGAACTGGGGTTGTGGTGTTAGAAAGGTGTGGGCAATAACCAGGTGTGGATCTAATAAAAGAAGCTATCATGTTGCATTATGGGAAATGTAGGAACCGGTTGACTCATAAGAGGGACTAAAAGTCTGAATATCTTGTCTGCTGCCGCTTCGTTTTTGACCATTCTTTATTTATTCTGTCTCTCGCAAGTCCCCATTAGCCTGGGAAAACCCTGACGAACTTCCGTCCAATTTGAGATTTGCTCTGCAAGTCAGTCTGGCCAAGAGTCCATTCAAGCCCATTTCCAATTTTTCCAAATCAAGGCACCAATCACAACCGCTGAGGCTTTACACGATGACGATAGCGCAGTGACGGCAAGCAGCTTTTTGTTTACATTCGACATGACGGCCCCCCGATCATGGATGTATTAAGAGAACGCCCCCGATTGCTTTGGCTAAATCAGATTTTTAACATTTTTCAGCAAACAAAATAGAGGCTTCAAGATTCCCTAGAACTTTTTTAATGCATACATTTGGAACCTAAAACCAGAATATAAAATGTAATCTCATGGGGTCTTAAACTCATGCTTGCAGTTATAATAAGTGGGTAGGTTCTTGTTTTTCTGAGCTTACAGACAAAAGGTCAAAGGTGCCTTGAGTTTGTAATCAGAGGAGGTGGTAACTCGGCAATAATCTTGTTTCCACTTCAGCGTGAGTGGCCCCCAAGTCAGGTAATCCACCAGTTTGATCTTCAGGGGCCGGTCATCCCTCTGCTCCTCAGGCACTCGAGACAGATGGGTGTGGTGCTAAGGTTCAGCTGCTGCGAACACTTACCATGGAGATGATGGTTTTTTCCTCATTAAATCTGAGCCTCGCGGGGTGCTGACAGCTTAACTGCAGAGATGTCAAGAAACTGTGCCCTTCGTAACAGGAGGTCCGCCGACCAGGGGATACGTCAGGCTATTGTAACATGGAGGCCCCAGGGTGCAGCGCTTCATCCTCTTCCTCCCTCCTCCCCACAGCATACCTAAAGTAGAACCGTCCACTGATCACCTCCAACCACCTTGTTATTCCCAGAGTGAATCATTCATTTTTGATTCATTTGGGACCCACTCATCCTTAGCTCGTCCATAAAGGAGAAACTCCAGGGCAGAGCCCCCCCCCCCCACCCCCTCTGCCGCTCGCCCTCCCGCCAGTCTCTCATCTTGTGCCGCCTCACAGAAGACGAATGGCGGGGAGTCAGAGGGAAGTCACGGTGCGTTGGTCAGGTCAACTTAGCATGAAAGATGATTTCCTGGTGGTGTGGTCTGCCGGGCGGGTAATGAGAGTGAGATGGGGGAATTTTGAGCGGGCTTTTGGGATATGGGAGGGAGAAAGGAGTAGGTGATGGGTGAGGGAAGTCGACCCCTGGGTATGTTCTGCTGACAGGTCCCGGGCAGAGGAGTGTGTTTTTTTTTTTTTTTTTAAAGGAGTGAGAGTCGGAAGCTGAAATGCATTTTTGCATCTGATTTGTTTTTTCTTGTGAATAGTAGGTCAAATGTAGATGACATGATGTCACAGTAAAATATTCTCACGTCAGCTACAATAGCAGAAAAACAATATAGTGATACAGACTGAGATCGGCCAAAAAGGGTAAAATCACAATATGTGTCATAAATTGAAAAAAAGGAAATCCAAGAGTAGATGTTTTCCTTTTTAAATGTTAAATGTTTGCAAAAACATTCTTTCTCTTTCTAGCGGAACATGCCTGTCTGTCCAATCCATGCTCTAATGGAGGGAGCTGTTCAGAAACCAGTCAAGGCTACGAATGTCAGTGTGCGCCAGGCTGGAGCAGCCCCTCCTGCACCATCAGTGAGATTGCACTCTACCTTTACCCATTAAATATCAGTACTCCTCATAGAAAAGATCATGTCGAGTAACCAGAGTTGACTTCTTCTGCTTAGATGTTGACGACTGCGCTCCAAACCCCTGCAATCACGGTGGAACCTGCCAGGATATGGTCAACGGTTTCAAGTGTCACTGTCCTTCACAGTGGACGGGGAAGACGTGTCTGATAGGTGAGCCACACAGCCTCTTTCCCTCTTTCCACCACGTCACGCCTGTCAACTGCACATGCAAATGCCTCTAATCCCTTCTCTCCCTCTCTAGATGCCAACGAATGCGAGAGCAAGCCTTGTGTCAATGCCAACTCATGCCGCAACCTGATTGGTGGATACTTCTGCGAGTGCGTCCCTGGTTGGATGGGGCAGAACTGCGACATTAGTGAGTTGAAGGCTGTCAGCTGCAGCTGTGGAGCGGGACACCTGTCCAGCTCCTGCCTCTTTTTATTTATTTATTTATTTATTTCTCTCCATTCAGTACAGGCTGAATAAAAGCTGTAATATGAAGGCGTAAAACAAACGGTTGGACAAGTGCAGCCTTTTTCCTGCAGTGTAAATTACTCTGCCATATCATTATTAGCCCTGTGTGTGGCCAAGGCTGTGGTAACAATCCCAGGACTAGTTTCACTTGGCAGCAGACAGGATTGCTCAATATTCGTGTTTCGCACTGATTCTGCTGGTAATCCAGCTCTCTCTAGCTCTGACAAATGAATTTTAAAGGCCCCTAGCATGGGGTAAGCACAGGCTTGTTTTCAAAGACAGACTATTCAGTCAAGCTGTTAAGATTTAATCCACATATTTCTTTCCCGTGCAGATATAAACGACTGCAAGGACCAGTGCCAGAATGGGGGAACTTGCAAGGTACGTGTCGGGTCAGAAACCGTCTCGCTTTATCTGGCTTCGCTGCTCTGTTTGCCAGCTTGTTTGTTTGTTTTATTGTGTCTTTTTGTCGAAGACCGAGACATTTACAGTGGTTGTATAAATAGCTGCTGTAAACTGTTCTCTCCAAACCGACAGTGGAATTGTTGTGGAATTCCTCTCTGAAATCAAATCTGAGGGGAGTGGGTTCAGAGGGGTTTCGAAGGGAGGGACACACAAGTTCCTTGACCACACTAGATTGAATTACCATAAACATTATTGTGTTGAGCCCGTGCCAGGAAAATGTGTTGTAATAATTGTGAATTGCTGTGATAATGTCCCTCCAAAGTTGGCACGGCCCTCCCCCCCCCCCCTTCTCTCAGCCTCGCTCTTCGCTCTGTTCCCTGGTTTGACAGTTATTGTTTGGACCCCACCCTTTTCAAAGCAGTTAATCAAAGTTTTGGCTGCATGAGGTTAACCTGGTTTCTGTCGGTCTCTCGCTTTCTCTCAGGACTTAATAAATGGCTATCGTTGCGCGTGTGCCCCTGGCTTTGCCGGTGAGCATTGTGAGCGAGACATCGACGAGTGTGCGAGCGCACCGTGCCTGAACGGCGGCCGCTGTCAGGACGAAGTTAATGGCTTCCAGTGCCTGTGTCTGGCTGGTTTTTCAGGAAATCTCTGCCAGGTGAGACACAACTCCCATCACGATCATGAACAAAATTAAGCACACATGAATGCATCCCCTCTGCTATAATTTAGCATCTGAAGCCCTTGCCCCCCCCCAGCCCCCTCTTCCAGCATTGCTGTATCTTTGGGTTCGTTGTAAAGTTTTCCTGCCCCACCCTCCTTAAATGGCTGTTGTTCCACAGTCCTCCTTTTTAAAAGGGAGTGCTTTGTTGAAGCTGCTCCTGGCTACAGCGGGATACATTCCTCAGTGCTGAAGCCCAGACTCGGAGGACGGCTCCTATGTCTCTGCCTTGTTTTTCCCCTTTCCTCCAAGTGCTGTGCGTGTGTTGTTTCCTGGCACAGCCTGTAGGGAGGATGCTGTGGGTTTTGCTCTGTTCAGTGTAGCAGAAACCATGTCGGCTATCAGGTTCACCACTCTCTATTCAATACCTTTCTGCCCTAGCTGGATATCGATTACTGCTCCCCCAACCCGTGTCAAAATGGAGCGCCCTGCTTCAACCTGGCCACAGACTACTACTGCGCTTGCTCAGAGGACTACGAGGGCAAAAACTGCTCTCACCTCAAAGACCACTGTCGCACCACCACGTGTAAAGGTACGTCTCCTCCTGCCTGCAACAGCCACAAGCTTTTCACTCTTTGTCTTTTTCCAGAACATTGCTGTAAGGTGATCTGCATAGCGTGCTGTAGTAAAATGCTGAATAAGACCAGGTCTTCGCCATTTGCCTGAACACTTTGCCCACATTTTTCCCATGAGAGCAATACCTATATTTTAGTTTTTGTGTGCTGATATTTCTTGGCCAAGGTGAGCAGGAGTTTTTTTTTTTTTTTTTTTTTTTTTTTTTTTGAGTGTAGCTCCCTTGATGAACGCCCCCCCCCGCTCCATCTCCTCAGCAAAGCTTTTCCAATAATTCTCCCCTCCTCTGAGTTCCCTGAAAATCTGGCAAAAGGCTGATAGCACTGTGTGTGTTCTTGGTAATGACATGGTGGGCTACCTCTTCTTTTCCCCCCTCAACGACTGTGCACATTTTTCTGCGTGTGTGTGTGTGTGTGTGTGTAATTAAGTGAGTGGACCAACCACGGAGTCAGATAACAGACGGTGAGATTCTCTCTGCTCTTGGCAGGAAAGTGATTACAGGGGAGAAAATTCACCCTGTTCTCCTAACCTGATCAGACAGGGGGAAAGGAAGGGATTTTAGTGCAGAGTGAAAAAGATCACTCTGAATTGCTTATGAAAGCATAACAGCTTATCGCTGTTTCTTCCATCAGTCATTCTTTTTCACATTCTTACACTGATACGGATTTTCTCGGATGGGGATTTTTATCATCAGTGGAGGCCTGTACGTTGTACAGTATAGATATTTCTTAATCTCTTCCTTTCTCCTGCTCACTCTTTATCTCTTTGTCACTTTTTGGCTCTCCCACTCATTTTTTAGAATAGAGTAGCACACCGTTGTTCTTATTTGAATATCAGCAATAAGCTAAATTCCCATTTATCCTTATCACTTAGAAGACACAAACCACATTTTATTATTTGGAATGAATGTTCGTTTAAACCATGGTTTGTCTGTTGTTTCACTGTCTTAACTGTCTCTCCTCTCCACAGTGATAGACAGCTGCACAGTTTCCGTGGCGTCCAACAGCACGCCGGGAGGAGAGCGCTACATTTCGTCAAATGTGTGTGGACCTCACGGCCGCTGCCGGAGCCAGGCCGGGGGCCAGTTCAGCTGCGAGTGCCAGGAGGGCTTCAGAGGCACCTACTGCCACGAGAGTAAGACCAGACTCCACACACGCAATACAGAATACAAGGCACAACTGATCATGATATATCAGATAGGCCTCTGCAAAAGCCCTCTCAAACTCACATTTTTCTTTTCTTTCACTTAAAAACAAAACAAAAAACAATCAGATATCAACGACTGTGAGAGTAACCCATGCCGCAATGGAGGCACCTGCATCGACAAAGTCAGCGTGTACCAGTGCATCTGCGGCGACGGTTGGGAGGGCGACCACTGCGAGATCAGTGAGTAGGACTGCTCAAACCCATACCTCCCTCATGGGACTGTTCAATCCATGTTTCAACATACAGAGTGTGATGATGTGTTTGACATGCTGCCAATAAATCACACTATCCAATGTCTCCACCAGACATTGATGACTGCAGCACCAACCCCTGTCATAATGGAGGGACATGTCGAGACCTGGTGACTGATTTCTTCTGTGAATGCAAGAATGGCTGGAAGGGAAAAACGTGCCACTCCCGTAAGAGAGCTTTTTTTTCTTCTTCCACACCCATGTAGTCTGTCTGTGCAGGCTCATGGTATGTGCTTAGGTCTTTATCGAACAACCCAATCGTGTGCGTGTGTGTGTGTGTGTGTAAACCCTAACATTTGAAATGCTCTCTCCAGGGGAAAGTCAATGCGATGAAGCCACATGTAACAACGGAGGCACCTGCCACGACGAGATCGACACGTTCCAATGCAAGTGTTCCCCAGGGTGGGAGGGTACGACGTGTAACATAGGTGAGTCCCACAGTCACTGTGGTTTGGTCACACACACACACACACACACACACACACACACACACACACACACACACAGAAGATTGCTTTGTGGGAGAGCTCCGTCTTGTTTCAGATATTAATCAGATCTGTCAGATCAGCGAGGTCCATAAACAGTTTTTATCCCTTCACTCTGTCAGCGCTCCCTCTCCTCCCATCTCCCTGCTTGCCCATTTCTCCCTCTCCCCTGAGTGCTGACAGATATCCGCTTAAAATCCCTGATTGCACTGGCAATACACTTCAAAGTCATGGAATGCAGATTCCCTCAGAGAAAACGGAAACCCGACAGGAAAAAAAGCCAAACCAACAGCAGTCTCCTGTGACAGTTTTTAAAGTTTATAAGCACTGATTTTACTGATAATCCTCTTTTAAAGTTGGGGGGGAAAACTGACTGACTTCTTTCTCTCTTTCAGCCAAAAACTCAAGTTGTCTTCCAAACCCGTGTGAGAATGGAGGTACCTGCGTGGTGACTGGGGAGTCGTTTACCTGCGTCTGCAAGGAAGGCTGGGAGGGTCCCACGTGCACCCAGAGTAAGTGCTCGTTAAATTGTGGATGGGATAAGGGTGGACAGCTATTGCTGATAAATGATGATAAACCTCCTGCTACCTAGTGCAGAGGTAAAGTCTTGCATCTAATTAAAACCGACTTGCATCCCCTCTTGATCTGTTCCTTTTTTATATATATATATATAGATTTGATCTCTTTCCTCTCTACCCCGGCTGCTGCCAGCCATGAGAGGAGAAAGAGGAGGGAGAAAGGGGCTCAGGAAAGTGGAGACAGATGTTTCTTCCCCTCCTCCTCCTCCTCCTCCTCCTCCTCCTCCTCCTCCTCCTCCTCCAACACACACCCGTCTTTCCCCTCTCATCGTTCTATTCCTGTCCAAACAGTGACATGTCGGCTCGTTCTACAGCCTTGCTCCATTTCCCTGGGATCCCTGCCATTGTATGCATGTACCCCAAAACATAAATTTCCTCATGTTTTGTAAGGGAGGGAGAAACAGTCGGGGTGGGAATCTGGGTGTGGAGGTGGTGGTGGTGGGGGGAGCTGGAACTCATTTTTGAGGGCGAGAGAGTCTATTCGATTAATCAGGCGTTGCCCGACACAACTTTGCACACGCAAGCTCAGACGTGCTCTTTGCTGTCATGTGCACTAAACATGAAAAAAAAAATACAACACTCATTACTGTCTGTCTCTCTCTCTCTTTTTTTTTTTTTTTGTTTTGTCTCTCAGATACCAACGACTGCAGTCCCCACCCATGGTAGGTGGAAGCCGAACATTTCCTGTAGATTTAAACAGATGTAAACAGGGTGCTCCTCCTGTATCGTAGTTTCTCACCTGCAGGCATTCTCTGTCACCGTCTCAATGCTGAGAACCAGGCATACACCCTTCACTGTCATTCCTGGGATGCAATCAGCTAAATCTTTTGTGAATTCCCAGGCACAACTCTTATTTAAACCACTGGAGCTCACTCCCATATGTATTTACACACAAAAAAACAAGTCGGACTGCCATAATTACCTTTGAGAAATGATTATAGCTGAATATTAACGCTTGAATAGATGTCAGCGTGTCAAGCAAGCCTGATATACAAACTGAAGTCTCACCCTTTTTTCCCCTTGCAGCTACAACAGCGGAACCTGCGTTGACGGGGATAACTGGTACCGCTGCGAGTGCGCCCCAGGCTTCGCTGGTCCAGACTGTCGGATCAGTGAGTATTAACCCTGCCTCCCACTCCTCCATGATCCCTGTTTGAGCCATAAGTTAGAGCAGGTCGCGGGACCATCGCAGTCGCCGCAAATGAAGGGTCTAGCCGGCCAATTATCTGTGCGTTGGGCTGCAGGCCAGGCCGAGCCATTTCAGTGTCACTCCACCGGGCCCTGCTGCTGTCCCCGGGGGAAAACCGGCTTAGCAGGCCAACAGCTAATCAGCCACGCTCTCTGACACTGATTACGCAGATTGTTTTCCCTCTTAAAGGCTTTCAGATGGCCACATTCTTTCCCATTGCAAACCCTTTGTTCTGCTAAGTCCAGCCTTTAGCTCCTGCATACCTGCTAATGATGCTGCCTTTAATAAAGCTGCATGGGGCAAAAAGAGAAACCGTCCAGGAACGATTTAAAGCATGTCTGCATGTTTTTTTATTAACTGGTGTGCATGTGTATGTACTGTTTAAGTGGCACATGACCTCCAGTGAATTTAGCTTAGGAATTAGATTTGTGTGCCGACTGCTTAACCCAGTGTTTGTGTGCTGTCTGGCTATGCTCTTTAGTCCCAAAAAAGGAGCCATTTCTTACCCCTCGCTCTTCTCCTTTGTGACAGATATTAATGAGTGCCAGTCCTCTCCATGTGCCTTTGGCTCCATCTGTGTGGATGAGATCAACGGATATCGTTGCGTGTGTCCACCAGACAGGACTGGACCCCACTGTCAAGAAGGTAGAAGTCTTCACGAGATTATAAAGGCTTGATGGTGTTTTAAGCCCCCAATGTCGACTTGAAGGCAGCGCTACAATCGTCGACTTGAAGGCACCTAACCCTAACCATTGCCTAATTCTAGTGCCTGCCAGGCAGCGCTGCCTGGAAGACGACGTTGGGGGCTTACAACACCAAACACCATTATAAAGGACAAATCCACATAACAAACGCACCTTTCTCTGACCTAATGCTGTGATTGTATTTAACACAGTGACAAGAAGACCTTGCTCTGTCAATGGACACGTCACCCCTGATGGACTCAAATGGGATGATGACTGCAACACTTGCCACTGTTCTAATGGGAAAGTTGTGTGCACAAAGGTACGTTCAAACATACTCTGCCTATAAAGTAAGAAAAGTAAGGAAGTAAGAAAAGTATTTATGATGGCTCTGGACAGCTTTGAAGCACAATGTCATAGTTTAATGGCGGAAGAAGGGCTGTGGAGGATAATGGTGCGTTGAATTAGTTGCATACTCAAAGGTTGCGTGGGCAGTTATTCCACGGTATTCAGAGATCTCAGGCAGGGCCATGTCGGGCCACAACAACACTCTGTGTCACAGGGTGGAGTTGGCTTGGGAGTGTCAAATTCTATACAGAGATGATGCAGTTTGTTTTGAGAAAAAAAAAAAAAAACGCATAATGGCACTGTTAGAAATGGGTGTCAGATTCCAGCCACAATCACACTGGGTGAAGATTGGGTTATATACGGTAGGAGCCTGAAGTAGTCCTATCGTTATCATGCTCGTCTAACCACCAGATGAACAATGGTGCCTCACTGATACGGCTCCCTTCAGGAAGCAAATGCATCACGGGGTGAAAATGATCTAGGGCTGTAAGGTACAGGCTGCTATGTTGGACATAGTCTGATATGGGAACACAATTTCTACGTGGGTTTTACCGTACTTCTGCTGACAGTAGCTCATGTGTTTCATGCGGATCACAGAAGCATATCCCTTGACATGCAATCTTGACTGAGCCACTATTATCCTTGAATGGGAAAAACTGGTGCCGTTGACTATGTTTTTTCTATTCCGTTTACAATCCGGTGTAGGGCTGGGTATTGTATCTCTGGTGTTCAGTAGTTTTTGAGATATTACAGTCAGTCGCAAAGTGGTGAGCCGACAAACCTTCATGAGCCCTAGTCCTCTTTATACTTGTTTATTGAAAAAGAGAAAAAAAAATAAAAAAGGTCTGTGACATTATCTAACAGTTTCCCCGTGTCATGTTTTTCTCTCCAGATGTGGTGTGGCCCTACATCATGCCACCTGGGTGCCAAAGATCGAGGCAGGTGTCCCTTAGGCCAGAGCTGCATCCCCATCAGGGAGGGCCACTGCTTTGTGAAGCCCTGCCTCGGCCTCGGAGAGTGCTGGCACTCCAACCCTCCCCCGCGTCCCACCAAATGCCACCCCAGCTCCAGTTACCAGGACAACAGCTGCGCCAACATCACCTTCACCTTCAACAAGGAGACCATGCCTCCAGTGAGTTACCTAGACACCAGGGAGGGAGAGATTGAATTAAAGGGTTTTGGGGTCATTTTTCATGCCTCCCCCACCACCACCACCACTCTTAAATGAATGGGAGCAGCAAAGTGTGAAAGATCAGGTTTTCAGAAGTGCTCAACCATCTCTCCCGGGGCAAAAGGACTTTTAGTCTTAAGACCCGTAAACAATTAAGTCATGTATTCAAATGTGTTCCAGGAAGAAAGAATGTGGGGGTATTTTCTCAGCTCTCTCCCTGTTTTCTGTTGACTCTATCCAAGTTTTGGTGTTCCTGAGAATCAGGCATTCACGACTCCATGCCAGTCCCCTCTTAACCCGACCACACTGCGGGATTAATTTCAGGATCATATGGATTTGAGCTAAACAGGACCACTGGCGACTCTGTCACCACATAGGATCATCCCTCGCCAGTTGCCTAACAAGCATGACAGCAGATAGTAACAAGCATATGAGCCTGCGGTCTTTAATCTACATGAGGTGGATCCTAACCAGATAGCATGTTGAACCTACTGCCAAAATGCAGGCCTGGAGGCCTAGCGCTTCCTTTTTTTTTCTTGATTGGCATCTATTTTTTTCCACGTGCATTAACATTCGCTTCTTTTCTTCTTCGTGTCCAGAGCTTGACTGTGGAGGATGTGTGTAAGCAGCTGAGGCGCTTGTACATAGTGAAGAATTTCTCCTTGGAGCATTCTGTGTCCATAACCTGTGACCCCTCATTCTCAGCCAGCAACGAAATCCACGTCTGCATCGTAAGTACCTCCTCCCACTCCCATTTTGCCATATGTTTGTCTCTCTCTATTAATGTATACTCAAAAAAAAATCCTCTTTTGATTTATAGCCTGCAGCATTAAGACATGCTCTAATGAGATATGTGGTGGATTTAGGCTTGGTTGTTTTGTGTCAACAGTAGACGGCATGTAAACACGATTAATGGCAGACGAGATGGATTTCAAACCTCCATTTTTTTCTTCTTTACTTCTAGTCCACAGAGGACCATCGTTTGGACCGGAGCCCCATTAAAGAGATCACAGACCGGATAATCGACCTTGTTAGCAAACGCAACGGGAACAACACCATCATCACCGCCATCGCAGAAGTGCGCGTGCCAAGCCCCAGCAAAACTGGTATGAAGCGCCTCCAAACTCTTGTTGTTGCCTGTGCTTTTTCCCAGACTTGCACACACAGTGGGTGGGAGGATTAGTCTATATATTTTTTTTTTTTTTTTTTTTTAAGAAGATCAGATTAGATCGAGCCAAGCCCTGAATATGACAGCAACGCCAAGCACTAAAGAAAAACGTGCATGTGTGAAAAATAATTCCTAACCCTCCCGCATAACTCGAGCCGCCCAGGTCTGCCATCTCATGGCAGTTTTAATGAAGCATAGAAAGAATCTAGCCAGGATGAAAAGAGCAGAGCTGCTTGGCTGTGTGGCTTTAGATTGGCTCGTACTGCGACTGGCTGGACTCGTAGTCAGACTCCCGCATATGTCCGCCATTCATCAACACGGTGACAGTAGACTGCCGCCGCGGCCAAATAGAAGCAGCCTCCTCCCCTGTCCAGGGCTCAGAGGTCAGGTTGCACTGGCAAAAGCATGCTAATAATTTAGGAAGCTTGACGTAGTAATATAATAGAACCTTTTTGTGCATTGTTTAACTGGGACTTACTTCGTTTAACTTTTATATTTGTGGCATCTTTTTGACCTCTGTTCGTCTTCTTTTCTTCCGTCAGACTACCTAGTGCCCCTCCTCAGCTCCATCTTCATCGTCATCTGGGTCCTCGTGCTGGTCTCCATTTTGCTGTGGTGCATGCGTCGCCGGCGGAAACAGAGCAACCACAACGGGACAACGGCCACCGGCTCTGAGGACAACACGACCAACAACGTGCGGGAGCAGCTTAACCAGATCAAGAACCCTATAGAGAAGCACGTGGGCCTCGCGGTGGCCATCAAAGACTACGAAAACAAGAACTCCATCATTGCCAAAATAAGGACAAATCATCCCGAGGGGGATGAGGACGACAAGGAGAGGCACTTACAGAAGGGCCGCTTTGCCAAACAGCCAGCATACACACTGGTGGAGAGGGACGAGAAGACGCCCATCTCCAATCCCAACTCCACATCCAAACACCCTAATTGGACTAATAAACAGGACAACAGAGACTTGGAGACAGCAAACAGCATAAACAGGATGGACTACATTGTATAGCAGACAGCTGTGTTGCTGTGCAACCAAGACTTATGCCTTCACACCCCGGTGGTGGGTGAGACGGGGGAGCTTTGGCATGTGTAGTTAGCAAACTGTCGTGTCAGTGGTGACCCCACAGTATTTTCAGATATTCCCCGTGTTAATTTAAGTTTTGACAAGCTGGCTTACACTGGCAGTGACAGTTGCTTTGTTTGGCTGGAAACACAAGGCACTGATATACATTTCACTGTAGAACTAGTTGCAAAAGTGTCCTCTGCATTTCATTTCCCTTTTTGTTTTTTAATTTAGTGGACACATCGAAGGGGCTCCTGGTGTAATTGTTGTACAATGACTAAAACTACTCGACGTGTTCAACGCTAGAGCTAATTATTTTTAGTATTTGTTTGAATTCTTTCTAGTTCTGTTTAGAGAAAGTGCCTTTTCAGCTTTAGACTTCAGCAACTGTCAAATGAGAAAAAAAGATCAACTTTATTATTTATTTTTATTTTTTCGGGCGGGTGGGGATAGGGAGGGAAGGGTTCAATGTCAGCAGTTGCTGCCAATATGAAGAATTTATGTCAATTTAGAACATGTAGATATGTAAATTTTTTTTATTAATCATTGTGTATATTTGATTTATTAACTTAATAATCAAGAGCCTTAAGATATCATTCCTTTTTATTTATATGTTCTGTCTAGTTTAAAGGTTTTGATAGCCGTGGAAGCCTACCATTTCTTTCAATGACTTAATTTTTTCAACGCATTCTATAAAAGCCAAATTTCAAAGAAGACAAAGGATGGGCACATTTGGCCTGAAACACTTTTCTTTTTCTTCATTTTACCACACATTTGACATTTCATTACTTGTTGCCAGGACCTTGATTGGAGGCAAGTGAGGTTAAGACAACAAAAAGGATCAAGGCTGCCGCGAGGGACGGACATGGTGGCAGACATATTGCTTGCCACTAATGGATAAATACTTAAGGGAACAAAAATCCTTCAGCAGCTTCAGTTTAACCCATTGACGTATTTCAAAGGCGGTCAAAATCCAACAACTTGCAAAGCAAGTTGCGTCATTATGACACGCAAGAAATCCCATCTGCTTTAGTCAACGTATTATCTTAGGCTATACCACAAATACTTGAACAGTAGGGGGGCAATGGGAACACTGTAGAATCCTCTGCAAGTGCCTGCTTTTGTTTCTGTGCAAATTAGTTTTTTCACAAAAAAAATGAGGCTCTTAAAGACAAACATGTTTTATCTCATTTGTTAACCCTTTGAGATCATGGCAACATTTTGTTCTATTTTTGACTTTGTGTTATGAACTTGAGAATTATGTGTTGATCTGGCAATATATTTTTGAAAGTCATATTTATTAAATATTTTGTATGAAAAGAGAATTAAAGTTGTCTTTGTTCTGGAGAGCGAGTAAAGAGTCTGTCTGTGACGCATCAAGCCAAACATGTCGGAGCATATGAAAGGTTTCTCATGCAGCTGGCGTGGGAACCGCTGCTGGAGAGGCATCATAGTCTTGAGCAAGATCTCTGTCCAAATGTGTTTACAGCTAATTGCGTTGTAGCAAGCCATCCTCGAATTAAGTCAATCCTGGGGACAAAAATACTCGTGCTCCTCATGATTCTCAGACAATGTTGCCCTTTGTTGGTCTGGTTTAAGTAGCAGGCTTAACTAAAACCTTTTCAAAGCAGGCCTCAGAAGCCTACGTTGTAGAGAAACAGATTTTAAGATTTACTCCTCTGCAGAATCTGTTTAAAAGGATTAAATCCCAAGCGAGAGATTATCAACACCTCTTGAGAATGACCTTAAATCATACAAGGACTTTAAAACAGTAGGGTCAATTCCACTAATCTACTGTGTCGTCTCTGTCTTGATAAGAACAGAATTGGCTCCTGCGAGTGACTCCTCTCAGGTTACACCCGCTAATACAGATGGAGAATGGCAGTGAAGCACTGGTTTATTAGTAACATCACTGTTGGACAGACCGTCAAATTGCCATGAGCACCAGCCCCCGGACTGTGTGGGAGGAAACCGACGCGCAGAGATCTACATGCCGTTTCATGCTGGCTGCTTTATAGAAGATTAACTTATTTGCACATTTCCACAAAGGTTGAGAGATTGCTTTTTTTTCATGGGAAAAAAAACAATTTATTTATATCATAAAATGTCTTTCCAGTCCAAGAAAAAATGAAATCGGCAACATTATGTCATCAAGTGGAACATCTTAGGCTTTACATGGGAGTATTGGCGGACTGTTGGCCGCTAGTTGCCCTATGCTCTCTGGATCACTCAACTGGCCTTGGCCCAAACAGCCCTGTCGAGTGTTGGGGCGACGACAGCAGCTACATTTTAACCTGTGATACTGTAGACGTCCTGCTACTCCCAAATAAAACCACTAATAATTCAATACTGCTCATAAACCCACACATATTTGGTTCAAGTTCAAAATAAAATATGCATAATACCCTCAAAATTTAAAGATACATTTCAGGTGCTTAGCAATTTATTTTTGAGCAAATTGTATATGAATGAAATCTAACTACATAAGTACATTTTTGAGAATGGGGTGATGAAATAAATCTGGAAACGGCAATCAATCACACCAGAGCTTCAGCGGGGGAAACTGGACAGTTTTCAGACACGTAGGAGCCAGTATTTCAGACTGAAAGCCATGACGTACTGCATGGCTCCTGCCTGTCTGAAATCCCCAATCTTTAACACAAAACCAAATCTAAACTCCAATTAAAGGTTTTTGACTTTCATTTGCGAGCCTCTCTTGACCACCACTACTTATGGGTGGAGGCAAAGTCTGTTTCAAGTATTTGACAAAGCGTAACTCAAACGCTCATGTATCAATTGCCATAATGTGTTCAGCATTTGATCTGTGAATGTGTAAGAGTGAGTGTGTGTGTGTGTGTGTGTGTGTAGAATAGATATTGTAGTAAAATGTGACACGTGTACAAATGCATGTCATGTGAGGAAAACATGTAGCCTGACACAATATCATCTCTATCTCTGTGGCGTCAGGCATCTTTACTGTAGCTCGTCTCTCCCCCTCAGGACCTCTTCAGTCGTCGTAATCTGGAGGTTCTGGGCACATTTTCACTCCCCTCCTCTCCGAGTGTGGATCTGGAACTAATAGAGGAGCCTGAGGATGCAGGCTTGACAGATAGGCCCCTCAGACTTGCGGCCAGGCTGTTTTGGTTTGTCTGTGCCGTGTTATTGCTTGTGAGGGGGAGCCTCTGGGCCCGTTTCCCTGGAGTAAGCAGCTCTACTTCCAGTGTGGTTTTCTTGCGCTCGGAGACAGGGAAAGCCTTGGACTCTGCCTTGGCTTCGACTAGAGGAAGGGGCGGCAGAGGAAGAAGGTCATGCCTGGATGTTTGTGTGGAGCACTCGGTGGATTGGGTTTGCATTGTGGCTGGAGGTCTTCCAAGGCACGTCCTCTTGGCCCTCTGTGGGCGAGGGTCTTCCCCTGCATCGCTCGACTTGCACCTCTTGCTCTTTCTTGTCTCCTGACTGATTTCATGTTGGCAGAAAACTACTGAGGCCCTATTTGGGTTGATGCTGTCTGGAGGACTGTTCTCAGTCTGCTGCTCCTGGGTCAGACCCTGCTTTTGAGTAGTCCCAATCTGAGCCACGGCTTCATTGAAAGTACCGGGGCAAGGCACCGTGTGGTCTGCTTCTGGGAGAGCCTTCCATCCAGAGCTCAGTTCTGACTCTCCAGCTTTAAGTTCCCCTCTTTGCTTTTTGGGACAGGCTCTCTGGTCCATCTGCTGCTCCCCCATACTGGAACCATAGAGCTCTTGCTGGGCACTAGCTTGTTTGGCTCTGAAAAAAAGGATATGAACAGATACTTAAGTATCCTCTCTGACTGGTGGGGTTGGAAAGTTTTGCATTAGATCATACTTACATCTTTTGAAGCACAGTCTTCTTTGTTTTTGCGGGGCAGTTTAAAGGCTCTTGGGTTTCTCCCACTCTGGAAAAATATTCCGATCGGCTTTGTTCGCTCAATTCAGTCTAGAAAAAGACAAACAAAATCGGTGTAAACAAAAACTATTATTCCTGGCATCCACTGGAAAGATTTGGCTGCACAGCAGACTGCTGTCATCATCTGGCACAAAACAAAACATTCACTAGACTGATTTACAAATGATAAGGTAGAGAATACAATTAAAAGTCAAAATAATCCAATATGATAAAAACAAATATATACATTTATGCTAATTCTCCGGAATTCCAAATAGTGTTGCCTCCTCATTATTTGAACTATACTAGAGGAATGTTTTTCTATAATGCCTGTAGGGACACTTAGCAATACCTTAGCTGGCACTAATAATTACCCCCCCCCCCCCACACACACACACACACACACACACACACTTCATACTGTCCACAGTATGGGCTTTAGAAAATAACCACCTCAAAGGCTTTAGAAAATAACCACTGGCTTGTCATAGTGTGATGTGCGTTTCATAGTCTCTGCTATCTGAGGCTTGGAGTGATGCTCGCAGCCTGAGGCAGGATTACTAAACCCTGAAACCATGTTGAAAAGTTAAAACATGTTTTTAAAGGGGTAAAAAAAACATCTCAGAAGACAGAGGACAAGAGGAAAAAGAGTGAATGTAGCCTTGTATTTACTAGGCTGTAGCAGCACTTTAAGTGGCAGGTTTAAATGCAGACTACCTGCCCTACTTGCCTCGCAACTCGTATTTTACGAGGTCAAAGTCGTAAACACGCCCCCTGACCTCGTATTTACGAGTTCGGAACTCGTACATCCACCGAGGTACCCGAGCTGAAAATCCAACGTGGCTCCCCCCTGTATCGACAGTTGTGAAAGCTGTAGTAACATAGTTATAAGCACTTCTGTGTTATTTGTGTCACACTAAATCAGTCGTACAGGCAGCGCTGTCTTCTATCTGTGTTGTCACGCGGTTTGTATGCACAAAAAAACAGCGTATACGTTGTTTAAACCTGGCATTGCTAACAATGGCTAACCTGGCTAGAGCTAATGAAAACAATGAAAATCCGACTTGCAAAAAGAATGCATTCAACTCGTGTGTGACGTCATTCCCAGTTGCGACCTCCGACTTCTGAGGCAAAAAGAATGCACCATATGTTTGAGTACATTCTTAGTTGGCTAAAATGGGTTGAAAGTTCAATATAGCCACATACTAAGGGGACCCACTGAGGCAGAACAGAGAACGGGCCAAAGATTGGATCTCACCAACGTGTGCCCTCAACAGGCCACTAATGAAGGTTAATCACAGGTCTTTTCCTTGGCTGACCTAGAACAGACTCTGGCTTTATGAGAGAACAAGAGACGCTGGTGGTAAATTGAGCAGAACTTAAAGGTTGAGAGCCCGACAATTTATTGTGAAATTGAAATTGAGTATATTTGTTTAACCAGAATAAGCAGCATACAGGTGAAGAGCTTCATGATTTGAGTGACATGCTGTAAACTAACAAGCATGGAGTCCACAGTGAGCAATCTATTAGGCTGTACTTAGGCACAGCAGTGCTTTTAACTAGATCATAACATCAGCATGCTCACAATGACAAGTTGATGTTTAGCAGGCATGATTACTATGTTCACCATCATTGGCACAGTAGCGTGCTAACAAATGCTAGTTAGCACTAATCACAAGGTACAGCTGAGCCTGATGGGAATGCCATTTGGTTTGCAGGTATTTGGTAATAAACCAAATACATTTTGACCTGCTGATGGCACTAGATGAAAAATGAAGGGATAGCCAAAGTTATTACAATTCATCCCGAATTCCATGAATGCATGTACCATGTTTCATGGCATCAATCCAATAGTTGCTGAGACATTTCGCTCTAAAGCACACATATCAACCTCATGTTGGAGCCAGAGGAAAAGTGAAGGGATCACAAAAGTCAGTACGATCTATCCTCTGCAAACCATGTACGTTCCATCGAGTAGATGGACCTGCTGTTGCACTTGATGACAGGTCAGGTGTTCACCAAAGTCATTAGGATTCATCCTCTCACCACCATGAATGGCTGCACCTAATTTAATAGCAATCTAGCCAATATTTGTTGAGATATTTCAGTCTGGACCGACCGACCAGTGGTGGACCGACTGACAGACAGACATGCCATCCACAGAGCAATACGTATAGCATCGCTAAAGACACTCCAGTAGACTTTTGCAGTGGGAAAATACAACCAGACAGATATTAAATCTTGGAAAAGTTGAGGTTGTGGCCACTATGTTTATTTAAGATCAGACATTTTTCAGATCATTACTATTCCATAAACTGGCTGGTAAAATGATCAATGTGCACTCTAAGATGAGGGAAGCCAATGTGGTAAACTCTGGCCTCCATCAGCTGCTGTGAACACAGAAAAAAAATCATTAATGTCCTCTCCCATATGTCATGATACCAGTGACAACATGTGACCCTACAGAAAAGGGGGTTAGGAGTAATTGTCCCAAGCTTCAAGTGCAAGCTGGGGCATTGTGGCTTTGCACTGGGTGTTGAGACCTAGCTGCACTTTGGTCTGTGGTGTGGCGGACGGAATAAAGAGGCCAGACAGAGGGAGGGGAGTGAATAAGGAGGCTGGGCAACAAGGAAGTAGGCGGAGACGACAAGAAATAAGGGACAAGATACTACAGAATGAATTGGAGAAAGAGAGAGCGTTAAGAGGGGAGTACAACAAAAGAAGAGGCACCCCCGAGAGTCATATCGTCTGACCTCAACAGTCTCTCCAGCATGCCCACAAACACAAGAATCCTCACACAGGAAGTTCTCCACAGGCTGCCCTTTGTGTACAGATGGAATCATGCTTGAGTGTGGGCAGAAGTTCACTCTTTACGTTCTCTCATATCCAGAGCTACAGCTAGCCTTGGATTTGGGACAGTGACACACATACAAACTTGCATTTGCCTACGCACTCACACACCCACCCCAATAACAACAATTGTGAGAAAGATGTGGGTGCCATCATTTGCATCGTAATGCCTTGATATGTATTCTCATCTGTTTAATATGAATAAATGCTGTTTGAAAATGAACTTGAAAGAAAAATCAACAAGAAGCCATTGGGAGGTTCTCAGGGAAAGTTTTGTGCCTTTCTGTTCCTGTCGGCACAACTTCAAAAGAGCAACAGAGAGAGAGAGAGAGAGAGTGAGAGCAGAGTGATGGAAAGGAAGAAGCATGAAGAGATGAAGAGGTTGGATATACATAGAAAGTAGGAGAAAGATGGATAGAAAGTCAGACAGAGAGAGAGAGATGGTGCATGAATTATTATCACCAGAGGTCCAAGGGTTGGACATTCTGTAGCAACTAGAGAGAAGAAAGTAGAGGGATTAAAGATAGAGAGAGAGAGAGAGATAGAGAAAGAGAGAGAGAGAGAAATAGAAAGAGAGGGAGAAAGCGAGAGATAGAGAGAGAAAGCTGGTGCATGAACATTATAATTATCAAAAGCTATGTGGATAAAACAGTAAGTATTGTGTGGGAACCGAGGTGGCCTAATCTCGTACGGAATGATGCAAACTCCCAATAGCTGGAGAGCGTCCCACAGAAAGAACATCTACCCGCCGCCACCACCACCTTTCCCTCAGCAACAAGGATTTACCCCCCCCCCCCCCCCCCACCACCACCACCACCGCCAGCCAGTCTACTCGCCCCCACACAAAGCTGCAAAACACTACTCGTGATGCAACACGTAGGGCAGACCAACAGTGCCCTCCCTGGCCCCGGAGCCTCCAAAACAACATGGCTCCACCATGGGAGCTGCAACAAGACAGCACATCTGGATGTCAGATTATAGAGATAAGCCTGGCAAAAGGGTAAGGAGAGCAGAGTGAATGAATCATTTGGTTTAAAAGGATATCAGTACAGATTCTCATAGCTTGCCCCAACTATGAGTGACTCCTGGAAACAACTTCAAAAAGATAACCACCTACAGGCTCCATAAAATACAGGGAATGAACAGTTTCTCCTCAGCCATCTAGGATAAGGTCACAGATAGGAGTATTATGTCGGTTATCTTTTAAGGCAGCTGCACTTGAAAGTAATGTGCTGATAGGGCCGAATAGTTTCTGAGTAGTCTAATACTACATAGGATGACAAAACCTCTCTTGGTATGCATTTGACCTATGACATGTCTTATTCATTATCTTATGTTATGTTAACATACAGTAGGGGGTTTGCTCTATATAATCTACATAAATGCCCATAGTCATTCAGTTGTACTATAACAATTTTGCTGGATAAAAACATTCAGTTTTTCAGGAATAGCTAAGAATAACAGGCTTTTTTTGCAGCTTGACAACCATGCATTTGTTTTGGTTTATCCAATGGGTTTTGCAAGGATTGTTAAAAGCCAAAGAGGTCAGAGATCGTTCTCGACCTATCGTGGAGGCTTTGCAAACTGAAGTAAAAACATAAAAATTCCCAGAAAAACAAAACCAAGATGACAAGTCAGAAAACAGGTCAGCGTGGGAAGCTCCGATCAAAAATCAACTCATATTTGCTTGTGATCTGCCACAGTTTGTTCTAGGATTACTCTAATGTATTTGTATCTCAATCAACACACACAAAACCAGTGCTATGCCATCCTATGAAGCCATTGTTCACTCATCTGTCAGACGGTAATGATTCATACCACTTGTAATGCTTGAATCCCTAAAAGTATTAAAAGTTATAAAAATGGAATTACTCTTTCCACTGGAAAGCCTTTGAACAGCTCTATGATGGCACAACTAAGTATACAAAATCCTCAAACTGGCACAAAGAAACAACACTATTTAACTGTCAGGGCAGAAATACCTCCTGTAGAGATCATTTGTGAAACTAGTCCACAAACCCCTCTCCCTCCTCCCACTCTGCTCCCACAGAGGAAACATGCCCTGTTTGTCTAAGCTCATCACCACATCTTCCCTGAAACAAAGTCAACAAACATGCATGGGTACATACTTGTCTAAAATAGAGGACTTCTTATCCCAGAATGACAAATATGTTTGGATCCACCCTTGTTCAAGGATTAAGACAAGCTGTTAACGGTGTGGACTCGCTTCGTGAAAATGAAAGGACACAGCTTATGACAGGATGGAATGAAGGGACATGGTTGTGTGCTGTAAAGCTCATGTAAAGATCATAGCCATAGTATTTGGCCTCGGTGGAGAGGAGATCTGGAGACACTGAAGGCTTGGGAAAGCGCTGCTTCTAGCTGTTGCGAGCTGTGAAGAACAGAGGCGTGCTGAGGTCATGAGTAAACACAGGCTTGTCCATAGCTCAGAAGAGGGGGGGGGGGAGGGGGGGGGCTGGAAACACATCTGCTCTGCCTTTGATCCAAACTTCTGCGGCCCAGCACGCCACTCACCTCAGCTGCCCACTCTGTGCCTGACTAGAAAACATCGGCCACAATCCTACACAATAGCTTTTCCTTCCCATGCTGCCCTCCTCACTGTTGGTGATGACTCACAATAGCAGCAACTTTTTATGAGGGACTCTTCAAATCTTCAAATGACAAGAAGAAGAAAAACATTGTGTAAGAGATGCCTTTTATTTGTAGTAGTAGTTTCAGTAGCAGTAGTTTCAATGGCCCTACCTCTGCAGAGCAACAGTCGGTTCTAGGACAGACAGAGTACATCAGGCTGATATTAGTCTCTAAAAAGATCAAATATCTGACCGTTACTGTCGCCCCCATAGATGGGATGGATGTCAGGAGTCATTTTACTCAACTCCATGACTTTAAAGGCGTCGGCCCGCTCAAACCAAAGCACTTTCTGATTGTTGAACAGCATCTGAAACCCTCTCTTAGTTTCCAACATCGAAATCGGACGCTGCGAAGATTGGTTTTGAGCAGACCTCCACCATAAAATGGCATTTGGCCACTTGGGGCATCAAAAGCAACTTGTAAATCAGACATTAAGTTAAGTTAGTCTCCTTTCAGCTCTGTTGTTATGTCGAGCTCTTAAAAGCGAAATGTCTCTTATTTGCTGCTAAATGCTCCAGTATGTTCACCTGCTAGTCGCTAAATTTGAAAATGCTGGAAATGGTGCTGATGAGAGCTGCGGGACTGAACCAAAACAGCAAAGTTGCGGCTGTAAAACCAAAATAATGCACTGACACTCTGTAGACAAACACTTTGTAGAGTTGACTGCAGAGTTGGGGGATAATTCTCAGTAGGTTCTTGACTATGAGCAAGCCCTTTAACATTACATAGTCATTTGATCCATTGTTGATAAAAAAAAAAGTGAATTTATAAAATTGAATTTATGTTGCACCATGTTAATGTTGTTTCAGATAATATGTGGTAAATCTGCACAAAACATCAACTGTAGTCTCAACCCAAAAATGTAGGTTTCGTTACTGAATTTTGAGTACCGAAAATCAATATCTGGTATCCTAGTTCCCTCTACACTGCAGGAAATGACTAAATCTCACCATCTCCTCTTCTACTGTAACTGAACCACAGCTGAAAATATGACTAATAATAAGAGTGCATAAAATGCAAGAGACTACAGCATGCTCGAGCGTGGGACTGAGATGTTGGCTTTCACAGAACAAAAGGCCAACTATGATGTCACCTAAGATCCCTCACAACGTAACCCCCTGACCTTATGAGAAGTGCTAATTTGATGAGTCTACATTTCCACTGTGGTTAATGATTTTTGTTTAACAACGTCACACAAACTGAATCCTAACAACAAAACCGAAACCTCCCTAAATACAGGGGAACGTGGAATTTTTTTTGGGACTAGCAGGCTCAATCTGTCAACAGTTGTGGAATAAAAGACCCCGTTTTGAGCATATGACCAACATTGACATAAAACTCCAACGGCCCCATTATTTTTAGACAGCAACATTATTATGCCTTACATCAGCTGTGACTCACTGCATACGCTGTTTTTTAGTCATTTAGATTTTCAACTTTCTTGGCAACCTTGAAATTGCAAAAACCTAAGTTTCTGACACATTAGAACAGAGCAAAGGATGTAAACAAATAATTGTTTTTGTCATGTGAAAAACTTGAGCCCTGCTGTCTGGTATCTTTCCCTTACAAACCACGTTCGAGGTTGGACTAGTGAGAGCTCCACCACAAGACTCCCACCCTCCAATTCCCTCTGCTTGTACTGTATGAGCCCAGAGAACCACATCCTGAGGAGAGGAACGCAATCGACAGCAATGCCTCCTGGAACTGGAAAATTGGTTACACAATATGAACTTTTCACTGACGACTGTGTTGCTCCACTAAAAATATTACAATCACTGCTTTCATTGGAAGCCAAACTGTGGAGAGTGCAGAGACATTTCAAAGGGAAACAATAGCAAAAGCCCCACAGAAAAACAGCAAGCCACTGATCATGGGATGTGATGGGAGAGATGTCTGTCCTTGATGTGAGTGCCAAGGTAAGAGGCTCCACCACCGTTTCCCAGAATACTCTTGGGAGTTTGGGATCAAATAAGCACTGGCTAGATGATAGCTGTCCGTAATCTGAATGGACAAAAAACAACTACAGAAGTAGGTCTGTCATGGGCAGTACACATAATATACACAGCATGGACTCTTATAGGGAAATACCCACTGAACCCAACTTTATCTGAGTCCCATCAATCAAGGCTCATGACAGTTAACTGCACACAATCACATTAACTGAATTCTCCCTTAAAAACCCAAACAATGTATATGTACCAGAATGATGAAGAGTGTTGTTGTAGTGCTCTTGAACCCAGAATCATATGATGTAAAAAGGAGAATATGATGTATTAATGTATGAGTATACTAAGATTTTACACTTGAGAGAGTGAGGTGGTTTAAGGATAGACAGAATCCAGATTCTTATGTAAGATGAATATTATGTTCTGACAATGTCAACATTGACTGCAGTGCCACAATGAGGTTTGATCAAAGTTGAGTTCTAGAAGTATCTAGACTTTCCCAAGAGCTAAAATGTACAACATTAGTTTTGGCTATATTTCCGACTACCCTCTAATGTTGAGGTTTACAGCAATCCCACATTTGAGTTTGACAAAAAAGAAAGAAATTGTACAACTGGGGTGAATTGGCAGAATGTGGGAGCAGAAACTCTTCGGAGAAGGTGTGACTCTGCACCTTTTGACCTCACTCCATCCAACCCCCTGCCATCCTCTCTTTCCTCCTCACTAGGTCTGTAAAAAGCCCTGGCAGGTTCAGAGCCCACCGCCCCTACCCCCACCCCTCACATAACGAGGATCAGCATATATGAAGTGAGAGCACAATTTGGCAACACATCCCTATAATAACACACAGAGCCATGCACGACTTTTCGCCAGTCGACTGGAAGAGGAAATAGAGGAGTATAAACAGCACTTACCGCGGCCAGACTCGGGTTTCCATGGTGCGCTGAGGCATCCTCTGGACAGCTCACACACACAACATAGCGTTCAGGAAACACACGCAAATCTGAAGGAAGGCACAAAAAAGCACAGACCATGCTAGTTAATAACGTTGGCTCACCTCTAATTATGAGTCAAAGTCAGACAGAAGGAATTGTGGTTGAGGTTAGAATGTACATCTACAAGCACCAACTATTTACTATCCCTCAGAGCAAGGAGAAAATGGCAGTTTACAGATTGAGCTTTACGGTTGAGCTATATGAGCCGCGTAAACAGCATGAAATATTAGAACATTTTATGGTAATAACGGCTCTTGGGGGTAATATGACTGTTCCATCATCTTCAAAGGCAAAGACCATTTACAAAAATAATACTCTACATGTATTATACCATGATAATAAATCTAAATGTCCGCAAGAACTACATATAAACTGACTTCAACATATCACCTCAACTGGAAAGAAATCGGCCAATACCTGACCTATGGCCCGTTACATAGCCTCCTGTATGTAAAAAAAACGAGACATAAAGGCTTCTGGGATCGGTTGATAACTCAACCTTGCCGAGAACCGAGACCCGTTTGATTACATAGACTCATGCATTAGGCACGGCTGGTCTCGTTTAGTAGCCTGGTGCTCCTTGTGACAGCCTGCCTAACTACCATGTAATAAACATTTAACTTAACATAACTACCGAGATAACATGACGTGTATTTGTATGTGATGTACTTCCCCATCGATAATGTGTGAATTGCCGAACACAATGATCTAAGATGCACCAGAAACAAGCTTGGTTAATAACTCAAACTTGCCGAGAACCAAGACACCGCTTGATTACATTAGACTCTAGTGGTTGCTGCATGGTTACATTCGGTCTGTTCAGTAGTCTGGTGCGCGGTCTCCAATCTACAACTCTTCAACAACTCTTTCGGTCCAATGAATCGTGCTGCTCGAGGTAGCCCATTTCCTGATTGATTCTACCACCACTCCAGTGGAGGCGCCAATGAGGTAAAAAAAACCAAAAAAAAACAGGAGTGAGTCGGACGAATCGGGTTAATTAACCGGCTCTTCGGTCGGTTCGTCAACACTACACCATACTACAGTATTCTTCATCTTGCATTCTTGATCCACTTAGCTTACCACCCTCTGTTCAAAGGGTTTACAGCTGTGGCAAATTTAGTCCGTAAAAGCTCATATTCCTCCTCAGTGGCCATTTTTGAATACATTGGTTTTGCTTCACTTGTGTGGATCAGTGGTTTATAAACACAGCCAATACACACAATTTGGTTAAGCTGACACAGAACATACACATACATACATATATATATATATATATATATATATATATATATATATATATTTATATTTATATCATACACCTGCATGAGTGCACGCACAACTTGTGTAGGGTAACGAGGATGTCTAAAGATGACTATCTCGGTGGGTAGGTTTGGATGTCGATTGATTGCTCAACAACTACTTGGCAGATTACCATGAAATATGCAGTAGAAATTCTTGGCCTTTGAAGATAAATTCCCAGGCCAATATCAGGCCTAAACTTTCATACTCATACGCTATGAAATAAAAATCTAACAGACATAAAACTATCACAGAAAGAAACTTACTGAGTAAATGTGTGCTTTCCAGAGGATGAGCCCTTTTGATTTTGGATATTCCAAAATCTTTTCTCTTGGGCCACCCCCATCTCAGTTAAAATTTTAAGTTTACTTAATAATTTATATCTCATAATCTAATATGCAGTTTGCCATGAAATTTGTTGAGCACATTTATCTACAGAATGGAGCGACCCCCAGATCCCGTTTTAATGACCTTATTATTACCTGTCCCTGTAATGCTAACCTCAGGTTAAACTTTACAGTTTTTGTCCCACTGATAATAGCCTAAGAACAGAAAAAGTATAAGTAAGTCGTTCGTTTGTGTTGTGGAGTGAAATGAAAGTAAGCTAAATCAGAAAATGCCACTGCATTCTAATTCGCTAATTATAATAACAAAAGTCCCACTTTGTTTTAGCCCCGTAGTCTTCCTAATAGGATTTAACTTGCCATTTTGCAATGTATAAATATCAGCATAAAGACGTTTTAACCATGTGTTTTATAGCTGAATCAAATTTTTTACATGACCCGATCACTATGTACAGCTAACTCACTGGACCGAATTACACAACCTTTGACCTCGGGAGACTGGGTCTAATTTGATGTGTAACGGACCTGCTGAGAGAAGCCGTCATATTAGTCTGCAGCAGGTCAGTGCTGCCTTAACATCCAGGCCCCCAGGGAACAGATATTAACTTTACTGACAGGAAGAGAGCCATGTTGGTCCCATGAAAAAGGTGGCCAAGGGTCACAGGCACTAGATGGGCCATGGAGATAGATTCTCCCTGCCCTCCGATCTTTCTCTCTCCCACTCTCAGTAGCCTCTCAAGGGAACCACTTAATGGCTGCTTGTTCTCAAAACCCAGAGCAGGTAGGGACAGGACATAAAAACAAGTGAGGGGGAGAAAAATCAACATGCAGACCACAGATGACTTGCTTTTTCTGTGGGAAATTTGGCTGAGTACGAGCCATTGAGACGTCTATTTCTGATTCATTTAACTGGGAATTGATTTTTTTTAGAATACATGGAGGATACGTACCCCCATACAGCTGCTTGACAATACATCTGAGGTTTAAGTGCCGCTTCAGAAAATTGGCGACCAGGTTGAAGTTCTTCCCTATAATTAAACAAACAAAACAGAAAAGCAATTAGAGGAGCAGAAAGACACAGAAGAAAAAATATTGTACTTGTGACACTATTTCCAAGGCTTGAAAATAAAGTAGATAAAGTGGTTAATCAAAGGACACACTATGCAAATATTTTTTGTATCCAATATAAAACCCTTCATTTGATGAACTCCACAACTGGCACAACTTCCATCACATACTGTAGAAGCACACTTGGCTAGGCTATGCTGGACTGGAAGTGAATACAGGACTAGAGATCAAACTTGAATACAGCAGGTACAAATAACAATGCTCATTCCTACACATTATTGTACCGTTAGCTGTATATGGCTGTATGTGCTTAAACATTTCCCATCAATTTCTTGCTAACAGTAAAGGTGCTCTAAGTGGAGTCACACAGCCTTTTTTAGGCTACTACATTTTTTGTCACGTACAGCAAACATCTCCTCACTATCCGCTAGCTGCCTGCCCCCTGAACACACTGTAAAAAAATGCGGTCTCTGTAGACAGCCCGGGCTCCACAAACGCCAACAAAAACAAACTGCGCCAACCTGCATCACGAAACATAACAAACAGTCTTCCAGCGTTCCAGCCAATAACCGACAAGAAGGATTTGAGGGTGGGGGGGGTTGTGCGCGGAAGGGAGGGGAAGGGGATGGGATGAGGAGGAGGGAGGGGCGAGCTAGCCTCCGTTTTGTTTGACAATTCTTTGAACATCAACAAGAAGTGACGTCACCCAACATCGCTTAGTGCAACTTTAACCTTATGCTCAGTCCAAGGGCCAGCATGCTTCAAAACCAGCTAACTGATCCATGGAGTAAGAAACTTAATTTAACTGAAATCCCAGTTTGGAACAAGCAGAGAAACCATGGTCCAGGCCTCTGATCGATTTGTCATGGAATGTTTGTTATGGTATGTAAGATGTGCTGAGCAGAAAAAGCCGCCTGTTGCCTAATATGGTAGGAATTTGTTGACTTAAAGCAACGGTCTTGCTAACACGCAATCCAGTTGTTCTTTGTAAACAGGACAACAGTTCTGGGAAGCTAACAGAGCCTGCTCACCCTTCTTAGTACCCTTCTTAGTACCCTTTTCCTCTTCTTGAAACAGTGACTAACTATACTTTACCACCTGTGCCACATCTCTCTTTTATTTCTTTTTCTGATTTGGCATTCTTGTCCTGCTGCTACCATGTGAAAACCTCGTTAACTGCGAAGTAACTGGGGGGATTTTAGTATTTTAACATCAATTAAAGGATTACATCTTCCATAGTTTGAGAAATTCCTGACCTCTTGCACTCAAGGCTGTTACAGAACTCCCTGGATAATGTCAAATATGCACTGTCAGCAAGTTAAAAACAAGGCTGACATTTTGGAAGTGGGGAGGTTTTCACCCGTCGGCAACAACACAGACAGCAGTCTCCTCTAAAAGCTGATCTTCAGCTAGGACAAATATGTCACCGAGGAGACAGCATGTTAACAACACAAGACACAAGAGTGGGGGGGCCTTTGAGAACATTCCCCTTTCTCTGTTAGCGGATGTCATCTCAGCACCAACTGCAAGCATTTCATTATCGTCTTCAAAAAGAAGCCGTCTCGTGATTCTTTGGATAATGACATGCAATCACAGGGACAGCATGTCACAAAACTGTCCCAGGTATACACTTAAGTCCACTGGCCAGTGATTAATGGCACCACCATGGCTTTCTTTTTCTCTGTGCTTGTGGCTGAATTATCGACCATGGTCACTACTTTAGCAAACACAAACATAAATAAATGGAGGAATAAATGGAGGAATAAATGACAATAGTCAATCAAATCTATTTCAACCCAAACAAGCCCAATCTGTCAACTAAAAATAAATCCTTACCGCTAAAAGTTAAGTCCAGGTAAAAGGAAACTAAAGTGACAAATCAAAGGGTTGTCCAAATATGGATACCTGTTTGTTACTACAATACTATAGTCTGGCTATCACCAGACCAAGCTTAATCTTTTAAGATTGAACGTTAGCTGCAGGGCGAAATCAAATCGCCAGAAGATCGGGCTGGGTTTACCCAGTCTAACAATTACAATCAATATTTTTTAAGATAATAGGGTAACATTTGTACCTAGGGGACAGGCTATAACACATGTAAGTTTAGCACCTATGGGAACGCAGCTAATCCTCAAAAGTAGAAATTTAGCCTACAGCAAAACGTCAGACAACTTGTTCAAGATTTGCGAACATACATTAAAGTCTCTCAGAGACTAAACTAATCTCTAATCTGCACAATAACAAGAAGACTTATCGGTCAGTGATTGTCACTCCGCTCCATTATTTTTCATTCTAGTCAGCTAATCAGGGACTGACTTATCCCCAGGGCACCAACTCAAAGCATTTACCTAGCTCTGAAAATACAAAAGCTTGAGTTTCACATTGGGAATCCCTGCCCTGCCATGCAATAGAGGGGCCATGAGACAGCTTTAGGTGAATGATAAAAAGGAATCATTTTATTCCATTCCATCCAATCATTTTACATCCTGTTTTGTTAACCAAGGTTTCAGGCAACTCTATAACTGTCTCTATAAATACAGCAGTCTGTAAATATAATGTCAATGATATATCTTTTTTTTCTGTATTGGCTCTGTACCACATCACAGTGCAAGAAAACAGTGACTAAGTGCTAACTTGCAGCTTTAATTTGAGGTTAACATTCATGTTTGATTCATAATGTAGCAATTGTCTTTTTTTGCCCATAATGCAATTGAACAAATAAACATAAATGTGCATGAAGTAAAGTTTTGATTGCAAATCATCAGCGTAAGCCACAAACATCAGCTCGGTTACTTCTCTAGTGCTGCTCTTTCAGGCCTCTAATGCAGCCATCTTCGGTTTTTGGTTGTTTGGGGGGGGGGGCTTCTGGGGCTTAAGTCTGATCTCCAGCAAGTAAAACGCATGTTGGATTGAAGTCAGGTCATTTACATGGCCACTCATCAACAAAAGTGTCCAAATTCTTATGGACTGTATTGTACAGGGTGGATGAGACATGTTAGTAAAGGTTCATGAACACATTCTCTATTGGAGTAACTCCCTCACTGAATTGTCTAAACCAAGCTTAAAAATAGAATGCTTAATTAATCCCAAAGGGAAATTGCATTAACACGCTGTATGGTATGCTGAGCATGCTTGTAGTTAACAATAGCAGCATTCTTTTATTGGAAAGAAATTCAGATATTCCATTATACTTTAAATAGAAAAGCATGCCTACCAAGACAGGAATGCCGACCTGTATCTCGGTTTTGTTTTCTCTGCCCATTCTGGGTCCAGGAAGGACCAGGAAGCAAGCATCTTTAATTGCACATTTGTTGTTTTTAGAAGCTTTGATTTTGTTCGTTGGACTCTTTGGCCTCATGTTCTAGCTCTACAGCTTTTCTCATTGCTTTTCCTGGTGGGCTGAGCTTACCAATTCCCAGGACAAGTTTGACAGGGATGTCTGGACACAGAGTTGGGAACCAGTGCAACGCCATGGCCCGAGACATCAGCTCAGCTGTTGCTCCAACTTTTTAACGTCCTGCACAGCGCAGAGTTGCTTTTGGCCCTCTGCCCGGGTTCTCTCGTGCTATGCTTACATTCATGTTTCTCTCTCACAAACAGTTTGCTAGTGCCTCCTCTGGGAACGAGTGGCCCCTTTCTGTGGCAACTGTGGCCCAAAGTGGTGCAATATCCAAATCTGCAGAGTAGAGACTTTAAAGGGTTTCATTTGTACTTCCTGCTAAAAGAAGATGGTCTTGCCTAATTGTTTTGAAACCCAATGCACAACAATATTATAACAGGTCAAATCAAACAGTAAACAAGCCAGCACGCCATGTTTTCAGAAATGGGGTAGATAATATTGTAACCGCTTGCATGGAGATACTTATACCATCTTGTAATATACCACAAGACAACTGCGGAAAAAGACACAGACTCCACAGGGCTTGTGCAAAAGCTAGAATACTGTACTTTCGAGACACACGCACACACACACACACACACATCCCTGCAGCTTTCACCGCTTCCTGGAAAAACAATGAGAGGAAAGAAAAGTCAATAAACCAAAAGGCATCCAGAGTGACTAGGACTGTAAAATGGACCGGACAGGAGTGAGAAGCATTCAGACCAGGGTCAAAGGTAAGACCCCATGGAACAGACTTCATTAACTTCAGTTATATCCTGAGGAGATCATTAAAACAGCCATAGAAAACATAGCCTACTTCTTCTCATCATCCAAATTCCTGGCAGCCTATGCTGTTGTTACTCCTGCAGGAATCCATAAGAATTTCTGCTCTGATATGAAGGATTTCCTAGCAGTCAGGACACTGGCACTTAACAGGAACACTACAGTGTCCTCTCTCAGTGCTGTTTAACACAGCTAGACTTCTGCTGGAAGAAACCAATTTATTGGCCATGCATATGTTAGCAGATGTAAGCGATGATACTTCCTACACGTAAGGAAAGTATCATGGCACGGCAGCAGTTCCAACCCACGGAAAGAAAGGTGATTACTTGTAGCGATGCATCTCAGTATGCAAAATATTTCAATCAAAAGCCTTAACTAAAATCAAAACTGAAATAAGTCTGAATAAGATGAATGGTGGATTCTTTTTAAAAGATTCAGGCTCATGTGCATAATAAGGAAAGAATGAGTTGCCTCTCAGTCAGTTAGTCCAAATGTTTCCAAGAAAAGAAACTCTTCAGGCTGCAGTATTATATGTCATTAATACACTCAAAGTATGCCAGCACTGCTTCAAAAGCATGGCACTGAGAAGGAGAGAAATCTGATTACCCACCAGCTGCATGTAAACGCGGGGTTTTACAGTAACCTGGTTATTGCAGCGCATGTGAAGGCATTCTCCGATTTCCTGCCGTAACCTGATTTCTCCCATTAACCATGTTTCTAGTGTGCATGTAAATGCAGTGACTGTGTGTCAGGAGAACTGCAATTCCCACACAACCCCTTTATGAACAGGAGTTGAATCAGCAGGATAGTCAGACATCAGTGCCTGAGAATCCTGCTATTTTGACATCTCCGCTTTGATGTGGACCCCCTCCCTCTGTCCTCAAGTGTGGGTGGAGAGTTGGGGCTTAGAGCGAGAGAGAGGGGTGGAGTGGTGAAGGATGAGAGAGCATGAGGAAGTTACCCATATATAAGTGGGGGCTTTCCTGGAAGGACATCACTCTCTGTGTGTAACTGTAACTACGGCCGTAGCAGAGCACTGTGCCTTATCATCCTGCACAACGTCCACCTGAAACAATATTTGCACATGAGTGTTCAATTTAACATTTGGGTGACCCCTTCATCGCAGTTACAAAATACGCCGCAGCATGGTAGCTCAGGCCAACCCATAATGCAGCATGTGACTAAAGTGGTGGGGAGCATTTTGGAGCACAGAGCAATTATCAAGGGAAAAAAATCTGTTTCTCAGAAACATAATCTGATGAGAGAAATGCAGTCACAATACAAAATGTCATATTCAATCAACATTATATCTTAATTAGCCTAAGAGGCCACAAATCTCATTCAAAGTGCTGCCACTGTTTATATTAAAGAGCAATCAGAATGAGGAGGATGCAAACTGCTTATTTTGCATTAAGCTCCGTTGGATTAATGTTGTGCAGAGCAGTTTGTGGACTTGAGTTATGCACTGTGCTGGCCTTTTAAATCGCAGATCAAGGTCTCATTGGAAGCAGGCTCTCTCTGTCTGCATGGCCCTCTACAAATCTGCTAGCCTGTGTTTATAGAGTCCAAATAGGTAAACCATGGCACACATAACAATTCTGTCTAGGTTTTACTACCAATGACTAATGATAGGTGGGTAAGGTCATGCAAAAAAAAAGAACATTCTTTGTTGAATTGTTCTGAATTTGATCTTATTTTATGTAAATGATGTAAGACACTGACCTTATGCAAATGAAAGGCCTGGAAAGCATTACAATTAAACTGTGTTGCTTTTATTAAGGCAAAAGCACTACAATGACATCTGTCCACAGGAAAAACCACAGAGCTCACAAGAGGACATGACACGGGCCTGTTTCTCTCAAAGTGAAGCAGAGAGAAACAACAGCATCCTCTGCAACGTTTTAGTAATTCCTAAAACAAGGCATTCTGCTCTTGCTGAACACTTAGTATGAGTTCAAGAGAGTGTGTGCCATCTCCCAGACCAGATTGTGGTGAATGGGAACAGTCACATGAATGTGATCCGTGCTCAGGCTCAGGCTCAGGCCCTAATTATATGGGAAAAGAGTGTGGTGTGACAGCTATGGCGGGGATTGCGGTTGTGTCCTAAGAGACTGCAGCTGACCCTGCGGAGAAGGAGAAGGAGAGAAAGTGAGAAAACATAAACATAAAGCGATGACATGAGGAGAGCAGAGAAGAGCAGACATGGAGGGCACAGGCGAGAGAGAGAGAGAATAAATGTGTAAAAATGCAAAGGACAAGGAAAAAGAACAAAAGTGTGCGTGTAGTGTGCAATAATAGGAAGGAGGGGTTAACATTGGAGTCAGACTGTCCTATGTGTTGCTGCTGAGTAATGCCAGGGGCTTACAGGAAGGATTTAAAGAGCCACAGCAACACCACAAAGCACCAGGAGAAAGGGGGGTTGCCCAGCAGAGGCCAGCGGAGGGAGGGCGAGCGGGGAGAGGGGCAGGCTGGCTGGAGTGGCTACTCTGATCAGGATCCATTTTCAGCCTGGGCCTTGGAATTCCTTTGTTCCTGTCACAGGTCTCCGTTTCCCTCTCGCCTTAATCCCAGCCTGCCTCACGCCCAGTAACACAGAGCAGGGCAGGTAACTCTGCCACAGGCATGCCTCTCTATTTACAGACCAGTCCCCACATAACAGCCACTCATATAAATAGTAATAGCTGCGGTAGCACTGAGAAGAAACAAGGTGGGTTAATACAGGTTGTCACTACAAAAGTACTTCTGCTTCTTCAGTAAAGTGCTGAAAGGTTGGCATGTATCAGTTCTCCCTAAAATGGACACCCAACACTCATGTAACACTTTATCTGGTTTTTCCATCTTGTACAAAGAAAGTCTTTTTGACTGAATAGCTTTTCCAAATTTGATTCCGGTCTTCGGTACCGGCCTTCAAAGAGCCAGAGAAGCCAAACGAAGCTAAATCTATGACAGGGCAGTGCAAAAATGAACCATCTCCCCTTTAGTCACTACACATCCTCTGCATTCTTCATTGGGAGGGAGATGGTCATTTCTAAACGCATTCTCCAACAGTAAAGCTATCCAGCAGCACTTGTGCTTTTCCCGCAATGGCCGTGGCCAGGCTGCCTTAAGCCCCCTTCATAGGGTTGCCAAGAGGAGTCAGTGGTACACTGTGCAGCACTCGCAAAGCCCTCTCCCACGGCTATTAGTGACCATTCATCTGGGGAGCCTGGGAAAATTTCTCTCCAGCCTGCCGTGGCCATGGGGAAACAGGCTGGCAGGTGTTCCCTCCCCCTAAGCCCTGGCACCTGTGCAGGGAGAGGAAGAAGGAACCAGCTCTGCCATGGGCTAAAATGGACTCTAGGTACCACTTTGCCAGGGCTCCTCTAACTCCTCTGACTGGCAGGAAGCCTCTCAAACACCAGGCTATACTATACCGGAGCTCTGCCTCACATGGGGAGATCAATGTGGCTGTATCGATACTAATAGTAGACGTAAGACATCTGGTAATGTCCTTTGGCAGTTTGAAATGGCATGTCAACTAAATCCCTGTAAAAAAAATGGGCCTTCTAAGTTTACACTCCACACAACCACACAAATATATACAACATTATGGACTACAAAATCAATATCCCGTTGAGGTAAAACAATACTAGACCAAGAGCAAATGCAAACCAAGATTGCTCACAATCAGCAGTTTAAGTAAACAAAATCTAATCTGATACAAAAAGTAAAAGTGTATCAGTGAGACAATCGCTCGGGCTACTGTACATGTTGTGTTGTCCAAGAGGGCCATGTCTGAAGAGAAAAAGGTTTTCTTTCTAGGCAGTGGCATCTTCTTGAGGACAACTGTGACACTCTTGCTGCCGTAGAGCACAACCACCAGCTTCCTTCCTTGAATATCAGGCCAAAATATCGAATGACAAAAATGTATTCCTCAAAGCACGGAGAACCTATTATCCACTCATTTTCAATCTGTAATTACTCTGAGAAATGTGGGTGTGTTCAACACGGTCTACCAGGGAGAATGCAACAGGCCTCTCCCAAGCTTTCCCCCTTCCCTGGGCTTCTAATGTCCATTCTGCTTGTCCAGAGCCAAGATGTTTGGTGGGAAAAGTTCCCTCTGTTCATCTCTCTAAAAACATAAATAAATCACATCACTATGAGCTAATCATGAAGTTTCAAGTAGCCTGGGTAAAAAAATGAAAAAATTGAGGGGGGCTGAGGGTTGACAGTTGGAAATTGGCCTCTGCAGCTGAGATACAAAGAAAAGACTTTAGATACAGATTTATGTTGGCAGAAGATATGGGATAAGCCCCTCTCCGACATGTTCACTGGGTGCTTATATATACACATATGCACCCAACACAGCATACATACATAAATGCAATAACCCATAGAGATAACTCAGATACAAACACTTGCACTGAATGGCCTTGGAATGCTAAAAGCTGTTGATGGCTCATTTGAAGTGCCAACAGCTGAGGCTGTTACGCTGTTCTTACCGCTGTCTGTTGGCGGAAGCCCCTGTGATTTCACACTGGCACCAGCTCAAACACCGCCTCATACAAGACCTACAATTCCCCTCCCATACCATCCCACACATAGCACCACACTCTATCCGCCCTATTCTTGGCCCAGGCATCAGCACCATCCCGCCTGACACCTTTGTCTATGTGCAACAACATACACACACACACACACACACACACACACACACACACACACACACACACACACACACACACACACACACACACACACACACACACACACACACACACACACATACAACATACACATGTCTCACTCTAGGATATCCAGCTTAATTCTGCTCTTGAATAACATAATATCACACACACACACACACACACACACACACACACACACACACACACACACACACACACACACAAATAGGTCTTCTGCTGAAACAGATATGCGCAGAAAACCAGCTTCCACTCCCTAGTATGGACAGTCTGAAAGTCCTGTGAGGATTAGCATGTTAGCATTTGACCTGCTTGCACAATTGGCGACCCTAATACTTAATACCCACCCTGAGGTTTTCTGGGCTTCCCTCCCTAAGCCTATGGTCTGTCCTTCCCTTTTTATGGCTCCTGCCTGCCTGCTTACTTCTCACAGTCACAGTCTCCACCTTTACTGCTCTGCCGCCTCCCTCACATGGGACAATGAAAAGACCAAGAATGTGATTACACTCACTTAAGACATTTAATAGGACTAGAGCACGTGAACTGTGTGGGCCTGTTTGAGGCGCGATACCTTTTCATGTTCTGAAGAGGGGAAAATTCTCCAGTATGGTATGGAGTCAAGTTCCACTGGTTACATTCTTTTTTGGCAAAGCTGCAAGGAGCTTAATCATTTTTACATGCATATTTCACTGCTGAAATACTGATAGTCCCCTTGTTCACACAGTGGAGTGGATGTATGTGTGTGGAGCCTTAGTCTGTGATCTCCATCATTAGAGATGTCTGTCTCTTCTCAGTCTGTCATGGGGAATATGAGACAGGCTTTTCAGTAACTGTACCCTGTCAGCCTGTTCACACCTAGCCCAGGGGGAGGATATATCTCTCCAATACACTGTCGCTCCTTTGATTCTGGGATGTGTATCAGCGCCCATGTGCACGTGCATGCACATGCATGCAACCAGCATGCCTGCTTAGGATGACTATATGTTTATCAAGTTGAATAACATGCACACATGTATCTGTGTATGATGATAATTGCACACATGAATGCACCGCGTAGTGGATAAAAGGAATTAAATGGAGGCGAGTAGCGTGAGAGGCAGAACTGCAGCCACAGGAGAAACTTTATGGAGCCAACTGCCCTGTAATCCCACTCTCACAGTCAGGGCTGCCCTGCTGAGTGAGCCCAGTTTAACTGCCCTTAACTGCTACCTGTGACAAACCTGTCTGACTTACAACACGCAGCTGGGGGTTCCTCTGAAGCTAGGCTTACAGTGCTTCAAAAACATGTGTGTGGGAGGCTGGGGGAATGTACTTGCATTGGATAAATAAGAGATTAATTGAAATAGCCTATTACCAGTGGAGCATCATTTATAGATGTTTTCTCATTGTGCAAAGAGTTGTATGTGTCAGAGCAACTGTCTATGGTGTCATCTAGTTAACTACAAGTACAGACGAACAGTTGTGACAACACCACATTAAACAGAAGGGTAACAAACAGACATTTAAATGGACTTACTGTTTGTGCCAAGTTAAACAGTGCAACACAATATAAAAACTCCTATCAGCTCCTGACTTCAGGTCACACCCTGGGCGTAGAGAGCTGCCATGTCCCAACTAGTTCTGTTGTCTTTCCTCCCACAGTCTCCAAAAAAAAAAAGGTAGCCATGAAATACTCGTGAAAAACTGTTTTGTAACAACATTCCCATCCTCCTCAGAACTCAGTGGGCCACCTCCACACACACAGCCCATATCTCTGCACTGAGGTCCAAGTGAATAAATAAAGGCTTTGAGTTGATAGCCAAAGTAAGCAATTTTACTTAAGAGTTGATGATAGACACACCTAGACATTGAAAGGGAAGACAAAGACTACATTCCAGAGTAATGAGCAAAAGTGAAATCAAATCAGAATACACAGAATTTGTACTCAATACCAAATAACAATTAAAACTAATGCTCCAATAAAGAAGCAATGTTACAAACAATAATGGACCGTAAAGCAATAAATTATAGCATAATAAATACTGGACTTTTTGGCTCTAGGGCAGTGTAATGAGGGTCACAAGATGGTGTGTTACCTTTCACAAAAAAAGCTGAAGCAGATGCCAGCTCCTTCTTCTGTTTGGGCTGTCTTCTATTGTGGAGGGACTCTGTGTGCTGCTTAACCCTCTGGTCCACAGCATCACGAACCAGGGCTGCAACCTCCTACAAACAGATATTTCAGTACAGCTACCTGTTTATGTACTGCTGAGACAACACAAGTTATTTGATTTTATAAGAAGAGATTAATGAGCACAGGCAGACAACAGGACAGTAGAAGTCTCAAGTGAAAGGTCAGAAAGGCAACTCCACAGGTGGCTAGGTGCAGAGATGAGTTTTGCAACAATGAAAGCCCCTAAAAAGAACAGACAGAAGGCTCAAAGTCATTTTCAATTCCACGCCGCTGCTGACTTTTGAAAAGGCCCCCAGCAGACCAGAAGCCATATATTCACACGCACACTTATTCACACGCACTCCCTTCTCCCTGTTTCTGTACCTCGATGTGGTCCGTAGTAAACCAGCAGGTGTCCTCTTGGCCGCCCAGGGGCAGAACGTGGAGATCCACCAGCACAGCAAAGTTCCCACACTGTAACACAAAGAGGAAGGACAGCCACAGGTTTCTGAGGGGCATTGAGCTCACAGACAACAAAGGAAATCAGAGTGTGGGTGATTGACAGCGAGACAAACCACAAGGACCCCCTGTGTCCTCAAACATCACCCAAGGCCTCTCATAGCAGTCCCCTCCATTTTTATTCTCTGTCTACCCATCTCTTTACCAATTTCTTTACAAAAAAGTATGGCACTGTCTGTCTCCTTACATTTCCCCTCTCTCAGCATAAAAAGTATTTTCTTGTTCTATAAGCTTTAGCAATACAGTAACTGGCTCAGGTCACAACAGGCTGCACAAGGAAGTCTAAAGATGTACCACATAAATTAGGATTATCCTAACTTTGCATCAGAGTGGTGGTAAAACTTCTCACATCTACCCTAAAGCACTCCACATGTTTCTGCACTACTTTTGAGTTCTGTAGAAAGCTGAGTAGAGGGCTGCAGAGTGGATTCCTGAAGCACTACGTCATTGTGTGTCAATGACAATAAGCTACAAGGGACAGGGAGGCCAGAAATGCCGCGGCTGGTTAAGTTGCCGTTACATCTTTCTCAGGCTAGCCTGATTATGGTTTACACATGAGTGCAAAAGCTGCCCGCTGCAGAGAGAGCAAATGGATGTGGGTCTCGTGTGAACTTTGCCTCTCCCTGGACAGTAATGGATGGACTGAGACCACCCACAACATGACACAGAGGAGCAACAAGTACGGCCCTAAAACCCACAGTGACAATGCAGCAAAAAGCATTGAACTGAATGGGGTAGCAAAAACAAAGTCATATAAAGACAAAACCAGACACAGATTTCAGGCTCACCGCGTAGAACTGGAAAAGAGTGTGTACAAACAGATGAGGTTATTCATTTAGTAACACGGAACACTTATGCACACTAAAAGCTTTGTTTTGGGCCAGGCTCGTCCCCTGGGCCGAAGAATTGCAGACAGAATGACTAAACTCTGCAACCCAGACTTGAGGGATGTTCCTACGGGTCTCGCTCTCAGGATGACGCAACAGAAAGAATGAACCGGGTGTGCAGGGGAAGGCCCCGGCTACTTGGGTCCCAATTCTAGACACAGTCCTATACTTTCCAACTGTCTCCTCCTCTTGTTTAAAAGGAGACAGGTTAGCTTATTTGTCAAAGAAGATTGAGAAAGTTTTATTCTCAACCTTTTTTTTCAAATAAAATCAAAAGGCTAAATACTGGCTCTGAGCAAATCAAGCTGACACATATTTGTCTTTTTTTCCCCATGAGAGTATTTTTCTTTGTCATGGTCTGTCTGCAAACAATAACTGAAGTGAAGCTGCTTCCTTAATTCTACTTGCAGGTCAACTAGAGGAAAGGGCGCCCCCCAATGACTGAGCTGTGAATGTTGAGCTCAATAGCAGTCATAGCTTGCACTGTTCTTCTGCAGGATATGTCAAGTCCTAAAGCCCTAATGTGTGCCAACTTGTACTCTGCATCAGTGTTACCAAGACTAATGGGAAATTTATGTAATTCTAGGTCTCTCTTGGAAGGCAATGCATTAATCTGTGATCCTCTGACTCATAGCTCCATATCTTGAAATTAAGTGAGAACAAAACAGAGTACAAAGGTCCAAACATCAAGACGTGATAACCACAAATGGAAAAGTGTTAAATACTGAATAGTCTCTGTAGAAACTTAATAAATAAACAAAAGTCGTTATACAAAAACATGCTTTCACAAAAGACAATGCCATGGACCAGAACAGAGCCCCCCTTATGTGCAAGCTCCTCATGTATAAAATGTATGCATGTTGCCTGTCAGAATCAACTCGTCCCTACATATCAGTATTCTCTCCATCCTCTGCCCTTTGTCTCACAGCGGTCCACGGATGACTGGTGGCCTCAGCTGACTGCCTCCAACAATTACCAGTGTGTGGGAAAGCCTAACAACAGAGGGTCAGACCTTGTCACTCAAAACACAGAGACAGACTAATGGATGAGCCCCACAGTGGTTTCTTGGGGTTGGACTTGACACATGCTGGATGGGTTTTAGTATCCTGACTTTAGTCCCTGACTTTTGAGACCTATGAATGGCTTTACAGATGAGTATAGCAACTCTGCCACTATGCATTCCAGTTTATCAGGTATAATGGCCGTGCAATAAATCATGCAAAACTAATAATACTGACAATGTGTCAAAGAAATGTAACTTCTGTTTTGGAATGTGTTTCTATTATTCTGTCATCTCCATGTGTTTAAATCCCAATAGGGACCACAAGACCAATCCTCTAGGGTGCATGGCTCAAAATTACACAAGCTAATGCTAGCTCAAAAGCAACAGCAGGGTGAATACCTTAAAAGTGGTTTGTGAGCTCCACCCCCCCCCCCCACACACACACACACACACACACACACGGCATGTGATTCCCTGGGCTTCTCAGAAATGGCGGATTTTTTCAGGGTAGCAAGCTAATGCAATCACACTAATTAGAACAAAAATGTGTTTGCTGAGCAAAACTGGGGATTTGGTGGAGGCCCAAATTACCTGCTGAAGTGTCAATCTTTGAGTCATGGTGGCGCTGTATAGATGCAGCCATCAGAGCTTTTACAAAGGAAGTTTGTGTTGAGTGTGGCAGATAAGACACAAAAGCAGCAGAATCTAATTTTACACAAAGGCTCTGACTACAATCACATCATGTGGTCTACTACCTTGTCAACTCCCAGAACAAAGAGTGACCAGTGGATATCTGAGCTGAACTCTGCCATGAACTATGACCCCAGCTACGGCCCTTGTTTAGGAAGATCTCTGGTGGCAGCCTAATACTTTGTAGATGCAGTAACACAGACCACAAAAACCTTTTCTTCATTTGAAAGTGCCCAAAAGAATGCAGTAAGCTCATTGAAAGAGTAGAAATCACCATCTCTACAGCACCATCAGCAGGACCCTAAAGGATTTCATTAAGCTCACATATTCATTTATCAAATTCATGAGCTCTACTATTTTGTGTACTTTGCTTTGAAACATTTAAAGCAATACTCTACGCAACTGTCGCTGTTGTTGGAAAGAAAGGTTTGATAAAGGGTCTAATTCTAGAGGAAGTTACTCTTTTAATACATACTAAAGTGGGCCAGCACTGCTTTGTTCTCCGTCTTGCACAGGCTTTTTTAGAGTTCTGAACAGAGGCTGAAGGCTGAATGAGAGGCGGCAAGGAGAGCTACTTAATACCAAATCCTTTATTGTGCCATCTTTTGTGTGCTGTCACACAGTCAATGAATAGGAGTCTTCCTGCAGGCTAAGCTCAACTTCTCTGTCCTAATTCTCCCCACTGCCAATCTGATAACCATGACCTGCAGGGACAAAAGGGTTAACAAAAGACAAAAACATTAGAAACATTTAAGACCCAAGCTGCCCACAGTTCACAGCACAACGCGAGAAAATTCCTTCATATTTCTGTAAATAAACAAATCCTGATTCAAAGCCACCGACAGGCTCCTTTTCTTTTCTGGTCTTCAGGGATCTGGTCTATATCACTCTCAGTTCCCAAAACACTCTCTACCTTCCCTTATCTCTCTCCCAGACCTGGCTCTCCATCCTCCCGCCTGTGCTGCTCCAAGTTGGGCACGGGGCCCAGACTCTTCGAGCAGCTTCACCCGCCTCCCCACCTCGCTGCCCTTTGCCATTGCTATCGCGCCGTATAAGAACCAGACGTTCTCGGACTGCACTTAGCTCAGAGGCTAACACTAACCAGCCGCAGATGTTTACATTGGGAGAAGGGGCAGCAGATGCGGTCTCACTCAATATAACTTACATCTCTCCCACTCTCCCTTTGTCTCTCTCTTTTTCTGACTCTCTCGCTCTCTTTCTGCAAGTCTGCAAAGAACCCAGGGGAGCTCTTTAGATCTGTGGGTGTGACAACCTTGCTCTCAGGCTTTATTTGCCTCATTCCCAGCTCTCTCTGTGCTGTGAGTCACCTGGGTTTCCCCCTTTTTTTCTCTTTTTTTTTTTTAAATGGAAAGAGAGACAATTCTCTTTTCCAATTTTTCAAACTGCCAGATACTGAGCAGCGAAGCATGAGACTTGATTATTACTGAGGCAAATGATATTTGCAGATAGTGAGCGGAAGTGTTTTGTGTGCAAAGCTCCCTTCATTCAGATGAATGTTGGCACACCTGAGTCCTCTTTATTTGATGAGAAAAAAAAGACACAACCCATGAGTGGAATTCCAGTAGCAAGAACAGACAGGAATAACTCCAGGTAACAAAGCAAACATCGGCAAACATAACTCAGGCACATCCTTGAGAAATTGGTAGATAGAGAGAAATAGCAGGCTGAGAAGGGGTTGACCTGGTTAGGAAATGTGAATTCTGTACCGCAATGTAGGGTAGCGCTGAGATGAAAGAAGGCTTTTTATTATTATTATTATTATTATTATTATTATTATTATTATTCTTGTCACCTACTCTCGTGAAAGTTGGAAAGTGTTAAAAATGTTTCTAATCAGACTGCAATGAGTTTGTACAGAGGCACAATGTGTGGTCCGATATGAGCTCATATGCAGAGTGACAACAACACCAAACAGCACATAAACCTCTGACATTAAACTGCTCTGTGATACCTCAATCTTTTTATTCTTAAAAAACACTGTGTCTCAAACTGCTACATTAGATGGTAAGAAAGTCAGCAGTGCCTATTGCTAATAGAAGGCAGATTGCAGGGCTCTGCATCTGTAATGTCCTGGCAGACAGCAAGCGCTTCAGTAGATCAGTGTTTTAGCCTGCAGGCCCTTTTCGGGAGGTCTGAGAAGTGGCAGGTCACTATATAGTCTAAGCCTATTTAAGAAGGAGCATACCAGCACCTCCTGCAGTTCCACAGACCAGGGAGGGAGCTGCTTTGAAAACATTTTAGGAGAAAGAATCATAAAACACACTGCTGAACAGCCTACTAAACATGGCATGGTGAATCCAACAACAGAACTCATAATTGCTCCAATGATCCTTGCTCTCTGTGGAAGCTGGCAAACAGACGTTGCAACATGCCTTCGTTAAAAAACTGAGCAGATTTTTGTTCTTTAATATTCTACGGTAAGAAGGTAATTCACTTATTAAAAAACATAATGGTAGTGGTAGTTTTGTATTGCAAAAGAGGAGCCCAGGGTAGCGCCTTGAATGCTATTGTTTCGACTGATCCCTTCTAGCATACTTGTTTGTGGTTAGTTGGTTAAGCATGGCAGAGGCTGGGTGCATTTTCTCAGGCAGAGTAACACAACAGTATAATACTGTGCCCAGTGGGAAGGAACCCTCCGTGAACCTCCAGGGTTTTACTCTCCCACAACCAGCTGAGGGGGTGGGGGGGGGGAGGCTGTATGCAGGCATGCATATGAAACAAATAAGGGAGTGAATGCAATATCTGGTCAACTAGGCACACATGGCATTATGGAGGATGTGAGAGATCAGTGCAAATGTCTGCAGCCCTCATCCAAAACTCTCAATAAATGAAACATCAACAATAGAGAAAGCAGCGGCTTTTCCTGCACTTAACAAAAACATCTGATGTGCATTATTCCTGACAGCGCATCAGACTGAGGATGAACAGCTTGGCTTTTTAATAGAATGAGTTTCCTCTGCTCTGTATGGCTGTGTCCATTAACAAAAGGCTCTCAGGGAGGCAGACAGTTTGAGGTTTACAAAAGGTGAGCAACAACTCTGAATAATGTGTTCTAAAGGATGAATAACAACATCAGAATGTGGAGGCCAGACAGTCAACACATGGATCTGTACTTCCCTCTAGTGGCCGAAGAATTTGCTACTAAGAAGCATACACAGAAACATAGAAAAGGTATAAAACCAACATAGAAGGCGTTGCAACATGATATTCAACTGTAAATGTGAGATAAGCAAGCTATATTTTCCCCTACTGCACAACAGCTGGTTTAACACAGACCATAATAACTCACGCCACTTGCTGGAACTAGTGTCTATAGCAGTTGTTTGACAATAATGGAAAAATTGTTGTTTATTATAAACGCTGGCAATACAAGTTGAAAAGCTTTAATCAAATGCAGATTTAACTTATTCTTTACTAGTTTAGCATTTTATGTGGGAAAACATTTTTTGTTTTAAAGGCATAATATGTAGTCCTCCCTGGCTCAGAGACAGAGAAAGAGAGAGAGAGCAGCCGTGGTTGTGCGAGTTAGTGTGTGAAGAGAGGGAGCCCCAGACAAAGCAGTGACGTTATTTTCTGATTGCTTCACAGCGGTAACCTTCAAAAGCACAAATAAATACACCCACACCTCGGCGGGCGGTGCTGCATAGCCGAAAATTAATGAATGTAAAGTTATAACCTGTCTGTTTCTGTGTGATTGTGGTTAAACTTGTGCATCGTTTTTGAGACGCAGAGGGGCAAACGGGCGGTGGGGAAAGAGAACGTGCAGTACAACCTGCACGCTGTTTTGGCAGGGGAATTACACACGCACGTGGGGCCCAAGGCCCTTTTTTGACGCCAATAAACGTCACACACTCGGCAAAAGAAAAAAGAAAAGAGAAAATACAGGCAGATGGCAGGGACGCCGCAGATACAGACGCCGCCACACACTTCTAGTGGGTCATAAATAATGATTGAGAGGGATTATGTGTGTATTAGTCTATACATTACATTTAAGGATTACATAGCATATTATACTTTTAAGTAATTGTGAGGCTTTGTGATCAGTGAAAAGCACTCAAACGCTTCTTTGCTTTGAAACAATATGTTTTTTCCACATATGACGTACATATTCACAAGATACTAAAGAATATGATTAAAGCTTTAGTGCGTAACTTTTTTATATTAAAGTGCTCACATTATGCTCATTTTCAGGTTCATAATTGTATTTAGAGGTTATATCAAAATAGGTTTACGTGATTTCATTTCCAAAAAACACCATATTTTTGCTGCAGCTCCTCTTTTCACCCTGTGTGTTGAGCTCTCTGTTTTTGCTACAGAGTGAGGCATCACACTTCTGTTCCATCTTTGTTGGGAGTCGCACATGTGCAGTAGCTAGGTCAGCACTACTACCCAGTCAGAAGCAGAGTATGAGGGCGTGTGTTACAAAGTGACGCACGTTTGTCACGGAAGTAAAGGCTGGACTACAACAGAGCTGTTTGGAGCAGTTGGTGAGCAGTGTTTTCTGTTGGAGATGGTAAGTGGTAAGTGGGTGGAATTTGGCTTTTTCACTTTGTTAACCTATAACGTGCACAAAAAAGATATATAACACAATAAAGGAAAGGGAAAAAGCCAAAAAGCATAATATGAGCACTTTAATGAACGTCCATTACATTGAAGCCATTGCCAAATGAGTCGATACAAAGTTAATTAAGCTCCACAAAACTCTCTCTGTATTTCTCAGCATGGCTGTGTTTAAATGGTGTCGTCCGGCTACTTTCGCACGCAGAAACTCAAGTGAAGATAATTACCTCTTCTGAAGAGTCCATCGTGTTTTTTTAATCCTCCGTGTCCTCCTTGGCTACAAGTTACTGTGTGGGGGAGGGGTGGGGGCGGTGCGCGATTACGGTAGGCTTGTATCATGTGGATGTAACAACAGTGTTGTTGTCATTGTTTAGAATTTCTCATGGGGGCGCCAGAAACTGCGCACTATAACTTTAACATGAGTTCAGATAATATGAAATGTGAAACTGGACACACAGAATTACAATAAATAGGTTATAAACTAAGTGTACAATGTAACATGGGAACAGCATTGCATAACTGTGGTTCTGAGCAAATATAATTTAAAAAATCTAAACTTGAAAGTTACAGAATTTGTCCAAAACATACTTCAAACAGACAAACATATAAATATTGAGTTAAACACAATACCTTATCTTTAAAATATTTTTGATCTTTCTATGCCATTTCCTCTATGTATGTTTATTCTCAGCTTTATTGAAATCACAAAACTAATTTAAAGCCTAATACAACAGAATACTTTTTAATATAACACTACAATAACAGTATAACACTGCAATACAGAGGTCTGTATGCTGGAGCTATATTTTATTTTCACTTACCTTAATGACAAATTTGAGAGGAGCCATTGCAGTGAACACAGCAGTCAGCTAGTTTCACCTAATACAAGTGGATCGTGGATTACACAGGGCATACTGTAAAAACAACACAACATAAAGCTGGCAGCCGGCTTAGTTTATCACCTTAACAAAATAACACTAAGGATAGCTGTCTTAGACATTTAGTGTCTATAATAAGATAGCTAGCTAACGTTAGTCTGCAGGAGATCAATAGCACTTGCAGAGATAAAGTGGTGGTTTGGTAATAATATAATAATTTCTTTACATTGCCATTTATTAGGTTTACCTAAACACAATACTGTAGCTCTATATAACTCTAGCTAATGTTAGTCCAACGCTGCTTAACTTTACCCTAAAAGAGTTCCGATGATAAACGTTATATTAGCTAGCTAGCTAGCTGCACTGGTTAGTTAAAGTCATATGTTTTGACCTTCATTCAACTTAATCAAGTTGTGCAGACCAACGTGGTCTCTTCAAATGTAGATAGATTAAAGCTAAAGCATTTTCGCCGTAAAATATTTAGAGTTAAGTTAATTGTAAAGTCACGTAACGGCGTATTTAGTAACTGTTATCGGTCCAACTGATCTCTCTCACGAGGCGAATGATTCCAGTTGTTAAGAAACAAAATAATGGCTCTAACGTTAAGCCATCATTAGCAAATTACACGTTAATGACACTATCAGTTTAATAAACTAATATGGTGTGACGTTATATAACGTTGTGTAAGTAGATCAAAAATAACAACAGATGTCAATATCATACCGCCAATAGTTTTGAATGTTGTTGTCAGACGATGAGGCGACAGGAGATGACGTCACCTTAAGTTTGTATAGTTTGTAGTCCAACAACTGCAAAGCCACTATGAGTCGGAGCTTTAGGCGAATGTAGGAAGGCGACTGTCCACTCTGTGCGGGGTAGTGGTGAGTTTTAGATTAGTCGCGAGAGCAGCCACTTCAGTTTGTTTGTCAAATAGGACCATGGATGTATAGCTTATATCTATGGGATGTAGCAAAGAATTTCTAATATAGGTAGACGGGCTTTGGATGTATTAAGAGAAGGAATAGGACCCCACCAGGACCCAACGCTGTGCGCTACCATGGAAACGAGTTGCGTATTGAAATAGCCTGTTTTAACCTCAATGTTATATTGTCGACTTGTATCTAACTATTTTAATCATAAAGCCACTGTAATATAAATAAATATAAATATGTTCAGTGTACTATATAAAGGGTGTATCCCATGGATGTATTAAGAGAATAAATGTGTTTCTGTTTTGTCAGGCAATTCGATAAGCCTCACTATCCAAGTCGTGGCAAGCAAAGCTGATTTAACGTGAAAGTAGCGTTTTCTAACAGGACACCGTGATAACAACTCGTCGTGCTGTTGCTACTCAAACAGCTAATCTCACTGTTTTTCGGTTTTCGACATTGGTGAACCTGTTTTGCCAGTGCCTTGAGAAATTGCTGCTTCGGTGATGTCTCGACTCGTCAAGAAATCTCCATCGCTTTGTACGGATCTACCACTGGACAACACTGATATTTGTAACAGGCTGCATTTTCTAAGACAGCTTTTGAGATCTTGTATTGGTCCGACAGGTAGACTAAAACAAGTTCATAACAACATTGGAGGACACGTTATAACTACCTCGACCTCCTCAGTTCTCCTTCCGGCCATTTCCTCCTCACAGCCTTATATAAATCTGATAAAAACCTCCATTCTCAACCACGTTTCTCGTTTCAGTGACTGTGGTTTGTTTGCTGCCATTCTTTGTTTGTCTCTTATTGAGCAAGCAAAGCAGTCTGGTCTCCGAGGAAATGTGGCTACCAGCGTGAACAAGCACTTGTTGGGTCTGTGCACTAGTTACCTACAACGAGAAGACTGTGGTTGTAAAGTGAAGCTCGACTTCTGCAGCAGCCAGAGCTTGATCACATTAGCCCGCAGTATTATCTCTAGCAAACCAGCGTGTGTGCTAACAGAGCGAGAGGCACTTCACATCAGCAAGTTGGCTGTACAAGCTTTTTTGCTGACTGTTCCCTGTAACAGCCCGGGTATAGTCAGTCTTGGCAAAATAGTGACCGTCTCTGTTGAAGGTCATCCTGTGCTAAACTCTGCAGTGTTTCCAGGTTTACTGGTGGACATGCCTGATGTCTTTTGCCTCAACAAGGTAGAGAACCTGCATTCAAATCCAATGTGCATGGTGGTGTTCAGTGCATCTCTTGCTGGAGACCTTTCTGACCTGGGGGGGATAATTGAGGTGCACCCGGGTGTAGACACAGACTCGCAGATACTGGATCAGCTCCTAAAGCTTGGCAAACAGGTGGTTAAAGATGAGGTGAAGCTCTTTATATGCCAGAAGGTCATACACCCAGTCCTACAGCAATACCTGAGGAGTCATGGCATCATAGTGATAGAGAGACTGGGAATCACTCTCATGGAGCCACTTACGCAGCTGACAGGTACGGGTCTATATGTCTTAAATCCTGGCTGGATCAATCCATTATTTTCAAATTAATATAAAAACAATCCATTTGAAACCACAGTACTTTTAAATGTGTGTCAACCTCCCAATGTGTGTGAGGGTGTGTTTCATTTCTCTCTAAATTTAACTTATAGGGGCTCAACCTGTGGCCACATTGCACGCCACAATCCCAGCCAAGGCCTACGGGAAGGTGAGGGATCTCAGTATTAAGCAGTTTGGATCCAAGACAATGCTGCATTTACAACCTCCTGGGGCTTCGGCGATCTGCACTATGATCCTCTGCCACAGGAACGAGACAATGTTAAGTGAGCTAAAGGTAAGATGGAGTGTGGAGACTGTACTGTTGACTCTTAGAGAGAGAACCCATGCACAGGAATGGCAATCCATGTGCCTGTTACATCATAGATTCACTCCTAAACATCAGAGGGATATCTCCCTCCCACCAAGATTTGCGTCTCCACTAGATATTCCATAAAGCCGCCTACACATGATCAGAGGTAAAACCAACAGGAAGGGCGCAGAGCATATTGCAGGCACAGAGGCAGAGCGCAGCCTAGGTATACATCATCAGTGCTTCTGGCTTTGATTGCGCCTTGAAAGGTCAGCGGCAACAAGGTCAAAGCTGAAATAATTTTAACGGCGGCAATTCTGAGCAGTGCGCAACGCCAAGGGTAGCGCTTCTTCAGAGTTGTCTCCACCGCTCTCCCCATAGGAAAACAGTGGCATAGCCAATGCAGAGTGGTTTTACTGTGGATCATGTGCAGGCGGCTTAAAGCAGAAATATGATTGATAATATACTGCCCCATAAAGCTCAATTTAGTATGGAGCTAGTTTTTCACTAACACAGCCAGGGGGAGGGAATCAATTCTTCTACAGCACTTTTGGTGATAGCAATCACATATTATTATTTTTTTTTTTAAACCTTTTAAAAACGCATAATTATAGCTTTTACACACAGACATCAGCTTGGAATGTTCATTACTATGAGGCAAGTTTGACAGATGAACTGATGTGGTAATATGTGTCCTTTTTTAAAGGTGGTTTGCCAGAAGAGTGAACATGTGTTGAGGCTCACCCTGAGGGAACCGTCTGCCTTACTTGGAGGTGGGTGTACTGAGACCCACTTAGCTGCCTACGTAAGACACAAGGTGAGGTCCAATATTTTATTCCTAAACCAGTCCAATTTGATTGATTTCACATATCTTCACAGTAAACTGATGAACATATTTCCGTCTTAGAGCATGGATAAAGTCACAGAGACGGTATCTGTACTAGGGTGCTCACAGACAGAGTACCTTCGTGGCGTGGAGGGATTTTGCCAATCTCTGGAGTCTGTGGCCGCAGCGCTGGAGCACGACGGTGGGAATTCTTTAATGGATCTGACTCATGCTCACCACTGGAGTCACCCTGCAGATGTCATGGAAGAATGCATGGAGGACAGCTCGGGCTTTTGTGGCTGTGGACTGGTGGAAAGCAGCACTAATCAGAAGTGGACTTACTTAAACACTAAATACCCACAGTTCTCCCCTGCACCTCTTTTTAGAGTCCCTACTGTGCAGCCACGTGTGCTTGACTCCTTCACAGCTAAAGTCAATGCATTGCAAGTTGCTGTAGAAACTGCTAATCTTGCACTGGACGTGCAGTATCTAATTCAAGATATGAACTAGCAAAATAAGCATTTTATCCAGTGTGGAACTCTGGTTTATAATGATGAAAATGAGAAATAAATGCTTTTTTTATTTTTCAGTTTAGACAGTAGATGTTAGCATTGTCTTGAGTGAAAATTGATTGAGTCCTGGTGTCAGTCAGTGAGAATGTCTTGCGATTGTGATTTACCTCTTTGTTAAGTCGTGGACTAAAAACTAATATAAAAGAAAATATTAAAAATACTTATTGCTATACTGGTTGTTACTATTAATCTGTATTTACCAGCCTTGCTCTCAGCTCACGTGTGCCCTCTACATTTGGTGTTGGGCAGGTAACAACCTTTTCTTCGTACACTTTAACGTTTCATATTCACCAGCCATTTACCACCACTTTCAGACAATAACACTTGAACCTTAAAAACGTACTTTTAAACGACATTTAAGAGCGTATCATTTTATTGAATGAATATAATTCAGCTCCTATCCAATTTATCAAACCTTTACTATTACGGACCAGCATGTTTCTGCTGCAGTTGGCTTTAGTCAGCAGTAGGAGGCGCTGCAAGGTTGCTACAGATATTTTTTCAGCCAAAAACAAACTACTAGATATTGGCTGCGGTAATTTTCCACCCCTTTTTATTTTTATTTTTTTACATTCCATTGTTACATAAAAACTGTTACCAGTCTAAACCTGCTACTCTTTAACATAAACTCGTTACCTGCAAACACAAAGACTAACCTCAGGCAATTTCATGTTCTACTTTAATGCCTTCCTGTTGCAATGTTCTGACATGTTGACAGACAGACCATGGTGGGGGGAAATCTGAGCCAAGTTACAATCAGTGTAATGAGATGTAAAAAATAAACATTTATCTTATCACAAAATCTCATATGTGCACCAAATGATTGTGTCGATGTATTTATGCAAGTTTGTTCCAAAGCAGTTTGTATAGAAATAGTTGAACAATGAATCTGTGTATAATTGCTTTGAACAATGACTGCAAGCAAAATCCAAACAGATTTAGAAATTAATGTAATTTCTGTTCTAAAAATACAACAATGAGAGTGCTTGTCTTCAGCTGCTGCTGTTTCAATTATTGTCCACCCTTACAAGATGACTTGACAGCCAGGTGCTTTTTCCTCAGAAGAAGAATGGAATCAAAGCCTTTCGTAACTTGGGATAGTCTTTGAATTTGTCTTGGTAAAACCTGTAACAGAGGAGCAGAACACAACAACTGTCACTTGGAAATAGCATATGGTAATGTAGGTAGTTTGGCAGGTGAGTATTCATGTACTGTGTCAGGACTTTTCATTAATGTTTTAGGCACCTGTGATGGTGATAGGCTCTTGGTCCAATAAAACACAGGCTGAACACAGCAAACGAGAGTGCAGGAAGGGACCAGGTGGCTACAGCATAGCCAAACCACTCCACTATCTCTCCTAAGTAGTTGGCACCAGACACATGTTCAAACAGACCTCCTGCAGGAGATTAAGAAGAGCACAAGTCACTGCCAGCACGGAGTGGATGAGAGCTTATCCAAGTGTGGCGGTAATTTTACCTTTAGGAATCTTGTAAACGACTTCCCCTGGTTTCCTCAGGCTGTGTAGAATATAGTCACTATGTATATTGATGGCCATTCCAATGTAAAACAGCACTACACCTAGAGGAAAACCCTACATGTATATTATTGACTTTTAAAAAGCAATACATTTAAATGCTCATGTGAGGCACACAAAATGATACATTCCATTTGGCCATTTTAAAGCAAAGCATGAATATTGCTCCTACCAGTTTTATAGCGATAGCCTGCTGACCATTCATCATCAAACTGGGCACAGTGCAGCAGGTAGTGTCCCTGTAGGAACCCATTTACAGAGCAGAATAAACCTGCTGCCACCATCACACCCAGGGGGTAAGGCCTTCCTCTGGTCAGTAGTGAATAGACGAATGTCCTATGATTTGTGAACAAACAGTAGATACAGCAGGTGGAAAGAAGAGGGGGGGGGGGGTAATAGTGCATGTTATCCATGCTGGTACATGCAAAAAACATGTTTTACAGCCAGGTGGAGAGATTTTGTATAAATGATTTAGCATTTGAGTGCAGGAAGAAAAGGCCTGCCATTAAGCCACATTCTTCATGGGAGGTTACCAATGCATTCCTCACAGTGTTCTCAGATTATAGCAGCAGGAAATCGTATTCCCAAAGCTCTTTTTTCAGTCTCAACTGGAAAAAAAAAGTATTTTACGTGGCTCTTGCTTTTTACTTACAAAGTGGCTGAATACATACTGTACATCTACTAGCTATATGTACACTGGCAAAATGACAACATATACATTTTTGTTGTTTTCTGTCAAGAAGTACATGATAGGTTGCAATCATTCAACCTATCATTAGTATACTGTATTACTGTAATTACAAAAAGGAGTTGTTTCATGTTTGGTCAGTGCTTTCATAAACCATTATATGTTTCTTGTAATACAACCCCAAATCAGAAAAAGTTGGGACAGTATGAAAAACACAAATAAAAAAAGAAAGAAGTGATTTCTAAATGTACTTTGACTTGTATTTCATTGCAGACAATGTGAACACAAAATATTTCATGTTTTGTCTGGTCAACTTAATTTCATTTGTAAATATACATCCTTTCCTGTCATTCAGACCTGCAACACATTCCAAAAAAGGTTGGGACAGTAGCAATTAAGGGCTAGTAATCAGGTAAATTGGTTAAATAATGATGTGATTTGAAACAGGTGATGTCAACAGGTGATTGTAATTATGATTTGGTACAAAAGCAGAATCCAAGAAAGGTCTAGTTCTTTAGGAGCAAAGATGGGCCGAGGATCGCCAGTTTGCCAACAAATACGTGAGAAAATTATTGAAATGTTTAAAAACAATGTTCCTCAAAGAAAGATAGGAAGACATTTGCTTATTTCACCTTCAACAGTGCATAACATAATTAAAAGATTCAAGGAATGAGGAGGAATTTCAGTGCGTAAAGGACAAGGGCGCAAGCCTAAGCTGAACAACTGTGATCTCTGATCCCTCAGGCATCACTGCATCTAGAATCGTCATTCATCTATAAGCGATATCACCACATGGGCTCAGGACTACTTTGGCAAACCTTTGTCAAGTACCACAATACGTAGTTACAGCCACAAATGCCAGTTAAAACTGTACTGTGCCAAAAGGAAGCCCTATGTTAACAGTGTCCAGAAGCGCCGTTGACTTCTCTGGGCTCGGAGGCATCTGGGATGGACCATCACACAGTGGAAAACGTGTACTGTGGTCAGATGAATCAGTATTTCAGGTATTTTTCAGGAGAAATGGACGCTGTGTGCTCCGGACCAAAGAATAAAAGGATCATCCAGACTGTTACCAGCAACAAGTCCAAAAGCCAGGGTCTGTCATGGTATGGGGTTGTGTCAGTGCCCTTGGCAAAGGTAACTTGCACTTCTGTGATGGCACCATTAATGCTGAAAAGTACATAGAGATTTTGGAGCACAATATGCTGCCTTCAAGAAGACATCTTTTCCAGGGACGTCCATGCATATTTCAACAAGATAATGCGAAACCACATTCTGCACACATTACAAAGTCCTGGCTGCAGAGGAAGAGGATACGGGTACTTGACTGGCCTGCCTGCAGTCCCGACCTGTCTCCAGTAGAGAATGTGTGGCGCATTTTGAAGCGCAAAATGCGACAACAAAGACCCCGTACTGTTGCACACCTTAAGACTTGTTTGCAGCAATAATGGGACAAAATTACACCTGAAACACTTCATCACTTGGTGTCTTCAGTCCCTAAACATCTTTTAAGTGTTGTGAAAAGGAATAGCAACATTACAAAGTGGTAAATGCTTTACTGTTCCAACCTTTTTTGAAATGTGTTGCAAGAACCAAAATAGGAATTTTGTATTTTTGAAACAAAAAACAATAAAGATCATGAGGAACACATTATAATTTAATGTGTTCCTCATGATCTTTATTGTTTTCTGCTGTTGTATTGTCTGCAATGAAATACAAGTCAAAGTACATTTAGAAATCACTCCTTTCTTTTTTTATTTGTGTTTTCCATACTGTCCCAACTTTTTCTGATTTGGGGTTGTAAATACATTGTATGTAGTACACACTGTATACAAACAGGCTAAGTAAATATGAGACAAATATGACTAAATAAGTCAATGTAAGAAATGCAAGGTGTAATAATATACTTTATAAGTAAATAAATATATCAGCAAATACGAGGAAAAACTATAAACCTCAAAACAGTCTGACAAGTAACAGAAAATGAACTGAACTAAAGATCAAATGGGAAATAGCTGTCCTATGCAAGTAATCCTGTGTAGTTGCTTGTATTTTGAATGAATTAGGGTCTGTACCTTCCTACACACAACCCCAAAGATGCTGATAAAGTATATTTTTACACTTCCCTCTACATACACATTAAATAGCTAAAACTAGGCTCCTGTCTTTGCGTTTACCTCTGAAAGTAGTGCATGCAAAAGGTCCCAAGCAGCAGGTACTTCGCCATACTGGAGGGTGTGTGCGACGTGAGCATTAAAAGCAGGGGGATCACAAGAGCTGGCATCTCCTGGAGGAACCAGGCTAGTCTGGCTGGGACCGTCCTAGCCGGAGAAGAGAGCTTCATGTGGCGTCCATAGGAGGTCTGTGTCTGCCTGTGATGGACCAAGTGCCAGAGTCCTGCCAGGATCATCCCACAGCTGAGATAGTTGACCAAGTCCCTATAGCAATGCATCTCACAGTAATCTTTTCCTCTTATAACTAGACAGAAGCGGCTGTATGAAGTTAAATGGATTTTAACAGCCTCTCCAACTCCTCCCACAGAAAACAGAGAGGTGTGTCAGCCTGCTGAAATGCAAGTGCTCCTTTTTGTGTGGTCACAAACATTGCTTGAGGTGATTTTATGATTATCCTTTCCACCTTGGAATGTATGCGCCGTTTTCAAATAGCTGCATTTCCCAAAGGTAGATTTGAGTGAACGGATGCATGGAATCTGTTCTGATGTTCCTCTGCCCGTCCATCCTGTTTATAGACACACACAGCAACATTTGCCCCAATCTCAAATTCTGTTTGTTGTTACAGTTTCTTCTTAAGTGTGCCAGTTTAAAAACTTTTCCGTTGGATAAGTTAGAAGTTCAGACATGGACTGAGACACTAACCATAACTTCACAATAAAGTCATCATGCTGATTACATTACCATAAATGTGTGTCTATAGTTTTAGGACTCATAACCAGACATGCCTATACTACATAATCAGTAAGGGAAGGTTTAAGTACAACATTCAAAGAAGTTTTTAAATTCTTGTTTGCGGTTTGAAATATACTACTCAGTGTACGTTTAAGCTACAATAAGAGAACAGTGATAATAATATGCTCCATTCAGCCCAACAATCTCAGTCTATATAGGACAATAGAAATATTAGTGCCACTCTTGATAATTACAACAGTAACATGTTCTTCCTGTTTCAGTTGCATTGCAATTCAGTTTGTTCTGTAATTTGATGCGTTTAGAACAAGAAATGCTGGAAATAAAGGTCAAATTTACAAAATAACATCATCGAAGTTTTGTGCACAAGTACACTCAGTTGCCAGTTTATTAGGTACACCTTCGATAAAGTTATTGCAGTGTAATACAACAGTTCTGCAGTAAATCCTACACTACCTTCATGAAAGTTATAATGCTCAGATTTGGTTGAAACTGTTGAGGTGTTGATTCAACTTGATCATTCTGGAGGACGTAGCTGTTGAATTGTATTGTGTTATACTGACAGGGTTTTCTATTATTTCGTCCAACCTATTTATATCAATGAGGGTAGGCTATATAACAGAAACACATCTCTGTATAATACAACGCAAAACATATAATACTAGCATCTGGATATTTTTTTGTTTCTAATATGAAACAGTAATTTTACTATATTCATCCAACCACCTGGCTCCCTCTGCTGGGGACATTTCTTAATGTCTCCACTGTAAACATAGTAGAGATAAATAAACACTATATGCAGCACTGCAAACGTTACCATACATGTATGACAACCATACAAGGTTGAAAATCGCAGTTTACAACCATACATATTCTGCTGCAGTGCTAAAAATCAGAGGCTACTAATCCATTGCCACTTTAGAAGATTAAACATCTTAATAAAGCCAGAGATTAAATCATGATGCATAGTGATGCATATATCAGGTCAGTAGTTGTGATTGCAAATACTTGAAGAACAAGACACCAGAGCAGACATGCTTTTCAGTACATTTTACTTGTTTTGTAACATGAACCTTATCTGAAGAGCCTTTTGGGATGCTTTGTCAGTGGAACCTGAGATAAAAAAAACTCCATTTAGGGAGTAGGTAAGTAGTATATTTTAGGTTTGTGACGTGTAAGTTCCCATTTTCTAAGTAAGGAAAAAATAATAATACAAAAAAACATTTCTGAAAGACAAACAAAGATCCATAAAACAGAAAATGAACAGTGCTGAGGTTCAGCCTTTTGTCTCTACAGGAATGAGGTGGAAAAAAGAGAACACCACTCCCTGCTGGATAAAGGAGATAACAGTTGGTGCCATTTTAGACCAAGAGATGAGGGGGGGGGGGACAGGTCACACACTCCTGGAGTGCCGGGTGAGCTGGATACACTGTTGGGCACTCGCCCAGGAGGAGGGTACATGTGGAAAAACAAAAACTGAAAAGTACACATTCTAAAATAAGACTAAAAGTGAGAATACACTTTATATGTATATGTGCAACAGTGATAAAAGGCACAATAGCACAGTGTGTCATGCTTTACTAGTTTCCCTTAAATTATCGTCAGTTTAAGTGAGTCTGAGGATTCATCTCTTAGTCTGTGCCCACTCAGCTCAGCTTAATGCTAAGTGCGACGCCTCTTATGGTGCAGAGAGGGACAGACCAATGTTATAGGACTGCATCAGTAAAAGTCAGTCAGTGATATTCAAATACCAAAACGACAGGACAGCAGACATTGTGTGCTGCCTATATCTTACTTATCTGTCATTAAAATACTATACTGCCATTACGAATCATCAGCTTTTTGTTTGTTAATCTATGAAGTATTTCAGGCAGCAGGACTAAATAGCATGTTACTTAGAAAAGGAAATAAACCTTTTCTTTTGTTGATAATTGTGATCCTCGTGCTTGACATTTCATAAGGTAAATATTCATGTTTGTTTTTGTTTTTTTCAAAACTACAGCAAGGAGCAACATCTGTCACTTTTCTGGGTATATTCTTAAACCTTCTAGCAGAGCATTAACACTTTGTGCTGATCTTAAAACTTGGGCCATCCATTACTTGCTTCAGCTAACCTTGTCTAATTGATACTCCTACTGCCTTGAGAGCCATTTTGAAGTGGATTCTCATACACGCAAAACACCGCAAAGAAAACCATTAAATAAGGATGACTTCTATCTTCCCAATAACTTTTGGCATTCTTAAATAAAAACATATTAAACACAAAGATTTGTAAATGAATACCTAGTGAACATATTCAATAACAGTTCCAACAATTTAAGCAGATCATCTAGGCCTTTACTGCTTTATTCAGGCCAAAACAAACGCGTTGCTGCTGTTACACAACTGAATGTAACAAAATCATTTTTCTACTAGTCGCTCCAATCTACTGATAATTCAATAACCACAGAGATTGAAGGTGGCAGTGTAAACAAAGTCTAGAGGTGTCAGTGTTTGGAGTAATTTACACAATATCCAGCTTTGATTACAATTCTGAAGCACAACTGGAGTCTGGCCCTCACAACACATATCTGTAATGCTAAAGGCATAGAATTGGAATCTGGAAGCAGTGTTGCACACACTTAATTTATTGGGAAAACCATGTTGATGGCTTTCGAACTTGACCAACAACATTGCTTTTGTTCAAATCTACACACTACTTGAGTAAATACTATCACATCTAATAAAACTACTTTAAAAAGGGAGAAATAAAGAGGAATAAAATAAGAATAAATGCTAATAAACAGGGTATTAATGTTTTTGGTTTTGTACAGTAGGGGGTTAGTGAACTTTGTTGGGTGCAGCCCTTTGTTAGCAACTACAACAAATGTTGAGAAATGGTAGTAATTACCTATGAAACTGTTTTCAAAAGTTTAAGTCACGTGTAGCTTGAAGCAGTCAGTCAAAACCCTCATCTGGCAGCAGAATTTTAAATATGCTCTATTAAGATCTGCAGTTTTATTTTCATTCCTTTTTAGAGGCGAATTACTTGAGCACAGATTGCCAAGAGCCCAAATGTAAAAACTGCATGTCAGGAAAACAAAACGGGACTAAACCCAAACAAGATTCCTCCACCCCACTTCCAATGCTTACTCCAAGCCAAAATAATACGCTCCCTTCCTATCTCCTCCAACCATTTGCTCCTACATGATCTCAAAACTGCACTTCAAGCTAAAATATCTGAACCAAAACTGAGACGCACTTCAAACTGAGAGGAGGGTGGAGAAAGGCGGAGGAGAGCTGAGGGAGAGACAGAGAAAGAAGACTGTATTGGCTTTGAGTGTCTAGGTCCTTTCTGCAAATAGTGGGCGTAACTGGGGACGGGGCGAGAGGGAGGGTGTCTGAGTCAGGTTATGGCGATAGATGGTAAGGGCGGGGCAGCGGTGCTGCAGTGGCCCTGGCGAAAGTTGACCTCAATGAGCGATGAGAGCCCCGGCAGCGTAACTCACGGAGCTGTCCTGCCAGTTCCTGCACTCACTTGATTGGGCGTAGTTCAGGAAACTGAAGTTCATTTCTAAACCGGACTTTCTCAGCTCAGCCACAGCCTGCAAGCACAGAAACATAAGGGATGGATAAAACAGTGCATTTGTCTGCTTTAATGTATGCTGCAATTGCCTGTGTGGATAACTAGCTTAGTACCTAGAGTAGTAAGCAAGCATCACTTCCAAGGCCAAGAAGGATGTTATTAACTAACTCCATTAGTTTGAAAGTGGGGCTGGGCAATATATCGATTTTGTGATATGAGACTGGATATCGTCTTAGATTTTTGGATATCGTAATATCGTGATATGACACAAGTGTTATCTGTCCCTGGTTTTAATGGCTGCATTACAGTAAAGTGATGTAATTTTAGAAATTGCTTACCAGACTGTTCTAGCTTTTCTATTATTTGCCTTTACCCACTTAGTTATTATATACACATTGATGATGATGATTATTTATCAAAAATCTCATTGTGTAAATATTTTTTGTAAGCACCAATTGTCAACCCTACAATATCGCCGCAATATTGATATTTTGATGTATTTGGTCAACAATATTGTGATATTAGATTTTTTCCATATCGCCCAGCTCTACTTGAAAGCTATACAGATAATGTTAACCTTAAGTAACAGTCTGTTCTTTTTCTTTATCATACCGGTACTTAAAATACTGGGACCAACACTTCTCTAACATACCTCTACACTGCGATACAAGAACATGGATCATCAACTGGTGAGGATGCAAACTTTTTTTTTGCTTGGGGCATGCAGCTTTAGCCTTTTAGCATGATTTGCCTGAAGCCATCAAGTGCATATCTGTCTATCTGTAACAGTCGTAGGCTAGAAATAGAAGCTCCTTTTGTTGACTTCTTTCTGAAATCAAGGGCCCGCTGTTACAAAAAGTAATGATTTTTGGGCACCAAGTTATCATTATAAACTGCATGTGTGAGAATGGAAAGCTTGGCATAGCGGCGTACTAACAGTAACTAAGGGAGGCGGGGCTTAGCAAACAGTCAATTGAACAGCTATCAACATGTCTACATAGCGATACACTTGGTGATGCTCTTCTTCTGTGGTACTTACATTTAGAAGCACTCCAATCGGGTGACGCCCACAGATGGTGTTGCGGTACTTCTTCAAGTAGTTGGTGAAAGACATTGGATCCAGCTGTTCTATAATGCCCATCCCCTTCACAGGCAGAGAAAAAAAGTCATGTTTAGAATTGTTTTGTTGTTATGGCATGTTTCTCAATATATGTATGTTCATTTTTTATTTATACTTGGTTATTTGATCTCTAGAAAGCAGTTATTTCTGTATGCTGTGTATTCAAAATAAAAATAACAACCATCCATATGCTCTCTGCCCTTCTGTATTCCAACTTCCTGAAACATGGTGTATTTGTAGCAGGTACATTAAAGTTAATAGTCACATTACAGAGCACATGAGGTATTGAAAAAGACACTGTTACGAGTCTGGCTCGTGACATTAATGTCTATTTAATGTGTACTTCATTTCCATAATAGCTGTGCATGTGGCTGATGATAATATCCGCACATATTTCATTTCATGAATGATCTTACACTTGAATCAAATATCTCAATGATTACCATTTTATCAAGATGCTCGATAGACCTGTAGATTTCCCCATGAGATTCATCATAGTATGTGTAGCGGAAGCGTTGACCTTAAAAAAAGAGAAATACAAAGCTGGATACAGTCACGTCACAGTCATGACATTTAGGCCGAATTATCCTTAGATAACAAACTATACTTTTAATGTCAGAATACTCTCGGAGAATGAGTGTCATTTCCAGTGCTTTTATTCGTCGGCACCTACCCCAGTGGCAGAAGTCGGATGAGATAATGAAAAGGTTGGAAGGGTCTGCCAGGTACTTGCTGAGCAGCTTCCCATATTCCTGTTCCTTGGACTCACTCAGGGCACCCACAAGCACAGGGACGATGCTAAACTCGTCTTTATGGCTGCAACATCAGATTATTGAATTAACAACTTGAGTACAATAACTGCCCCTCACAGGCAATATTCTGTCCAGTGGGCATGGGTGGAAATAAAATCTGCATTAATACAGTTTTATTTTCCACAGAGCATCCATCAAAAGCTAATGGGAAACTGCCAGCCGCCACGTGATAAGCTGCACCTTTGTACCCTATATGCAACACCTACGTTACTAATGTTTCTTGTCAGTCAACACCTCAGGTTTTAGTTCAACTTGAATCTTCAATATGCATTGAGCTAATGTACTCAGTTCACTTCATACATGCCTGATCTGAACCAAGAAAATCCCTTTGACTCCTGCCAACCTAACAGAAGGCTGGATCAATTAGGCACTGCATATCCCACTTCATGTGTCTCTGTACCAATGTGATTATAGTGTATATATATATATATATATATATATATATATAGAACCACAATGAAAAGAATAAACAGAACTAAAAGAGCACGATACACACTCCTGCCAATGGTCTCACACGATTGCACTGATCTACAAGTGACAGTAACATGCCAAAATATGGTGCAACGTGCTAGCAAAGTCAGGGAAGAAGAAGACTGCTAGCAAGTGAATATGGATTTTTAAAAAATGCAGGATTTAAAATACTTTTAATAAAGCGGTTTTGCAAATGTTTTATGTGGAAGGAAATGCATTCAACACATTTGTTTGAGCTCAAGGAAACACTGCGTTTTGGTGAGAAGATACTGAATGTAAACACAACTTTTGTTTGTGTAGAACAAAACTCCACAGGGCACCTTTGAGAAAAAGCTTCATTCCATGGGACCGTTCCCTCTGTTAAGTATATAGTGTTGACTCTTTGGTTCAATGAATGCCACTCCTATGTGCATTACCTCTCCATGGCTTTAGCAGTGTAAGGCAAGTGCATTTCAATACTGTGCTCATCTTCATCTGTCTGCAGACTCATCCGCTCAAACAACCCAGTTTTCCAGAGGTCAGCATAAACTGTAAAACAGAGGTGAGTTTCACTTTAATTTGTGCAAGTTATGATGACCATGTCTCCTGATTATGTCATTTTGGGGCTGCACACTCATTGAAATTGGGTATCGTTAAAGTGTCTAGCTGAGAAAAACCTCATCATTGACAAAGCCTTTATCTTAATAGTGAGGGAACTGTCTGGTCCCTGGTGGCTGATATGGTATCACCTCCCAAGACTGCTTGAGGTCTGCATGTTGGAGCTCTAGTCGGACTACAACAGTCACTACGAGGAAAGGGTAATTGTGGGTGATCATTTTTTTTTGTGTGTGTTACTGAAAACAGGTGTTGTCTCATTTGGTTTTTGGCATGAAACACGCACTACATTCTACACTTATCAAACCTAAACTTCAATCCAAACGGTGGTTACATTACTACCTCACAAAACCCTTAACATACCCTTCCTAAATAATTAACCCATAAGCATGTGTTAACATCTGAGATTGGCAGACAAACACGCACACAGAAAAAGTAAAAAAAAAATCACAATGTCATGAGTGAAAGCGGTGAATACCCTTCTGGTCGATTCTCAGGTCATAGAGAGGTGTTCTATAGATCTCTGCAGGTGACAGGGCACAGCGGGAGAGGGGCACATGGTGTGAAGGTCCCAGGATGAACACCCTACGACTGAAGGGCAACAGGAATTTTATCTCACTTGCTCTATTCACAAAAGGCACATCACCACCAGCACTATATTCTACTATCTGTTCACTCTGTGGGGGGAGGGAATTTAAGATAAGAAACAGTCTTACAAAGCATTTTCTTATAGAATACAGATCAAAACTGAATGACTTACGTAACAGTGGGATCAACCTGCTTGTAGGCATGTGCTGCACAAGCACCACAGTAGGTATATCCTGCATGCCTGCAAACAAAAACATGTCAAATTAGAATGAGACGGCATCACAGATACCTTTTGACATGTTGAGATTGTATTTGACGTGTGCTTACGGCGCTATGATGGCTCTAGCAGGACTGATCGTGGACTCTGCTTTGGACAGCCAGCCTTCGAGTTGTGCGTTCAACTGGGATCCTTAAAAGGTAGGTAAACATTTTGTTTTTTAATTTCAGATCACTGAATTAAAGGGGCCGAGTCGACTCATACTGCTCTCTCTATACTTCATTACTAAATACTACAATGCTTCCTTACAAGACTAAAAATCACATAGTGGGCCAGCACAAAAAACATTGTCTGATCAATACAAATAGGATTTGAGAGACTAAGCATAGATCACTAAACTCAAGGTTATATGTCAATGTAATAATCCCAGAGGGGTGAAATCCAAGTGTGGCAACGGTGGTTAATTTAATCTTGTCGTGTTATGTTATTTTAGGTAAGAAATGGAGATAAACTACAATGGTCCTTTTAGGTAAAATACTCAACGTTTGACTGTTAATCTGGAGCATACCATAGTGGTCTGGTCCAGGTTAAACAATAAAAACAAAAGCTCAAATTTTAAACTTGCTAATTGCCTATACTGGAACACACTGCTAACGTGATATCAACATCAATCAAACATAGTCGACTAACTTATAAAATTAAATCTGCAGGAAAAACAACGAACCAGTATAACTGTTCATTCGTTTTGTAAAAATAAAAACGGACATCGGGATTAGGATATATTAACGGTAGTTCTGCCTTCAGTTTATGCTTATGGGCATATTATTGTTTATATGCAATACACAATCGTTAGTGTACTGTATGTTCGGTCGAAAAATGTTATTACAAACAATACAATGAGGCAAGCTTAAAATGGATAAACAGGCAGGCCTTTGGGGTTTAATAACAAGAAACTAGCAGCGAGCTAGTAAGATGGGGGAAGGGGTGCAACATGAACCTTCATGATCTGCCCTGCCCTTCCAGCCTTTTGTTCCATGGCAGCGACTATTTCTGCACCTAACTTTGGCGAGTCAGGGTCAGAGACCAACAAGACCATAACAATACTAGCAGCTTCAGGGAATGTCTTATTCTAGCCAGACATAAGGTGACGTTAGGCCGGCCAGGAAGTTCTGCATCATTTACCAAATTAGCTATTGTTAAGTTGAAAGCTTTGCTTGCTTGTCAAAAATACTGCTGAGCAGCAGATGTCCGTTTGTTTTGGAAGATTTCCATCGACCATCCGAGGAGGAGGAGAAGCGCTGAATAAGCTCAAACCAACCATGCACCAAATAGGATAACAGAGATAAGGCAGTCAATGCCAGCTAATGTTAGCTAACGTCAGTTATATCAGATGGATTAGCGTTACAAGCCTAACGTTATCAATCACCGTCTGCTGTGGCAAGACATGCATTTGACAGTTTTTGATCTCAATACATTAAAGGTTATACAACATAAAAAGCCAACAAAACAAATAAAACAGACTACCGTGATTTGAAAAAAAAACAACAGCAGCTAGCTAGCATAGTAGCTTTTGCTAACTCGGACGGTGCTATGTTGACAGTTACCCGAAGCAGAGTACCAGCTCCCGGCGTGACTTGCTTCTCTGCACACCACTCGGTTCGACATCTTGGTTCCCAAGCCGCCTATCTTGGTTTGCTTAACTCTTGTCAGGCGAACAAAAAATACAGAAGCCAGTGACAGCTAACCAAGAGGAGAAATAATGCCAGCTAGCTAGCTAACCAATTGCTTGTAAAGACAAAAGGCAGTTCGACTGGAGAGACAGCTGGGCTAGCTGCTGCTAACAAGCTCAGTGTTCCGTCAGCTGGCTGGTGGTGTTGTTACCGGTTAATAAGTAAGCCGGAGCAAACGTCTGGTGTAATTATCATGCAAATTTGGAAAGGCACAAAATACAAAATATTTATAATGTGCCGATATCGTAGAGTCAGAAGAGCAATTACAGTAACAACCGCTGTCACAGTCGGAATCAGTCAGACGATTACTAATTTTGTCCGTAAAACCAGGAGGAACGCCAAGTCTACATGCCACCATGGGCTTAGCGGATAGGGGTGGTACTGCACTCCATGGCCCAGAAACACTTTTCACATAGACTTTACATGGCGAAAGAAACGTCTATATTTCAGCGAATAATTTGTTTCAAGGTATATAAACTTACCAGTCCGAACACTTAAAGGTTTCTTGTTTAAAATGTCATGTTTTTAACATGTTTAAAGGTCCAATATGTAATATTTGTACTGTAAAAAATCCAAAAATGACACCAATGCCTCATCAGATATTAAAGGTCCAATATGTAATATTTGTACTGTAATAAATCCAAAAATGACACCAATGCCTCATCAGATATTAAGGAAACATGTTAAGCTGAAATACTATCTTTTCTGACAACAATGCTAAAGTCAGTATTTTTTCTTTTTGAAATTTACGATTCGTGACGGGATTTATGTTTATGTTTTGGTTTGTGTGTTGTTATCAACTGCCCAGTTTGACAGCCAGGCCGGGTTGCCAGATATAACTGTAAACACGTAAACCAGCGCGCTGCAGCTGTAACGTTAGTACAGCCATGAATGCACCAAACAAATGAATGGGATCAACAGAGATAGATTATACCCGACATTAAAAAACAGCATGTTTCTAACAGTTGCTTGACCAGAGACGTAACAAACCCCGGGTTAATATTGGAGATGTATTTGAAAGATGGAGACAGCTTACAGCCCAAAAGGACGCTGAGTTGGCTAATTTCCTCCTGTACAGGTAAGCATTAGCTTCAGGCTAATTTATCACAGCTACTAGGGACGAGCACTTTGTGTCATTTCAACATTCGTGTAGCTACTTCCATTGAATTGTATAGCTAGATGGTTACTCGCAAAAACAACTGAGACAGCCAGTAAAGTGATTCCGACTGGTCCTGGCTAACGCCACCATGCTAACCCTGCTAATTGCTAACGCTACCGGAGGACCAGGCAGGCGGGCCACTGCTGTTTACACCGTTATAGCCTGTTCAGCGGCCGTAGCTAGCCAACAACGGTGAGTTATTTGGTGCCAAGAGGGGGGGCTGTAGGTAAGTCGGAAAGAGAGGAACTTGAGTTTGCAGTGTGTTTAGCGATTGTGTAATTCTAAGGCTAGTACAGTGTGTATTTCAGTCGGGTAAAGGAAAAGGAGTGCAAGGCAGTGGTGTTTTTAGCGGTTCCTATCATAATGCTAAGCCGAGGAAGTGCGTCTGTTTGGCGTGTGGAGAGGACGGCGAATTTTGTTGTATTTTTAGCGGTTCCTACTGTAGCTAATTCTAAGCCGAAAAAGTGTGTGTGTCAGTTGGTTACAGAGCTCCGTGTGAGCACGGGCTTTTATGACTGTCAATATAGCCAGCATCTAACGTTAGCTACTCCGCTGTGCTATGGAGTAATGTCTGGTTATGTGAGACAAGCGTCTAGCAACATTGTTGGATGCTCCGGTCTTAGCCTGGCAACCAACGTGAACTTCGAGTCTGGGGAGGAGGGGCGGGGGAGACGACTCTCTCCAGTATTTTGACTGCTATTTTGACTGTACTGCAGTAACTATTTTAAACACTAGCTGTCAGTATTACATATTGGACCTTTAATTAATCTAAGAATGTAACCCTGGAGTGTATGAAGCCTCCGGTACAGTAGGTGGCGATATGCACCTTAACACGTTGGTTTGCGATCCGCCATGAATCAGAGAAGAAGAAGAAGAAGTACACACACACGGGAAAGCGGAAGCTAGCTCTGGAGATGTTTGTGTATTGATCTAATATGTTATATATACGGCAAAAAGATTGTTTAATAAACCAAAGACTTCGGATTCACCCAGTTATAAATGCGATTTGAAAGCCTCATTTAACCGTGTCCTCTTTCAAAAGTGGCTAACTCTGAGTTAGCTACACAAGTGAGAACAAGGAGACAGTAACGTGGAGTTAAAGTCGGCCAAAATAATGGCAAGTAAAAGCAAAGACAGCGGTGAAGTTATTAAAAACTACCATAAACAGGCGTTCGAGTATGTATCGAAGGCATTACGGATCGACGAAGATGACACAGGTTTGTTTCTTGTGTTTATGAGTCATTATATATGTGTTGTGGCGTGAGGCTGCTTGTAATAAACACCCCCCCCCTCCCCCCCTCTCGCTGTGATGACAGGAGAGAAAGAGGAGGCTGTGCAGTGGTACAAGAAGGGTATTTCTGTGCTTGAAAGGGGTATTGAAGTAGAGATCACGGGGCAAGGTAAATATGCAAACAAACATGCGGAAGTACACAGTGTGCAGTGTTGACTTGCTTTAGCCTTTTATAATCTGTGCTTTGTTAGCAGGAGAGCAATATGACAGAGCAAAGAGACTTCAAGATAAAATGGTCACCAATCTCACCATGGCGAAAGAACGGCTCGCTCTGTTAGGTGAGCGTCATCGGTTGTTTGCAGTAACCAAAATAATAGTTTTATCTGAGCTGAAGAGGGACGCTGAAGATGAATACTGTTCTTGTTTCACAGAGGCAGCAATGGCAAATAAAAGGAGGAGTGATCCCCAGAAGACCTCAACTCATGCTCGTACACAACCAAAGCCTGTGCCTAAAAGCCAGCCTGCAGTGCGAGGTGTGTCCACTAACATCAGGCCCCCTGTTAGAACCTCACCCAGACCCGCTGATCAAAAGGTGATTCTTAAATGACATTGTGTTGTCTGGTTGTATGTTATTTCAAGATCTCTGATTCTGGTGAACCGTGTACTGATTTGTGGACATTTCTTGCTCCTGCTAAGGTGACGCCACGGGTGGCAAAACCTCAAAATGGAAAACCTGCAGCTGTGAAACAGCTCCCAAAGAGAGATATGAAAAACTTCAAGAATGTGGACAGCAAATTGGCCAACTTGATTATGAATGAAATTGTCGACAGGTATGTAGAAGCAATGCTATCATATTACAACACCTGTACATGTTGCTCTCTGTGGAATGAAGTAGCATTCTGTGTTCATTGCAGTGGAGCGTCTGTATTCTTTAAAGACATTGCGGGACAGGACCTGGCCAAGCAAGCACTCCAAGAGATTGTCATCCTCCCTGCCTTAAGACCAGAGGTGATCACTTATGAATATTTTGTCTGTGCCGCTTAGTATATTTCTACTTTTTCAGATTTACATGTAACACTTTTTCACATATTTTGTCTTTTAGCTCTTCACTGGCCTGAGATCTCCAGCACGTGGTTTACTTTTATTTGGCCCGCCTGGAAATGGGAAAACCATGCTGGTAAGTTAAGTGTTCTTTCCAACACATCAGACACATTCTTTCAGATCAAACTGTGCTTTTTTGATTTACATATACCTGTCGATAGTCATGCTTCAGTATTATCAATTGAAACTTCACTGCTTTCTCTTACAAGGCCAAAGCAGTCGCAGCGGAATCGAAAGCCACATTCTTCAACATCAGCGCTGCCAGTTTGACCTCTAAATATGTAAGAAAACACTTTTGGTGCTCTTTTTTTTTGGTCTGGAGTAGGTCTCCACACTACATTACACACTACACTAAATTTAGTTTAGGTTTGAACCTTTCCTGTCATCACCATTGCAGGTGGGAGAGGGCGAGAAGCTTGTGCGAGCACTGTTTGCAGTTGCCAGAGAATTGCAGCCCTCTGTGATCTTTATCGGTTTGTATTTCTCTCAATTATAGACTAAATGCGGCCCGAACAGTAATTTTATACCGTAAATTGCAGCTCAGAAATAAACCTCTTATTTATTTTTCATTTTTGTTATACTTCATTCAGATGAAGTTGACAGCTTGCTCTGTGAAAGAAGGGAGGGAGAACACGAGGCCTCTCGTCGATTAAAAACCGAGTTCCTCATTGAGTTTGATGGGGTAAGGGCAGCCTCTGAAATTTGATCACGAACCGGCTCCAGAGTGCTTATGTCACAGTTATGTCAGAGAGCACTGGTGTTATTTTCACACCAGTGCTTCGTGGTTTCAGGTGCAGTCAGGAGGGGATGACAGGGTGCTCGTAATGGGAGCGACCAACAGGCCTCAGGAGCTCGATGAAGCAGTACTGAGGTACGTGATGCAACTCGACATGCTGCACAATTATTATGCATTTCTTTTGTTACAAGCTCGCAACAATTTTCTTCTTGTGTTAATCTTCCAGGCGTTTTGCAAAAAGGATTTACGTGGCATTGCCGGATGCGGAGGTATTTACATTGGAACCATTATAACAGTTCATTACTATGATCAGTGTCTTTGTTAGCTGTGAAATGTGAATGGCGCCGCAATTGTTAAGTTCACTGAGTTATAAGATGTAACTCTCGTCCCTTCAGACGAGAGTCACGCTGCTGAAAAACCTTTTGGGAAAGCATGGCAATCCACTGAGCAAAGATGAGCTTTCCCTTCTCGCAAAGTGAGTTTCACATTTACATGCCATACTGCTTTTTCTGCGTGTATATGCATTAATTCCTGGATATGTAACTTGATAGAAAGAGTGAAGGATATTCAGGAAGTGATCTCACGTCATTAGCCAAAGATGCTGCGCTCGGGCCGATCAGAGGTAAGACGTCTTCCTCACATTAGCATATGGTTTGTGTATATTTCAGCCTCCATGACCAGCTAACTCTGCTCCTTTTTCTTGTGAAAATCCTCTCTTGCACAGAGTTGGGACCAGATCAAGTCCGAAGTATGGCTGCTAGTGAGGTAATGTTAAAGTATCAGTATACTACCTACTTGACGTATGTACTGGCATTACATCTGGAGTTGGTCCCTGGGCGCCGGACTATGGCTGCCCATTGCTCCTCGTTAGTTAGGATGGGTTAAATGCTGAGGATACATTTCTCATATGTGTGTTAATATGTACTTGGCAAATAAAGGATATATATTATAGGTGCTCTAAGCAATGTTGGGTGACGGCACTTCTTGTTGACGTTTAAATTATTTTCAAACAAAACGAGGCTAGCTCACCCCTCCCTCCTCATCTCATCCCGTCCCCTCTCCCTCCCTTCCGTGCTTCCACGCACTAACCCCCCAAAATCCTTCTTGTTGGTTATTGGCTGGAACACTGTTTATGTTTGGTGGTGCAGGTTGGCGCAGTTTGTTTTTGTTGCCCTTTGTGGAGCCTGGGCTGTCTACAGAGACCGCATTTTTTTTTTACAGTGTGTTCAGGGGGCAGGCAGCTAGCGGGTAGTGAGGAGATGTTTGCTGTAGGTGACAAAAAATGTTGTAGCCTAAAAAACGTGTGACATCGCTTAGAGCACCTTTAAGTATCATTATGTAACATGTAATTTATGTAAATGTATTTATGTAATTTATTTATCTTTATAGTAATGCTCTTTTGTCTCTATTCACAGGTGCGTAACATCAAGATGAAAGACTTTGAGGATTCCCTGAAGCGCATTAAGCCCAGTGTTAGCCCAGCAACTCTTCATATGTATACCAAATGGAACAAAGATTTCGGGGACACAACAGCTATTTGAATTTTGAACTTTTCACTTGTCAAAAAAACAAAAACAGTTAATTCCTCTGTTTTAATCTACTGGTACAAGACGTCCTTAACATAAATGAACTTAAAAGCCTGGAACAAACCCTTTGTAGGGCGGTAAAGCTATAATGTGTAAATATTGTGAAATTAGGAAACATTTCCTTTTATATGGGAAGGCCTTGCTAGTAAGAGTTTCTTTACTGTGTTTTTACACTCCTAAAACACTGTCTTGCTATTTGAAATGTCATTATTTATTCTTAAGAATGTCCTGTAAAATTACAATTGATCTTTCTCTTGCCTCAAGAGGGCAGCAAGTTTCTGTAAATCCTGACAACCTCACTGATCATTTTACACATCCATTGTTTTCCTGATGCATTGACATGTTGATGGTATTGATCACCAAATGCTCTCTGTACTTGTACATATGCAAGAGTGATAATAATTGGGAGAATATCTGCCAAATTGGGTGCATTTGTATTGCATTTATTTTGTTTTTTTCATTTGCACTTACAGTTTGCAGATACAAATACTTTTATTGTAGTTGAAAGTAGGAGACCTGAATTGTTGTGATGGCCAAGAAGAGTTATGAATTAATTGAGCAGAACTGTAATGGCTTCCTACTTTCTTCATGCATCAATACATACATTTATTAAAGTTTCTCCAGCTTTAGTTTGTACTTTTCTTTTAAATCAACTGCTGTATCATACACAGATGAGTGCCCAAAGAGCAAACACGTCACTCCCTTTTAAATATAAGAACATGTTTTCAACACATCCTCTCATCTGTAGGTAGATGGTGCTGCTGTTCTGTTTTAACCTGTTGCACAACTCCTTGTGGCTCAAACTGCAGCCAGAATCAGCCAATATTTTTGCCTGCACCCACAGATGTGTGGAATGCAGTAAATTGCTATTAATGAAAATAAAGCCCATGTTATGCTGTGTTGACTGTCAGGTTGAGTGATAGATCTGATTGAGTTTGCTGTTTTGGGTATGTTGGATAGTTACACTTGTAGGAGCCTCAGCATGTTCATGAACCTGCAGGAAAGTGCTTCAGAGAAAAGGTAACGGTGTTTATAAGTGAAGTTAAATTACTAGACTCCAAAACAAGGCACCACGAACAAGGCTGCAAACTCGGTTGGATGAGACACCAGCTGTCGGGGAATGGAAATGGCTTACTAAATGACTGTGGTCAAACATAGAGCTTTATTTCAGTGCAGACCAAACTCTTCCAATGGAAAAGCTTAACTTCAATCCCACCTCTCTCCCAAAGGCCCTTCCTATGGTCAGCTGGTGGTGTTGCCTGTGGTTTATGTGGCCCCGGCAGCTGCATCATCTGTTCCTGCAGATGTTTACAGACTCTGCAAATGCAAATATTTTCTGTAATTAATAAAGGTTGTCCTCTGAGTTTTATTTCCACACACCGCTTGACGTTACCACTCGCCCCCAGAGCTGCAACCGCACCTAGGACGACTCTCTTTTCCTCAGGGGAGAGTTGTTAGATGGAGTGTGTTTTTTTAACCTGTCATGACTAAAGAACTTCTTTCATGATGCCAGACAGAAATGGAGAGTGTTAGGGCTTAGGGTTTAGTCATCACCTTTTCTTTTACCCTTCCCTGAGAGCATCCTGCACTGTAAACAAATGGTCTAGTTGCAAGACCATTCCTGTTATTTTCACACCTTTCCATTTACATGTAATATAAAATAGATGCCTGCAGGTGGTAAAGCGAGCTAATCACCTAATTTTAACATTCTTACAAATAATTACTTCTAGAATAACCTGTAATTACAGTAGAGAGCAATTATCATATGTACACGATGGGTTTTAAATTTTCAAGTTGACAGGACAGAGCATTATTGAGGTGGTTTAAACCTCGGAGATGATTGACAGCTTCCCTTTTTTTTGTTGCGTGTCAGCGGCCTGTGCCTCCACAGTGGCTCATTGATGCTTCAACCGCTACACCCACTCAAAGGAAAACAGAATAGGTGATCATTTGATACCTCCAGTGAAATAGCCCACCCTGTAGAGAGTAGAATAATAGTCAACACAGTGAGGACCTCTAACTGACTGAGCAAACAGTGTGAGTGTTTCTTCAAGTGGCCCATTATGAAAACAGTATGTGGATGGGAGAGTTTTGTTATAGGTAAGGCACGTGTCTCACTTCAAGGCTGCTGAGATTATTTTTGAGTTTCTGGAGGTATTACTATAAACTATAAACCTGACATAAATTATCTTAGAGTAGTACATTAGATGCTAAAAGACTGACTGTATGCAGCACTGTGACGGAAAGTGGCTGTGAGCTATTTTAAAGAAAAGCCTGATTGTAAATTATTGAGCTGGCGGAAATTTCCTTCAAAATTTGGGATTTGGCCGTTCTATCACCCTTAGTTTCAAGATGTAGTTCAGGGCTTACACAGTGGAAAGCCTTCAGGGCTGAGTGTGTCCACTCTCCAGCACTGGCTGCTACACCCAATACCAACTTCATTTACCATGGGAGGGTTATCTTTCTCTCTCAGGGGAGGCTACAAGCCAAGTCTAATCTTGTATCCAATGGCAACATCTGTCTTTTATGAGCACATTTATTTTTCTTGCTCGCTGTTTATTTATGGTGGGTGTATTGCTGGGTGCTTGAGAGAGGAAAAATGTAGTGTTGGTATATATATATATATATATATATATATATATATATTTATATATGTACATATATGTGAACATGGGCTTATTTATACCAGGTCAGCCTTAGCTCAGAGCAATAAGGAACATCTAGAACGTGAAGTTTACACTTTAAAAATGTTTAAAGGAATATTTCAACTTTAAAGAAGAAGAAGAAGAAGAAGAAGAATTGGTTTTAACCAGGTGCTTTGACTGAGCTACATGCTACATAAGTATAAATCTAGATGATGGTCGATGATATAACTCCCTGGAGCAATGGGAATAGCTTCAATAAGATAATATAAATAACAAGTGTGTCATTCACTCTCAGTACCCAGAGATGTTTGTTTTTGTTGCCTGATTTGTATTCGTGGAAAGAGTTTACATTCATCCCCTGACTGTCTGTTCAGTTTTCACTGTTGCAGAGTGATAGGTCTGTGGTAAGGTCAGTAATAGCTGGTCTTACAACCTCACCTTCTAATTTGAGACGCCAGTACCTTTTTACAAGGTGCAGAAGGAAAACAGCTTGTGGAAAAGCAACATTTAAAAAGAAAGTGTTGTAGCATGTACAGTATATAGATAATTGATCAGTAGAGGGAGGGGATTACTTTAAGCCACTGGTGATTTTAAATAAGTGTTTTTGGGGAAAAAAAGAAAAACTCTTGGAGCGAATTCATCAATGTCTGCAGCATACCTTGGAGTAAACCCACGTAAGCTTATGTATTATCTCTCACACTGCAGCCTGCAGCCACAAAGCTGTAAAAGACTGAGGTGGACAGAGGAGAGCCAACACTGTCATGCACGCACATGACCTGAAATGAAGATATTAATCTCTATTACCAGATCAAGAGCCAAACCCTTGCTTTTGATTTCATAGAAACTATGCAGATGAATGAGATTTGAGTCAGTGCAGCTTGTCAACACAAAACTCCAAAAGGTCTGTTTATTACCATTGCACTGAACTGCCTTGCACTATATTTATATTTAAATCTTAAATCTCAGACTATACTGATATTGCACTATTCCTTCCCTCTCATCAATTGTAATTGTATATTTCTTGTAAATTTGTACATTCTATTGTATTGTTATACTGTATACTTAACAGTATTGTTTACCGTCTTTTCTGTTTTTATTCTTTATATGTTAAGTGAGTGTTGTACTTTGAGAGCAAAGATTAACCAGAGTCAAATTCCTTGTTTGTTTACGCAAACCTGGCCAATAAAGCTGATTCTGATTCTGATTTCAGACTCACATCCAGATGGCCCTCTAGACAAAAAGGTTGTGTTTAATGGACAATAATAGTGATGTCCTTAGCATGGACATATATCCTCCCCAGATGATGCTCAGGAAACACATTGGCCTTGGACAGAGGTGGACATGTTGAGACGTGGGTTTGACACAGGGATGGGTGGGGAGACGATGTTGAGGTTGACTGTCAACGTGAGCTGCAGGCTGCCCCGCGGTGCATTCCTTCAGCTCGTGTGCAGCCAAAACACTTGATGAAAAGTGAAAGTGCAGTGAGGGCTGAGCATTTTCACAAGAATAATGCTCTGTCTGTCTGTCTGTCTGTTTGTCTGTCATACCGCTTTTCCCGCTCCCCTTGTCCTCCCTTTTTTTCCATATCTTTGTTGCCCTTCCCTCGGGTCATTCATGTGAGGACAGGAGTGATGATTCGGCTCCACCTCTGACCCCGGTCAGGTTCACTGTGCAGCAATAAGACAACCAGCCCATTCTCATCTCACACTACTTGGTTAGTATGAACCCTGCCCTTAGAGTTTTAGAGATTAAAAACAACTAATATTTAAAGGTGATCTTATGATGATTGTATTATATATCATGTTCTATTTAAGGTTAGTATATAGTCACCTGGCAAATGTCTTTAATCAACAGTGTTGGTGAACTTAAGCTGCACTTTTGGTGAACTCATGCATGACAGTGCTAAGAGTCCTTAATCAGGTCAGGTCAGTCATAGCCTTGTCCAAATTTCACTCCCTATTTATATTAGTGCACTACATTTATGGTCCGCCATTTTATTTTAGTTTCAACATTTTGAGTGTGTAAATGTATCCACAAAATAATCCCCTCAAAAGTTCCACAATGCACTGATAGTAGAAAGTAGTGTACACTACTTTCTGTAGTGTACACTACTTTCTGCTTAGATCCTTACGATGCAGTGTGCTGCACCTTTAATAGGTGTGAAAATATCCATTGACTCTACAGCTGTCAGTGATGACACATAATGATGATAAGTAGCCTACTGCTCAATAGGGTAAACTGTTAAGTGCCCACTATATAGGGAGTAGTAAATGAGTGAACAAGGGGGTGATTATGGTGACACAGCCATAAACTGCACTTAAACAAGACTAAGACTCTACAGTAATGCTAGCAGCTCTGTCAGGCTGTACTTTAGCACAATGGTGCCTTAAGCTAAATGCTAACATAAGCATGCTAAAATGCTCACAATGGCAATGCCAACACGCTTAGCATACATGTTTAGCAGGCATAATATTTACCATCTTCACCATCTTAGTTTAGCTTGTCAGCATGCTAACATTTGCTAATTAGCACAAAACACACAAGTACAGTTGAGGCTGATGTGAATGTTGTTATTTTTGACTATTTTTTACATTTTGAACTGATTATGACGCTGGATGAGAAGTCAGAGGATCAAGTAATTAGAATTCATCCTGTAGGAACCTTGAATGCCTTTGATACATTTCATGGTAATGCATGGTCAAGACCACCTCATGATAGCGCAAGAGGAAAAGTCAGGGGATCACCAAAGTCATTGAGATTTTGGGGACCACAAATGTTTGTACAAAATTTCAAGTTAATCCATTCAATAGTTCAAGTTCAAGTGGTAGATCAACCAACCAACATTGCCATCCCTACAGCTACGCTGCTAGCATGGCTAAAAACTGAACCTGATCACAGCAAATTGACTGAGTTGACTCAGCGAAGGACTATGAATCAGCAAATCAATTCTTCTTCTTGATAAAATAATATCTTAAAGCTATAGTGCGTAGTTTCTGTCGCTCCCATGAGGAATTCTAAGTAATAACAACACCACTGTTGTTGCATCCACATGATACAAGCCTTCCGGCACGCACCCCCACCCCTCCCCCACGCAGTTTCTAGTAGCCAAGGAGGACACGGAGGATTAATAAAACACGACAGACTCTTCAGAAGAGGTAATTATCCTCACTCGAGTTCCTGCGCGTGAAAGTCGCCGGGCGACACTATGTTCTGAACATAGCCATACTGAGAAATACTGAGAGTGTTTTGTGAAGCTGATAGTCTTAATTAGCTTTGTATCAACTCATTTGGCAATGGCTTGAATGTAACGGATGTTCATTAATATAAAAAAAGTTACGTATTTAGCTTTAAGCAACTTGCTAATGACTTTCTAAGTCTTTAAAATCAGCATCACAAAGCACACACAGCTACTCTTATCCAAACTCTCTTTTGTGTGGTGGCAGGGGCATCGGACTGGGATGAAAAAGGGGACTGAGTATACAAAGATACTATAATAAATAGCAGTGGATGCTGCGAGGGGTCCATAGAGAATGCCCATGTACAGGGTCCAGAATTTTGAGCAAAGATTAAAGCAATTAAATGTAGGCCTTTTGAATATGATTTGCTCTGGCAGGTATTGAGAGAGTTAAGCAACACACACATTCCTGAATTGGCATTAGCAATAGAACAGGACGGAAGCAGTTTGCAGAGTAACAGGTTTGCAGATCCGAACATGTTGGCATTTATACTGTGAGCCTCCTTCAGTGATCTAAAATAAAACATAGAAAGTAAGGTTATTTATAAATTTGAAATGTGACTTGTAATACGACTTCAGTCCACATCAACAAAACCAAAGAGCAAAAGAAAGGTCTCTTTAGAAGCTCAAACTTTTCACATTGTACATTCCCCCATCATAGAAGCACGTCATGTGATCACCGGTAGATGGCATGTGTGCCTTTTCATCATGATTCATTCAACATACTGTATTTTTAAGCATTTGATCACACATTAGTGTCCATCAAAGACGTCCTGTCAAAAAAGTGTGTTTACAGGCAGTGCGTTTACAGGATTCGTATGGACGATCGGCTCAAACGATGCAAAAACTTTGCTTTTACATCAAAACGCGTCTTCGTATGGATGGCCTCTTAGTTTCATTAGGATGTTTTAAAGCAGACTGTCTTGGCCACACACCCAGGAACAGGCCTGACGCTCTTTCATCTCTCTGTGCCCGACAACATCTCACAGCGTCTCACAGCACAGCAGGCCTTTTGTGGTATTGGGTCACTTTGGCCCTGTTCACACCTGGCATTAACATGCGTCTTGGGTGATCTGACCGTCACAAGTGGACAGCTCTAAGTACAAGACGCATTGAGCACGCATTGAGATCTGACCACTCAGACCACACTCGGAGGTGATCTGGGCCGCATATGACTACATTCTTTTAGAAGTGTGTACGCAAATGTGTCCTGGGCCACACTGAAGGACCGCCGACTCAACTGACGTCCTCTAAGCATGAGTACGTACTCATTCACAAAGGCGTCATATTAAAGTGCGACAACTGGCCAAACAACCAGCAAAATGGATTCTGGCTAGAGTGCACACAAAACACAATGTCTACTTCCATTTGGGCTGAATAGTCAGTACAACGGAAATTGGAAGATTTTTATCGCAACCGGGACATTGAAATCTGCCTGGAATACACTAAGGAATAGACACAGTCTGTATTGTTTTGATTTCTTCTTTTTCTTCTTTTAATTTCCGGCAGACTAGGCACTGGAAGTTCTTTGCTGCCTCCCGCCGGTTAAAAACAACAACGGCTTTGGTCACGCCTTTGGTCAGAAATAATCTAATAATAATGTGTTTATTTGCATATAGAGCAGGGAAGTGAGATCCAATCACAAGTCGTCCCTCATGTGTAAGTGTGAACAGAGCCTTTGTGTCTATGTGGGGTAATGTGATTTGAATAAGAATATTTCCTATTTTCATGCACACATATTTATATTTGCTTTGTGGAATGAACTCTTCAGTTTGTATTACCAGGAATAGCTGCCATGATAGAACATATCCCTGCTGGATTAGGCTCTATGCTTGAGCCTGGGTCTTGAAACTAGACATGTTGTCAAGGAGGAGCAGACCTTGACCTCTGTCACATGAGCTGTAAAACAGAGGCCTCCTTATCCACAGCATCAGATCATGATGTGTCTGCTGGGGGATGGGGTCCCTCTGAGATGTTATTTTGAAAATCTATCACATCATCTTTCACAGTGATTCAGGATTTAACTTTGGGGCACAGTAAACATAGACTGAGTTAAAAAGCAAACTGAACTTTACACATACAGTACAGTATGTCACTGAGGATAAATGTATAAGGGCTGAATCGCAGATAAAGATGGATCTGGAAACTACTTTTTAACTGATGCTATTTTGATTACTTCATGTGGTACTGGAAGAAAGCCTCAGCTAGTAAGTGACTGAAGTGATTATCAGATGTTTTAGTTAGGGGTTTTGATATATCATAGGGTAGCGCAGCACCAAGGGTTATAAAATGTAATGTGCACTATTGCAGCAACCTGTGTAAATCACTGTATAATTAAAGTAAAGTGTGAATTAACCTCTGCAATGTGCCCAGTGGCACTACTGATAACTGGCATCGTATTGCAAAGTCACTCCAGCATGGCAGTCATAGAGCTTGTTACCACAATGAGAGGTGTATTTAAAAATCTTGAAAGAGCATTAATAAGCACTAAGGAAGAGCACTTGTGTCACATATGGCAGTTTTCTGTGATTATGAGGATATTCAGAGCATTGAATAACAATTTGACTATGCATCACTCGTAGTGGTGGTGAACCTACAGAGAATCATCACCTGAATCTGCAGCTCCACTCTGAGCTTTATGAGTTTTAGCTCATTGTTTAGCTGTCCGGTCCATAACTTACTGTTTTGGTTCACTCTAACTGCTCTCATAGCGTTGGGCTGCAGCAGGCAGTTTTCTTTTTAGAAAAAAAGCTCTAAAAACACTCTGTACACTACCTGCTCAGCATCAATGGGCACACAGACACAGTTAGCAACTAGCCGGTGAAGGGAGCGTGTCTATGTTCCCCGGGTCCTATGTTCCCTGGGTCCTATGTTCCCCTCTTTGTATGAGACTGGGGAACATAGGACCCTTTTTCAAAAAAAGGGTCCTATGTTCCCCGGTCTGTTACTTTTTCCATGGTAACCTAACCCTAACCCGGTAGGCTTGCTGGCCATGCTGAGGAGATGCGGGAAACATAGGACCCGGGGAACATAGGACCCGGGGAACATAGGACCCGGGGAACCGGGAAACATAGGACCCGGGGAAACCGGGGAACCGGGGAACATAGGACCCGAGGAACATAGGGATGACCCCCTGGTGAACATAGGGATGACCCCCTGGTGAACATAGGGATGACCCCCTGGTGAACATAGGGATGACCCCCTGGTGAACATAGTGAAACATTTAGCAGATAAAGAGCCAGATATTTCTCTAGGAGTTGGTACAGACCAAAAACAGAGCTGAAAAAGGGTGAATATTGGACTTAAATTAACCAGGTGGCTAGAAACACTGTTTGCTTAGTTTGCCATATCAACTTAAACTTTTTGTTTTACTTTTATGAACATATTGTTGACAATTGCATATAACATTTTGTTTTCATAAATTTCTGATCTAAATGTGAGGACAGTGAGCTAAGTAATCAAAATATATCAGCTATAAAATTGTATCTGATTTTTACATTTACAGTTATGACCTGTGATCAGATTAATAACTGGGCTGATTTAATACCAGGAAGCATTATTTATGGGACATATGCCACTGGAATCCTGAAAGGGTGAGGTAATTGATTCTATCCTTCCTCCTTCTCCTTTCATCACTCAGATTTATGACGGCTCAGATTTTTATGTGGTGTTACTTTCCTGATTAATGAGACAGGTAAATCTGGACTGGGATTCAAACCAGATTGTGAGACAGATTTCAATTGAGACATGGGAGATCAGTCAGAGTATTTGATCTGTTGGCTCATCTGTTCTACAGCATCAGACACTGTTAACATACAATACCATGTGACTGGTATTTTGAGTGGAAGCCCAGATCTTGCCAGGTGTTCTACAGCTGGGCATTGAACGCTTAAGTGAGTCACTGTACAAACCGTCTGGTATGTTGTCCAGGTGGTCATGGAAGCGCTTCCTTTCAAGTAAGACCAGGCTCCGGAAGATTTTCCTTCACATATGGAAATGAACTAGAGAAAAAGGCTGAAAAGACGAACTTACATTCACCATGTACATGTGCATCTATCCATCTTTGTACCACATGCATGCACATTTATTACCTGTTCCCAGTGCACCTCACCTGTACATATTTATCATGTAAATGTACATCATGCTATATGCTGTGTATCATAGATCATTTTGAATTTAGATTAGGCTTAATATGTCCTTTGGTTGTGATTGTTTTTGCATTGTTGACACTGCTTTGTATTTTTCCAGAGTCTATCGCTGTCACTGTAATGACCTATTTTCTCCACGGGGATCAGTGGACCTTTGTGTGATCAATAAACAGAAATCAAAATGTATTCGGTTTTCCATGACGACGTCTGTTCTCATTTGCTTTTAGACATGTAAGTCGGGTAGACTTAACACTTTAAAAGAATAGTTTGATACAAATGTGCTTATTCACTTTCTTGCTGAGAGTTAAATGAAGTCAATCTTCTCATCTAACTTTTAGCAAGAAATTGAATGAGCATATTTCCCAAAATATTAAACTATTCCCTAAATTACATGTAGTTATGTGTTTGAATAATAACTGTCTATTCAAAGCCTGCTGGCTATACTCCAGTCCTCTGTGACCCTAAATATGAATAAGCACAATGTGTAAATGAACAGACTTTCTAAAGGCATGAATAGGGTGATTCAGTTGGTTTAGTGCATTCACATTTCCATAATGTTCTTTTGATAACCAGAGGCTTTAAAGGGGCCTTGAAGGGGCCACATTCACCCAGCGGTCAGCAGGTCAGTTTGAACATTGTTTTGTTCCTTCTTAATTAGGCTCAAACAGGCATGTGTCACGGGTCATCTGAGTGTCATCTTTAGAGATAACAAGTTTTTGCTGAGGGAGAGGATAATGGTGCAACCCACTAACCTCCTATCACACCGAGGTCAACGCAGCGACCCTGATGGGGCTTCCGGACTGCTGAGAACGTCCAACTTGTTAACAGGGTCACGCTTTTTCAAGGAGATTTGAAATGCTTGTTTGATATGACTTTGATGTTGACTGACACTGACTGTTTACTCCTTTCCGCCACTGACAGAGGCGCTCATGTGTTGCAACACATCAGGTTGGGGGACAGGTGGGCTCCGTAGAGATTAGAGCTGTAATCGGGCCTTAAATGTTTGCCCTGACAAGGCCCGAGAGTGTCTTAGCACAAACCTTTTACACACACCAAGGAAGCAGATACAAAGAGGTCTCTCCAGTGTGCCAAGCAGCTTTCTGTCTGTCTGTCTGTCTGTCTGTCTGTCTGTCTGTCAGACATCAAAACAGTTGGCCAGGCAGAAAGGGTGTCAATTAAAGATCCTTCTTTCTATCTCTGAAGGTATGAGTGTGTGCTTTAGTTTTCCTTTGGAAAAGATCTTCTGTATCAAATTGTTTCCCAACAGGAAGTAGAGTTTCGTCTGCGGATATACATTTCCGCATTCATATTTTGGCAAAATATCCTTTCGTGTCAAAACTGATGTGCAGACCCCTTTGGGAATGGCTCGTATTCAGCCCTCAATAAGACCTACTTACATAACTTACCTGCTTAAACAAACAGACTCTGGAGGAGAAATTGCAAAGTGGATGCAGTGCCCAAATAAATGTTTGCATGTGGTTTAGAGCCAAAGATCTTGAGCCACAAAACCAATCCACATCAGTCCTTGGGTTCGACACAGGGCCTGTGTTCACTAATTTGCTTATAAATGCATACTAAACCAGTAATCTATTCTTTTCCTATTGGCTTTATTATGGGGTATTACACAAAAAGCATGTGAGATAACAGTGTAGCCACTTTCTCCTGGGTGTAATAGTTGCAGATAAAACCAATAATACAAAGTGTTCTCTTCATGTGTTAAAGTTGTAGACAGCAAAACAAAAGCTTTTGTAACACCATGCACTTGTGTTCAAGTAATTATATTTTAAGCAGTAACCTCTGCTGCTGCAGGCTTGCCTTGTCAGGGCAGAGACCTGTTTTGGTGCCGGGGGTACAAGGAAACACAGTCCAGTCTTTGTACTTGTGGTAAAGTCACTGCATGAACTGTGCGCTTCACTGAGGGATTTCACAAACCTTTGACTTACAAGTAGCATTTCAGGAATCTCAGAGCTGTACCATGAATCTCCGGAGTGGGTTTATCACACTGTCCAGATCTTACCTTACATATCAAGTCTAATATCCATATCATCCAAAGTATAGCCACTGACTTAATAATTCACAGGAATGTAGACTTTCCTGTGGACTTTGTATGCGCAACATCATGCATGTGTTGTAATAATGTATCAGCAAGCTTACACAGTAACATGACGAGTTGTAAAATAGCAACAATTGGGCCGACTTCTGAGAACCAATATTACTCCGAAGAGATTCAAACCCTTTGAGAAGAAGGTGTGAACATGCTGTGGGCAGGCAGAAGTGGTTTATAGGATTTTGTTACTGGACCTATGCCATCTTCACCTGTGAGCCAGCTGGATGTTGCTTTAAATTAGTCATTCTGTTTCTGAAAATAAGCTACATTTTATTCATTTTTATTTTTACATCAAAACTCATCTAGAGCAGATTTGAGATCATTATGTTAAGAAGTAACAAGTCCAGAAGCCTCTATAGAGGCAACAAAAAAAAGGCCACATTTGGACAGACTGTCTCTTGACAACCGGAGGCCATGTTGGCCAAAATATTGTGTCTTTAAATAACTGTGAACTAAAAGGAAGTATAGAAAGGTTTTACTGCTGTAAAGGACATACTTTACCAATATCATGCACAGATTGACCAAAAAAAAAATGACAGGCAAGCCATTTACTTCCATACTGTGTGGAGCCTTCATACAAGCAGTCCCTGTGTGTCTCGTTCAGTGACAGCGAGAGAGCAAGTGTGTGGACCTTTTTAAGCAGATCCTGTGTTGGTCTCTTGACCTGGTGTAGCCTGTGTCCTCTGTGAAGAGAGGCTTTGTTGCCCTCAGACAGCTTGTAGCCTTTAACACACACCTTCATAATAGTATCTGTGTCTGTGATTTTCCATTTGGAAACGTATGAGCTTTTAACCTCACATCGCAGGCTTCGCTCCACACACAGAGGGAAAGAGAGAGAGAGTAATCATCATGAGCCTAATGATACAGTGGCCCACTGTGGCTGCACTGTAATCGCCAAGCTTCACACACACACACACACACACACACACACACACACACACACACACACACACACACACACACACACACACACACACACACACACACACACACACACATACACACGCAAGCATGCATGCACGCACACACACACGCACACATGCACGCACACACACGCACACACAAACACACACACACACACACACACACACACACACACACACACACACACACACACACACACACACACACACACACACACCAAATCAGTTAAGCAAATCTTGATGTCTTCCTGTAACATGCTAACACCTGAGCATTGTACAGTCTACAGTACGTGTCACTGCTTTGTGCTTAGCTTTGCAAACCTGATATGTAAAATGTTTAAAGATGGATGTTTGCCAAAAAACAGAGCATAAATGTCTGGACGAATATGGACTGATTGCTAGATCCTGCCTGCCTAGCTGTTGAAGGTCACAGATTTCTTGCTGCTGAGTGCAGCTTCCTCTTTGGCCTTTGACCTGTTAGCTTAGCAACAGCGTAATCTCAGTAGCAGCTGTCTTCAACACTGACAGCACGAGAAGCGCTGCACGCTTGCTGCCAGACAGTCTAATCTCCTCACTTTCCCTGTAAGAGGATGGCATTCTAAACAAGTGTAGGTGTGAAGATCATTCTTCAACTACGTTAACATTAACGCCATGATTTTGTATTAGAAACAAAAACACTTGCAGTAAAGTCTAGCACCTCAACATCTGGCACTGTGAGTAGTGCCATGAGGTTTCTGCCCGATGCCTCCCACAACCATTATCACATTATCCACTCTAACCAGAAGACTCATGCCACAGAGGCATCAGAACCCCCCCCCCCCCCACACACACACACACACACACACACACACACACACACACACACACTCTCAGGGCTTCATACACAGGGATCACTGCAGAGCTTAAGCTTGTGTCGTGTGGCGTCTCTGGGTGAAGGTGGGGGTGAGTGACGATGACTGGGTTCAGTGTTTGCTGCTGGACGGGTGACAGTTGGGGTCAGAGGTTCACTTTCCCCTCAGCTCCATCACTCTCTCTGGACTGGCTTTCAGAGGCTCAAAGAAAAGGATTGATGAGGAGGACTCGGAAGCATCGAGGCATCTGGCAGCAGCAGCAGCGGCTGCCCTTCCCTCCACATCCTGAGGGCCGGCAGAGCTGCTCTGTGGCGGCCAGAGGAGGGAAACAAGGTGCACACTGTGATCTAAACACAGATCGAGGGGGGCGGTTCAGGTTACCCCTTCGGTAGGTGTGTTGCCACAGAGAAGCTCACTGTGAAGAGGAGAAGGCTGGAGGAGGGGAGATGTGGTGCAATTGTAAGTTTACACACAACAAAAGGTTTTTAATCAATAAAACCTGACCAGCATTTGTTAGTGAAATCCACAAACTCTCTTCTAATAGACACTTGTTTCTGACTGTAATACTGTAAATCATATGGAAGGCTTTCAGATGCTCTCACACTGACATCAGAGCACGGTGAATATGTCAGCGCTCACAGTTCACACTGACTTCATTATACTTCAAATGATACTTCTGTCCTCAGTGTGCATTGAGATGAATGTGCTCTACATTTTAGCTAAATGCAGTCACACTGGCAGGTCTAAAGTTATTACCTGCATGATCCTTTTCTAAATGGAAGTGATTAGTGAAAACTAGAACATGTCTCTGGAGAGGAGGTGCCGGTTAGTAATCATTTGGTGCAGGACTCCTGCGCAAAGTATAAAGGGATTTTTTGAATGTTTAGGAAGACGTAAATTGTTGCCAGGCTGAACAGCTTGTTCACCAACGCTGTTACACACTGCCTCCAGAGAATATAAAGTGACAAGATGTTTCCCCATGTTGGTCTGTAGGGCCTTTGAACATACAATTTATGAATATTTCTTAAATTAAATTGTTAAGAATATTTGTGAGATTTGGAATAGACATTTTGGGATACACGCTTTTAGGATTTCTTGCAAAGTTAGCTGAGAAGATTGATACATATCTGTACAGTAACTATGAAGCTGTTTTCAGTCTTTGTGCTAAGCTAAGTTAAGCTAACTTGCTGCTGGCTTTAGCTTCATATTAACATATCTATTAAAGTCATTTTTAGAAACCCTAATATTTCAAAACTTAACAATAATCATAATAAGCTGAGCTAAGCTCTGATAAAACGAATTAGGACCTTTCATAAACTCCTCATCATAATGGGTTGGGCACTTAGAAGTAAATGATTTAGTTCGAAAGAAAGTTTTTATCAATGTTTTTTGTTTATTTAACATCCTGAGAATGTTACAAAAGCGATTTGGCGTAAAATTGGACATACTGTATAACTTTAATCCTTATTCTGTATTGATAAAAGTTCAGCATCCAACTTCCGAGTTCACATAAAATATTCTCGGAAAACAGCAGCAGGAAAATAAACGATTAACAAATATCAGCAATTGCAAAGGACGCAGTTTGTAATTTATTAAAAAAGTTCAGCATTGGTAAGTTTGGACTCTGCTGAGGACCTTTATGAGTTTTTGTGTGAGATGATTCTCTAAGGACTTTAATTAATTTAAGCTAAATGATGTCCCACCAGAGATAATTTCCATTAGTGGTCCATAGCCGACTAGACATTTCCCTGTTGGCTTGGATTTCCACCCAAAATCTTTATCTGCTTAGTTTCTAAGGAATAGACAGGATTACAGGTGCAATCATTTGGACAGTGAGTGGTGAGGTATTAGTGACTGCGTCTAAGCTGGATTTAAAACGACTGACTGGTCATACCCTCGGGTGAAACACAGTTGAAAGCAGGGGAGAGCAGAGCTACTGTACAGGACAGCAAGGATTCATGCCTTGGCATCGAAACTCAGGCCATGGAAATAACGTTGAAGGGTTTTCCTGTGAAGGTCGTAAATATTCCATGGAGGAATAATAACCTCAGTACTCTGCATACAGACCCCCCTCTGTCCGAACAAGGAGAGACCATCATTGGAGTCTATCTGATAGTGTTGGGTAAGTCAACCATTTTACTGGAATATAATATAGCTTGAAATGTAAGGTTGCAGCGTTTGATTCATGAAGAATGCACATGTCAAAAATATTAATCATTGTGCATTATACTACTGAAACGTACCCTAGATTAATGTATATGAAAGGGCATATATACACTACTGACAAAATGCTTAAAATATTTTCTTTTAGTTTCAAACTTGTTTTGACTTCCATTACTATGTAGCACTAACTGTAGCACAAAAAATACACCCTCTCAAAAATAGTTTTGTCCTTTAAATCCCTTAGGACGAACACTAGCAAGAAAGAGTTACACATTATTAAGGAGTCAATGACAAAAACAACTGTTGTTCCTCGTGGTTCCAAAGGCCAGTGCACCGCTGACACAGACAGTTTGGTCTGTGTCAGTGCCACTGTTTGTCTGTTGGTCCATGCCCACTAATGCAGCCGAGGGATTTGTGTAACACAGACTGAGTTTTAAAAAGACAAGGGATTCTCTTGGATTTTCGCCACTGCAATTTAACCCCAGAGTACTTCCGCTATTCTGGTCTCTATTTTATAGGCTTATTATTAAATTTGATTTAATAGTTTAGCAGCTAACACAATGATAGATGTCAGGAACTAGGAACGATGCAATACAACATAATATAACACTCTACTTAACTCTACTCTACTATGCCCCACTCTGTTGACTCTACTTTGCTATATTATTCACTAATCTACCCTGTACTCTATGACACTATCCTATACAAACAACACTATACTACACTGCAATATACACCACTATACCATACAACACTACTATACTATATGTACTACACTACACTATACTACTATACAACTCTATACAACACTGTAATATACTATACTATACTATACTGAATGAATAAATGCATGAAATTTGATTGTGTCATGCATACTGTATAACTATGTTGTGCTGATTCTGGTACCCTGCCAATGCCTCCATGAATTGACAGAATGGGAGCAAATCTATGAACCTGCAGCAAACATCGTATAGCTCTACTCTGTATGGTTTGTACAATTTTAGATTCTTTTAAGCACCATATCCCAACAGCACAGTTCACTATACCCTACAATACTCTACACTCTCTACTATGTTCTGTTCTGCTCTTCTCCACTCTCCTCTCCTCTATTTTACTATACAATGGAATTATGTGGTCCACATTTGTATATTATACTATACAACACTACTACCACTGAATATACACGTCTCTGCTTAACTATACTAAACTTTAAAAAGACGCGGTTACAATTCCAGGTGTTACAATCTACTGTATTACTATACTATTTTTCCTTATACTATACTATGCTATAATATAATATGATAACACTTTTCTACGCTATTGTACTAAACTTCAGATAAATCAGATTAGTGATGTTTGTATGTTTGTCTCTTTGTAGGATGGCTGTCCTGGTTTGGAAACAGTTTAGTGATGTTTGTCCTGTACAGACAGCGGGCCTCGCTTCAGTCAACAGATTTCCTCACTTTAAATCTTGCCATCTCTGATGCCGGCATCTCCATATTCGGCTACTCCAGAGGGATCCTAGAAATATTCAATGTCTTCAAGGATGATGGGTATTTGATCACTTCCATCTGGACGTGCCAGGTAAAAGCCACACCAAGAAAATACTTGATTTAAAAGAGTTCAATTTAAAAGAGTCATTTATTACGTTATTACGTAATACTGTAATATTCTATGTGTATTTTCCAACAAATCTTACTGTATATTGTGGTGCACTTTGCAGCATTAACAATTAGTCAAATCCCAGGAATGATGGTTTGAAATGGTCTGAAAGTGATGACTGTGCAGAGTTGCAAGAAACTCATACATCTGCTGTCTTGGGCCAATCCCAATTAATGAAGCACATTAAAGGAATCTGTGTGTGTGTGTGTGTGTGTGTGTGTGTGTGTGTGTGTGTGTGTGTGTGTGTGTGTGTGTGTGTGTGTGTGTGTGTGTGTGTGTGTGTGTGTGTGTCTGTGTGTGTCTGTGTGTGTCTGTGTGTGTCTGTGTGCATGTGCAAGGGATTATGCTAGTAGCCATGTGGGCTGGAGGTTAAATCTGTAATAAGATTACCACTCTGTAGGCCTTTAAATGGAGGAAACTCTTCAACCAGCGTGGCACCTGTCGTAAGAGACATGATTGCATGATTTAATCATATGTTCTTATGTTGCTGAATTTTGAAAAGATGAGATGTGTGTAATTTCTAAGAATTTATGTTTTCCTTCTCCCACAGCCTCAGCTTGAAATGAAATGGTTGTCATACTTGGAATTCATCCAAGGTATTTTTCTTGCTCAAGGCTAGCTGTGGTGGAAACCGTGATATCCGCAAGTGAACAAAAACAAGCTGGTGTAACTAGAACACTTTCAGTCTCAGAACTGTAAACCTCAAAATCTGAGTGAGAGAGATATTGTAAATTGCAGTCTGCTGCTCTTAAGCTTTAGTACAGCCACTGAGATGATCTCTCAAGCGTCCAATCTCAGGTTTTCAGTCTAAGAAGAAATATTGGGATAGCAGCAGTACGCCACTCTCATTTCACCTTCCCCTGGGAGAGGTGGGCTCATATAGGGAGTGTCAGAAGTAAATGAGGGGCAAGTAAGCGGTGACAGAAATAGAGGAGGGAAGGAACAGGAAGGTGAAGGAGGCAGGCATGTGAGAAGCATTAGCAGATTACTGCATGGAGCATGATGGGACATGACCAGTTGCAAGCTGAGCCAGATCCCTGTGTTTTAAACCCTATGGGACAGGACATATGATAGAGTCTGGGACCCTTTGATGTTGAAAAAGGGAATACAGGGAAATTATTGACAAATCTGTGTACAAGGTGTATAAAAAGTACTTTAAGTCATTACTTTTATGATACTTGTTTTGTGATCCAAATTTCACAACATCTTTTCTCTTGAACCCAGATAGAGTCAGAGGTAAAACACTACGAACTGTGAGACGATCTGGGATGATCACATCACATAATTTCAAGAAGCCATCGTCCTAATGTCCTTGTCCTAAATTCTTGTAAAAAAAAAAGAAAAAAGAAATGAATAGAAAATGTCCTGAATGAAAACCATTCTGGTCTAGACGTTCAGTCCAGTAATCTGTTGAATGTGAGGGTGTAAAAACGTGATGACTGACAGTAATGGGATTAGGACTAAGGGAGATCAGAGCCCTTAAATGATCCATGTTACCTGGAAATGGCACAGTAGGGAGCTGGGTTTTGCACAGTTGGAGCCAGACTGAAACACAGTCGCATAATACCGTTTAAGGAGAGCTGTGATTAAAAGATCATCTTCGCAAACAGTGGACGTGATGATAAAAAAAAAAGCTGCATGGTTTAATGCAATTGGCAGTCATTGAACTTTTTCCTCCACCAGATTTTTGTGGAAATCAAGGAAAATGTAATAACAGCTATAATATAAAATCAAATCAAAATGTCCCAATGCTGATCGTGCAAGTTAAAAAGCATGCAGTTCATATCAGAGGAAATGCTCTGGGTCTGAAGCATATTGTGCCAAAAGGCAGGAAGTGCCCTGATAAAGTCCAAAGCAAAACAAACTCAGCAGACAAAGGTCTGGAACCATTAGGCTGGCAATGGATCAATGCCAGAGGCTTCAATCTCCACTCAAACACATTTTAAAGATGTGATGTCATGATCCACCAACCACTCTCTCTGTGTTTTCTTCCAGGTAGATGGCTTCCTCACCTTGCTCTTTGGCCTTGCAAGCATCAACACCTTGACTGTTATCAGCATCACCAGATACATCAAGGGATGCCACCCAAACAAAGGTCAGATCAAACCTCCCTGAAGTTCAAATTAGAGGACATAAAGAAAGCTTCAGACCAGCGTCTCTGCCCGCCTCACATTCCAGCAGTTCTTATCTGACAGAGAAGTGTGTTTTTTCAGTGCTAATGAAACCTTATTACCGACTTCAGCTGTGGAAATTACTACCACTTCTCTCCAGCAATTTCATTTACATTTTGCCAACATGTCAAGTTAACTTGAGGTGACCTATTTTCGGGTGCAACTGATGCCGAAGAATGTCTTAATTATATGGAAATTAGGTTGAGCAACTGTTGTCAGCATGGTATAAACGTTTTTCTGTTTGTGGCTGTAAAACACAAGCTATAGAAACTGTGTGTGGTTTTCTTTTTACATTGGTGGTTGTGCTATGAACATTGGTGAGATATCAAATGTATTGTGTGCCAGAGTACAGCTGCATCTACTGCAACGGCAACAGATATTGATGTAAATCATACAGTCATAAAAATGCAAGAGGATTTTAGAAAAGAAAAAAGAATTTAGGACAGGTAAACCTGAGTAGGTATCCAAGCAACAACATAAGGTAATTCAGCCTAACAAAGCTAAGTAACCCATAGCAACAAAGGCGCTGTATGTTGCCAATCCTCTTTCATAATCTGTACTGCTTTTCTCGAGTGGTTTATTGACACAAGATGCATGAGCGTTGCTCAGAAGTTGATTTTCTTTCTTCCCCTGAATACAAAGCAATGTGTACTTTGTCAACAGAGGTTCTTTTCAGTCGCAGATGTTAGCAAAGGCCGTTCTTATAAGAAAAGGCATCATTGTTCAATAAATGTCACAATCTTGACATTCATAGCAAGCCAAGAATGCTGCATCTTTAAGTGCCTCTCACTTTTTCTGTCGTGCGTTCGCCAAGGTCATAACATTTAACCTTTTCAAACTACAAACTATCACACAATCTGTTCCATAACTTGGGAATATTATGTTGTAATCCTGCTGTGTGTTTCTGCAGCTTACTGTATCAGCATTAACACCATTGCATTATCGCTCATCTGCATTTGGACCGGAGCGATGTTTTGGTCTGTTGCTCCACTGCTGGGCTGGGGCAGCTACACAGGTCTGTTCTTACACACTGATCTAACAAAAGAAAGGCGTATACGACTTTTACATCAAAAGCCTTGATCTGACGTCTGTGTCTGCTGTTCCTTAGATCGAGGTTATGGCACCTGTGAGGTGGACTGGTCCAAAGCCAATTACTCCACCATCCACAAGTCCTACATCATCTCCATCCTCATCTTCTGCTTTTTCATCCCTGTGATGATCATGCTCTTCACCTACGTCTCCATTATCAACACAGTGAAAAGCACTAACGCCATGTCATCTGATGGTTTCATCACCACCCGTCAAAAGAGGGTGGAGAGAGATGTCACAAGGGTAGGGGGAACAAAAAAAAGTTTATTTCTGAGGTTTTTTATTAGAGAGACTTGATTGGAAAAGTAAAATGAGACTCTTTAAAGCTCTACTTAAAAGTGTCCTGTCTGCAATAAATCTCCTCTAACTATATTCACGTCCTGACAATTGTTCCCTCATGTTTCTCTCTAGATTTCCATTGTAATCTGCACAGCTTTCATCATGGCCTGGTCCCCATATGCAGTGGTGTCTATGTGGTCAGCCTGGGGCTTCCATGTGCCAAGCACAACAAGCATCATGACCCGTCTCTTTGCCAAGTCTGCCAGCTTCTACAACCCGCTCATCTACTTCGGCATGAGCTCCAAGTTTCGCAAGGACGTCTCTGTGCTGCTGCCGTGCACACGAGAGCGCAGGGACGTGGTGCGTCTGCAATACTTTCAAAACATCAAACCCAAAGCTGGGGGCACGCCCCAACCTGCATCAGTTCCTGTCCAGAAGCAAGAGGCAAAATATGCAGCATCCAATGCTGAAAGCGACTCAGGGGTCAACAGCCCATCTCAGACTCCTCCATTTAACCCACAGGGGGTTTTCCACGTTGACCTGCCATCACACATTGAAACATCACAGTACTGGTGTGACAGGCTCTGAAGACATTTTACTTGATTACAAGGGGAGATTAAGAGTATTTTTGTATTTTTTGGTCTTACCCGTGTTAATAAATAATGTACGTGTAACCAATGTTAATAAATTATTTTCTGAATGTCACGTCACACTTGTTGAAATAAGAGTTACTTACAATTACCTTTTTTTATTTTTATTTTTTTATTTTTAGCGACCATTCAATCCAAATTACTAACAGCAGATTTAATTACATTTTCTCAGAGTATCTCCAGCTAATGAGATGGGCAGTCAGTAATGTAGTGAGACAGACGCACAACAACATCTGGAAACAATGGACTGGCCTCAGCTCAACTGTGATGGCACTAAATGCTGCCTTTGAGGGCACTCATGCCATTAGATCTACCATACATCCATCATCCCCTGATAAATGCCAGACTAAACTTAGCCAAGTACCACCTGCCTATAGAAATATGTCATTTTTTACATCTCCACTCACTAAAGCATCATGTCAGGTGATGCAGCATGGCTCTATTTTTTAGCAGAAAACTCTCCCACTGTTCTATGGGTGTGGTGATTTAGGACAACCTTTTTTCTGCTGAAAAGCTTTCAAACTTGGCACTGTTGAAAGAGAAATTAGCAACCCTGAAACAAACCCTTTCTAGCAACATCAATGGGCAATTATTTACTTGAGCCATGAAGGTTTAATGTTTAAAAAAAAAAGTTCCCAAGGTGGATTCTGCGTTTGTGCAAATACCATAATAACATGCAGAATGAGCTCTTTTACAGCAGCCCTTTAAGACCTTTAAATCAAAAATGGCAATCAGCTTCAGCTTAACCATCCATATAGTGCATAATAACAGCAGCGTGTGTGCCAATCAGCATAAACTAACAGGCTCTCCCTGTTGGAGTAGTTGAGGTTGACATATGACATATGTGTGTTGGGGGGGCTGTTGCAGTGCACATGTTCTGTAGACACACAGCAGCAGACAAAAGCAACAAACCCCAAAGTGACAGTGGATGTGACTTAAAGTGTCTGTTTCTCAAACAGGTGTTGATTGGTTTATTTAGTGGAGGAGGGGTGATTACTCTGGTGAGAGTTGGCACACTGCTCTTCTTTGATTTATTTCTCAGTCAGATGACGGGGTGAGTGAGTTGCAGAACACATAACCAGAATCATAGCTGGGTTTTCCTCCCTTACATAACGAAAATAGAAAAGAAAGTATGCAGCTTAAAGTGCCAATATAAAGCATATCCATTCCCTGGGCGTGCTAAAACTATGAATATACTATATGTGTTGGCTGCTTCTGTCCTAAAAAAAAAAAACATGTCAAACAAACAAAAGGATGCTTGCACGCACTGCTAGTGCCAGGTCTGTGCATCCTCTCCTGATGGCCCCGGGTTACTGATCTTCTCCTGCCTGGGTGAAGAGAGCTGGGTGCCTGAAGTGGGACGGGCAAAGAGGGGAAACTCTGGCCCCGTCCCGTCCTCCACTTTTAATGAGCGCTCCGATCATGCAGGAGTAAAAGTCCAGGTGGAACAGTTCAGCGCCTGCACACACGCCCGCTGGTCCAAAATTGTTTTTCAATGAAAGAGTAAGGACTCGGGGGAGAAGACTGCGCAAGGAATTACTTTTGTTTTAACTCCTGTAGAACTATTTTACCTTCTCAGGTAAGTTTACCTTCATTGCTCTACGGAAGATAAGGATTTTGAACAGAGAGCTACAATTCAGCTCCACATATGAACTGGGGATTTTGTGTTTGCTGCTGCGTGGCGTGAATACATTTTTAAATGGTGCGTAATTGCGCGTAATTGATTGCGTCCAAGCGAAAAACCTTTGGTGATCAGCTCTGTAAGGAATTTTAACCAACACTACACGAGGTTTTAGAGTTTTTGTTTTTATTAACTAATGTATTTTACAATATATGACTGATTCATTTCAGCCGAGCTTTTGAGGTTTGACAGGCGGCCCAAATAAACGTCAATCTGCTTAAGTTCAGTGTTTGTTTTACTTTGTAAATGTTTCTTAGTCTTTCGCTCTTTTTTAAGTAAACACCCCCTTGCTTTTTCCTATAGTGAAGTTTTTAGCTGAATAAATTCAGCCATGTCATCATTCATACTGTAGCCTACAGACTCAATGCTGATTATAAAACTTATCTGTGGGAAATGATACGTCTTTTATTTATTTATATTTCTATCCAGCTAGCCCAAGCCTTTATTTTGAAATGACTAATTTTGCCAGTGAAATAATAAGCAAACCAGACAAGTGAATTTTTCAGCTTTTATTTTTATGTCTTGCACATTATGTTTGACATTTCTTTGTGTATTCTTTCTGACATTTCTGTATGGTTTGAATGAGCCTGATTAAGCACAGGTGGTCTCTACATTGTGTCCAGCAACAGAGGACAGGCTCTGGCTTGCACTTAAGCCGGTGCCAAGAATAAAAGTAATTCAGCCTGTTCTGTGCTTGATAAACAAATACTGTCCCAGCAGCAGCAGCAACAGCCCAAAAGGCTGCAGAAATGACCTTGTAGAGACATGTTGGCTTTCCTGTGCGTCTGATCTCTCCTACGGTTGTTTAGTTGGCTTGTTGCTACAGCACTTGGCACATCTACCATGCTTACAGTACTTTTTTGACACCTGTGAATGCTGGGATTTAACAGTCCCTGGCACTGGGTGTCTGTAAATACTGTCTCACTGCAGGCATGCCATCACTTAGGAACACTGTGAAACTGTAGTTCTAGGCAGGTCACAGCACTCAAAAAGCCTCAGTTCCCATTTGGTGCTTACACTTGTTGCATTTAAATTGGCCACCCCAGCCAAGGAATGTGGGTGCTGCTGAAATGGAGGAAGATTAAAATACATGAAGCTGCATAGCCCTAAAGACCATCATAACAGATAGAAAAGCTGGAGATAATGACATTTTCAGTGCATTATCATCAGTGCTTATCAACAACTAAGACTGTGGTGCACCAGTCACAGGTGTGTGGTCTGCCCATGCTTTGAGAGCACATTGTGTGCTGGTATTTGGAATAGGCACAGGTAGCTACTGTACATCCTGTTTGCATTATAGCCACTGATAGCCTACCTGGGACACTCCTGCAAGTTGTGATTTTCATCCTGCATTATTATTTGCCAGCAGGAGCTGACAATGTTAATTTCACTGCAACAGTAGACCAACAGTCTTTGCACAAATCTACTGGGCCTTGTAATCCCAGTTAAGGTTGTTTTGTGCATGTAATCCACATTGTAGTAAGAATGTTATTGCGAATGGAATTGCGCTTTAATTCCTCAAACTATGTGACCGTCTGAGCTGTTGGGTTTGAAAGTGACTGAGCCCCCTGCTGCACAGAACCTTTCATCTTTTGCAGTGGCTGTGAAAATCCCTTTGCTTATTTTTTTGCAAAGTTTCTCATAGTTATTACGGTAACAGTTTGTTTGATTTGTGTTGATGCTCAACATGGGGAAAAATAAAGCATTCTGGCAATGCAGAGGCCAGGTAAAGCAGTGCATGCCTTATCTAAAGTTTAGCACAGGTGTATGTAGGATATAAAACATCTACAGTATACAACCAACCCTGATTGTGATGTATGGTGGTGGAATGTGAATGCCTTCACATACAGTGGCCGTCTCCAAAGCTATCTGAGCATGTGAAAAGTTATCCCAGATCTCATGTTTGTTTTATCCTTTAGGTGTGTGTGTGTGTGTGTGTGTGTGTGTGTGTGTGTGTGTGTGTGTGTGTGTGCTTGCACGTCTCCCCAGGATCTATTATCTAGTGTACAGGAAACTCCCTACAGTGTTTGTCAAAGGATATCATTTGCCCCACATTTCACTGCTCGGAGAAGGAGGCATTTAGAGGCTCACACTGAGAACACAAATTAAGAGGTCTGAAATTATTGTCATTTTTTTGCACATTTCATTTTGCCCAACAATGATGTCATGCCTTTCTTAGAGGAGTCGCTGAACGAAGGCTTCTTTTGGAGTGTTTGTGCGCTAGAAGTAGCTCAATGTCGGAGAACTTGGGGTTCACGGTTAAGATTTCCTCGCAGGTGTATGACAGATCAGTTTTGTAGTTTTCATTATCCAGTGAAGTGCGCTGACTCACCTCACATATGCTGCAGGTCTGTCTCCCGTACTGTAGATGTATATATCTGTCCAAGCTTGTTCCCAGCCTCAGCTTTCTTCCCCCGCGAGGACAAATTGTAGTCCTGACTGTGCAGCAGTGAGCCATCTGCCTGTCAAAGCACAACACTGTGGAAAAATCATGTCAGTGCTCATGAATGTCAGATAAAAATGTCAAGCTGCATTAGGGAAAGTCCTATCACAGCCAACTGCAGCTATATTCATTTGACCTTAACATGATGTGTTACGTTTGCGGTGTGTATTGACTCAAAAATACCATCATTAGATGAGAAATCATGCACTTCAGTACACAACAAGCACCTTATGCACACGTTATGTATGTAACTTTTATTTATGTTTTGCCCTATTCACACTTACACATGTTATTCACACTCACTGGAGCAGTTGGAGGTTACAGGCCTTGCTCAAAGGCACCTCACCAGTTGTTTTAAGGTAGATACTCCCCTCACATAAATGTATCCTCCTGGGATCCAATTGACAGATCGAATAAGACAGGTGTATTTTTCCATTGTATTTTCAATAGTACTACTACATATAGCTAACATGCACAGTCTGAACTGCATCTGACCATGCCTCAGAGGTCGTTGTATCACATGTTCCCACTTGATCAGATTGAACCTGCTGGTGTGTAGTGGCAGTGACAGACGTGACGCCGCCCTGGAGGGAGGTACAGCAGTCCCCTTTTAACAGGGAGGCCTCAGTCATCACCTCCCGGAGGAGCTCCATCCCACCGCCACGACAGGGACTGGGGTAGCTCTCATATTTAGCTCATCTTCCAGCCAGTGTAAGACATTCTCTGGCTAACTGTCTTAGTTCAAACTTTGCTGTTGTAGGGCTACACTATCATTACTACAACAGACCTGGAGTGTCTGGAATGAGGTCTTGGCGACCCACTTTTGTTCTTGTTATCACAGGCTTCCACTTTAATGTATGTCTTTACATGGGTAAATTTTTTTGAATCAGAATTACAGACAGAGAAATACATGTTCTGTGTACTGTAAACAGACTGCATTTCAAACTGGGATCCTGCTTGTTGTGGTTGTCAGTGTCAAACAAAGAAGCCATCTGATTGAACACAGTTCCCCATTCCTTACACATTAAATTGTGTCTGTGTGCTCTTTAATTGAGTCTGACTCCCTAGATAGAGGGAGGGCTCTTACATACTGTTTTGTCTCAGCCCAGATGTTTGCTGTGGAGCTTCTGATTGGCAAATACTTTCAGCCTTTTGTAAACCAAATAATTGGAACAAGACACATTGAGCTACGCCAAAATACAATCGGTATTTGATCTGACTGATCTTAGAAGTAGGTGAGACAATGTGATTCACGATGAGTGTTTCATTTTGTTTAATTGGCCACATTTGGCCTTATGGACGCTGGGTGAGTCATTCAGATCTGTGTATAGTTACAGTGCACAGTCTGTCTGCTATTTATCCAAAAATCTCTGGAAAGTGTATCTCAGTGGCACAAGTTTACTCTGTCTTGTTTCTAGCTGACACTCAAAAAAGTGTCCAAAATTACTTTCAGTGAGTAAGCAGGCAGGAAGCAGGAAATGAGTTTCAGAGGATACATTCTGCTGCTTCTCTTCTCTCTAAGGTTGGGAGGTTAGACAAGGACATCTGGTTGACCCGCTGAAGCAGCACACCACCCATCATGAGCAGAGCATCGCTCACTGCCATCTGCCTCGGTGAGCAACCTGTGTGTCTCTCTGCAGGAGTACGCTGGTTTTAAATATATCATCCTCCACAACATTGTTTCATATTTCCAAAACACTCATTCAGACTCAGTTTTCTGTCCATTCATCAAACAGCAGCATCCTCTGTATAAGTCTTGTGTGTACAGTAAACACACCGATGATTATGTTACTTTGTCTGCTATTATGTGAAACTCCCTCTGTGTCACACACAGCGCTCCTCCTCTCCTGTGCTTGCTGGGCCAGGCCTGACGGATCAAAGAACAAGAAACCAAAGCTAGGTAGACATCATCAACAAGCAAGCCTGTAATCTCTGTTAGCCCCAGTGTTATTGTCTCCACTGCAGTCTCTTTTAATTCACTTATTCAAAAAGTCACATCAACATTTAAAAACTTCCAATCTTTATTTATAGTCTGGAAACATAACAAATAGATCTTGATGATATAGAAAACGCACTTTCGGAATAAATTCCAGTTAGCATTGATTTGATACATGCTGAAGCGTAGTCATTGGAATTCGGGCTACAACTAACAATTGTTGTCATTATCGATTGTTTTTCGTGACGATTATTTTTTTGATCAATCAATACATCATTTGGTCCATAAAATGCCAGTAAATGTGAAAAATGCCCACCATGATTTCCAAAGTAATGTCATGTATGTCATGTAATGCTTGTTTTATCCGACCAACTGTCCAAAACTTAAAGTTATTCAGTAAACTATCCCATAATAAAAAGAAAAGCTGAACCTACGCAAAAAGTTAGTTATTTGCAAAATAACTGAAACAATTATTTGTTTATCAAAATAGTTGCAGATAGTATTTATGTAAACTGACTAATTGATTAATTGACTTAACTTGTTTAAGCTCTAATTGCACTGCTGTCGAAACAATGGTAATACGTAACTTCAACATCTAGAAAAAACATCTTGACCTGTCTAATATCCTGTCTTCTTGTTCTACTTGTTCTACTTCTTCTTCTTCTTCCCTCCACAGTTGTTCCAGCCATAGAGTGTGATGTCAGAGCAGGAAAGATCAATCTCCCAGAGTTCATAGTCAAATGTCCCTCACATTGTAAGGAGACAAAGCAGCAAGTCTATGGGACAGGCGTGTTCGCCTCCATCTCAAGCATCTGCAACGCAGCCATACACAGGTTAACAGTAGTTGTGGTGAATGTGAGACATCTTCATGGCAGTCAAAATAGTCTTTTATCAGTAACACATTCTGTATCCACAGTGGCGTCATCACTAACACAGGAGGGAAGGTGATAGTGAGGAAGATGGCCGGGCAGAGCATTTACAAAGGCAGTAATGCCAATGGAGTGCGCTCTCTGTCTCTACCTAAGTGGAGGGAGTCGTTCGTTGTCTCAGGTATTAATGATGAAATTAACAATGTTAAACAGTTCTTTAGTTCTTCTTTAGTTAGTTAGTTAGCCCTCCAACCAGATGGTTTTATTTTGTTTCAGTGGGGAAGCCCAAGAAAGGAGTGATCTACCCATCTACTCTGGACTACGTCCCCTCAAGACCAACCTACGTAAAAACAAGTGAGAGGAGGGTTATTTTTACACAAGCATCATGCATCTTTTAAGTGAATATGAATTTTGGTGCACTAAAATCTGTTTGCCATTGAGTGGATTGACAGATCCCTGGTGTTTCACAATGACAGGACATCTAATTAGGACCCAGTAAGCACTGATTTGGTGATTTGTAATTCAAAATCCTGTCCAGACATGTTGGTTCAAACTGAGAGAAATTTGGTTAAAACATGAAAGGTTTTTTAGATGTCTAGACAACATATAATCATTATTTCCACAGCATTTTCATTCACTATATTTTATCTTATAGTTAGGGCATTTTCACATTAAAATGTAGTTTTTTGAAAAGCTGTTGAAACAAAGGTTAATTGAAAGGTGGACATCTAAAAACTTTTACTTTCCAAGCAATTTTTGCCCAGTTTTAACCCAGACATATTGACGTCTTTTGGTTTACAAATCACCAGATACGTGTGTTCTGGGGACAAAGTTACTACAGAGATGTCCCTGCACTTGAGTCTGGCATGTTGAACTTCGCTCAGGTTGAATGAGTCAGAGTCCAGAAGAATGTCAAGAATGCTTAACAACACAGCAGTTACTGTAGATGCGCTTCCTCCCCATCCATCCGTCTTATACAAGACCGCCTTAATTTATCATCTCCTTTCAGGTCAAAAGGAGGCCAAATCTCCTGCGGTCACCACAGCGCTGCCTACGACAACAACACCTGAACCCACCACAACTACAACACCTGAACCCACCACCACCACCACACTGGCTACCACCACAACCACCACCACTACACCTCCACCACCACCACCGACTACTACCAAGCCTCGAGCTGCTGTGCATAAAGTCAGGGATGCAGGTGATTTAAACAACCACCCACATCATTTCTGCATCTACATGTACAAAAAGCTCATTCTTTCCTCTAAATCAAAGGATCCATGTATGTTATGTGCAGGATTGCTTATTTACTTGGATGCAGGATGCTGTTTAAGATCCAATAATACCAATCCACACAGAAGATCCACTGCAGCAAGTGTGTCGCCTAGCGGACGTCTTACTAATGTTAGCAGCTTGTAACTAGAAATGCGTGTTTGCCAGAACAAGCTTTCATTTGTGTGAAACTGAGTGATGAAGACAAATGATTGCAGCTGGTAATTTCAAGTCACAACTGCAATTATGACAAATTACAGCTGGTTTGTGATGAAGTTAGCACGATGCTGCTCAGCTGCTTGACTGACTTTACCGCACACTTGATCACCAGACCTTTCATCACTCTTATTAAATGAAAACATTATCAGACGGTAATCACTGTGAGTCATCTGCACTGTTTTTGGATAGAAATGCAGCAACAGTAAGTAGGCAATGCAATATCTTAAGGTATGTGTGTAAATGAGATGGGCTCTCTGCCAGACAACCTCCCACCCGTCTCTTTCTCCTTCATTTTCTGTAACATTATCTCTCTCCTCTCCATACTGGCACCCCATTTGTCTTTCTTTTATCTAGGCAGCAGTCACCCATACCTTGCCTCTGTGGCAGCCGCAAGTTCAAGTAAGTGAAGCAAAGCAAAGGAAAGAGGGGTCAACACTGTTTTTTGGGTTTTTTTTGGTGGCATGAGAGGGTGTTGCTGGGATATATGCAGGAATACGTGTTTACATCAAGCATGTGGTGTTGGCATTACGTCAGTCCTCTGGGAATAGTGTGCATCAGGATTAATCACATATTCTGTATTAAAGGTATCGGTTGTCCTGCTCTCAAAGCAAGTTTGTCATTACGAATGGCACAACTTGTGTATTTAATAATGAAAATCCGCTCAGTTCACTTGTTTTAAGCCAAAAAACTTAAAACAGTAAGGCCATGACCCATGTTATTGGTTCATACTAAATCTAAAACTTTGTTGTATTTGCTACATTTGCATCTAATTTACATGAAAAAACATGTCTAAATTTGCCCACACTGTTATTCTCAACACTGGGATAGGACAGTCACAGAATGGTCAAGGAACGAGTCCCAGCCAAGGTATGTCTATACTCTCACTGATTCTGCAGCTCTTGAAAAGTCCTTTACGCCACATATAACAATTTAACTGAACCATGGCATTTCTTCAAAGTGCTCAGAGGAAGTGCCTATCCGAATAGATTCCCACAACGTGCCAGTGCAGGTAAACCAAGCTTTAATCTTCCTGATGTGTCTTTTTTTGTTTTCTACCTTAACCAGAGATTGCCTCAACATTTGATCTTTGCTCTATCTTTCTTTTGTACTGATATGCGTGAACTCTGCATGGCAGTATGTGCACAGCTGCTTCAAAAGAATTTGACTAGTTTTCTAACACACGGCCAGACCAGACTGTTCCGGAGAAGCCCAACTTCTGTTCTGTTGTCTTTCAAGGTTAATTGTAACCCAATGTTTTGTGCAGATAAAAAAAAAAGAGGAGTGTTATTTTCATGTTGTCTCGTTATACGTTTGTCTTTCAATCTTGGTCCCAGGCCTGCGCAGACCAGAGGCAGGGGCAACCATCAGGAGACAGCCATCCTCTCCAGTTGGTCCAGGTAAGCCTCATCACTAACTCACACACACACACACACACACACACACACACACACACACACACACACACACACACACACACACACACACACACACACACACACACACACACACACACACACACACAGGTAGACATGGTGGGACTGACAGGGAATGTGGGCCAGAGGCAGCACAGGGGACTGATATCTTTGTTGGAACAAGAATCCAGGAGACGTAGACCTCTGTAAGTCTGACCCTCGTATCCACACCCATAAGCCCCTGTGATCTTCACCCCAGGGTCACCACTAACCCACTTCATCAAGCAGCTCAGCTAACATTCCTTTCACGACAGTCACTGTTCTGTCATCAGGCACATCCTCTTATTCATGTTTTCATTTTCCGAGATGAAAAGAGGCAAATAAGGCCGAGTTAAGGCATGTAAATACGCCCAGCATATATCCCTTTGTTTTTGATATCATGCTGCGGAGAAAATGCCTTCAAGTTCACTCAAAGCAAAACAGCTGGGCTGCATTTATGGATGGAGCTCCCAAACTGAAGCTCACTTCTGTCCTCCTTCTCCCTCCTTTTCCTCTCTTATTTCTATCTGCCTGTTTCTCATTGCAACAAACAGCTTTTAACAGGGTTCAGCCGGCTCCGCCCGAGCGGACTCCAACCATGAGCCAGTCAAACCCCGGTAAGTATCTCCAGACCCTGAAACTGCACTAGCAGACGCAATCACTGACGCAGAGAAGTCGGCAGATTGGATCAAACAGGGGAACAACTAGGGCCATAAAACCCTGGTTGAAATGTTTTATAAAGCAGCACTAATGTTTACCCTCTGTGGGCTGCTGTGGTTCAATGCGTGGCCAGTCAGGAATACAAAAAAAAAAATGAGCAGTGAGTATGTTGATACGCCTCAGAGATGGGCGACAATGTGATATCATTGTCCTGATTTCATCTTGCGCCATATCTCCACTATTCTGAGATAGCAGCGAACTCTCACCTCTCTCCTTTTCGATAAGACCACGATGAGAAACACGCTCTGTCAGTACTGTAATAACATCTTATGACAGATCCCATCTGGTCTGGCCTCTTCCCCTCGTAAATGCTTGCAGAGAGGGAGATGGAGATGAAAGCAGCAGCACCAAGTGGCCCGGTGCTGCTCCCAGAGAGACGTAGCCTATAACCCAATTCACAGCGCTGCACGATCTGGGTCCACTCTCCAGCCTGTCAAGAATAGAAAGCTCTCGTCATTTAAACCAGGATAGGTTTGGGTTGCTGGAGAATGTGCTTTTGTTTTTGCTTCTGTGGAATGCAAAACCATAGATCCCTAAAATTAGACAGAGCTATATCCATTTAAATGACGGTTGATGGTATGATATGTCTAAAATGCAGTCTCAGCTGAGCTATTTTAAGCTAGTGCATCATTTATCTGACTAACGTGTTTCAACGTGTAAAGTTTCTGATCAGTTATTCAGATCAGCAGCTTGTGGATAATGGAGTGATACTTTATTGAACCCTTAGGGAAATTCTTTAGGCTTGAGGTCAGAGGTCAGAGGTGAGGATCAGCACCACAGCGGCGCCGCTGGAGCCGCCACGGATTCAGTGTCTTTCTCAAGGACACTCCAGCAAGGTGGATGCTTGCCGACTTTGGAGTTTATGATTTAAAGGGTTTCTCTCACACTTGTCACCCTGCTGCCCCAAACAGATGTTCAAAAAATGATTGCTCAGCTTTCTGGAAATTTTATGACGCCTTGCATTTGCAATGAGATATGCCCACTTGACAACCACAAAGGTTCATGAAAAACCTGTAAAACATGTTAACATTTTGTTCGTTGGTGTCGAAATGCAATCACATTTACTTTATGACTTTCAGAGAAATTGCATACATTACCAACGCTCCTGGAAATATTGTAGAGTGAGCTACAACCCAAGGTGAGCATCAGTATCTCCAATCCTGCTCTGACCTTCTGGCCGCAGTGACCACTGAAGTGGCTATGATCAGGAGAGTTAAACTCAATCCTTTTAAAGCAACTGTTTCATCAAAAAAAAAAAAAAAATTAATAACAACACTGTCTGCTATGTAGTGCTGGGCCTTTGACCAGCAGCAGATTAGGCTAATCTCTGCGTCCTACTATCTACACTGTCCCTAGTTTGACACCAACTTTAGAATAATACTCCCACGCTTCACTGGGCCGCTAGCTGGGCTCTCCCAGCCCGTCCCGGTCAACAGAGGCCCTACGCACTAGCTGCCACTGGATGGGAACCAGGCTGTGTGTTTGTGTAAGCTACCCATCCACCTCAGGGAGGGGTTAACTGAAGTGTGTTGTCATGGCGTAGTCAGTGTAGACAGATACAATGCACTGTTATGGCTTTGCTCAGCTATTTAGGCTTATAGCGGTCAATCACATTTCAATTTACCTCGAGCAATGCAAGAGTCTGGCCAATTAAGCTGTCTGATGTTTTTGCCACGTTGCAAGTAAAACAACTTTTAACCGTTGTGAACAAATTGTGATCCAAGAGCAGCAGGTAGAAAAAATGAGAAACACATTTTCTCAGAGAGTTGGGTTTCCTCTGTGTCTCTATCCTGAAAGAGTTAAGCTGAACTTTACTAAAACAATGCCTAGTCGCTTAGTCCCTGTCTGTCTGTCTGTCTGTCTGTCTGTCTGTCTGTCTGTCTGTCTGTCTGACTGTATTAGTGTCTGAGTCGAGGCTGAACATCTTGTGCATACCCCACTAATAACGTGGCAGGTTTAGTGGAGGTCACAAGTATGCTCCTCCTTGATGCTGCTTAACCCAGCTTTCTAATCTTCCCCTGCACAGTTTTTCCCAGAAGGGATTGGGCACCTCCCTCCTTTCCTCGTCCTGATTGGTTCCCTGGAGCTCGACGACCAGCAGGTACCAAATACAAAATAGATCATCCTCCTTCAACAATTCATAAGCTATTTCTAATACAAATGTAAATATTTTGTATATTGCTCAAACTGACTAAGGTAAGACTGGTATGGGTGCAATTGTTAAGATAAATCTAAGCTTTTGATTTATTAATCCAATGCCTATTAAATAGCCTAATGGATATATTACAATTAGAATTCTCACTTGTAGTCAGAAACAATTTAGTAAGTTTGTCTCATCTCGCAGCCTAATCTATGGTGATCAATACAAGTGAACCGTAGAGGAGCTACTTTGAAAGTCAGTTTTGCAATGAAGCATGTCATGTTGCAAATAAATGACTGAATAAGACAACTTATGGTCCCAAACACATGTTGCATCATACCATTAGAATAAGGGGTCAAGTGTTGGAGAATGTGGGAGACTTTGATTGTATTAACCTCTACTTTAATGTCTGTCAAAACAAGATAAGATAAAAGAGTCTACAGCTGTAACCCAGCGTTGCTTCCAGCTAAATGCTAACGACGGCACGCTAACATTTCTTTTACAACGTGGATGTATTAAGAGCAATTCTTCTTCCTGTAATACATTCATCTCTACATTCATGCAGGTAGAATGTTTACCATGTTCACCATCTTTTTCAGTTTACTATGCTAACATTTGCTAATTAGCACTAAATACAAAGTGCAGCAGAGGCTGATGGGTGTGTCATTAAGCACCCTAAATGTTACCCTTGTAGTTGCTGATGCCTCCACCTTCTCTGCTGTACATTCAGATGTTAGTTATGCAGCCCCAGACTCAGGATACACGTGGAGTGAGACGGACACACCTGAGATTACGGGTAAGTCAGTCTAAGGCAGCACAACATGACATGATGAGTTTGGTGTGCACTGCCCCCCCCTTCATAGGGACATGTCACTACACCTTGCATCCATTGATGTTGCATGTGCAAACATGGCATGCTTATGTGTGACTGATACAGTGAGGTGTCTGCTGACCATGTATGTTTTTAATTGGCTCCATCTGTAAGTACATGCAAATTGTCTCTCAGGACAAGGGCGTAGGTTTTGTTTCAACATTGGGGGGGGCACATTATGTCTGGGAGTCCTACCCCATAAAATGTTGTGCGTCAAACACTATTTCCTGCATTCTGGCGGATTTTTGTGCCTTTTCTGCATCAAAATCTCTGCATAAACAAAACATCGTCATCGACATTTTTTTTTTTAGGAATCATGTACGTCTCAACAACAAATCTGTTACAGAACGAGACCTTGTTGAAGCCAGACGCTCCAAAGAAAAAAATCACATTTTCACGCTCCTGTTGTGTGCTCTAACCCCCCCCCCAAAAGTAGCACAAGTAGACACAAGCAAATCCACTGCCTCCCCCCCCCTTCACACACACACACACACACACACAAAATCTACGCCTATGTCTCAGGACATTGTCTTTACATGCCATCTGCCTGCCATATGAGAGAAAGTGTGGAAGAGAAGAGCATAGGGCAGGTTTATAGTGTTTGCATGTGAGAGAAAGACACTGTGAGTGATAATTCTGCACAAAGCTGTTGTTTTCACTGGTATGGGATTGGTTGGGGAAAATGTGTGACCAATCACAACCATGGAAATGTGTGCTTTTCCCTCTGAAATTCATTGTGGGAATACTAACAGGTTTCACAACATCCTCCTCTAGCTCGGGATCACAGGCCTGATATCTCAGAGTATGAGCGCTGGTTTTATAACTTTGGACCGTACCGTAAGTGTTTTTCTATTCTATTTACTGGGAACTAACAGGCATTGGGGTTCAGGTCTTATATTGTCATATGTATGGGTTCTGATTCTGCAGATGTAAAACCTGTTTTCTCACAGTGACACAACATCCCAGACATGACCACACTCTCATGTTCCCAATTTATTTTCTGACACAGGACTAGTTTCATTTCTTTCTTTTGTTTAATTGAAATGGGCGTCACTGTTATTAACCCCCGGCAAGAGTGTAAGTGTATTTCCCAAAATGCTCAACTACAGGTTGCGCATTTGATTTGTTTTTAGTCACAGTCTTAACACTAGAAAATACAAACCACTTACAATATGGCCCACTGACAAGACACAAAAGAGCACGCAACAAAACCTTTACTTCCAGATTACAGGCCATGGTTCCATCTGTTTGATGACACGGTCGAGCCTGGTTTGGAAAACTGAGTGGCCAAGCCATTTCCAGAGTGCGCCACAAAAATACCACCACGCATCCAGCCAAATGACATGGAGCGGATGGGAGCAGGCTGTAACACCATGGTGCGCTTACATTTGTTTCATGTGTGTCACAGTTGTCACTGAAAATGTCTTTACTTTTAGTGCCTCGCTCCACTGACTCAGATGGCAACCGTAAAGTGCCATTGGATACAACCCATACTAGAGGTAAGCAGTGGTTACCACAGCTACTAACAGATTGGGCACATCATATAGCATCTATAAAGCAATCCTACTTTTTCATCGTCATTTACTCTGCTATTCAGTTAAGTTATGAGTTTTCCCTAACTGCTGCTGCTTTCTTGTTATGAGTAGAGCTTACAAAAAAAGATGCAATATTTTCCATTTCATGACAAAAGACGTTGTTAATTAGTGCTTTTTGTGGTAGAAATGTGCTAATGCTTAGCTTGTATGATATCATCTATGCAGTGGAGCCAGTGGATGCCTGGAAGCCAGATGCAAACCTTTATGAATCAGGTGAGATAGCTTGCACTACTGCACTATTACTTTTCTGCCCCCTTAAAAGAGTCACTTTACCAGTAAGTCATCAGTTCGGACTGTACAAACAAAACCAAGGCTATCCAAGGAAAAGCATCTGGGTTTGTGCTCAGCCTGTAATTGAAGGGATTTGGAGTCAAATGGCATGGTTGCTTGAGGATAAAATCAGTTCCTGTTTGGCATCATTTTTGCCACAACAAATACCGGCTAGGGTTGTGATCTGTGGAAAGTGGACAGCTGCAAATGTGCCATGTTTAATGGACATTTTTACCAAACAAACTTTCAGGTTGAAACACTACAAACTTTATTTGTAGTGAGAGAGTAGGAAATTTAGGAATACATAATCCCAACACATGATTAAATTGCCTTACAGGTTGATAAGGTTATGACTGTCAATTATAATTTTCCACCATCCCTTTTAAATGCCACGTGATTTCAATGATTATTAAAGGACACAATACGTCCAGTGAAAAGGGTTGTTTATAGCATAAAGCCTTAAAAAGCAGATTTCAGCAGAATTCTAAACTTTGCTTTAAAGACGTGTTTGTATCTTGATTTTCAGGCTTCAACGTGAGGGAGCAGGAACCTGTACCCAGAGCACCTGAGCCTGTGTCACAGGGAGACCCAAGTATGTCCCTCATACATTTACTTACATACTTCTTATGTTTCATTATTGCATCTCTAAAATTACAAATTATTGCCGACAATTTTGACAATCCTGGTAAAAAATTGGGCCAGAGCATTAATTTGTGTCCCTGTGTCAAAACCTGTGGCGTGAATTAAAGGTCCTACTGATAACATTTTGTCATGAACAAACAGTCATGTTTACATTCAGTGTTTCTCACCAAAACACATTGTATGTATCTCTGATGCTTAACAAGTGTTTGTTTCCCCTCATAATACATTTTTACATTCGCTTCCAGTGGTCAAAAACTCCACAGCGCGGGCGCCTGGGTAGCTCACCTGGTAGAGCGCACACCCATATACAGAGGCTCAGTCCTCGATGCAGTGGCTGCGGGTTCGGTTCTGACCTGCGGCCCTTTGCTGCATGTCATTCCCCCTCTCTCTCCCCTTTCATGTTTTCATCTGTCCTATCCAATAAAGGCCTAAAATGCCACAAAGAAACTCCCTTTAACATCTGTCCAATTGACTTTTCTGCTACTAAGGCTGCAGGACGTCAAAGTCGAACATTTTCAATTTGCTGTAACCCTGTGGTGTGTCCCGTTTTTGCAGATTGTAAGGTGGACCTGGCCTTCCTGATGGATGGGAGCTGGAGCATTGGGAAGAGGCGCTTTAAGATCCAGAAAGACTTCCTGTCTGAGGTGGCTCAGACCATCAACGTGGGTGTGGCTGGACCCATGATGGGTCTCATCCAATACGGGTAACCTCACAGTTCCTGTTTTGTCACTATGTACCATTTTTAGATAAGAAAACATAATGTGATTGCTTGTTGTTTTGCCTGAAGGGATGACCCTGTGACAGAGATCAGTCTGAAGTCTTACTCCAACTCCAGAGAGGTGAAGTCCGCCATAGAAAAGATTGCGCAGAAGGGAGGCCTCTCCAATGTAGGTGAGTGACCTGCTGTTAGCTGCCAGCTACTGTAAATGCCTACACACAAAAGTGTGAAAGTGAAAGGGATGCAATTATCGCATGGTTTACTAGCCAGGCACATTTTCACATGCAAGGATAGAATTAAATCTAAATCTGCTGCAAGACACTGTTAGTTAAATTATAGTCCTGCTTCTGAAAGCCATATTTTTCCCTCTGCTCTGACCAAAAAGCTTTTGGTTTTACCAGCCCCATTGGGGTCAGCTTTCAGAGGGCAAGTGCTGTTTTTCTGCTTTGATTGGTACGTCAGCATCATGCATCCACTGCCACATGTGTCTTTATGACTTGCTAAATTTTGCATTCGCATACAAATAGTGTTGTTTGTGTTTGCCCAGAAGTGCTCTCTAATCATACAACAGCGTGAGTGGTTGTAAAAGCCTCTATAGTCCCCAACAGAGGCTCTCCTGTTCTGCCATCGTTCAGACCACCAATAAGACTATGGCAGATTAAATGATGGGATATCACTATTTTTGTGATTATATACAATTAAGCAATGCTCAGAGACATGTGTGTATTTGTACACACATTTTTTTAGAAGGTTGCTTCCGCACATTGGTTAGGAAATAAATACATCTCCCCCAAAAAAATCTCAGGCCACTGAATGTACATAATGAGCACTTTCAAAAATATATTTTTTTTTTTCAATTGTCCTTTTGTTTCATTTCATACTCTACAGTCTATGTGTATTTTTGATTTATTTGTACTTTGTGAACAACAGATTGGTTCTTCTCTCGAATGCATTCCTGCCTTTCAACCACAGACTTGTATAGAAAGTGGATGTAGCATCATTTTAACCGTCTCCCTGCTGCCCCCTGGTGCACTAATAGGAAAGGCCCTCTCCTACATCAACAAGCACTACTTCAGCGATGTCAATGGCAACCGAGGCGGAGCTCCTAACGTGGCCGTGGTACTGGTGGACGGCTGGCCCACAGACAAGGTGGAGGAGGCGTCTCGGCTCGCTCGGGAGTCTGGCATCAACATATTCTTCGTCACCATCGAGGGCGCTGATGACAACGAGAAACAAAACCTGGTTGAGACTAACTTTGTTGACAAGGTGGGGTATCGTCACAGAGGTGTGTCAGTTTGAAACAAATTAGGGAGTGTTGAAATGAATCATTGCATCGATGCATCCCGATGCAAACCTGGACGATTCTGCATCGATGCAGTGAAAGACCATAATCGATTATTGCCTAAGGATGTTACCTGTTCATTTTCCGGTCGCTGCTTTTTTTTGTTCTTGCCTTTTGTCTGTTGTCTGCTGAGTTCAGGCTCCGCTACATTCAGGAAGTGTCTTTTTTAAGATCAGATACACTAAAAAGGGGAGTTCATACATATCAGACTGCTTGAATTTGCTGATGAAAACCATGTGTAGCAGTATATAATAAATTTGAGGAGGTGGCGCATCGTGATGCATCGTGATATCGAATCGATTCGAATCGTTGACAGGATAATCGTAATTGAATCGAGTCGTGACACCAGTGAAGATTCACACCCCTATCCTTCATCCCACAGGCTGTGTGTCGGACAAACGGCTTCTTCTCCCTGCCTGTGGCCAGCTGGTTTGCTCTGAGGAAGGCCGTGCAGCCCCTGGTGAAGAGAGTGTGTGACACAGACCGCCTGGTGTGCAGCAAAACCTGCCTCAATGCCAACGACATCGCCTTCGTCATCGACGGCTCCAGCAGCGTTGGAACCGGCAACTTCCGCACGGTGCTGCAGTTTGTGGCCAACATCACGCGGGAGTTTGAGATTTCTGACACGGACACACGGGTCGGAGCTGTGCAGTACACCTACGAGCAGAGGCTGGAGTTTGGCTTCGGCCAGTACAACAACAAGGCCGAGCTGCTGAACGCCATCAAACGCATCAACTACTGGAGCGGCGGGACCAGCACTGGTGCTGCCATCACCTACGCCGCAGAGCAGCTTTTCAGCAAATCCAAACCCAACAAACGCAAGATCATGATTGTCATTACAGATGGGCGCTCCTATGACGACGTCAGGGCGCCTGCACTGGCTGTCCATGGCCAAGGTTAGAGGTCAAGATTTTAGACATTTTAGGCAGATACGGTCAAGTCAAGCAGTGATTATGTCCTTGCAGTTATAAAACATTTTCAAAAAAAAAAATGCATAATCCCCCTAATTTTAGTTCTTTTTGGAGGGCGTAGGAAAGTTTTTTGCACACCTCTTTTGGTCGGGCAGGTGCGTAGGATGTGATCAAAAGTAGCAGATCAGAAGCTTAGAAGAGCTTCTTGTAGTTCTTTTTGGAGGAAAAAAAGGCCAGAATCAACAATATAATTTTACAAAAAGTAGGTTCCACCTGTGTGTGTCAGTCCACAGTGAGGTGTCATGCAGTTTGTGTTTGATGTGACAAACACATGTGAGGTCTGTGTGTGTAATCTGCTGTCCCTTCCTGTGATCTAGGTGTGATCGCCTACTCCATCGGCATTGCCTGGGCAGCCCAGGATGAGCTGGAGTACATCGCCACGGACCCAGACAAGGAGCACTCCTTCTTCGTTGATGATTTTGACAATCTCTACAAATTTGTACCCAAGATCATCCACAACATCTGCCAGGAGTTCAACTCCCAGCCCAGAAACTGAAGACAGGATGGGTGGAGGGGAGGTGTAGAGAGGGACATCTTGATCTTGGGCTGTTTTAACAGAAAACTGATGGTAAATTTACTCACTCTGTTGCCCAGATGGCCGCGCTGGATTGGCTGCAGCGCCCAATATTTGAACAGGGAGGGGTTTTGAATTTAGGTGAGGATTGTGGGTTTAGAAAAAACCAAATCTTAAAATAAAATGAATCAGCATTCGGTCCCAAATATGCAGATGGTGCTAGCGGTTTGCATTCAGATCATTCATGTCACAGTGACATACTGACATCTCATGTATACTGTGGTGCCAGTTGTTCTCTGTTGGTGCCATAAAGAGAACAGAGTATTCCTAATCCTTTAATTATCCTACTAATAAGTCACCCTTTATAAAGTGTTTATAAGTTGCAACAAATGGTTTTTATTAATGCTAATACCTCATTTCCTAATCAGTTAGATTCCATAAATCACAACACCATCTGGGTTGTGTAATATCGCCCTACAGTAGATCCTTCTCTGGCATTAAAGCTTATTTAGCTTTTTAGTCCACCTTGCAAACCTCTGCAATTGTCCTTCTGGAAAAGAGCATCTGGACCAAAATTCATTCATTATCAACTTTTCAGAGTTTACTAACTGCACATTTGATGGATTGAATTTGTAACTACAATCTTGCAAAAGCACACGACATGCTGGAGGAGCCAAAGGGGTTTCTGGCAACCCTGAAGTTAAAGTCCTCAAGTACAAGTCACAGGACCTTTACAAAGGGTTCCTTATTAGGAAGTGGTGCCAAACATAAAGCTACCTTACTGGGATATGGTGCTTGCAGAGAAATGTAGATTTAAAGCATGCCTAGCACTTCCTCTTATGGCTTAACATACTTCATTAACTTAATAATATGGTGCTTTTTTATACAATTCTCTGTTAAGAGGATATACCTTTGTAGAATTGGTGCATTTTAATCTTCCTAATAGGAGATTTTTGATAGTAGGGACATTGTTAAAGTTCCTCTCAAAGACTATGGTGCTGATATGGCTGTTGGTATGAGTGGTAGTTGAACTGAGGTTTGTGTGAAAGGCAAATCAACAACACAGAACAAAGAAGTGGACTTGTGTGTGAAAAGTGAGGAAAGAGGAGCTTGTATATCTTTGTACAGAGTGACGGCAGATCATAAATGTGCTTCCACGCAATTCATCTCTTTACTCGTTTTCTAACAGTGTGGTTGCTTCTGACATCGCAGGCATTTCTCAGTTTTGTTGAAAGAGTATTTATGATGTTCTTCCTGTTATATCCTGTTTGTACATATGCGTATTAAAAGCCTTTCGCTAATAATGTTCATAATTGATCAATATTTTTTTGCAATTTATAATAAAAGAAAATGAAGACAACTTAAAGTGGTGGTTTTCTCCTTCATTTTTGTTGATCCAATTTGTGTCAAAATCGCACCCTCTCTCCGAGTCTTAACTCAGTCGAATCTGAACATGCAGACGTTATACGCACATTTTTAAATTCAGAGTGACTTACACTTTTCAGGGATATATTATCTCTCATGTCCATAGCAAATGATTGTCCATACATCCACTTAGAAATCAGAGGAAAAAAGTCGCTCCTTATAATTCTAGAACTTGCCTGAGAATCATGTTTTTGTCAAATGACCAACATCAGCGACCAGTTAACATTTTACAGCAGTTTTTTATTTTGAACATACTTTCATATACAAACCAGTGACTGAGAAAATGGCTCATTTGAAGCTGTACTCTACATGTACAACATCTTGATTGATTTGTTGTTTTTTTACCCAGGATACTTTTGTCCTCATAGTTTACAGTAAACTGATTATTTGCAGGAGATTTCTCTTCCCTCAGTGTTGGATGGTGAACTCATTATTTCAAAGTAGTCCGACAGTACTGCACTCATTTCCTGCTAAACACTGGACTACTGTACATATCTGGACATGATACATCACATTGTAGTCAAGCATGTCCGCACAATTGGGGAAAACTACATACAGTACAAGCCATTCAATTCACACAAGAGCAAACTGGCCAAAATCAATTAGTTACTCCTAAAATGGACATCTAGAAGTTTGAATTATAATTATATAACCAAGATGGTTTACTTTGGACACATATGCTTGTAATCTTACTTCTGAAGTGTACAGTTACTTGAATCTAACAAACAGGCATTATATTTAATGGTCTGTATCACTCCACCAGTTTTGCCTTGAAATGCACAAAATTGATTCCCCAACCACACTTATCAAAAAGGAGCACTCAAACTCACGCTGCACAGTAAATTTTAAGACTGAATATATATTTTGTTTATTATAAGCATTTTTAATTTTACATCCAATGTTAAAATCGACAACATTGTGACAACCAGCTCCATTTCTCTGCCATCCCCTCCCTCCCTGTTTCCCAAAACTAGCTTGTTAAAATAACATTTTTAAGACCTTTTTAAAGCAAAGGCACATCTTTCAATACGTGTTTTTAAAAGGAAAATAAAGGCAGGCCAGCAAGCAGAGTCAGTCTGGGAAGCAGAGAAGAAGAAGTGAGAGGCTTCCTAGGACAGCTCCAGCGAGCCTTCAGTACTCCACATTTCTGGAACACAACACAAAACCTGACTTAGAGTAAAGGGCCCAGACCTGGTTTGTCTGAGAGGGAAGGTCGAGGACCAGAGGAATTTGGGATGAGCGTAAAGTCACAGGGGAAGAAGACCTCATTTCTCCACTCCACACTCTTTAACACTTGTCCTGAGCCTCCTAGCGACGGAGGTTAAGTATAAGTCTGTCTGAGAGGGGTGTGATGTGGCGGGGAACACCCAGGCCTGCCTGGATGGTAGATGGGGGACGAGAGATCAGTTCTCCTCCTGACTGTCCTCCCTGCCGACCCTCTTTATGGAGAGTCCTGGCCTGTTTGAGGCTAGCGGCTACATAGTCTACCAGTCCGACAGGAAACCAGTGGGCTGAGAGAGGTGGGGACTGGACCTATGCCTGAAGGTCCTCCCCCTCTTGTGTCTCTATTGGTCCCTGATCATGGGAGGCTGAGTCAGAGAGCCGGGCTGCAGGGAGAGACGCAGCTCCGTGTCATACGAACACTTTGGCGAGAGCGTCTGCCCCGGCGCTGGCGATGTAGCACTTAGATGGATGAAACGCCACATCGTGGATCGACTCCTCAAACTTCTTTCTGTGAGCCGTGAACTCCTGAATGCAGGTTTTACTGTCAAGGTTCCACAGACGGATTGAGCAGTCATGACCTACGGAGGACATAACGGGTTATATATAAGCAGTAGGGGAACAGCAATTCAGAAATGATTGTGATATCCGAAGGAAGTGCAATAAGCAACTCTGAACATTAACCAGTTTCTCCCAAAACTAAGATGATAAGACTTGCATTTGTGGCACATACTATGGCGTCTGGGGAAAGCTTATTTACCTTGATACTAAAAATGAGATGTCATAGAATGGCTTTACTTCAACATGTAAAAAAGTGGTAGTTTGTAGTAACAGTGTTCAGGAGAATAATGCACAAGTGAATCTAAAAATGGCTTTGGAACATTAAGTTGAAGACATCAGCCTTCATTTTGCCTATGGATGAGTGTAGTTACTGCTTACAACAGATCATACTGTACCAGTGTATGTCATAACAGGACTATAATTATCAGTGACTTTGTCGTTACACAGCAATTGTTGAGCAGAGACTTTTACATATCCACCTACACAATACACTCAGTCACTGCTGGGTTGGGTCTGAGGCAGCCAATCTATCAATGAACTAATGTATAAAGGGAAAACAGTTATGTTAGATAAAGCAAAAGGAGACACTGGTTAAGAGGTACTTACTGCCTGACATGAGATAAAGTCCGTTAGGGTCTACAGCTAAGCTTGTGACAGCATCCAGGTGAGCCACCATGGAGTGAATCAGCTTCCCGCTGTTGTTGTCAAAGAACTTGATGTGTCTGTCCTCCTGCGCAGTGATGGTGATGGGAAGAGTCGGGTGGCTGAGGACCTTATTGATCTGACAGGAAGTGCCTGGTTAAAAACAGATAAGCATATTATCAGACAGCACGCAGGAGCGAGAGTGGCAATTTAGATCAACAGTCAATCTGGATGAAATCTTTAGCAACTAAAAATCTGATCTGTGGAGATATTGAGCTGTATGTGTGGATGTTAGGCATCTTAACTTTAGCTTAACGCCAACTTAAATTTAAACATTTTTTAAGCAGTGTGGTAACACCCTGAGTCAGTCTGTACTTGATGCAAACATGAGTACTAGAAAAATACACTTAACATAGTTATGATATACACAGTTAAAAAGGTATAGTGGAGGATTTTCCCGAATTTTAAAAAAAAGAACCGCCCTCTCCACTTTTTGAAAAAAATGCACATGCACAACACCCTACCTGCTCCCGAGAGGGAACGCCTATTAAACGTGTGCACGAGAGAGCATGCACGAGCCTAGTTCTCCTCGTGCACGCTCTGTTTACAAGTTGCTGTCGGCATGGCTCTACAAGCCTACTTTCCAAAAGAAGATTTGCACTTTTTCCACTATGTCAGACGTGGAAATCTAAGTGGAAATCTATTTACAAGAAGCATCTCTATAGCTAACGTTAGCATGCTACAGGCCAAAAAATAAGCTATCGTCTAGCATCTAAGTTTTTTTTTTTTTTTTTTTTTGCTGGTGCGTTTAGAGCTTTCAAGAAGAGAGTCTTGTGGGATCTGATATTGACTACGAGCCCGTGCCCTGTTCATCCCGACCAAGATCCAGGAGGGGGGGTGCGCCTAGAGGCCGAGGGAGACGAGGTCGGGGCGGGGGCGCAAGAGCCAGCACCAGCCGAGAGCGGGGAGAAGGCAACCGTGAGAGCGGTCGGGCTAGAGGCCGCAGAAAGTGAAAACTACCTAGGGACGAGCACGTACGACGGCCTTACGTAAACATATCAGCAGAATGATTGACAACTAGGAGGACCAATAGTCTTGATGATCCACCTGGAAAAAGAAAATCCTCCACTATACCTTTAAGTGTAATGACTGTCACTGACATAACTGGCAGTGAACCAACTTGAAAAAAAAATAAAAAAAAATAAAGTAATGAACAGAAAACATTGTGTGCTAATGATTTACTTTCCTACAGCTGCCACTAGATGTTCCTTAAGAGCCATATTTTCTGACTCTACTTCAACATCATGATTGCATTCAACAAGTGTTAGTTATACAGTTATATAGTGCGTTTTATTAATCTTATCATTCTTGAAATCAATGGAGAATTTTACTGATCGGAGGTCTGGCAAACCTACCCGGCTCCAAATTGGACTCAAGATTGAGGACCAGCTGGCGGGTCTCCATGTTGAAGAGGCCAATCTCCCCGTTTGTGAAGGATGTGACCAGGTGGGCTGGTTCACTGCACACCAGGTCTACTGAGGAGGGAATTCCTAGCTCTTGTACACAGAAAAACAGAAAAATTTATGTTGACTATTCAATTAAAGCAACGATTGAGAAAGAAAAAAAGTCCGGATACAAGCATTAAGGCCTACGTTTGTCTTCGTTGAATACTGCGAGGGCGGGGGAGGTGGTGTTGGCGTCCCACAGTCTCACAGTCCCGTCTGCTGAGCAGGAGAGGAGGCGCTGGTGCGCGCTGCTGTACACCAAACCCCAAACTGAGTCAGTGTGTCCACACAACGCTCCACGCAGCATCACTGGGTCTGTCACAGAAAGCACAACACCATCACGGTCAGTTGCTGTGATCCAACTGGAAAATTCTCTGATTCAAACAAAACTGGTGGCGCTGTTACCGTAGGAGTCATAGGGGTCAATGTTGGGATTGGGGGTGTTCCAGCACTGTATAGTCCCGTCAACCCCTCCGCTGAAACACTGCTCCCCTGTACTGCTCATCACCACACTCAGTACAGCCCCCCTGTGGTTTAAATAATAATGAATTAGCAAAACACCTTGCCTAATGCTAAAACGGAAACATGTTTTTTTAATTTATGTTTTTACCTGTGGGCCCTGAAGGTGTAGATCGGTTCTACATCTAAAGATGCACTCCTGTGGAAAAACATTGTAATCGTTAATGTAACATACAAAATCAAACGGCAGTGCCGGCTTAATATATGTCGATGATTAGGTTCAAAATGATTGCCGTTGAATTGTACAAAGCCATAAATGGATGTAATATTTGCTGCTATACCAGTGATCAAGTTGCACATACTGTATGACTCTAAAGTAACTTCAGCCTCTTAAAATAAAATCCATCACATTACCACAGACTGTGAGTGGGCTGCAGAGTTGTGACTTGACATAACGAGTCTTGTGTCAGTTCGTCACATGGGGGACAGTTTCATGGAGCTGAATCATGTGACAGTTCAGCATCAAAGATGAGCTATGCTCCTTATGGGACTGTAATCAACAACAATAATGTTCACTCTGCTGCTACAGGTACACAGAGACTGAACCAAACACACTGCTGTCTGAGTATGAGTGTCTTTAACAGAGCCGATGAGGAAGGAATGGACAACTAATCAATACAACAGTAAATTTAAAGCTGTTCATTTTCCTCCTTTTAGCTGAGAGAAATGAAACCACCAGTAGGAATTGAAGGGAAATTGGTCCGGGTTGTGCTGGAATAGTGTTTGCAGGTATTTAACTTGTGTGAATACATTCTTACTTTTTGGCAGGAGCGGTCTTCTGCAGGTTCCACATCTTGAGCGTGTGGTCCTCTGAAGCAGTGACCAGGACGGGCTCCACAGGGTGAAAGGCCAGAGCTCGAATCCCATCAAAATGGCTCCGCAGAGTGAATTTGGGGTTCCATGTTTTTCTCATGGCATCCTTATTGTTGCCAATCTGAAAAGGAGACATCTAATCAGAAACTCAACATCCAAATATCAGTGTTATTACCTATAATCAGTAGTCTTAAAATGAGCCGCAGCGCCTTACTACTACTACTACTACTACTACTACTACTACTACGAGAGTTTAGTGTTTATTTGCACAAATAACAAAACAGTAAAACATAATACATTCATGGATAGAAAATGGAGTGAAACGTGAGATTAAATAACCCAAAAGGTAGTGTAATGTGTTTCTGTAACATTAGGGTGCATTGAGATACTGTAAATAACTTTGGTTTGGTGATTTAAAAATAGCCTGCTATCACACTAAAATCCGCCTTACGTTAGTATAGCCATTACTATTGTTGATGTGATCTCAAAAATAACTTCCAATATTACACATTCAAAGCAGCTTCCCTGACGCTGCCTGTAAAAAACGTTTGACACACGTTTTCAGCATATGTGATGTGACTTGGATTAGAGGAGGAAGGTGGGATGGCTGCTTATTTAAAAAGGCTCCAATGACAACTTGAAACAAAATAGTTTCCCCCATTGAAATGGTCCCATCGCTCTTAAAATCCATTCTGCCTCCTTCTACTCACATCGTATGCCAGACTGTCAGCCTCGTTTGCCACGGTGAGTCCAGCGAGCTCCCCCAGGCCCAGCTCGCTCTCCATGGCCTCGTCTGTGCCCATAATGAACGGCTTTCCTGAGCTGGGCGGGAAGGTCATCGCTTCAACTAGGGAAAGAACAAATAAATAAATATACAACCACTGACTATATGTTTTTTTATTTTCTATATGCTACCTTTCGTTGAATTATTTTAGGGAACACAACATGCCAAGCCCCTTGAGGGTTTTCTGGGTTTCCTTTGCATGCTTTTTTTTTTTTTTTTTTACTTAATTTTTCGTATATGTAACACTGTTGTTGTTTTTTTACGTGTGCTAAATAAATAAAATCAAATCAAAAACTAAATCAAACTGTGGACACAGTTAGCCAGAGATGAACGGAATTTAAGCCAGTCTAACATTGTTGCCTAGGGACTACGGGCAGAAAATAGCAAAAACCTGTTGCAATACATCTCTCCCTGTTCTTATACAAGGTAAATGTTTAATTGTACACTGTCTATGTTTAAATAAAGAAAATTACAACACTTAAATCGCTACAATCTACTGCTGTCTTTGCTCATGCACCTTCGTCTGGTCGGTTCCCTTCGTGCTCGTTGAACCGGACTGCGCTGGGCCGGGATTGGGGAGGTGGAGGCTGCATGTGGGACAAGTCCTCCGCATCTCTTAGGTTAGCCAGCATGTCCTGCAGCTTGGACCGGTTTGGCCCTGTTTGACAAGTCAGGTCAACAGTGTTACTGAACTGACACACAGTGATGGAGAGCGGAGAGAGGGGGAAAAAAAGAGGCAAAAAGAACCAAACAATATCATATTTTATTTAAGAGCTTTGAGTACAAGCTGAAAAAGAGAACACAGAATGAATATAGAAGAAAGGCAGTACTGAAAGAGAAGAACATAAATTAATAAATTAAAGTATGTAAAAGAAGAGAAAATGGGAAGTAAGTCAGCACCAGAGTCCTTGTTAGATGAATTGAAGAGGTACAAAAAGGGTTGAGATACTGTATGTTTATCTCCAAGTGTGGGCTGTGTGGAGAGAGTAATACAACATAAAGATGGATTTTGTGATGTCTCAGCCCAGGCAGAATCATTTAGTGAACCAAGTATGGGCATTTATTTTATGATTACAAGCATTTTAACACATGTGGAGCCTTAGAATCTAACCCTGGTGCAAATACAGTATACCAACTGTACAAAAAAAAAACTGCCCAAAAAATTATGATCTTCTCCACATAGCCACAAAAGTGATAAAAATACAGACACCGTATGAAGATCAAAAAATAGATTTCTGTTTAAACCAGAGCCAAGTGTATAAAAAGTGGTGCTGCAATCGAATAAAAAAAGAAAGTGAGATGACCTGAGTTCTTGATCTCATGACTCAATCATAGTAATAATAATAATAAAAAAAACAAAAACAGCAGCAGCAATGCAGAGCTTGGGCCTCGCAAATGTAAAATCTAAGAGCTCTCCGCCACTGAATGAGGCTGCATCTGAAGTGGGCTGTTACTCTGAGAGCAGTAGTTTTCAGCTCAAAGAGTCGCTTTACTGAGTCACTGAAAAAAGCTGAAAAACAGCAGCAAAATGACTGTAGTATCAACATGGCTGACAGATGATGACGATGATGTTGAAGATGGTGGTAATTATGTTATGACTGGCGCTAGCCCAGATGGGACAGAGATGGACGTGTCATCATCTTGATATTTGACAGTGTGGACAAGAAGATGACGTGAATATGATTTAAAATATTTAAACGGGACAGAAATACATGCATCAAGCATTACAGTTTTTTGGGGGTAGGAAAATAAAAGTGGCAGATTTTGTACACGTGTACAGTACATTCAAAAGAAGACAGAAGAGACATTCAGTATGAAATGATAGACAAATGGACAGAGCAATATCAAGTAGAAGGCATAATAAGGAGCAGCTGAAAAAGGAGATGAGAAAAAAAACAGCCAAGACGTTTTGTTTCTGAATTGAGGCGTTTTGGCTGAACTCAAGAAAGTCAGGCTTTAAAGAGAGAGGAGCAGGAGGGAGGCAGCAACGCCTGACGGGACTTACTCTTCACCCCCTTTTTCCCCTTGCGCTCCTTTCTGTACTGCTCCTTGAGTTTGGTTATCAGGCCCGGGTCCACGTCCCAGGCCTCAGAAATGGGACCTTGCTCGTCCTTCTCTACACAGGGGGAACAAAACCACGCCGAGAGAGAGTTGAGTAAACTGCTCTGGTCGAGGCCTGAGTGGCCTGGCAGGGTGGACAAAGTGCAGAGACCTCTCTCAGACTCTCCTGGAGGTTCCTAAGCCTCCAGAAGAGTAGTAGGCCTTTGAGACCTGTGATGAGAATCTTTTCTAGTACTAATACCACCTCAGTAATTTCTAATTAGATATCTTTTTAGGATTTCTTTTCTATTGAAAGACATGTGTGTGGTGGGAGGAAAGTTAATGCCGTGCAGGGAATTCTTTCATTTGAACATTTCTGAGTCATGACAAATGTAATCATAAAATCCTCAATGCGTGATCTTTGTGATAATCAAAATGTTGTATATACACAACTCAAATACTGAAACCCATGTTCGAATACAAAGAAACACCTCAGCATGACATTAAGCCCATTTTTCTTTATTAAGGAGCGGGGAGACTAAAAGCGAATCAGGTTGATTTGACGACACACAGGAGTGGAAGAGACATTGTGGTCACAGGCTGGCTATGGGAACACACAGTGGAAGAGATCACAAACTATGGGTTAAACAGAATAACATCCAAATATCATGATTTATGACCACAGCGTGATATATGAATGACGAGTACTCCATGAACAATTACCAAACTATGAGAAAAAGTCAAATTCAGAGAAGCAGGCACTTTGTAAGATTACAGCATTCAAATAGTATTAGTGATATTTCCAGTGCCTCTGAAACAAGTGTATTATATTTGTAGATTAAAAAGAAACAAGCCCATCACTGTGCAAGAGAAAATAAATAAAAATGTTGATATTACAGACACTATAACCGTTTCTGTAGTGTCGAGCTAGTGACTGATCCATGACTCACCCCAGTCTGTGCCGTCCCCGTTGCCTCTGGACTCCGGCGAGGTGTCCATCTCGTCGGGGCTGGACAGGAAGTCAAAGCCCTTCAATGCCTCTTCTGTGTCAGGATCCTCACTGGTGTCCATACTGGCCGGCGTCGTTGACGACGGGGGCTTCTTCCTCAGGATCTGGGTAAAATATTGAGGGCCATTATTATATTATACCACAGCGACAACTTCTACTTAACTTTGTGTGATTGCAGAAGATGAGGGCAGACTGCTTTCTTACCGTCCTGGATTCCACATTAGTCCGGTCCCTCCCGTCGATATCCTCTTCATCATCTTCATCGCTGAAATCAGCTGCTGCATTCTCAATGAACTTGAAGGCCTCCAGTACAGCACTAGTGTCAGAGAGCTCAGCTTTCCTGTGGAGGAACAATGATGCACATCAGAATATTATGCTACAGTATCAATAAAAAGCAGTAGTATCTGTACCGATTCACCCCGTCACTCATGTAGCAAACTGGTGTGTGTTGCCATTTAAGGCCACTTAAATTTTGGGCTGTTCGAGACAAAAGTTCACAACAATCAAAAATGGACTTTCAGAAAAGAGCACTGATGGTTGATTAAGAGCTTCGGTAACCAAAGACTTCACATTCTCCTCCTCTGAGATTTTTTGATTCATAGAAGTGCCAGCGCTTCACCAGACATTTAATCTGATATGCCTAAAAAATAATAATACTATAACGTCTTTGTATTAGACCCGTGCCACACAGCGATACATGCAATGAACTTGTAATACTGTCGCTCAGTCTATAGATAGATTTAGAGGACACTACTTACCCTCTGGTGCCCATGCCCTTTGCTGATGTGTCCGTCCCATTGACCAAAGGCTCAGTACTGGTTCGTTCCCCTGTCCTCCCGCCTCCATCCCCGGCTAGTCCTAGCAGCGCTCGGACCCGCTGGGACTTTACATCTAAGATGGTGTCTGTGTAGCCCACCTCCTGCAGGTACCTGGAACGAGTTTAATTAACTCAAACCTGGTTGCAAGTGGTCGAACCCAATTTAAAAGTGTCACTTATTGCGAAATGAATACAAACGTATGTGTAGTGTAATATAGAGGAAGTTTGGATGAGAAGATGCAGAAAGAGACATTATTAATGCTGCGAAGGCCAATTAAATGAACTCTTATTTACACTACATTTACTACAAACACTTCAACATGATCAGATATGAGGAAGAGTTGAGTACTTTTTGTTACTGTCAAAAGTGCCATGTCCTCTGGCAGTTGTCTAGTCGATGTATCAGCTCTGCTGAGGCAAGAAAAGCTACTCATCAAATATTACACCTACCCTATAGATATGCAGAAGAAGCTCTAGCAATTTGAGCGAGCGACTGACTGACTGAAAGGGAGGGGTGTCTTAGCACATTATTGATCTGTCCCTTGACACAGAGTCCAGAATAAATTGGCTGCCAGATGATGTGTGACGCTACCCGATGGTGTCTGGGATAAAGGCTGGAGCCTGGTTTATTTACACAGACGGACTGTAGAGTGGCATGACATGATAACCAAACTTCCCTGAGCCTGCAGGCTACACCAGAGCAAAGAAAACACAGAGCAGGTAATGACTGCTGCTGCCCATGTGAGGGAGCTCTTCCCCACAAATGTTTTGGGCCATGGCACGTACGGCACAGTAGTATACTTCATAGAAGAAATGTAGAAATGTAACTAGGGGCCTGGTATCTCAATACAGTTAATTCTAGTGCAGCAATTTAGTTTTCTGGGTTAGAGAATGTCACAGAAGGATTAAAGCATGTGCACTTACTGTCTGAGGAGCTGACGGCCCTGTTTCCAGGACAGCTGATTGTTGAGCGATCCAGAAGACTCATTCTCGTTGGCCTCATCTGCAGGAGAAGAGGACACAAATCAGGGCTCCACAAACAGCACAGCCTCTGACATTATTTCCACTCTGTAAACACGACCAGAACATTCCTGCATCACAGCACCCTGGCAACTACACACATTCGGCGCTTAGTTGCTTTCAACAAGTCCACAGTAGATTAGAGTTAAATGGAAAAGGGTATTGCTTCTCTTTAAATTGTGCGAGTGAAAAAAAAAAAAAAAAAAAAAAAGAAATTCTTGAAAACAGCCGTGGCCGAGAGTGTAATTAGTATTTACGCTCTCCAACCCAATCACCTTTCTGTTCATGGTTGAATTTGGACCAAGTTATCATTAGTCAACATGTGTAACTGTAATAGCTAGCCTCTATTCATTTACATACCAGTAGGTACTTATTCCCCTATGAAAACTGTGTACACAACAGCACTAGCAGTAAAAACAGAAAGATTTAGCAATGGATTGTTCTCGATGCTACAACACAAACATTTGATATTTAATGATGCATTCCGACACCTTCAAAATGGCTGGCTCCAACTACGTCCCATGACATGCTGGAAAGAGCACTGAAGTGTGTCTGTGCCTGCAGCATCCAGAACAACACCCACTCTTTATGACTGTCTACGGCTCTGACAAAACAAGAAACGATGGGATTCAAAGCTCACTTTGATATTCAACAAAGTCAGCACTCTGCTCGCGAGTCAGATGGGAATTTTACATGGGACAGAGAGACGTGTTAATAAGGTGTGTGTGTGTGTGTGTGTGTGTGTGTGTGTGTGTGTGTGTGTGTGTGTGTGTGTGTGTGTGTGTGTGTGTGTGTGTGTCGGTCGAGGAGGTTGATTTGGCAGGGCAGGATGAGAGTGCCTCAAAAAGTGGGTCATGCCTAATTCAGGCGGGTGAGGAGCGGGCAGGTGCACCGCCGTATGAACAACACCTCCCACTCCTCGTCTCCCCCTCTTCCACATACAGTAACACCTCTCCCATTCACCTCCCCCCCATTCATCAACACTTCAAGGGCTCGGGTGCTTTGAACAGCCCTCATGAATAGAGATGAGGAAATGTCCCAATCTAACTTAATGATGGCAGAGGACTTGAACATGAGAGGCCATTTAAAGAACAATAATATAACATAGAACAGGTAGTGCACTGATACCAGAGTGATACTGAGGTAAAACTAGGTACTGTACTGTAAAGGGTGAACACTTAAAAGTGCGAGAAACATTTGAGAAGATTTGAGGGGATAAAGTAGTTTGAGCTTCATGTAGGCTGTGTGCATTCTTCTCACTTGCATCTGGAGGTATTAAGCCAGGCAAAGAGTTTTGCATTTATATTTTTGAGTTTTTAAGATATCTGTTGAAGAGCATTGTGCTCACAATGTCCAATATGTAGCCCTCCTGGAGCCTTTTAAATAGCTTGTTGTCATTGAATGGTAGTTGAATGTTCAAATTTCCAATATTTCTAAGCTCTTAAGAATTTCTAATTTTTGCACTGGGAGCTTTTATTGTATCGATTAAATAGTCAAAAGAGGCTTTCAGAATTTCCTACAGAGCAAGGTGGTGTCCTTAAATTAGCAAAAGCCCCACAGAGATTCAGTTTACTGAATCTATGAGAAAAAGAGGGCAGTGAATTGTCTTTTCTGCAGCAAATTGAAAAGCTGAAAATAGATGTTTTCTGTTGATTGGCAATCATTATTCAACTAATTGTTTTAGCTCCATTTTCAAAAAACAATATTATCTTTCTTGAGGAAATGATGTCAATTTATTTTAGGATAACCCACAGAACATACCATTAACAGCTTTTCTGCAGCTTTAATAACTATTGACAGCTCTGTGGATTATGTAGAATAACAGGGACACCGTTTCTGGAAAAGATTGCTGTTGAAGTTTTTTTTAAATGCTAATTTTCAATGTTTGGAGCACCACATATTTGGCTAGAGACAGAAATATCCAAGGAGGATATCCCCAAACCTGGGCAAATAAAACCAGAACTAGTTGCATGGCTGCGTGACTAGATACCACTAAAGGCAAATGAAAAAAAGTTATTTGGGTGAACCAACACAATATAAAAAGGTAAATGTAAATGTACTGTATTTATACATAGTACAGGAACCATTCACCATTCACACATTCACACGCCGAGGCCACGTCTGCCGTACAGGGCGCCACTAGCTCATCAGCAGGCAACTAGGGGTTCAGTGTCTTGCCCAAGGACACTTCGCCACATCCGCCCCCAGGTGAGGTGAGCATTTACAGATGTCTTTGTCACATGTTAAAGTGAAGAATGATATTTCAAAATGTTTCTGTCTTACAAGTACCATCATGAACGCTTTCAATCTATAATATTTTTAAATCAACTTGATCACATTTGTTGTACACTGCCTCTTTAAGCAGCTCTATATTTGTTCAGTACATCCGTAACAACAATGGCACTCTGCATTCAGGAAAGAGAGAAAAGCTATTGAGGCAAACAAGATTCTACATGAATGCGGCCTTCGCATGCGTAGCAGTCCTGTCACTTGAGGTATGTGAATTCAACAATCACAGTGATTTAGTATGAAGAGTGGAGATGGCCGTTTGAGCCACCACAGACTTACCAGAGTCGTAGCTCGGAGGCTTCATGTCACCTTGATTTAACTCTGTCCCATATTTTAACTTGTGGTACTTTGCTCTGGAAAAAGAAAAAAGAAAAAGGGGAGGCGGACAAATAAGCAAACAGGTCTGATCAAAAAGGTCTGTGAAGAAGCTATTTAAAAAATCCATTATGCATGGCATCTGCATAAGCTTTGAAAGTAATCCCAACACCAACTAGCTCTACTCTTCACAAACACGTTCGCTTGTGTTTCACATTTTTACAACATAGCATTATGTATCATGATACAGGAAACAGGGCTCCAAGTTGACATTCAAATTGCTATTTTTGTCAGAATTGTTTTTTAAGACATCACATTTTCTACCATAGAAGACCAGCAAATATTCATATTGCATTCTTGCCCCCCCCCCCACACACAAAAATGACTTTAAAAAAGAGTTAATTTTCTATTAATTAAATTACTAATTGTTTCAGCCGTCTTTGCAATTGTATGCAAAATCACATATATGATGCATGCAATATACATGTATCAGACTCTTCACACATGTATATAAAAAAAATAAAAATAAAAAATAAATAAAAGAAATACACATATAATCACAATATGATTCCATGGAAAGGCGATTCACAAAAACAAGAAAAATCACCGGCATTTAGAAACAGATATAAAATGGCATACAACATATAGAAAAAGGCGATTTCGGGCCTTTGCAATACTGAGATTTCTTCCAATGATGAGAGGAATTAAGAGTCAATACAAGGAGAGCTCCCTGTGATCCAGAGGAAGCAACCCCCATGATCAAATTCATTTGAAATTGGGTACATCCCACTTTCAGAAAGCCATTTCTGACATAGCTTTCAGATACCCTCGGAGACATGACTTGTTGCTTAGCAACCAGGGAAAGTGGTAGTAATTCTGGGTTAAGTGTTGCTCCTGAGGCAGAGTCTGCGATGATCTCACTGGAGAAAAGTAGATAAATATACACTACAAATAGCCAGAGGACAATTCAAATCAAATCAAATGATGATGTTCCTCAGAGCACAGATTGGCAAAACATAACTAACCTCTGAGCTGACTGGATGAACAAAGTTGGGCCAAGATGTCAGTCTGTAACCTGTGATGAATGTTGATGACACACACTTTTTTTTCAGCAATTACCTTGGTGATTTTGTGTTATCATCGATGGGAATGATGGCCAAAACTACAAAATTATGAGCCAGCTTGTAAAAAACTGGAATTATCCTTTAAATTGATTGAGTTGACCCTGGGCTTTCATTGATATAAACACTGGACTAAATGCTTTACACATACATACGATTTTGTACAAGTCTACTGCTTCAGAGCCTGTTTGAATGACATACTCGATGGCTTAAAGTCACATTAATAGAGGCGTGTAACATGTTGAAATCACCAATATATCTCTGTTCCAGAGTGCAGCCATGCGTCAAGGAGCAAGGGAAATGCAAAGTGTATCACCACAGCTATCGCAGGGACCTTTTGTGTGACGGTGACGGGCTCATGCACATGCGAATAAGAACAATGTAATTCTTCTGGTTTACTGGAGAAAGAAAGCTGCGACGGTGACCTCGTCTTGGGTGGTGAAAGAATTCCTCTCTCCTTCTTTCCTGTCTCGTCCTTCTACTAAGGACGCAGCAGAGTCATCAGCATCTGACAGCAAATTAAGCCTTCATGCCAACACATGCTCATGTCCAGAGACATCACACCAGCTGGACTCAAGAGGGGCAACACTCTCGCGCCAACACTGCCTCTGCTGACAACAGCTGAGACATCAGACTGGTACGCTTTTACACATTATCACAACATGTGGAGAGAGCTGCACTCTGGAGTGTACTAGCTCTGTGCAGGTGCAGCAGATGTTGATTTGTTGACCAGAGGGAATCTCACACTGCCATGTTCTCCTTTTCCATATTTCTCAGAAGCAGAAATGTATTCTTGGGAGCATGCAAAACATGGAAACACTGCAGCTGAGATGTTTGTGTGTATTGTGGGTGGGCTGAGGCAGCAGTGGGTGGTAAGGAACTCACCTCTCTTGCTTCAGTGCGTACTCCAGCATTTTGATCCTCCTCACAAGGTCTTTCTTCAAGTTCTCTTGGCCTTTCCTCTCCCCCTGCAGGAAGGCGATTTGGGCCTGAAAACACAAAAATAGGATTGTCAGGTCACATTTTAAAGTAGTAAAAGTTGCTTTTATAAATAGAATTAATATTTTGGCATCTTAGATATGAGCTAGCTAGCAACAAAGACTCGACTTCAAAGACAACCTTCATGAGGCAGCATCTGAGAACAACTACTTCTGTCAAGATAGAAATAGGAAGATGTCAAATCAATATACGTGGCATGATGGGGGAAAAAAGCCAATCTGTACTATTCTATTTTAATCTAACCTACTCACTCCCCCACACACCAACCGTCCCCCCTCCCTTCTCTAAAATCCCTTCCCTCTGCACAACACTGTCTCTCTTCAGTAACAGGCAGCAGCTGTTGACGCACTCAGTCTGAGTCAGCATTACATTACATTGAATAGCTGGGTACCACACAAACATGCATGTCTGTGTGCACACACTTTAATGAGAGTAGTAGAGGTGAACTGGGCAGAACACACATTGGGCAAAACTGTATTCATCTTACAGCAGAACCAGACATTTATACCATTGTAATCATCACAATATATTCAGCCTTTCAAATGGGAAAAAAAGATAAAGATAAAATCACACTGTAAGTCTAAAGGGTATCTAAGCTAAGTTAGTTAGTTTCAGGCAGGACTGCTTTGATCTGGTGTTACTATTAGGGGTTGGAATCATTGGCAATCTCACATTCAATTTGATTCAGAATCGATTTCAGATTCCAAACAATTCTTGAATCAATAAAAAGAAAAGAGGGCATTATATGTTGGCTTTTATCACAGGGCACTGTGTACCAAACCATTGAGTCGCTCAAAGTGGCGCTATGCAGTTTTGGCCATTTCGCTTTTTCTCTATAGAGCTCCCCCTACAGCTTGGGAATAGATATTTGGCAGCTCCTATGTTTACTTGTGTCTGACTCCTCGCTCGGTCAGTCTGCCGTTTCCTCTTTCTCTGTTCCTCCGACAATGCTTTCCTAGCTTTCTGCTTCTTTTTGGCCGGCTCAGCCATGACGATAGTGTGAAAAACTCCTTGTTAGCCGGTTCCTGAATGGGCGTATGTGTGCAGTGCCGTAAAGCAATTTGTTACATCGCGAGACTTGATAGCACTTCCTGACGCTGAGGCCGAAAGTTGCAAGGGTGGTTTTTCCGCGCTAGGGGGGAGCGAGACGACCACCATTCAACTTGAAAAAAGTCATAACCATTCCAATGACTCCGAAGCTGTTCAGTTAAGGTAAATTAAGCTAAAAAAAGCTGCATAGTTTCCATTTAAGGCTGCGCTGTTTACAGAAAGGAGGATAAGTGTGCGGTTGTTTTCATTTCGCCACTTTATCAAAATGACACTCTTCTTTAGAGTCCATCAGGTGTTGAAATCACCAGGAAGACAATAACCTGTAGTACCTCTGTAGTTAGGAGAAAATAACAATAATTTGAGTGCAATGTTTATTTTGAATTAACACAAATGGAAAACAATGCCTGAAACAAGGAGCGGCAATGCGATGGTAGATCTATTGCAAACAAGGATGGAAAAGGTAGCCTTCAACTGTTTAACTTCAATAAGAGAATACAAGTTTTCCCTTGGGAATGATTCAAATTCTAAAACCACACATTTAACTTCGTAGGGGAATGAATATTGACTTGATTTTGTTGTTACTCTGAACCAGAGGATGGTGCGAGCTTGAGTGGGTTGGATCACAGTTTCACACGGATAGCAAGCAGCGCTGCTGCTGCCTGCAATAATGAGTCATGAGAGCACTTCAATCTGCCTCGTATTAATAACAGTGTTTCTTACCATCCACAGTTCTCCATAGAGGAACTCATAGAAAACCTGCCTGTTACAGTGCACTAAGGATTTAGGGTACTGGTTTTCAGTTTGACAGCGTAAACAGCACTGGGTTTAGTTGGCACCAGTCACATGCAGTCTGCATAGATGTCAACAATTGATGCTCTTGAAAGCTGTGTCAGCACAGCACACACATCATTCTACCCATTACCTCTACACAGTCTCCAATTTCTTACTCACTCTATTTTATGTGCATCTACCCTTAGCTGGCTAATGCATTCAGGATTGTTAACAATGTTTAGAATGCATCAGACTTTTCACATCCTTAAACCAGTATCAGTGAGGGTTAAAACAGAAAGCCAAAACAAGAAAGTGAAAATGCCTCTGGTGCATGTATAAGCTCAGTTACAGTAACATGGAGCAGAAATAGAAAAAATACTAGCAAAGTCTGAGTAGTCATAGAAGAGTGGGTAAGCCATTCATTTTTTAACTAATAAAAGACATTGATTTGTAGACGGATAAAAACAAAGCTTTTTGGATATGACAGGAGTAAAAAAAGATGAACTTGCTTATATTCAATAAAGCAGGTATCACTTTGTGTGTCTTCGGAGGATGGAAGAGGAGGCACATAAAAAGGGGCAAAAATAAGGCATACAGTATGGAAAATTTTCAGTTTGGATTGGGCCAGACTGCGTGGATCCCAAAATAACTAACTCTGGCTAAAGTGGCTCCAATCCAAATATCAGTGTGGACCACTGCCTTGGGGCATTAACACTGCATCACATGCAACTGGGCTGCACAAGCTACAACTCTTCATTAGGCTAATTGCAGAGCTTTTTTCCATTAAAGATCTCTTGATGTCCAGCTGAACACAGTCAATCTGTATGGCTTGAATGCTGAGCAGAAAGGCAAAGAACAATAGATAAAATACCAACAGAAAAGTGCCATCATTATTTCAAAACACCTCACGTATTTCACCAATGACCACACATTAAAGTCCTCAAGAATGTCAGATGACAAACTATAAGAACAGCTTAATAGGTTAATTTAGACGCAAATGGGAAACAAAGTGTCTCGGACTGAGCCATACAACACCATTCCTTTCGTGCTCGTGCAAAGTACAAGGGATAGGCCACGGATGTATAAACAGAAAGGCAGTGAGAGGGACGGTAAACATGGCACATGCTAACGTTCTGAAGGAGCACTGGCGGGAGGGGTGTGTTTATTTGGGTGTTGAGTTCAAATATCAACAATCTTTCTTGTGAATCGCAGACTCCACCTTTAATACATAACCTCACATGTCAAAAATGGAGATTGCACACTGTGGATGAAAATGTACATCTGCGTTGACTGATATATAGGCCTGTCACGATAACAACATTTTGCTGGACGATAAATTGGCCCAGAAATTATTGCGATAAACGATAATAATATTGTTCTGAGAACACTTTCTTCTAATATAATTAAAATGGCATAATAACGCAGGTACACCTTTTCAAAGATCAATCAACTTTTATTTCTAAAGAATATTTAACACTGCAACTGGAAGACATTTTAAATATCCACAATATGTCTGACTACAGACTCTGTACTACATTTACCGATTATTTATTAAACTAACACTAAATATTAAATTTAAATAATATGTATTTAATAAATTATATCTATGTGGATATATCTGCCACATGGCAAGTAAATGTTTGTACCAAAATAGGTCTGTTTTTCAGTCTTCATTTTGGTGAAGGTGCAGCTACTTTCTTCTGCTGTCTGCAGGTCGAAGCTTCGCGGGGGCGGCCGACACACACACACACACACACACACACACACACACACACACACACACACACACACACACACACACACACACACACACACACACACACACACACACACACACACACACACACACACACACACACACACACACACACACACAAGCGTTTTCTGTCTCTCTCCGCCAGGATAGTCCTGCCTCCCCACAAAAAGAAAGAGAAAGAGAAAGAGAAAGAGAAAGAGAAAAACGAGCATGCAAATGTAAATTATCGTGGCTGGAAAGATTATCGAGCTCATTTTTTTTTTAATCGTGCGATTAATTGATTTATTGACTATCGCGACAAGCCTACTGATATAGCGAGTGACCATTCACTTCCTTATCCACATGAAGCGCTGGCCCAGGGACCCCTGGCGTCCTGCGGTGCCAGAGATAGAGAAGAGTGCAGCTCTGTGAATCTCTGGCTCGCCATCTCTCCTCCATCAAACATTAACCTTGGGAGAAATGCAATGAGTCAACTAGGGCCATAAAGAGACACAGGAAGCATTTAATTCCCGGCCTCACACTGCCTGCATTATTGGGCTGCTGTATAAGGGTTTCTTAGTCTGTCTGAGTAAGAGACATGAAGAACGGGGCATCCATCTAGAGCGCAGGCCTTTTCAGAGACAGGAAAAGGAGGCAGAAGAGATAGGCTAATAGCTAGGGAGGAAAATAAACACTGCCCACTGCCTAAATTCTGGTAAACTAAGCCAAGAAAGTTGGTCACAATACCTTCTGCTTTGGCATAAAGTCAATCCTAGTTTGGATGTACATTTTCTACTCTTAATTAATTAATTAATTAATTAATTAAATCAATAAAACGAGAATAAATGGACTGACAGCAGCTTCCAGTCCTACTGGAGACACATTTGAAGACGGCACATATACGCATAAAACTGCAAAAACAAAGTTAACATGTAGATCATTTAATCTCACATTGTTTGCAGTGGATTACACAGACAGTAACAAGAGGAAAACAATTCCACCCAATTTGACATCTTCTTTTCAACTTCATTTGCAGTCAATGTATGTATGATGACTATAAATGATATCCCCTCTATTTATAGAAAATACCATGAAGTCTGAGATTTGTGAATTCCAGACATGTTTTCTTCCAGACTTGTTCATTGAGTCATTGCCAAAGACATTCATTCCACAATGAGGCCATTTAATCTAGACAGAGTGAACACACTAAAAAATCCAGTACATCTCAGTAGTGACAAGACTGCGCTCACTCCATTTGTAAAAGAAATGCAGTGGATACTCATACAACCTCAGGGCTGACACGCTAACAAAATGGTCACACATGAAAGCCCCGTGGCCGCTGTGAGAGCTGAAGAAGGGAGAGGGGCTGGAGTAAATCTCACATTTACAATGCAAACAACCTTTCTTTCAGTGAACACCGCATTTACGCTCACAGATACCTCAAACCAATGAGCACCATGATGGCCGACCTGATGGCCAGCCAAGTACATTCCACACATGCCATTACACTAGTAGCAAGATTAAAAAAACTGAAGCAAGACAGAGGTGCTGGGGACTTGTTATTGGTCCGATAGTGTTGACTGAAACAAAAAAAAGAGTTGCCTGCATGTACGATCAACGGCCAAAACAATCCCACTTTTGGTTTGTAGCTATAAACTATAAACCTAAACCCTGCAATCAAATACAAAAAACATTTCACAACTAATATTACACAGCCTATTGCATGAACAGTCATATTACAGACTTCTGTAAATTTTAGAACCTTTAAAAGATTTTAGAGGAACCTGAACACAATGCCACAATGCCAATGACCTGCAGATACCCTGGATATAGATTTCTTTTTGGCAAATCCAGCAAATAAAATACCTGACAAGTCAACGTTCATTATGTGCATCGATGATCACAATGGTCTAAATAAATAAAATAAAGACGAGGTAGGGCAATATTTCTGATGACTGATATACTTAAAATTGTCTGACCGCATACATCATTATTCTACCCACTCTCATTTGCAATGGACTGATGTCTGACTATAATGACTGCTTTCTAAAATGAAGGTCACGTTCAGGTGGATTATTCTTTTACATTCCTAAAGCAGCTTCAGTAACTACTAGCTACAGTTTCACTTCCAGCTGTCTCCTCACCTCCTCCTCTGCTCAAGATGGAGAGGGTCATTCGAGTCTCGGCACTAAAACTGGTCGTCTTCCCAAAACCCCATTCTGTCTCGGAGACCACCTGTAAAAAAGGCTACATACTGACTGTATGTACACGTGTTACGCAACCATCTGACTGACTGTTGGGTGTGGGAATCAAACAAACTGCTTAGCTTAATCCACTGCTCCAGTTTACTCCTTGTGTGCCACAGAAGCGGTTGAGTTATATTGTAAAATACTGGAGGACCTGTGATAGTGGCTGGAGCTCACCCACCCCTTCACAATGCAGACACTGCACATCAATCCAACCCGCTCATGGCCCCGGCACAGATTCAGGATTGCTCTGAGGGTCAGGGTGAGACAGTGAGCTGCTCGAACTGGGATTTCATAAAGATTTCTGTTCAGTTATCTGGACTGAGCCAAACTGTGCCTTTCACCTCTAATATAATTAAACAAAAAAGGGAATCCTGACACTGCCAGAGATTGCTCACCATCCATCTTCTCTCTTTTACTAAACCTTCAGAGACACAGATTTGTGGTTTTCATCTCATCACGAGTTTCCACTTGAGCTTCATTTTACACTTTGCTGTCACACAGCTTGCGTCAAGTTGACACTGCAGTGCTACTTTACACAGGGTGCAAGCAAAGGCAGTATGTTAGGCTTCTTGAGGACAAGGGTGATGCATCCCGAGTTGCTGCATTAATATTACATAAGGTGCTTGGCGCACATTTACATGCTCACATGCTGTGTGCAGGCAAAGAGCTATGTTTTTCAACATCAGCATTTTCTCTGACAAATAGGTTGTGTGACTGTAAGGTGTGGTCCTGACACAACCATGTTGAAAACAACATTTACAGCAGCTTCGCAATCTAGAGTAAAGATGCACCGTAGAGCGAAGATTTAAAATGGGGACAAATTATTCAACAAAAGAAGAATACATACTTTATTGATCCCCCAAGGGAAAAGTACAGACTCTGGTGTCCTGTTACTAACTGCATCAGAAACCAAGAGCATTTATATAGTTTATCAAGAGAGTGAACATATACTTATGTGGGCAAGTATCTCAGACAGAAGTAGTAAAGTGCTCTTTATAAGAATATGAATTGACAGAAATAGGACAAGCGCAGACAAAGACTCATTTTTCCCAAATAAAAGCCGACCGAAGTTGAACTTGAGACATTGTGCTTTATGATTGACACCTTAATCCCAATTTTAAAGAAGTTTGCATACTTGTGATGAAAAGAAGGTGCAGAGTAAAATTATTTAACTTGTTAAAAGGTTAACATATATCTAGGTCAATGTAAAAAAAGAAATTAAAATCATCCAGTAATTTGTGCAAAGAACAAAGTTGCACGATATACTTAAAATCTAAATAGAGCTTTAGATGTATGTACTGTATAGTATACGTAGCCAAGCAGGAAAACACTGTTGTGCCATCAAAAGGTGTGAAAACAACAATATCATCATCACTGCATCACATTCAGACAACAGCAATTTAGTCTGGTGGTGAGTACACCAATTTACAACTCTGACAGACTGGCGACCTCAGATTGACTGTAAAACTGGGGGACCAGGCAGCTGTCCCACACACCCACATAGACAGATGAAGGCTGTTAAGTGTGAATAGAGCAAGGAGAGGGAAATTAACAGGCAGCTCTACAGCACAGAGAAAGGCTCTGGTGTGAGTACAACAGGGACAGTAGAGCATAGCTCAGAGGAGCAGGCTTTAGTTAATAAACAAGGGTCCCTTCAGGCTTTCTCTGGGAAAAACACAAACGCTTTAAAATCACTCACTATTATCTATGCAGTGAATAGTTCACATACACTGCAAAGACTGTCTTTGTGGTGCTTCTAGTGAATATTACTGCGGCCTGTCTTAAACCCTATGGCTGAGGATGGAGATGTTTCTTTGTGGTCTACAGCCTGGTTACGTGAGAAAGAGGTGAGCAGTGGTGTAGCATTAGCTTCTATGTGAACTGGTGTACTCTTGGTGAGGAAGCATGTACTTTTTTTGTACTTTCCTACTCTGAGACGCACACTGGGAGGGCAAACAAAAATAACTGCAGCTTGGGGGGTGGAGGTAGTCGACTGAGGAATGACGGTGACACCCATTTCTGAATTTCTCAATGCCACGGTACGTATATGTGTAGTTTTGTGCATTCTTATTGCCACACCATTGAGCTAAATATGCCTCAGGCTTTGTCATTAGCAAAAGTAAACATGAGATCACAGTAATAAGTCATCTAACAGCGGCAGGCTAATTCTAGGCCGCTCCACAGTTAGCTGCAGTCATCTCCGACATGAAGATAAGTAACTGAATAACATGAGCCACAAAACAATCTTGCCCAAGTTAAAAGCCTTTTCTTTAGAAATACAAGATACATTTCTATCCAGAGAAGATAAGTGGGTCCAAATTTCAGTCTGCACCCGCAAAGAGCCACCTTACACCCTGAGTCACCTTCAACCTTTTCCTGGTGTCAAATTATGGCTGCTAACAGATACTTCTGGCAAATAGATACCCTATGGAGCAGGGATTTCCCCATAACTGAAGGGCTGATGAAGCACACTGGAGCGTTTCCTGGTCTGAACAGGGCGTTACGCGACTCAACTTAGTCATCCGGCATAGGAAAGATCTGCGCTAATTAGTGTGACAAGGTGATATCAATTAAATCAATATAGTCAGTAATAATAGTCGTGTGTGTGTGTGTGTGTGTATAATATATATATATATATATATATATATATACACACACACACACACAAGACTAGTTTTCTGACAGATAGGCTATACGTTACAATATGGCACAATCACTTTTAAAACAATCACAGTATAGTCAAATACAACAAACCTGCTTTTACTGGAACAGTATGTAGCAAATTGTATATCTTTGCAGACATGCTTTAATTACAATTAGCTTGAAATCATTTGGACAACAGAATATTGTAAAACAACAAAATCAACACAATGCAATTTCAAAGAGAATTGCTACATGATATGATTATAACTATCACCTTGCCCATTGAAACAATGCTTTAAAGTCAATGCCAGCATGCTGTGTACAGTGCTGTTTAAAAAAAAAAAAAAAAAAAAACACTTGAATGGTGTGTGTCACAATTCAAACCTACACAAATGGGGAAGTTAGGTTGGGAAAGGTTAGTGCTCAAATGATTAGCCAAATAACTGTTCCGGCAGGAAATCAATCAACAACCATTTCCACAACGAATAGTGGATTGACAAAATTAATCAACGACTGTAAAAAATTAAGTTATCATTTAAGCTTTTTCTCAAGCAAAACTGACGGACATTCTCTGGTTTCAGCTTCTAAAATGTAAATATTTGCTGGTTTTCTGGTTTTATTTTATTGTAGACTGTTGGTCAGACAACACTAGACATTTCAAGATGTCACATTGGAAATTGTGATGGTCTGATGGATATTTTTCTTTTACCATTTTACAGATTAAACAGTCAGACAAAATGAGCAATGTGAAGATGTGTGAAGGCCATTATTTTCACAATTTCTGACAATTTAAAGAATAAATTGGTTAACTGATCCCTCGTCACTTTGATTGCCAAGATGACATGCTAAAAACTGACTAAAGCTGTAACCTATCACTAGCTAAGCAAATCAGGTTGATTGAGTCAATCAATTGATTATCAATGACCACTCAACTAGAGTCTAATCATGAATGACATCAGCCTGTGCATTACACAGAAACGGCACAGCAGCAGGACAAGTCAGGCATGTACAGTACAGTACGGTTTCTGTGCTGCTCCAGTAGAAAGGAGTGGCTCTGAGCATGACCTAACAGGCTGGCTGGACGACATTCCTCCAAGCCCTGGGGTTCGCCTTCCTCCCAAACAGCGACATAAGTCACAGTTTCAACAGTCTTTCATTCAACGTCTATACAGCCAACAAGGAAAAGAAAAACCTGGGAGAAGAGTATTCCTTGGGTTGTGAAGTTTTCTTTATGTTAGTGCTGTCAAACGATTCAAATATTTAAAACGCGCCTAATCGCATTAATGTCATAGTTAACTCACAATTGATCGCACATTTTTATCTATTTTACTCAGCCTATAGTGCAGTTAAACCATGGCTCAATACTTTCTTTTCCTTTAGTTTGCTTTGATAGCAGTCAGGCTACTGCTCTTTATTCACCAGAGCCTCATCAACCCAGCCTCTTATTTCAGAAAGAATGAACAGTAACGGTTACCAATAAAAGGTAAGCCTACTACTTCTTTGTTTTGAGCCAGTTACTCAAACAAGACAAGCCTGTTGACATTTTCAGACAACAGGGAAGCTCGCATCTTTTGTACAACATGCCCAGACAGTGAAAACAACCTTTCAGAAGGTACTGATGTGGCCGGTGTTGCTAAGTACTTGTGTGCAAGGCGGGCCATTTCACTGTGTCCCCCTTCACGTGTGGACAACCATTCCTGGTGACAGTCACCCATGACAATCTTGTAGCGCTCCAGACATCGCTCAATACTGTCCTCCTCTTCATCAGACGAAGACTTGTGTGCAAGCCGTGTCCATTTTGGCGTCTCGCGCTCGCCATCCACTCAAAATGTAACGTAAGCCTACTACTACTACTACTACGGTCTAGCTAGAGCCGGTGTGGTGTTGTAGTTTTTCTAACGTTACTAGTTGTTGCAACAGCATGTGAAAAAAAACTACAAGGTTTGCTAAGCCAAAAAGAATGTTAATCTTGCGATAAAAAAGTTGACGCCGTTAAAATGGGTTTACGTTAATGCCGTTAATAACGTGTTTAACTGACAGCACTACTTTATGTACAGTCTTAATGGTCTCTGATCTGAAATATTGTATGTAACCTAAAATATGCAAGATAGAAGGGCTGGGAAAATATGTTTTTGTCCCGATTCTTTCACAATACATGGGTGCTGATTCAATTTGTATGCCCATTTTCATTTATTGCGATTCTAGAAGTAATGTGATTCGATAGTATTGCGTATTGTGATTTTCTTTTCCTTCTTTAACAAAGACAAAAGTTGAATAATAAACTTCTAGGGACAATGTATCATGAGACATTTCTAAAAACTAAATGTTTTCTAAAAAGAACGTACATTACATGTCAGTCAGTCAGTCTGAATGACATTTATTTCATTTGTAAAGTAGTAACAGTATTTTCTGCTTTCGCTCAGTTTTGCTGGAAACGGATTTGATGTAGACGCCATTGGCGGTACTGTATAAACAGAAAAATAATTAGGTGAATCAATGGTAAAAAAAAAAAATATTTTAAAATATAGATTCTTGGAAAAAGAACTGATTTTGAAAATCGTCGCAAAAAAAGATCACATTACATACGATTTCCGTTTTTTTCCGACCCCTACAAGAAGCATGTCAGTTTTGATTCTAAAACATAAGTGTGTGGACACGATCAGCAGCATGTTCAGAAGGAGGAAGTGGACCAAAAAGAACATACGGCTCAGTAGATGCTGCAGGGTACCTTCCATTAAGGCTCTAGTATGCCTACCAGAACTTTTCATTATTCATACATGTCTATTTAGGTTCATCTAAATGACTTTCTATCTTTTTTTCCTCACTGTGGTCCCTTAACTGAAGGTTAATCCACCAATACCTTCTATGAGTAAAAGTACTGTATATGTTTGCAATATGTACACATCTCTCAAGGACACAACAAGGTAACATCCTATGTGGATTTTCAAAGCGTTTCTATACTTGATTTGTCATTATTGCTCCAGCATATTGCAGCACTGTCTGGCACAGAAAGATGGGCGAGATCACAATTGTGGTCGCAGCTGACAAAATAGAGAATTCATCCTTGAAACATCTATTCAGATAGGTACTGTGCTACAGTGATTAGAGTACAATTGGAAGTAAGCCAGACGTTTTTAACGGGTACTGTATACTGCAGGTTAAATCGTGTTCAAAACCTCAACTAGCCTCACATTTGGGGTTAGGTGCAACAAAAACAAGAACTCAAATTGAGCGCGCACTGTTTTGCCGCCACAAACAAACCACCAAATAAGACATTTAGCAACCTCACTGTGCTATGCCGCAGTTGCTGCTGCTTCGCTGATAAGCTTGCTTAATGCCAGCAGACAGGAAGCTTAATACACGGGCCAGATGAGTCAAAACCCTACTACACTGAACAGGGTATACGTCACCAATCTAAAAACAATGCAGTGTCTCCCTCTCGCCTCTTTGTTAGATGAGGTCAGTCTGTCAATGGAGCTGCCTGCTGCCAGACCCCCAAAAAAGTCAGTGTGGCTCATGTCTGTGATCCAACAATTATAGCCCCACGACAAGGTCAAAATTATGGGAAAAAAAATATAATTTTCTTCCAAACAGTAGACATGGAGACTTAAGTAAAACAGTAATATGCTGTAACAATTCCTACTCAAATGCTGAATAAGAATTGTCTGTCCAAAGTCATTTATATACTTAAAGTATGAAAAGTCGATCATGTAGGGTGATGATGATAGTTTCTAGGGTCAGTTAAAGCAAATATTATAAACATTACTCCTGTCAGCCAATTCACCTGCAAATATACAAGATGACTGGTATAGCACTTAGTGCTCCCAAACAGTGCAATCAAACATGAAAAAAGAAGAAATTAGAAGTCTAGTTGGACTGGAAAACACAACAAAACAAAGATTTAAGAGTAAACCTGGGTATTTGCAAGACATTAACTTCTAGTTCAAGCACACTACAAATCAAGTGTCATGTTTCTCTTTGGAAATGTCTGGTTCACAGCAGGAAAACCTACTGCCTTCTTATATCTTCTTAATAGCTGAATATTTGAGTTGTTTGGCCATAAAGTAAGGGTAAAATATACTATTAAAGAGCGGACCAATTAAAAGCACTGTGGCCTTTATCAAAGAGACAGCATTTTTTTTTCTCTCTCTCCAGTAGTGGCAGTATCCTGGCAACTAGCTAGCTTATAATAAGATTCATAAACAAGACATACTGATTCCACAGTCGCTTAGCTAGCTATGTGTTGTAAGCTGTCTGCACTGACAGCTCTCAAGATATCAAAGCACTTAAGAAGAAGTGTAGCTACTACCTTTCCTACAGGTCTTTTTTGTGGGTTTAGAGGTAAAATGCAATAAAAATTAAGGCGGGGTGCTAACGTTATACGTTTAGCTAGCTGTAAGTAGGCAGGTAGCCGTTGTGTGTTTCTACACAACGTTTCTACACAACTACTTTGCTAATAAATGTAGCTTCCAATAGGTCGTTTATTACACTTATTTTATATTATACTATAGCTAAGCCTACTCTAACGCCTGTTCTGCAACTCCTAAAGGCAGCAAGCAAGTTCAGAGGTTTCAGTCACAGTAAAGAGGTCGCAAACAGTCGTCGTGCAGTCGGCTCAGGGGGCGATGCAGCTCCTTTAGCTCCTGAGCTAAAGCTAACAAGCTAGCTAGCCTAGTAACCAGAACAATCAAACACAGAAACTCAACGCAAGTTACTAGAAAGGAGCAGCGCAGTGCCCAGGTAGTGCCACTAAAATATAACCGTGTATACATAAAATGTAGTGGTATTCACCTGTAATTCAGCCCGCTCCACCTCCCATTGTGCTCTCTCTACTTCGAAACGGGCCCATTCGTGCTGCAGGAAGTGCAAGATCCCCGGGATACTGTACTGCGCCCTAGCCGCCTCTCCAGCGTCGCCATCAGGCAGCGGTCCTTTCCCACCGCCGGGTAAAACAGAGTTGTTATTGTTGTTGAAGAACACGCCGGGCCCCGCCTGTTCGTCCATGGCCGGGCTCGGTGGAAAGCTCTGTCCGTTGTCTCGCTGATTCGTGGTGCTAGATATCAACGGAAGGGCACAAATCTATCGACTGCGCTCGGTTTCCTCGGCTCGGGGCTCGAGGGAATGAACTCACTTTCTGACAGCTAGCTGTCATTGAATGACGTCAGTAACAACGGACACGCCCACAACATGTTGGCTGGGGGCGCTCGATTCTTTTACCCAGGCTCCCCGAAGGAACACTCTCGCTTGTTTATTTTACCAAAGGTAACGTCTCATAATTCTGTTACAGATCCTGCATCAGTATTTATTTAAAAAATGTGTAACCAAATACAGACATTAGCACAATGAGGTCAAAGCTACTTTATTTACATTTCGAAGATATGAGGGTGCAATGTAACAGGATCATTTCAACAACAAATCTGCCAATTTATGATGGCAGCTGATGCTCACCCATTCATATAGCTATTACACATAGACAGACAGATATGGAGCAAAAATCAAGTTATAAGCAATACAACAGTCTGTATGATATGCAGCACATAGATTATGTAGTATGCCCCCTGTATGCCCCCCATTTATCAGCAGACCAATTAACAGTCTCTGTGATTATTACAATTTCTGATCAAAAACAATTTGAAAGTGTGATGCATTTAATATTTAAAAGGGCTGTAATAAAATCTCATTCTGGACTCAAAATGATGATCAAAAGTAATTTCTTAGGTATGTTTAAGAACATGTAGCAGGAATGTTTAGAACATAAAGAGAAAAAACCCTCTTCAAACAAAGACAAAAGATTTTAAAAACATCCATTGGTAACAATCAGCAGACTCTAAGGTCATGCTAAACCAGCTCCATTAAACAAACTTGCATGATTGGAATCAAAAGCGAGGAAAAAGCTGCCATGCTCATGGTGATGCAAAGTATGGCACAGTAAACATCAACTTTTGGATAGTGAGGGCTGATGACCAGACAAAAAGGACAAAATCAAGAAAAAAACAATGTTAAACAAAATGTAAATGGTGTCCCTTTATAAATGTGCATCGGGTCCAGAAATGATACATTCACAGAATCAAAATTGCCTACAGATTTTAAAGTGAGCTTTTTTTAAAGGGAACATTCAAATGCCTTTTAATGATATTTACATGATTTCCTTGACTTCAAGAAGAGTTCTCACCCATCAAAATCAAATATGAATGTATATGTAGAATAAATAAATACACTTAAGAAACTGTACTTGATACAGACATGACAGGTGGTACGTTTCTTCTTCTTCTGTGGTACTTGATGACAGACAACAAAACAAACCTAAAAAGACAACATTGATTTAGGCTGTGAGAGTGTACAGGTTATTTTTGGAGAGTTCAGAAGAAGCTCGTCTTGAGTTTGATGGTTGGTGCAGCTTGCACAGTCGGCTGAGCTTGCCTGGCTGCAGCTTTGGCTCTGTTGCTGGCCTGGTTGGCCAGTATAGCAGATTCCAAACGGATTTTGAGCTCAGGTGCTGCACCAATCACTATCTTGAAGGCAGCTGGATAGAGGGGGCCAATCCGCATTAAGTTCTGAAGGGCAAAATCATGCAGGCCTTTGGAGACTTGGGGCGCGGAGGAGATGGCCTTTTCATCCAAAAGGTAGGAGACGAGAGTTGGTACAAGAAGAGCCAGCAACTGCACCCCTATTAAACACATACAGACAAGACATTAAACAAGATAATCACTAACAGAAAAAAGTAATTAGTTCAACAGAAAAGGGCAGGGAGAGTTCAACTGCAATGAACACAAATGGAAGTGAGACCACAAATTTCAACTCCATACTCCCGGACTAGATATATGAGGCACCACTCAAGTGAGTGGTGAGACAGTGGTTACCAAAAGGCCCTGGCGGAATAATTCACCACACTGTGAAATGTATTTAAAAAAAAAAAAAAAGACTAAGTAACAACAAAGCAACCCAGATAAAGTTTCCTGACATTTCTAAAGGTCAAGAGATTTATAGATTAATCAAGAAAACAATTTGCAGATCAATTTGTAATTAAAAAAAATATCTGTAGTTGGGGCCCTAAATATGATATGCATAGCTCTAGCTGTATCTTTAATAGAAACAGTTTGAATCCCAAACATGGAATAAACTACAATACACAACAGCTTAATATAACACAAATGTGAAATCAATCAACTTTTTTTATTGGATTTTTCACCAGGGAAATAAAAAAAACAAGAGAAAGCAGGAACAAGAGAATAGGAGACACAAAATACAAAATGTATTATTTGAATAAATTATACATAATATAGTGTAATGTTGAAATCAATAGTAAATATGACAGTAAACCAGTGCAGGGATTCTAAATTTAGCATTTAATGCTCTATTGCTCTGATCGCTGACAGCCCACATCCAAAGGCACTGAGCTAAATACTTCAGAGACCTAATTTAATGGAGCTAAACACTTTAATGGAACCAATACGGTACTTTAGTGGTCCATTAGGCGGAGGCATACTTACGGTTCTGCTCTTCACCCATGCCGACCAGATTCTCTAGGACCCTGATGCCCTCCTGCACAGCCTGCAGCTCGGCAGCAGTCCCAGGCCGACTGCGCTCCACTGCTTTCAGCTTCTCCACCATGAGTGGAGCCAGAGCGTGGATGTACGGAGTAGACAGGGCACGGCTGGAGTGCTGAAACACTGACAACAGCAGCTGGTAACACCGTGCCTGAACCTGTGGCAAGAAGAACGAAATCACTCACTTAACTTGGCCACACACAGCCTTTTGATCGGGCATTCAAAATGTGTCTAGGTTGAAGATTCTCATACTTCAGCTGGGTTTGTATATGCAGGTGCTTACCCAGGGATCACTAGAGTTGAGGGCATTTCGGAAGCGGTCCATGCAGCCCTTCTGCAGGACGGTTACTCCTACTAGTTCATTGCTGGCAGACAGCAGGAAGAGTGTGATTGCTGTTAACATACTGACCTCATCCATGTCAGGTCTGGACTCATCTACAGAAAAACACAAACAAGCATACAGTACATATTGTCAATGAATAATGATGTCATGCATTTTTTCTTGCCTCCTCCACAGAAAGGTCAGCGTCAGCGGTTACAGTTAAACAAGTGTGTATTTACCTGGTTGTGAGTGCTCAAGTACAGACGCCAGGCTGCTCCTCACAAGGCCAGTCCACTGTGTCTGCATGCTCTCCACCCGGGCCAGTGGGGAGGTGATTATGGTCTTGATGCCCTGCAGCGCAGCTGACACAGTCACAGGCACCGAGTTGTCTGCAGTCTTAACTGCAGTTTCCCTCAGCACCCCCGTGATTAGGAAGAGCACCGTGGGTAGGATGGTCATGCTTCCTGTAAAGGTGGGGGGAAAAAAACAGTGAGATTTCATAGTGAACACCACATTGTTATGCTAATAATATCCATACTTACTAGTAATCTCACACAAATGCATATAGCAGTTTCTAATAACATATGATCATTGAAAGGCACAAAGAAAGCACAGCAGCCACAGCGCTGTCGGCATGAGTTTAATTCATCATTAGCATACACAAACCTGAACGACGCTGGCCAAGCTTATAATTCTAAATATAACTTCTAAGTTGGAACAAAGACTTGCTATCGAATTTCTATGTGTCTTTTTCATATTTTGCATGGTTTGTGTGTTGTTGTTGCAGTATGCTCCAGGCCTCACCAGCAGGAGAGCAGAGCGAGGGCAGTTCTGCCAGGATGGAGACTGTGTTTGCTACCAGGCGGGCACTTTCTTCAGGTAGTCGCTGAGGCCTGTGTGGCACATGGCTGGGCGACTCCTTCACACGTGCATTGAGCTGTGGTAAGTGGCGGACCAGGACGAACACGAGCAGTTCCATGGCTGCAAACACCAGAGACTTGCCGGGGACCAGCTCCCCTGTGTCTCCTCCTTCCCCTACGCTGGGCTGAGAGTCTTTCTCGCCTTCTTCCTCTTTGCCTGAGCAAAATAACATAGTGACCTAGATCACTCAAACAGCCACATGACTGAAACAACAACAGATATTAACACTCTTTTGATCAGTCATCTTTCAGATGAAGCAAATAAGAATGCTGAGTTTTGTGTTTTTTCCGAATATAACAGTGTTTAGGTGTAATGTAGAATGTGTTAGCTCCTGACCATTGCTGGCCTTTTGTCGCTGCAGGTGGTTCTGTGCAGCCCTGATGGTCTCCTGTACGACAGCAATGACCTGGAGCTGTACAGCAGGAGGATCCCGGGTCAACAGCAGCCTGTGGAGCACGTTCAGGAGCTCCACTGCCAACAGCTACAACAGAAATAACATTTACAGTAATGCCTCTGTGATAAACTGGGAATGTGAACATTGATATTCATAATGCCCGACACATCATACTCATCTGTTCTGGCTCATTGCCAACAGGCAAGCAGTTGTTTTGTCAGAGTAGTAAATGGTTTTATACAGTTTCTCCAAATTAAGTTTCAATCCCAATAAAAACATCTTCAGATAATGTTCATACTGTATGTTAACAGAAATCATCAATATCATCAATATATAAAATAGACTTAAAGTGAGAAGTATCTAACTCTTTCCACGCACACCGACATACAGTAGTATGTGGTTCTAGTCTGACAGGAGACTGTAATGACTGTGTGGCAGCAGCAGAGAGACATGCTGTGTCCCAATTTATGTTCTGGATCCTCTGAAGTCCACACTTTGAGGCTGAATACGTCATAGGGCCGACTAAGACCTGTCCCATTTCAAATGCTCCACCAAATGCAACCGTGAAATACAAACTGATTTTTTCTGAATTTGTAGGACACAATCTATGTATCATTTGAAGCCCTCAGTATCCTATTAACCAGTATGTGGCAGTCAATTGTTTAATGGAGCAACGGAGCGATCATGGTCACCCTTGTAAAGTCAGTAAATATCACTTGACTCTGCGGTATTCACCAGATATTTGCACCAAGGTCGTGATCAGTCACTGCTAAATATATCACTTCAACTAGACCAATGAAATAACTGCTGCAAGGTGTAAATAACAGAGCCCATGCTTAAATCATCATCAGCTGTTTCCTATTTGTTACTTTAATAAAGAACATCTGCAATCAACAAAGCCAATCACAGAAACTCGCACTCTGTCATTTCAATTTGTAATTTTGGTTTATGCAGTGCTTGAATTTCTGTTCACATATGACAGTAATGCTGTTTAATTGCAAGTTAAAAGAGTTAAAAAAAACTGCTTCTTAAATACAAATAAGCAAGTTTCTCAAAATGCAGATACAAATTGTAGCACAGAGTTTTAATATATAATATATTATATATTAAAACTCTGTGCTGCAATTTGTATCTGTATCTGTTTTATATATTATGCAATATTTTGTTTTAAACATCACACTGAATGTGTCATTCAGAACACATTTTTAAACTAAATAAAAATTCTAGGAGAGTGATATATCTTCCACCATATCTCTCTTTCTTACACATGTAATTTCTGCACTCCGACTTGTGTCTTTACCTGGTCCTCTGCGATATGGATCTTAAAACATGGAGATTCCAGCAGAGTGAATAGGGCGAGCAGGCATGACATCACGTGTTCAATGGGCTCTTCGGGCCGGGGGAAGCAGAGAAACTCTATACTGACACCTGAGAGACAGAACACAGAAATGCACTTAGGGTGTGTTCATGCTATTCTCTTTTTCTATCCACCACCATCCCTTCCACTGTCGGCAGATGCGAGGTGGACCCATTGCTGTACGTAAACAAAAAGCGGTTATGAATAAGTCTTCAGGTTTTTAGAACAATACCTGTAGAAGGGGGTATTGAGTCTTTACGACAACCGCCTCAATAAGAGCCAAACACAGTAACATGAATACTACATACAACAAATGATGTGTGTCTCTTTACCCAACATTAGATGCATCCTGTCTTTGACCGACTCCTCAAAGCTTTTTGTGGTGGAGGAGGCTGCTTGAGGGATGGCAGGAGCCTGCTCCTCTTCACCAGCTCCGAACCCAGTGCTGCTCAGCCACAGCGCCACAGCATGCAGGACGGGGGCCCACGAACTGCGATAGTGGAGCCTTGCTGTGTCTATAGTCTCCGGAGTATAAAACGCTCCACCTAAACACAGACAATAATGGGAAAGACTTGTTTTGACCATATTACTTTAAAATGTAATTTGAATTGTTTACAATAATTACAGTAGACACATACACATATATGCTCCTTACTTGTATATTTATGTTTACTTTAAATATTCATTACATTTCTTCCATTGCTATACAAATGACAAATTCTAATTTAAGAACAAGTGCCCCAAGACAGCTCCAACAATGTGCTAGAACATCTTATTCAACCAAAAGGGCTATTTGACAGTATGATAGAAAGATGTTTTTTATCAAAAGAAACTGTCCAAATCACACTGAAGGTTTTTTTTTTGTCTGGAGTTGCTATCAGGAGAATAAAACCACCAAATTTGGGACCAAAACTAGAGCAAAGAACTTATAGTCCATGTGCTACTAGAAAGACTTGGTAGGCATTTGTACCGTCAGGGGGCAGCTGACTGGAAAACTCGGCAGGCAGAGTGAGCAGAGCGTAGTCTCGCAGCATGGCCAGCCACAGGCGGCTCAGCGAGGGCAGCTCCGGCTGCACCAGAGTGATGAGGCTGTCGGGTGGAAGCACGCTGGCGCCCAGATCCTCCTCATCCTCATCCTCGTCTGCAGTTCGGACAGGTTTGGAAGGCTTAGACTGGGCCTCTTTCTTGATCTTCATCGCTACCACATATACCTGAGTAAGAAAGCCAGTGCGTATAGTCAGCTTTATTGTGGGTACATCATTTGCAGTATAACAAATATGAGACAGTGGTCTGATCAGGCTCTTCAGTCTCACCTCAGCCCACGCCTTTAGCACGGCCAGTTTCTCCATCGTGGTGGCACTCTCACTGTACAGCTGACTGGACGAGCCTTTCCCAGCCTGCACCTTGTCCAGCGACGACACAAGTAGTGTGTGGACTCGCCGCAGGTCATTGAGGTCACTGACTACGCCACTACCAATCCACGTACTACACACCTGTAGTCACAGGGAGGGGTCAAGGTAATAGTCAAACAAATTGACCATTTACAGAACCCAAGGCCTTTTAATTGCTACTTCTCTTACAATTAATGAGAAAAATTAAAAGCCTACATTACATAACAGAGTGTTCAAGGTTGATTAGTCATCATACATGCCAGTAAAGGGGTTGGATGTGTCAAAGAACAGTTATTAAGTTTATAAATAGGGTTGTACAAGTAGAGTAGAGACTCATAAGATTATACTGTATACTTCTGATGAGAACTGCTATTAAAGTGTCAGTCGGCCAAGGGCAGGAGAAGGAGAGATACAAATGAGTCATGTTGCAAATGTACTCGGCGAGCCACCTTGTTACTTACCTGTGTAACTATAGTCACATTCCTCCGTAGGTCATGTTATGTGAGCCTGAATTTCCACAGGTATGTTTTAAATGCTCTTTTAATTATGTATATTTGTTTTTACCATGTAGAGGATACAAGGTATCATGGATATTTCCTTTGTGTTCCATGTTCTTCAAAGTTACTCATTCTATATAGACAAGAGAAACCCTGAGATCAGGCTTTCTGTTTCCCCAAAGAACAGAGATAGTCTCAGTAGGCACAAACCCTAAGCCAGTGAAACAGAGGGGAATGTCAAAGAGAGAACGCTTTTTTCCCCGATAATACTGCTGACAGGCATGTTGGTTATCTTCCATGGTCACTCATTCTTCACATAAGTAAAATAAGTCGAGCATTAAGGCAGAAAACAGACGCGGCTGGGTTCTAAGGGGATGATGAGTCACTATGCAGAGGTAATTAACTGCCATTGGAGTAGAATTGCTTCAAAAGCCTCTAGCATCATCAGAATATATTAATATATGTAAGGGCTGTTCATTAGAATGAATGTTACAGTACAGACTGGCTAGGTGTTTCTCTGCATTTTGGCAGTGCACACCTCAAACAGGGCTATGAAGTGCAATGGTGTGCAACCATTTCAGCTGAACAAAGCAGGGTGTCTTACCTGGCATGCCTTAGCTGTGATGTCAGATGGTGTATCAGGTGAAAATGCAGGTCTGAGAGCAGCTCCAACCTAAATGCATACATGATTGGTGAATGTTCACTTCTTTGACTTTGTTTAACATTTGCTTTGTCACTATTAATGTGGGACTTTTGCAGCATAATGCAATCTGACTTACATTGGCCTGGTATTGCTCCAGGATAACATGTCCTGGGAACTCAGGTTCTGGTACAGATGCAAACTTTTTAATGATGTCCTCTAGGGCCTGCAGGCCGGCCATCCTCAGCTGGTGACTGTGGTCTGTGGCAGCCATGAAGGCCATGCGGATGAGGTCAGACAAATGGAGCACCAACTGATCTCCTTGATGAACAGAGATGGAAAGAAAAACAAGGATTGTGTGAGGGACAGAAATGCATTCACAATCATTGCAAGGAATGTGACCTTAGTGAGCAGCCACATTAATCAATCAAAAATAGAATTTAAAAGATATAGATTAAAGATTTCTGGTAATTTCAACATTTGCTAGACTTCTAGCTTCTATTCTTTTTTATGTGCTTTTGTAATCCTTTGATATTGGGTAGCACGTCAGCAAGAAGGTACAATGGTTTGCATCCTTCAAGGTATCTGTGTTTGCTTTTTTAACACTTTCCTGAGAATGAATTGAAGATTAAATACAGAAGGACACAACAAACCAGTTTTTAGGGCTTCAGTGCATGCTTGCAGTGACTCGAAAGAAACCACATATTAACCTTGAAGCAGAGATTTAATTCAGTTTCAGCTGTGCACCTTTCAAGGGATTGTTTGGACACACCAACATGCAGACCAACCATCCACTTAATCCCAGTCACTAAATTTGGCTTAGCTGCTTCCAGAGATGCAAAATCACCACACTGTGCCATTAATGTCTGGTCTGTAGAATGCTGCCTTATTTCGGAGGAGCTTATATAAATACTGGCTCCTCTATCTGTCACAGTGGGAAAAAAATCCCTCCCACTTGAGCTTACTCATCTCTTGCTTTGTTCCATCTTTACATAAAAGCACATGAATGAGCTTTATTTAGCAATTGACACTTGAACTGCCTGAAGGTCGCAAAAAGATAAACACCAAACCAAACAACAGTCTGTACTAAACAAACAGTTGTTGTTTGACTATTGGATAGTAAAAAATCAGTTCCTAACGCTCTGAGTGCCAGATGTACTAACGCTTTTTTCCCCGCGGTATGTGCAAAAAACGCACCCTTATTTTGCGGTGAAAATTCTCTGCCTCTTAAAAGCAGGTGTAAACAAGGTGCAAGCGGGTTTCCTCGCATATGCCTCCTGGTGAAATGGCAGCAGTATTCCGAGCAAGAAGAAGACATAGGCCAAGGAGACGAGCTGAAAGGATTTTTGCCACAAGGATCACACTTTTTCAGTTGAGTGAACACAAAATCATTAAGCGTTACAGATTAAGCAGCCACGCAATATTACAGTTACTGGAAGAAATCAAAGATGACAATGAATCTCCGACTCAGCGTTCACATTCCACTCCAGCAGTTGTTAAACTCCTCGCTACATTACAAGCATCAGCAGTGGGAATATCGCAGTCTGCACTCAGCCGTATCATAGCACAAGTACATAACGCTACAGCGCACTACAATACATACTTTACCCCGCCACTAATGCCGAAATAACACGCATCAAGCAGGATTTCTTTGACATCGCTCATTCAATAGCGCTTTTAAATGCACGCAATTTACGGTATAGTGGGCGGAGGAAGGTGCTGATTACCCGATGAACTGCAGGTTTGGTAAATACGACGTAAGCTGAAGTATTACAGCCTGCGCTTTCTGCGGGTTGGCCATGACGCTGATAACGCTACTTCCACAAATGTTAATGTGCGTACATCTGGCCCTGAGTGTCTATGATGAAGCTCTATATAAATGTAATGAATTATTATTATTATTATCATTATTATTATTATTATGTAGGCAACAGTTTTAATATTGGTATATGACTTTAGACAATGTATTTGAAGCACAGACACAGATCACAGGTGGCATAAATCAATCCCAAATCCTCGAAGTGAACCCTGAGCTACTCTATTCTGGCAGCATGCTGATGAATGGTACCTTTGGGGTTTTTGGCTTGTGCAGAGCGGGCAGCTGCTAGGTCAAAGTGTGCTTTGTCATTCTCACACAGCAGGATGATGCGGCACAAGCAGTCCGCGGCAAATACCCGCGTCACCCAGCGCGGCGCCACAGAGGGCTTGGACTTGTCATCGTCGCCCAGGCCAGTGAACATGGTGTCATCGTCCATCTCGTCTTTTTTCTCAGAGTCTTCCTCATCCTTTTCCACCTCGAATACAACGACTGCTGCTACATCTGAAAGAGGAGATGGACACATGCATGATACAAGGAGTTAAAAGAAAAGATTTTGTCACAAAACATTTAAACTGACATTGGACTGTAGAATAAACTTGACTGCTGTGTGATACTTATTTTGTCTTCAGTGTCAGCATTCATTTACTTGGAGACAGAAAATGGTCAAGGCGTCATGTCAATGCGTCATATTTTGTTGTTTTGAACGTTTACCTGTAGTTGCTGCCAGGACATCCTTGCAGAGTTTCAGCCAATGGGAAAGCTTTTCCACAGCAAGAGATGACAGCATGTGGCCCAGTGTATCGTGGATATCAGAACACAGCTTCCTGTCTGTCTCCCGATCCAGCATGCCAAACAGAACGCCCTCCAGACCGGTCTCCGTGATGTTTAGATCTAAACCAGGGACAAAGTCAACACAGTAAGAGTCCCAGTGTCTCACTGAGGTATATCAACTAAACAGAATCCTCTTGTCAGGTTCACGATTTGTACTCACTGATTGTAGTGTTGTCTCCTGCTCTCTTCGCCAGGCTCATGGCATACTCACAGACCTCTGCAGCCTCTCTCTGAGCGAGCTGTCTCAGGCAGGCCACGGCAGCTCGGCGCAGCAACAGGTGAGAGCTGCATAGGTGCACCTGCAGGGATCCCATAGTACAGTTGGAAATTTTGATTAAGATTAAGATAAACTATAACTACTATAGTATAAAAATCATGATGTCTCATTATGTCTTACACATAGACAGGGCACCAGGCTGGACAGGTTGACATGACGTGGAGCGAACATGTGCAGCTGCTGCAAACATGAGATGGCAGCTGCCTGCACAAGGGAATCAGAGTGGTCCTGCATTATGGCACAACCAACCAGGCAGGACGAGCGGATGGTGGAGATAGTGGCTCCATTTCCTAGCAAACCCAATGACACAGATTAGGAAGAGAGACAAAAGGAACAGCATTTTTAGCAGTTAAGAGTATCTACTTCAGTGGCCCGTAGTGTGATTACACTGCCACCTGTTGGTCTACATGGCTTTTAAAGAAATGAGAGTCAAAAGAGAGAGTCACGGTCATACAAGGAGGTTTGTGATTTTCTTTCTGCCGCAGTTACCCTGCAATTCTGGTCCCACAGTGGTGATGAGAGCTCCCAGGCAGCGGCCCAAACACTGGTGCACCTCTGTGTGAGACGGTGGCACAGTGAGGAGCAGGGTGAGTACCAGGGACAGCGTAGGCTCCACGTAGCCTCTGTACATGGGACCACTGGAATCCACAATCAGAGCCAGAGAGTGCAGAGCCCACGTCTGATACAAAATAAATGGAGAATATCTGTTATATATGTGCAACGCAGAAATTATGATGTTTTTGAATTAAACGTTTCCTTTGAAATTAAATACAATAGGAAAAAAACATGTTCATCCAAGTGAAGCAAACTATATTTCAGTTTAGATAAAAAAAACAACAACACAACTCTCCTATTCTCCATCAACTGTGATTGAATGTAAATATCCATTGCTCCTGAGTAATTCACTGTACCTGGACCTCATGAGAGGACCCATCCTGGGCCAGAGCCAATAAGATGCTGACACTGGTCTTTAAGTGTTGTCCTGAGCCTATTCCTCCAACATATCGATGCAGACAGCCGAGAGCCAGGGAATGGCCCGTCCTCGATACTACATCACGGGCAGACTTCAGTCTGGAAATAGAGGAGGAGGAGAGATATGGATCCATGATTAAAGCCAAGGATAGAGAGGTAAGACTCAGACTCAGACTCAGATCAAGATAGATTATGAGGACAATCAAAAACTGAAACTTGTATCTTGCTGAAACATCCTTGACCTACAATAAAATGTAGGTCAATTGCTTTTTTCTGTCTAACTGATTTTATATGGTGTGCTGACCAAGTCTGTCTTGATTTGAACAGGAGAAATAAAAGAATATAGAAAACAAAATCCACCGATAATACATATATGACATGCGTACTTATCAAAGCTGGTCTGTGCCATTCTGGCAATGAAGGTAGCCTCTCCCACCACCTGAGCCATCCTGCCCAGGGCCTCTCCAGCAGCACAGCGGAGGATGGGGTTGGGATTGTCCAACGCTCCCATCACCAGAGCCAGGGCCGACTTACGCACCTCCTCGGGACCCAAAGTACTCTTGTTCTCAGCCAAACCCTTTATTCAGGAAGAGAAACATTTTTTCTCATTACATGAGAAGTGAAACATTATATTCCTATCTTATGAGGATACGAGGCAAGTTTTCTCACCTTGAGGGCACTGAGCACTGCAGTAAAGATGTTCAGTTGGACGGCCTGCTGTCGAACTCCCTTAGCCTGCTTTATGCACTCTGCAAAGTGATCCAGCATCTGCAGCCTGAATCATATACAAAGAAGAGCTTTAAAACAGATCAACAGTAAATATATATGTATAATAATAAACCAGAGAAAAAAAAAAAGATAAGATGCAAAACATGTTAACATGTTGCAAATATATGTCTGTATGTCCGCTGCAATAACTAAACTTCTCACCTGTGTTTGAAGGAGACATGGGGAAAAACCACACCAAACAGAGCCACCGAAGCGTCGATGACAGACACACCCAATGGGAGAGGCCCTGGGATGGCCTCGCCTACTGGAACACGCAGGTAGATTGAGGAGGGATCGTGTTCCAGAGCTCCGCTGCCGGACGCACTGTTGGGCTGCAGCTGTTTAGGAGCGATCACACAGTAGTTATCAACAGTGACCAAGACATCAGATAATAATGGATTATGTTTAGTATAGACAGTGACAGTTACATTTATTCTTAGAATATGTACTAGTATTATATTTTGGATTCATCATGCCATTGATGATTTTACTCACTTGATCCTCTATGCACTTGTGGTCGGTCTCCTGTAGCCAGGAACCCATGAGAACACTGTCGTCATAGTGACAGAGAGAGCGCAGCAAGGAGGTGGTAGTGTTGGCCGAGTTGTCAGTCAAAGTGAACTCTGCGACTAGTTCCCTCAGGAGGGCGTTGAAGCTGCCTACATGAGAAGAATACAGGTTTTTTTTTTTTTTTTTTTTTTTAAACACCTTCCATAAATGTTCTTAAGTTCTAAAAAAGTGACTGCATTACCTTCATAGGTCTTGGGAGGCAACAGAGCCAGGATGTCGTACAACCGGAGCCTCACCATCGCTGCACTTGCTTTCAGGTGAGCACCATGGACCTTAATGATGGCAGGGACTCTGACAAAACATTACAATCATTAGATATTTAATCTGAATCCAGGAAATAGTTATCTTATCACACAAAAAATGTTTATGAACTGTGTGTATGAAGATCCTGAAATCCTGCAACAAAGACAAAATACCTCTTTGTCTTTAAGTTGTCAACAAACAATCACACTTAGAAAGCATCACACTCACTGAGACATCATGGTCATGGCACATTCAATGGGAGTCATCAGTCTACGGATCACATCTTCTGTAAGCAGCTCGGGACAGTGGGCCACAAAGCTACGCATGGCTACAGAAGAAAATACCGGGCGTGCGGGTCAGAATTGTGTCTGCTAACATTACAGAGGATGTGCAGGTGTACAGGCCGGTATGTTTCTTTACCACACAGTGCTCCAGCTCGGCCCTCCAGGGTGACCTGCCAAGTGAAGGAGTCTCCTCTGGCCTTTTCTGCCTCAAGCTCCTTCTGGGAGCGAGGAAACACGTTTCTCCAGAGCAGAAGCATCTTGGGAAGGTGATAGCGCACCAGGGAGGGACCTGGGCACAATGTGGTGGCAATGTTGTAAGCGAGAGGGAGAGGGAGACAGAATTGTAGAGCTGGGCGATTTTTTTCCCTAAAAAAATCTGTGATTTATTCATAAAAAACTCGATTCACGATTCGATTGCCCCCCCCTTCCATTTAAACTGTAAATATATTTTAAAAATATATATTTATTGTATTTAATTAAAGTGCATCAACATAAACAAAATTGCAAAGGCAAACCCTTTCTCTAACTGAAAAGTCACTGTGCAGTGTGCAACAAAGATTGTTAAACATAAACATTATTTATACTGTATTTGGATTGAGCTAATAAAACCTAAAAAAAAAAATCTAAAAAGAATCGATTTGACCTACCAACTCGATTTTTTAAATCAAATCGATTTTTTTCCCAGCCCTACAGAATTGTTGACAAACCAAAAACAACAGGTAAGAGAGAGATGCTTGGCAGGCTCACCTAGAGTCATGAGGGCTCCCAGCAGCAGCCATCCAGCCTGTGTGCGCTGCAGGGACAGTCGACTATTCTGAGCAGCGGTCCTCAGGAGGTCTTCAGCTATACTCACCACCAACTACAAGTACACAGACACAATCTTGAAATCTATACAGGGCAATCAAAGGGGCTGATACAGAAGTTCAATCAGGGCTTAAATAAGTAGAAAGACCCAATGACATGTTATACAAGAGAAGGAACCCATAATACTACTGTACATTCTGAGGCTACACACCTTGCCCTTGGAGTGGGGGATACCCAGCGGACATTGGTGTACGCCTCCCAGCAGAGCAGCCATCGCAAAGCTGTAGCCGCTCACCGCCTCCGGTGAACTCTTCAGGTTGTTGATTCTCTCCGCACAGCGGTCCAGCAGTGGGGTCAACTGATAGGGCAGCGCCACGGCAACACAGCGCAAGCACCATGCAGCAGCTAAACGAGCTGCCATGCTTGGGTGCAGCAGCACTGAGGTCACAGTTTCAAGGAGTCCTGGAGAAGAGGGCATGGTGTTTTTGAGTTGTGACTGAATCCAGTTTAAATTCTTTTTTTTTTTTTTAACCTGACTGTAGATTTCAACATATTCAATTAACTTTAAGAAAAATAAGCAACAATTGTATATACAGTGGGAACCTATGTATTTTAGTCAGTAAAAGTAGTCAATAATTTAGATATACAGTACATAGCTGTTAGCAGCTAATATTCTGTTTAATGGATAGTGAAAACGTTAACACATAAAGTTTGAGAAGATGCCGGCCAATGTCAGACATTTTCACACCAGTTGGGATTCTTTTTTTATCCATATAATCACAGTTTATAGAAACGTAAGAGCACTGAAACAAATGTCCCATTGAATATTGTGCGTGTCTCACCTATAGAAGGCTCCTGGATAAGTGGTGAAGCTGTGGCACTCAAGCTCTGAACCAGGCTGCCCAGCTCTTTTAGGGCACACACCATGACATGCTGACTGGCAGAGACATCCGCTGCCCCTGCCTTGTTCTCTCCGCTGATGTCATTCACAACTGCCTCTGGAAAAACATGCGTCAGAGAAAGAGAAACGAACAAGAAGGGTTTGTCAGTATAAAATGCAAAAAAAAAAAAAAAAAAGTTGAACAAGATCACAAATCCTTAAAAATATGATAATATTACTAACTAAGAATGTGTGCAGCATTGATGGATAAGGTGACCTGCGCTGAATTGCAACTTAGATTAAGATTTTTCTTAAAATACGGCACTAACGAATTTAGTTAAATCATAATTCTGACATGTTACATAAAAATACATTGTAAAAAAACATATCTGACTGTCCACATTAGTCCATGTATTGCTGTCACACACCATCAATCTGCAAAGTTTTTCTACTGCAGCACTAGACTCCTCTGAGGAGCACTCTGCTATATGCCACACACACAGAGCTCTGAGGATTTTTTTTTTTTTTTTAAAGGTACAATGCATTAAACAATGGTTATAGTTGTATTAAAGGATAAAGGATGTGGCAAGAGAAGAACAGTAAAACTACATCTGAATTCAAGTAAATCGCTGATAAGCCATCTGATGGTCATTTATGAAGATCATAAACGCTCAGAGCTCTAGACTGTGGCAGTCGTGCTGTTCCAAACAAACCAACACGAGGAGGCCTCACTACCATCATGTCTCCAGGAAACATTTTTAAAGTTACATTTAGCATAGATTTTTCCCAAAGTCTCATTTCAACAAGAGAGTGAAGAGCGAAGAGTGAAGAGCCCAGGAACACATCTCAAGAGAAACCGCCATTCAACATCTTTTTCAAATTCTGTTTTAGCGTCAATGTGAACAAGAGCATGTATGGTTGACATAGTGCACATCAGTGTAAAGGTTGCAAAGCACATCAGAGTAAGAATCATCCTTTTTTTATGAGATAACGGTGATTATAAAAAATATTGATGTGTTGTTTTACAGGGGAAGAAATGAAATTCGGAGGAACTGAAATCACTTAAACTAAATGATGGACAAGCTTGCAAATATCATGTCTTGTTGCTGTGGGGGGAAATGGCTTGTTCCAACTATGTGTCTGTGAATTTTAGTGGCACATGCAGTTTTTTCTGCTGGTGTAAGCCAGATGTCAACAGTCAGAAAGAGTTTGTCATGCTCCGTAGGGATTGTAATACGACAACAGAATGGCAAACAGCCACGGAGGCTATGCAATAATGCAAGCATGAGTAACTCAAATGCTGAGCTGGCAATGGATAATGTTACTGACTGATGATGCTGCTTGTGGTTAAAAAGAAAGGAAAAAAAGAGAGTGCTCTGAAAGAAGTAAAGAAGAAGGAAAGCAAAAAATAGGGAAAGCCATCTCCGCACGCAACAAAAGACAGAAAAGAAAAGCCATCTCTGTATACAACACAAGCCCAAACCATGCAAGAAGTGTAGAAACTGAATGAAGGGTGAATTCAAAGTAATAATAATGGATGAGTACTTACTCTGTAATGCTCTGAACCGTGATATTTCCCCCCCATCCTCCTTACCCACAGCCCTCATTTGCTTGCTGATGGCTTGGCAGATTTCTTTGCCGGCTGCAATTTGTGCTTTCTCTCCAAGTAAGCCCCCCAGGGTGGCACGTAGCATGAAAGAGACACAGCGGCGTGAGTACACAGCCTCAACATGCGTCTGCGTGGCTCGTGGGTGAGACACCAGGTCCAGAACGTGGGACAGGAACGTTGCAAAGTTGCGCTCCAGCCACTGACCACCAAGTGTAGTCACAAACACAACATAGGCCTGAGGAAAATGGGGGGAAAATAAAATCTCATGTTAAGTGGTTGATTCAGACAACGCAGGCTCAGATTCTTATGTTTGACAATTCACCTCACCTGTGTGACGCCCACTCGCACCTCCCTGCTGACAGAGCCTCCCCCCTTCAACATTTCCCCTCCGCTCTTCAGGAAGCCGGATCCTCCACGCAGAAAGCCTGTGGCCATTAGCTCCAGCACCTCCTCCAGAGTGGCTCGCTTCACGTTCTGACGCATCACTGAGGAAAAATGAATTGAGATCATGAAGAACAAAAGTGGGGAGCCTAGTCTACTTAACAGGAAAGTAGCCGAACATAAACTACAAAAATCAACCTTTAACCTACCAGCTGCTTGTTTGGGCATCAGGGCGGTGGCCATGACTGTCCCAAGCAGTTTGGCCACTGCTACCCGAACACCATAGTTAGATCCTTCCAAGGCTTTGAAACACAAAGTGGCCACGTTCTCCAGTTCTGTGGTCCACATGAATACTGCCTCATTCTGCAGCTCCAACAGGCACTGATCAGGCAAGAAGAATAAAGATGGAGTCCAGGAAACATCTGATTTATTATAGACATACGGATGATGCATGCAAACAATCCAGATGCTAAGTTTATACTTATCTTTGCAATGTACTGGCCACACAATTTGTTCAATGTACAATACAACTGTCATGTTTTGCGTCACAACAGGGAGGAGATTTGCGTAACACATTTGACTTTAGGCAACATAAATGACATAGCAAAAAATATGTGTAATTTGGTACTTATTTGACATTTAACACCAACCTTTGCTACCGCACAGCGTACAGCCATGGACCTGTCTGTGAGTAGAGAGCGGGCATTCTTGTAGATATCTCTGTGACATGAAGCTGCAGCTCCTCCAAGTCCACAGAGCACCTTCTGCAGGCTGAGAAGGATCTCTCCTCTGCCTTGAGACTACATCAACAAGGGAAAGGTGAAAACGGAGGATACAAATAAACGTCACATCTGTTTCTGAATAATAAATCGTTTTAGTTATCCACTTCTGTTTCTATATTCTAATATACAATTTGACCTAATACATAGAGTACTTGCCGTAAGAAAATGGAAAACTCGTACTCTTAAAAGTCATACCTCTGCACTCTTTACCGCCTTCAAAAGATTATTAATGGTGTCTGGAAAAGAGCTGCCCAGCATCCTGCCCATCTTGTCATAAAAAGCTCCAACACATGCAACTGCAGCACTGCAAGAAAAGTTACTGTATGCATTAAAATGAAAGTGGACATTATAGTTCACTTTAAATTATTTGATATGCAATGCAATAATCAGATGATAACTCAGTATCATTTATGATGAACATATAAAATTAATTATCTCTTGAAATTGAACTGCCATAACTGTGGATTTTGTTTAAGTCTAGAGCTGCAGCGATTAATCATTTAATCGATTAGTTAGTCAACTCTTAAATTAATCGCTAACTATTTTGATAATTGATTAGTCGGTTTGAGTAATTTTTTAAGACAAAAATCAAAATTCTCTGATCCCAGCCTCTTAAATGTGAATATGTTCTAGTTTCTTCTCTCCTATGTGACAGTAAACTGAATATCTTTGAGTTGTGGACAAAACAAGACATTTGAGGACGTCATCTTGGGCTTTTGGGAAACACTGATCCACATTTTTCACCATTTTCTGACATTTTATAGACCAAACAACTAATCGATTAATTGAGAAAATAAACAACAGATTAATCGACTATGAAAATAATCGTTAGTTGCAGCCCTATTTATGTCCAGATATTCTCACATGCATAACGTAAACCACCTCTTGAGAACATTCAGACTGGCTTTTATTGTATTGATAATTGATGTTAACAGCATAATACCCTGTGCCATGAGTTAGATTTAACCTCAAAACTCCAAACACATTATTATCTATACTAAAACACGGCAGGAGTAGAACAGTGGCACACGCAGGTATGAAAGAATGATGGATAAAACCCTGTCAGACAACACTGATGTAGGCTAGCTTTAACCACTGTTAGATTCCATTACCAGCAAGAAACACAGCATAATATCTACTCATGTACACTTAAGCCCCCCTTTTAATTCTGCAGATTAACATTTGGCTTCACAGCTAATACCCTCAAGGGTGGGCCAACAGCACATGCATGTAACACGGAAAGCAGTGCTGGATGGATTAAACCTTAATGCAAATGTGTATAATAGCAAGTAGAAAATGTAAAAACACAATGACTATATTCAAAAGATAGCCAATGGAAATACACAGAGCAGCAATTATATCTTACAGTTTTGTTGGCAAGTACGCAGGTGTGTCGTCCTTGCTTTTGATGATCTCATTGCATTTATCCAGAGTCTGGAAAACAGTGAAGGTGTCCCCGATGTTGTAGAGCGTAGCAAGGTTTTTGGCCAGCAGTTTTCTTGTCGGTGGTCCAGGGGCACTGCTGATCAGTCCTGTCAGCTGTTCCACCAGCTTCTTCTGCTTCTCCTTCACATCCACCTGTCATTAAAACCCAAAAACAAAATCACACTGAAACACATAAAAAATTAAACTCACTCAGAAAAAAACAATGCCATAATCTGAATAGTCACCTTATTTGCTGCCACAAGCACTTTATCCAAGAAGCGGAGCCATTCGAAGATGAAGACAGGCCTCTTTGCTTCAGTGATCTGGGCCAAGGCATCTTCATTGAGCAGCAGACTGTGAGCCAGCTCCATGGCGAAGACCTTTTAATAATACAGTCCTGTACACCTTCGCCACTGCAATGTTTATGCAAGGGACATAAGTAATTATAAAGTTATAAAAGCTGACCCTGCTTTAAACGTTTTTAAATACGTGCTTATTTGTCGTATTGTGTAGCAAACTAAACTGTCAAAGCTGGGTAGCTGCTCTGGGTTGACAGCTGTCTGCCTCCAGCTGTTGATAGGCGAGCTGGTTAGCAACACAAGCTAACTAGTTCCTACGAGGAAAAAGCTAAACTCCTGCTACGCACTCTCACCCAAACTGAGCGTTAGCTATCTATCATAATCTATTACAGCATCCAGCTGTTCAGAAACTCCTCAATAACAACACATGTATGAAATATGGGCTATATTTAGCAAATTGTTCCCTCTACCTGCTTTCGATAACCAAGGATGAATGACGACGAGTATCAGCGGTGTCGCATTAAAAGGTGCCCGATGTGAAACCAAGGAAATAATGTGCAGAATATACTGCTGTATTCTAATTTTTAAACAAAGAGTGTTATCTATGTGTATTCTTTTTCTCTAGTTGTCTCTGTGCATTTAAAATAAATACCTTCTTCTAAAATAGTTGTCAAAAGCGCCGGAACTGTGTAATTGTTGCGTACCTTGTAGCTACTCGGAATGTATCTTTGAACGAACCAAACATCGGTGAAGCAACAAATGCACAACCGGATTATTATTATAGCTACATATATGAGCTGTAGCTGTTCTTTTTTTTCTACATTGTTTTGTCTTTTGCGAGGCCATAATGTCTGATGAGGAAGAGGACTATATGTCTGATGCATTTCTCAGTAAAATGTAAGCATTTTGTATGTCCGCAGTTTATATTGAGTTTATATATAGCTATTTATATTGATACTGAGGGTGTCGAGATTGTTAACTTAGCTAACGTTAACGTTAACTGTTACATTACATGTACTGTTACATGCGGATCGTATTGCCCCGTGGTGTCAGTCCTATAAAGTTAAAGTTAATTCTGGGATTTTCAAAGTAGTGGGAGTTTACAGTCATGTTCGCATAATAGCTACCAGTGTTGTGTTATCCCAATATCCTTTTCTATGTTCTTCTGTGTGTCAGCCAAGACGTGAAGCCAGGTGTCAGCATGGTGAGGCGAGTAAAAGAAGCATTGAAGAAGGAGACACAGCAAAAGGAGACGAACATCAAAAACCGTCAGAAGACCTTTAAGGAGCAGGAGAAGGAAAGCAGAGAGGCAGCGTTACAAAACTCAATTTCCAATGCAAACAAGGGATTTGCACTTCTGCAGAAAATGGGTTACAAAGCCGGCCAAGGCCTCGGGAAGGCGGGCAAGTTTAATCTTTACTGAGTTATCTTATTTAAATCTGTTTTCCATTTGTTGCTTGTTTAATACTGTTAATCTCTGTTACATTTACAGGAGCAGGAAGGGTTGATCCAATTCCTCTTAATATTAAAACCGGTAGGTGATACATTTTTATATTTATATTTAATGTATTTGGAAACAACGTGCAATCCAACTGATGGCTTACATGTATTATTCTTGTTTTGCTAAATCAGACAGAGGTGGCATTGGAATGGAAGAGGTGAAGAAAAGAAAAGCAGAGGAGGAACTTGAACATTATCGTCAGAAAGTACGAGCCAGACAACAGAATGAGACCAAGTCTCTGGAAGATTTTAGGTCAAGTTTGCAGCTGTCTATGAGATGCAGCATGTCTCTAAACATGGCCACCCTCCTATAATACACGTTTCATAGTCTGTGTGTGTAATGTTCTGCTTTTTTCATTCCAGGTCAAGAGTAAGGACAGAGAGAGAGGAGCGAAAGATTGAAGGAGATCTCAGAAGGAGTCAGCGAGCCTGTGAGCAGCTGGACAGTCAGAAGGTTGGAAGACTTATTGCTACATCACAGAGCAAATGCTGTTTTTGCATATCTCTACTCAGTCTTTCTGCACTGAGAATAAATACAAACATACCAAGAAAATGGCCATGCCTTAATTCAGAGAAAGAATTCTGTATATTCTGACAATTCACTCTACATCATTATAGAAACAACACTTGGAGTTAGTTTTCTGTGTGAATTATTTGGCTGAATTGTCTTTTCAGGGCATCACTGTGCCTAGGGAAGACTGGTACTGGCCTAAAGCAGAGACAGATGACGATGAAGACGGTCTTAAGGAGGAGGAGGAGGAGGAGGAGGAGGACAAGGAGGACAAGGAGGAGGAGGAGGAGGAGGAAGAGGAGATTGTGGAATTAACCGTTAGTATTTAGTTTACCTTGTTTATTTAGTGATATAATGTGTAATCCTAATATATGATCCCAAATCCATTTTGTTGCCACATGAGTGTATGGTAATATGTCATCATGTTGGTGCGTTGACTTTTTGATGGTAATGGAAATAGGATGCACTGTCACATTCTGCCATTGTATTGTACACCGTTATAATATTGGCAAATGACAATTTTACACCTTTCATTACACAGAAACCCAAAGTGCTTCACATTAAAAACAGCATAAACATTATAACGAAGCATAAACGGAAGAAAGAATACAGCAAAAGCAGCAACACAACAAGAATATAAAAAACACGCACATGCGCACGCACGAACACACACACACACACACAAACACTGTGCAAATGCCCAGCGCCTGAGAAAATAAGAAGGTTTTTAATTAACTTTTGAATGTGGACACAGTTGTGATGGATCTCAGCTTGTTCCAGAGAGCAGGACCACAGTAACTAAAGGCCCCCTAATCAGACCTGGATAAAACTCTGGGTATAACCATAGACTGTAAATATTTACAGTATATAGTATAACTAGAAGACCTCTGCCTTATGACCTAAGAGGCCTGATGGGGTTGTGATCTGTGATCATATGGTACGATAAATGCATCTAGTTGAATTCTATGCTATGATATCCAAAGTAAAATGAAAGTGTATGTGATATGTGCCTCTCTGTTACAGTCGTTTGACAAACTACAAATTTTGACATCCTACTTGAGAGGAATCCATTTTTACTGCATATGGTGTGGGACAACATATAATGGTAAGAGTGATGACGACATGGCTGTAGTGTTATTGTTTTTTTTTTTTATTGCCTTTGCTGATATACTGTATATATTTTTACAGATGAAGAGGACTTGTGCTCCAACTGTCCCGGGGATACAGCAGCAGACCATGACTGAACTTAATAAAAACATGCGCAGTAGTTCCCAGTGGAAAAAGCAGTTACAAATGTTTTACCCTGGAAGCATTATCTTTGATATGCAGTTGAGGCAATTAGGCGATCAGAAGTGGAGGGTTATTTATTTATCATCCCCATTTGAATTTGTTTTCCATCTCTGGAAGGACATCACTGTTTATAGAAACTAACCCTGTTTGAGGGTGGTGGTCTTGAATTTTTCTTTACATTTAGAAATTTACGATACCTTTTTTTAATGTTTATATTTTTGAAAAGATGCAGATTTTTTTTTTTTTTTTAGAAATGTTTTAAGAGCAATTGCATACCTGTGTTTTCATTAAATGTTTTAAGAATCTTACCTTGTGATCTTGTTTTAAGTTACTGTAGCTACTAATACAATCAATTACTTTGGGATTTATTTACAAATGTAAGATGTACTCTCTTATCTAATCCTGATATTGCCATAATAGCATATGTGCTCAATTGTGAGTTTATATGTGTCTTAAAATTATACTTATTTCAATATCCTGTCTGGTGTCCCTTGCTGGATTTCGATACCATTTTTCCCACCAAAATATAGGATAGTCTGTATAAGCGTAGCAGTAAATACACTATGGCTTCCTTTTTGCTTGTTTGAAAGGTCCAAGTTACCTCAGACTGAGTTTGTTCTTTTGTTTCTGAAGCACTGAAACATGATAAAAGAGTTTCGTGTGATATTCTTAAGATAAAGGGACTGCTACTTGACATTCATATAAATGTGTGTGTGTGTGTGTGTGTGTATATATATATATATATATATATATATATATATATATATATATATAAAATTTGGACCATTATTATCACCATATCTGATATCTGTGTCTAAAACGTTGGAAAAGCTAGAGCAGATAATAAATAAATAACACTCAAAAAGCTGAAAGAAAAAACTTGCTAAAGAAGTCCATCTACAATCATAAGATCTGAAAAGACTTAGTTTGATGATATTTCAACGTTTTTAGCGCTTCTTTGCAGCATTTCACGTTCATCCAGCTAAGATGCTGACAAAAACGGCTCGGGTGCTGCACCATTAAGACCTTTTAATGGTAGGAAAACTCCTGATATATGCTTGACAGTACTCCAACTCCCATGAGTATTAGCTGTAGGCGCGGTGGTAAAGCTTCTTGGGAGCTGTAGTTGTTGATTGCTAACAAAATAAGCGCTGTCCTGTTTTATACAGTCTATGGTTTTGTCCCCCCCCCAAAAAAAACTCATTGAAGCTAAAACATTTCAAGAAGACAAAAACAAAACAAAAATCAAGCAGACGTAAATTAAAATATCCGTAAAAATAAGTATTAACATCAGTAGCATACCTAACATTAACGCCTGCTAGCCCGAAGAAACTCAGCACTTACAGTCCTCTTAATACATCCATGCTTTATACTAACTTCCCCACTGTTTAAACGTATCCACGGTGATAGCTTCCACTTGGTTCATAACCAATTTTGATACGTCTGACATCATTTGAAGGAGCCATGTTGTGTGACGTTACCGGAGAAAACGAAACTTAACTGTGGGTAAGGCTGAATTCAAACAGCCCAGACGTACGAAAAAGAAGACGTGGAAGTAGAGTTGAGATGAAAACGAAAAATATATAGTATTCTTGCACTTTGTGCTCTTAATTTAACTGACATTGCGACTAGTCATTTATAATGAACGTAGCTAAACTGAACGAGTATGCACAGAGACAACGCTTGGAGCTCAAATATGAGGACGTTGGCTCCGTTGGCCCTGATCACATTAAAACGTGAGTTGCATACATTCCCTGGTGGGGTTTACGAATAGATGTACAGTGTATACCTTTAGAGTTGAGTTCAGATCTTATTAATTGTTTACTACATTATATTGTAAAAAAAAAAAAAAAAAAAAAACGTGGAAAATAGCTGTAAGAAAAAATGTTGATAAATATGGCATGGTATGAGTGTAAAAAGATTGTAATAGATTCAAATGTGTTGAACCTTAATATATAATAGTCTTTAAGTGTTGTTTCTACTGTTACTGTGGCATTGAGTTAGATATCGAAAAAGAATTATTCTGGATTCGATACTCAACTCATGTATCGTACTGACACCAGTAGTAATTGTAGCAATTTGTTTTTATTATACATTTAGTCTAGTGCTTGCGTGGCAATTAATACACATGTCTCAGTATTTTTCACATGCAAAAAAATGAATGACTTAACATTAGCAGTCCCACACAGTTTTCTAATGAGGGCCTAAGGGGGTCCAACATATGTTAATAACTTCACCTGTGGGAATGTTAGTTACAGGTAAGTGTACAAATGAATGTCTGTACTCCTTTATTATCTTGTCTGTTTAACAACGTTTCTATTTCTTTCTCAGATTTACCGTAAGAGCAGTTCTGGATGGTAAGGCATATCCTGATGGCGTGGGGAAGAACAAGAAGGAAGCCAAACAGAACGCTGCAAGAAATGCCCTGAGATGCTTGTTGGAGGAACCAATTGACCCTGTAAGATTATTATACCTCTTTATTGACCTACTGTTTGTGTAAAACTACAAAGGTAGGTAGTAATACACACTAGTTTCTCCTAGCTTAATTAAAGTCCCAGGAAAGTGCAGCGGGAAGTAATGAATTGACATGCATTATTAGCTGTAATATTGTCATGAATGTAGTATTTTGTAGTTTCAAATAAGCTGCACTCTAACCACTTAATGTAAAATCATATTTTTTGTTTTCAAGACTGGAGAAGAGAAATACAGTGGCACGCCAAGCAAACCAAAGGAGGAATTGAGTCAAAATGTGTTGCACATCTGGTGAGCACAAACAGTGGAGACACAGTTTTTAATTTTTAATTGGGTTTGATTATTAAAGATTTTATGTTGATTCTGATTTGTCTCGGTGTTACAGTGAAAAGACAAAGAGCTTGAGTGTGAAAAATACAGGCGAAGTTTTTACAGACACAAATTACATAGGAATGATCAACAGCCACTGTCAGAGAACAAAGCTCTCCCACGACTACATCTTAGAGAAGAGATGCGGTCCACCTCATAACCCTGAGTAAGTATGATTGAACCTCTGTAACCTGAATAGACACTACAGACACGATATGAAAACCCTTGATAGATATGAGAGATGCATCTTAACAAGATTATCTATATATTTCCTCTCTGCCTACACAGGTTTTTCTACAAACTAGTGATCAACAATAAGGAGTACCCTGTAGGGGAGGGTAAGAGTGCCAAGGAAGCCAAACAGAAAGCAGCTCAGCTGGCCTTGTCTGCTCTTCAAGAACAGACAGACTGGGACAGCAAGGTATTTCATATTTTCTTTTGTTTTGATGTGCTAACCATCAAGTTTTTTTTCTGCAACATGAAACCATAGCTGCCACAGCTTCCTTTGAAATCCATCACCATATAATATGCAAGCCCAGTCTTCTTCTTTTCCTTTTTTGTAGCCATCATGTCAAAAACAAATCTGATAAAGGGACACTTCACTTCACACAACACTTGCATTTCGAACCAAGATCAGCATTACAGTTATTACCCACGCTGTCCATTGTAAATGTCGTTTTGTGTTTAACTCTCAATGCGATTGAGACTCAACTCTGCAATGATTGATCATAATGACATTAAGGGTTGAAGACACATTTGTTTAAACTTGGTTGCACCTGCCACTCTGTTGTAAAACTGTATGTAGCAGTGTTGCTGCGTCGCTATCTCCATACCAGTGATTCCCAAAGTTGGAGCATCAATTACTCTAAAACGTGGTACCATGTAACAGCCGAACACTTCCTTCGTGCTTTCAGGTATCTGTTTGGCCAGCTGTGTCTGAAGACAGTGCGCCAGTCAGGCTGTCCACCGCACCGAGCACACCGTAAGTAAGGCACTGACCGAGCAGTACAACGGATGGTAAAGTTTATATGTTGAGCATATTCTACTAATGTGTCTCAATGTATTGTTAAAGGGAATCCCGTGATGCAAAATCAATACGCAAGCCAACAACTTCAAGTGACTCAGCTGTTTTCACCAATTCATTGAATCCCCTCAAGGATCAGGTCTGTGATGTCTTATGTAATCCTGCTAAAGCTGTCATGGTTCATCAGTTGTAATGCTCAGTCTATTGCAAAAGATTAGTTGCTTTAATTTACTTTTTAGGGTAAGCCAGTTTTACTTACAGTATCTCACAAAAGTGAGTACACCCCTCACATTTTTGTAAATATTTCATTATATCTTTTAATGGGACAACACTGAAGAAATTACACTTTGCTACAATGTAAAGTATAAAGTGTACAGCTTGTATACCAGTGTAAATGTGCTGTCCCCTCAAAATAACTCAACACACAGCCATTAATGTCTAAACCGCTGGCAACAAAAGTGAGTACACCCCTATGTTAAATTCCCATAGAGGCGGGCAGATTTTTATTTTTAAAGGCCAATTATTTCATGGATCCAGGATACTATGCATCCTGATAAAGTTTGGAATTAAAATAGCCCCACATCATCACATACCCTTCACCATACCTAGAGATTGGCATGGGTTTATTTCAGTTGGCCTAATAGCTGGTTTGATTTGCATTGAGAGATGATTTTATGGAAAGTACCCCCTGCCAATCTGTGGTGTACTCACTTTTGTGAGATACTGTAACTGGCCTGCATTCTTCACATTATTCCAAAGCCAGAAATTCACTTAACACATTAGTTCACAATAGTGAATGATAATAGTATTACAAGACCAAGAGTTTGTCAGTAACTTTAGCCAAGTTAGTTCTTAGCACACTCTTAACCAAATAACTTTTTTTTCCCATTCCTCTTTGAGCTCTTTAGATTATTGAAAAGTAAAGGACTTTGTGCCTCTTCACCTTGTATAATGGAATTTGAATATGTGTATGCTTAAATATAATTGGCTATATTTTTCTACTTCCCATTAAAAAGATTCAAAGTCCTGATGTGAAGCCCAAAATAAGGTAAGCTGTCTTTTGAGACTCACTGTAAAATCACAGTACATAGTAGTTCACCTGATGTTAGTGCTGATTGTACTTTTTCTTTTCTTGTTAGAATTGCAGCAAATTTCCAAAATGCCTGCAGAAAGAGCAAAGAGGTAAAGTAAGAACATATTAATTATTGTAGTTTATCTTGTTAGTTTGTTTCACTATGATGATATCATAACATGACTTTATTTTATTCATCAAGGATATGGTCAATTTCAATGACAAGAATACAGATAATAGTCAGAGTGAGAAAGCAACAACCCAGGCAGTGATCTCAAGGTATGGAAAATTAAAACGTCGTATCACAATATAAGAAGTGATTTATAGCACTGATGTGGCCTTTAGTTTGTGTTTTGTGTATTTATATTAGGGCTGTCAGTTTAACGCGTTATTAACGGCGTTAACGCAAACCCATTTTAATGCCGATAATTTTTTTAACGCACGATTAACGCATAGAGAGCAACGGGATCTGTTAGTCCACTTCTTTAACTGTCTATGGCCACGCCATGTCCCGCCCTACGAAGCAGCTGATTGGTTTGGTTTAGGCATTTCATAGGACCTGAACAAATGGAGTTATGTTACCTTGGACGCCAAGGGCGGGTCTTGTAATTTCGCAGACCGGAAACAAAACAGACACAAGCCGCGGCCGGTTTGAGCCAAAGACAGTATGGTTTGAGCTTGCTAGCCGCGTAGCTAGTAGGCTCGTCACGGCGATTAGCTTCGGAGCGAGTAGTGTCTCTACAGTCAGTGAGAGAAACAAAGTGTCTCCTCTGTTCTTTCTGACCACGGTGGGAAACCTGGAGCAGGAAAACCCTCTCCTTGATTTTACGTTGGTTATAAACGAGAACCAGGAAATGAGTCACGGGAAACCAGTTGCTATGACGACGGCTATGCCGCTGACGACGCTATGAGCCCATAGACAGTAGGACGAGCCACGCTCGCCTCAGGCATGAGGCAGTACTACCTGCAGTACTATCTGCAGGACTACCTGCAGTACTACCTGCAATGGAAAATCGAGGTAACAGCGTTACATTGTGTGACAGATTATTAGCTCCAAGTGTGAATGTTAGTGTGAAATTGAACATAACGTATATGACAATGTTGTTTTCAATTAAAAAACATTGTCACAAAGCAAGCCAATCTACTTTTCCATGCTGATAAGAGAATTAAAATGAGAAAATATAATGGGACAAAAAGAAATCAAGGGACATTTAGAATAGATAAAAATGTGCGATTAATTGCGATTAATCGCGAGTTAACTATGACATTAATGCGATTAAATATTTTAATCGCTTGACAGCACTAGTATCTTTTGGTATGCATTTCAGAAAAAAATGGTTAGGATTCAGGTGTAATTGCAAATAGTGATTAATCATGATTAATCCACTGAAAATTCTGATTAATTTGATTAAAAATTGTAATCATTTGACAGCCCTAATTTATATACAACCAGAATTATGTTTTTATATATACTTGAAAAAATCAAATACATATTTTCACCTTTTTGCCTCAAATACTTGTGGTTAATCTCAACAGATTTACATCAGATTTTGACTTGATAGTGTCTCTCGGCAAAGGAGCCTTTGGTCAAGTTTTCAAGGCAAAACATAAGCTGCTGAACAAGTATTATGCTGTAAAGATTGTCCGCTGCAAAGAGTAAGTCAAGTAAGAAAGATGTTTCTTTTTGTTCTTTTTTAAAATCAAAAATAAATCTGTTACAGATGCAGTACAAATAAGTTGACAGTCACGTTCTTCTTGTTCTTTTTAGAATAAAAAAAGCTCTACGAGAGGTGACGGCATTATCAGACCTCCATCACGGCAACATTGTTCGATACTACACATGTTGGTTGGAGGATTCAGGGTACCAATGGGAAAAGGCAGATGACAGTGGCACCAATTCACAGTAAGACACATCCATTAATGAAATCCTAACTAACTAATGTAACTAACTAATGTACTTATTTTACTGAACATGAAGGTATGTCATGACTCATGTCACATTTCTTCTGTTCCCACTTTTCTAGGTCGACTGGTAATTCATCGGTAAAGTTTCTTTATATTCAGATGGAGTTGTGTGACACCAGAACCCTTAGAGTGTGGATCGACGAGAAGAATATTCAGAATGTGAAGAAATCTCTGCGAGACTCCAAAAGAAGAGATGAAAGTCTAACTATTGCTCAGCAAATGGTCAGTGCAGTCGAGTACATTCACTCTAAGATGCTCATCCACAGAGACCTGAAGGTGAGCCAAAGTGAATAAAATCATCATTATTACATCACATCAGACATGGAGCTACATATTCATTTGTTTATTTCTCTCCCACGGTTAGCCTGCCAACATCATGTTTGGGCAAGATGGAGAAGTGAAGATCGGAGACTTTGGTCTGGTCACTGATGAGAACGATGACGATGCTGAGAACCTGTTGGAGAGAACCGTGTACAAAGGAACCCCATCTTACATGGCTCCTGAGCAGGTGACTTTAGATTCATCTGTATTATTAAATGTTGGTTGTCAAAAGCAATCCTGTGGGGATTTGAACCACTACTCGTGCTGTAGAGCTAGAGTGCCTTTTGTTAATATTGTGTTCTTGTTTTATGACAGAAGAGAAAGAACACTTATGACCGAAAAGTGGACATATTTGCCTTGGGTTTGATATATTTCGAGCTCCTTTGGAACCTCTCTGTCGGCAATGAAAGGAAAGTGGTGAGTTAATGAAGGTCCAAATTCCTGCTATATGTCAATAATAACTGTTAATTAATAAATGCTTTTTGCTTTGAGTTTGTTTTATAGATAAACAAAGTTCCAGATGCTTTATCAGATAACAGATGTTGGTTGATTGGTCGTCAAATTTCAACAGAATATCATAGGCCTTTCTCACAGCAGATATTTTGACTTGTCTTGATAGGGAAAGCATAGGTGTTACTGATAACATTAACAATGAACCCCGAATTAACGAAACTGGTTAAAAATAATAATATTAATATTTAAATAAATCACCGGGAGAGTCCGGTACAGCCTGACTCTGAAGATAAAACTAAGATTAGCGCTCATATTCAAGTTCATGTTCTGCTTGTTCAACGTTGTTTGGTAAATTGCTCTTAAAGCTATAGTGCGTAGTTTCTGTTGCCCCCATGAGGAGTTCTAAGTAATGACAACAAAACTGTGGGTGCGTCCACATGATATAAACCTTACGGGATCGCGCAAATGCTTCTCAAAATGAAAATTTGCTTCAGGATTGGTATCACACCCTCAGGTAAATAAAGGGCACCATGGTTCTGGTTACTGATGGATTTATTACACTTGTCGTCCTCATCACATCCACCGTCATTACAATCCACCGTCGTACTACAGTATGACATTGTAAAGGATAAACACATTCACATACACTGTAAAAAGTAAATACAAATACACTTGGGAAATACAAGCGTAATACACCTACCTCGCTGGCTTCATAAGCAAGAAGGAATGGATTCACTTGAAAATACCCGGTTCAAACAAAAATTAAAGCTCAACACACAAAGTACGAACTACTTTCATCCACACACAGAGAATATCTTCTCGCCGTGTGTGTGTGTGTGTGTGTGTGTGTGTGTGTGTGTGTGTGTGTGTGTGTGTTCATCTTGTTGCATCTCAGTGTCCGTGTGCAACGCCAAAATGAACTAAAGTTCCTAATTAACATCGACACCTCAATATTCATAAAAAACTTGGGGATAACACAACATTATTTATACCTGTACTTTTTCTACTGTGACATGTCAAAATACCACCTGTAAAAAGGCCTTTATGGAAAGCTTATCAATTTGTATCACGCCAATTACATGTTCTTCCTTCCTTTTCTCACTGCACGGTTTCCAGATTTGGGACGATGCCAGAAACCAGAAATTTCCTCAAAGATTTCCACACAATTTCCCCCTGGAGGTACACAAGCATTCTTACTTTAACTTGACAGATAAAACAGTATTTTCCTCAAGGTGGCCATCATTTGTGTCTCAGTGACTGATGGGAACAACAATCTTTAAAGGTCCCATGGCATGAAAATCTCACTTTATGAGGTTTTTTAACATTAATATGAGTTCCCCCAGCTTGCCTATGGTCCCCAATTGGCTTGAAATGGTGATGGGTGTAAACCGAGCCCTGGGTATCCTGATCTGCCTTTGAGAAAAAGTAAGCTTAGATGGGGCATTCTGGAATCTTGCTTGTTATGAGGTCATAACAAGCAAGGTTACCTACCGTTTCTCTGCTTTGCCCGCCCAGAGAATTTGGCCAACCCATGAGAGACATCATAAATTTCTTCTTTTGTGAAGGTAAATACAAGCTGGACAATTGCCCTATTAACTTGTTTTACCGCTGCCAACTGCAGCAATCTTGCTTAATACTGGACCAATGTCAGAGATTGTTGTTTCCATCAGTCACTTAAACTAGGAAAATAGGGTCCAGGTTGAAAAAAACAGTAGTTACCTTAAAGGATAAGGAGCCAAAGCAGGACTGTTGATGTGTGTATGTATAATGTAATTAAAACGTTAAATATCGAGTAGGAAAATAATTGCCACAGTAAAGTCAGCTTGAGGGGAATACAGTTAAGTGGCACCTCAAAGACACTAGCAGCATTTATTGATATCATGGAGATCACAATCGCTGTTCTTTTTGTTGCAGACCAAAATCATTAAGTCAATGCTGTGTGCAAAGCCAGAAGACCGACCTGAAGCAAGTAAACTAAAGATGGACTTGGAAGAGTGCACTCGTACACTTACAATGTTTAAAGATATGAGTCGTGACGGTAGGACTGTCTGATCATTACAAGGAAATACTCAAACAGCAAAAGCATCAATCATCACAAGCAAGACTAGGCATCAGATTCCATAATACTTTAACTTGCAAGTTTTTGATTGCTAAGGAGAGTTTCTCTTTTTATAACTGTATTCATAAACGGTTGTGACAAAATGTATCATAATGGTGCATTTCATAATCTGAGAATTGGGTAATTCTGTGTCAAATCAATAGTTTTTAGTTTTTTAGATTTTATTCAAACTTTACGTATGCTATTTGGGACCAAAATATATTTTCGCAGAATTTTGAGAATTTCTTTTTTTTATTTTGCCCCTTGAAATGTTTATCATTTTAGCACCTTAAAAACATTTTAGAGGGAAGCAAATTTCATCTTCAGAAATATAGCTCCTAGACTCAAGGACCTAGAGCCATGATATTTGGTAGGGGCACAGACAAAACAATTCACAACAGATCCAAATGATTCAAAGGCAGAAGGAGATGTCATATATTTTTTTTATCACTGGCCCTTGAAAAAGGAAAGAAAAGTGCAAAGTGGGTGGTTTGGGGCCCCAAGCAGTCCCCCAAAGTATACACATATGGACATGTCCATATTTCATGCCCAAAATACAGTATTTGATTGATTTGCCAAATTTGATTGATTTGCCAAATTTTAAGGGTTAAAATCATCATGTGGACTCATTCCGAGGACCATGAACATTGTTGTGTGAAAAGGGGTCTATGTGGGAATTTTGCACGTTAAAGCATAACTCTCGCCAAAATGCAACCTAGGGTCTTTTTGTGAATATACACGAGTCAAACTTTCATTTAAAAGCATAATTAGGACGGAAACGCCACTTTTAAGATTGCCGTATTCTCGTTTTCGGTCAAATGGCCTTTTGAATGGGAGTGCTAGGGGCACTACTATGATAGCATCAAAATCACTACTTTTAAAACACTAAGAAGGCTCAACGCCACATGAAACTTTGCTCCAAGTATCACCAGGGGCTCTACACATGAACTCCAGCATTGAGAACATTGGTTGTGTGCACAGAGTTTACTAAAAAGAAAGGTTTTAACTAGGGCTGTCAGTTAAACGCGTTATTAATGGCATTAACGCAAACTAATGGCGTCAATTTTTTGATCGCGAGATTAGTTCTTTTGGATCTAGCTAGACCGGAAACAAAACAGGCACGCCGCGGTCACACACACTTGTTTGGGCTTGCGAGCCGCGTAGCTAGTAGGCTTGTGGCGGCAATTAGCTTTGGAGCGAGTAGTGACTCTACAGTCGGTGAGAGAAACAAAGTGTCTCCCCTGTTCTTTCTGACCACGGTGGGAAATCTGGAGCAGGAAAAGTTACCCCTCTCCTTGATTTTACGTTGTTTATGGAGAAGGAGAACCAGGAAATGAGTCGGGGGAAACCATAGACTGTATACAGTCTATGGGGGAAACCATAGTTGCTATGACGACCAGCCACGCTCACCTCAGGAATGAGGCAGTACTATCTGCAATGGAAAATGGAGGTAACAGTGTTACATTGTGTGACAGATTATTATCTCCAAGTGAGAATGTTAGTGTGAAATTGAACACTGTATATGCCAATGTTGTTTTTGCATTTGCACAAAGCAAGCCGATCCACTTTTCCATTTTGATAAGAGCATTAAAATGAGAAAAAATAATGGGACAAAAAGAAATCGAGGAACATTTAGAATAGATAAAAATGTGCGATTAATTGCGATTAATCGTGAGTTAACTATGACATTAATGCAATAAATCGCGATTAAATATTTTAATCGTTTGACAGCACTACTTTTAACAACTCACTTTAGCTGTTGGTTTTTCCTGCCGTCCATCTAGCCAGTCAAAAATAGTCGATCTCCAAATGCAACGTAACGGAGGAGAGTAAAGATGGAAAGCTCCTAAAGCTTAGTTCCCTATAAATGCACGGATAATTCTTTATTTTGTCGCTAGTGAAAAACAATATTGACCTTGTAGTTGAAAAAGGAGCCTCATATAAGAATGACATTTCCTCCTATGGAGTCCGTTCATTCGCATTTGGAGATAGACACTTTTTGACTGTCAAGATGGACGACGACCGGAAAAAGCAACAACTACAGTGAGTTGTTAAAACCTTTCTTTTTAGTAAACTCTGTATACACAATGTTCTCAATGCTGGAGTTCATGTGTAGAGCCCCTGGTGATACTTGGAGCAAAGTTTCATGTTGTGTCGAGCCTTCTTAGTTTTTTAAAAATAGTGATTTTGATGCATCATAGTAGTGCCCCTAGCACTCCCATTCAAAAGGCCATTTGACCGAAAACGAGAATACGGTAGTGGCGTTTCCGTCCTAATTATGCTTTTAAACGAAAGTTTGACTCGGGTACATTCACAAAAAGACCCTAGATTGCATTTTGGCAAGAGTTACGCTTTAAGTTGCAAGTTTCTTCCACGTTGTCTGCATGTTTAAATTGAACAGGATATGAGGTTTATTATGCATAACCATAATAGCCACTAACCATGCATATATTGCAGCTGAAAAAGAGAAACTGTGACTTCTCTTGTACATTTGATTATGTGTGATTGATTAGGGTTGTTCTCCAGGAGCAGGGTTGGAGACATCGGATTAGGATTATGTCATTGGACATATAAGTGAGTGATGATATCTGTTGGATCATGCCAACAGTAGATGTTCTGTACACCAACCCAACTACCACTGGGAGAAGACTATACAACCTGTATAGGAAAACCAATGTACAATTAATTAAGGAATAATAACCTTTTGCATTGTTTTTCATTTTTACTTGTAGGAATCACTAATTTCCACCTCACTTGCCATATTACAGTTATTAGTGATGTGTTTAAACATTACGTTTATTGAGTTTGATCAGTTTCTGTCTTCAATTGCTCAATACAGGTATACGGTATGCATGAGTTGCTGGTTATATATTATAAGCCTCATATCCTGTTCAATTTAAATATAAAGACAACATGGAAGGAACTTGGAACTTTACACACAAAACGCCTAGACTGGATAAACCTAGCCCGATCGGCCGCGATTTGATTTTGCCATGCAGCTCAGGCTGGAAACCTGTACATCTGCTTCCGTTACAAATCTGCGGGGACCAATCACAAACTGGCTTATACCACCTGCCGCACTATTGGCGGGTTTAACACGATGACGATAGAGAAGTGATGGCAAGCAGCTTTTGTTTACATTCAACATGGCGGCCACCGAAGCTCAGCAACCCATTGATGAAAGTTTGTCACCCGGATCGTTGGTCTGATTGGTTGAAGGACTATCCAATTGTGTACAGTCATTTGAGCTATACCCGTTGATCACGCCTCTTGTGCAGTAAAAAATGACTAATGTTCAATCTTAAAGCAACACTAGAGAACTTTTCCTGCTTCTGTCCCCCTACAGGTTGGAAGCGGAATTGTGCATTACATTACATTACATTATGCAAGTTTGCCAGATCGGGTAGCGCGAACTGTAGTTCCAATGAGACAACCTGTAGGGGGACCGAAGCAGGATACGTTCTCTAGTGTTGCTTTAAAAGATTGAGCTAGGAATGAGTCAATGTTGTGAATCAATCTGATCGCGATGGTTGTGTGGTTTGTATTCTCTTGACAATCATCTTGTCCTTTGTGAATTGACTCTTAAAGCTGCAGAACAAAGTAACACAAAGCAGGGTTCAGGTCAATATTCTAAAGGTTTAATGCAACACACAAGAATATAAATATTGCCAGTAACAATTGCTCCAGTCATTTCTATGATATGCAAGGGTCACCAAAGGAAAGGAGGATTGATTCACACAGATACATTGTCAGGGAGAACAGTGAAACAATTCTGAGCAACAAAGTCTAATAAGAAAGGCCAGGGTCAGAGTTTTCACAGAATGGAATGTAACAGATTCACAACAGTCCACATCGCCATTTTAGCATCTCAAAAAGTTATCAAATTGCAACCTTGGCTTGTCATACTTGCCATATATCAGATTCTGTTTATGTTAGAGTCCCTAATATTTGGAATACAATCAATCAAATACTGTTTTTCTAGCCGTAAAAAAGTATGGAAAGGTTCATATGTATGTACTGTACTTTAGGGGACTGCCCGGGGCCCCCAAACCACCAATTTTGCACTTTCTTTCCAGTAATAAAAAATATGACATCTGCTTGTGCCTTTCAATCATTTGGATCTGTTCACCATTTTGTCTGTGCCCCTACTAAATATCATGGCCTTTGTTTACATTTTATAGGGTGCTAAAATGACAAAATTCCATGGGGAGAAAAAAAAATGCAATTCTCATAGTTCTGCCAAAATTACGTTGACACTGAAGTGCAAACCACGTCAGCATTTTGCCACAACACGACAGCATTTCGCCACAACGGGATAGCATTGATAAGAAAACGGAAAAGGTTAGGTACATATTGGACACTGATCCTCGTCCTAATTGGTTGCTCTGTCTGTCATTTACAATGGAGACTAATCCTCATCCTGATTGGTTGCACTGTCTGTAATTTACAAATGGGTTCGTTTTTTGATTTTGAAATCAGAATTCAAAAACCAATCAGGACGATCATCAGTGTCCAATATGTACCTACCCTTTCCGTTTCAGTCTTACAAATCTGCCGTGTTGTGGCGAAATGCTGTCGTGTTGTGGCATTTGCTGTCATGTTGTGGCATTTGCTGTCACATTGTGGAATTTGCTGCAGTGGTTTGCACTTCAGGGCCACCATACAAAATATCTTACAGAAGGTTTCTAAAATGTAAACAAAACCCTCTGATTTGACATGGAATGACCCAAATGCAACATTATTACATTTGTCGGGCTTTTATTGCTTATATTCGAGCAGCTGAAAATTGACAGAAAATGGGAGAGAGAGGAGAGAAGGGATGACAAGCAGCAAATGGCCACACACTGAGCCTACATGGGGTGCATGCTCTACCGGGTGAGGTCGCCCCAACATTATGTACTTTTAACAAATAATCACGTCCTGGGTAATTACTTTGACAACTGATATTCAAATAATGTATTCCATGCTGAAAATGGTTAAATGTGTTTAAAGTGATGTCACATTACATACTTTGCTTTGTAATGAATAAATTGAATATAGGGAAATAAAACATTGCCAACTAGGGTGTAATGGCATTCAGCCTCTGTATAAAAGTTTATATATGTACTGTTGTATTTTGCTGAATTTGTGAATGGTAGTGGGTGCTGGATGGTGTGGAGTCCTCTAATGATGGAATGGAAGCGAATGGAAAGCTTTATTGTCACTAGTCACAAGTAACCAGTGAAATTAATCATCAACCTGTCTGTACATAAACAACATACATACATACAATATGACAAGGGGGGTAGACAGGGCTGGCAGCTGTAGTTTACAGGTGAGATAATACAGCATAAAATGAGGAAAGGGGAGGAGAAAAAAAGTAGCTCCCAGACTATGCTCCTGTGAAGAGTACAGTGTGGGAACAGGAAAAAAACACCTCAGCAGCTAAGCACATAGTACACTTAACAACACGAGTTGACAACAAGACTTGCAACAGGGGAGGGGGAATTGGGGGTGGAGGTAACCCAGCACGGGCAAGCAGCCATCCGGTCCTGCAGCCACCATGGCGCTGGTCACAGACCCGCCTGTCAGGCTTGGGGGTAGAAAGCGGCGAAGGCGTGGGATTTGGGTATCGGGGAAGTTGGGGCCTGGAGAGAATCATTTTGCCTGGCATCCCAATCTTGGTGCCTCAGTCCGCAGGATGTCATAGCGTTAACACAGCAGATTGCCATGGAAACAACCTTAAATAGGTCCCAAGCAGAGTCAACAATCAGCAGGTTCCTGCAGTGCTCTTCCGGGGAAGTTGTTCCAGCAGCGGCCTTGGCCGAGGCCAGTGCTGCAGGTTTGCACTTCAGGGCCACCATACAAAATATCTTACAGAATTTGATATGGAATGACCCAAATGCAACATTATTCCATTTGTCGGGCTTTTATTGCTTATATTCGAGCAGCTGAAATTGACAGAAAATGGGAGAGAGAGGAGAGAAGGGATGACAAGCAGCAAATGGCCACACACTGAGCCTACATGGGGTGCATGCTCTACCTGGTGAGGTCGCCCCAACATTATGTACTTTTAACAAATAATCACGTCCTGGGTAATTACTTTGACAACTGATATTCAAATAATGTATTCTATACCGTCAGCGCTGTCAAATTTATGCTCAAGCCAATATGCTCATAAGGAAGTTTTATATGTGTTCTGACATTGTGAAGTGCTCTTTGTTTAGAACCTACATTACATATATACGGCTCAACTGTGGTCTAACTATAAGAAAAAGAGTATGCAGCGGCTAAAGGTAGCATATAATGATGCAATGAGGATGCTGCTCCGTGTCCCTAGGTGGCATAGTGCCAGTCATTTGTTTGTGTCTAATAGAGTGCCAACCTGTGAGGCACTCTTAAGGCAACTTTGGTTTGGTTTTATGTGTCGACTGGACAATTCAGTGAACCATATAATTGAAGCCATAGTTAGTCCTCTGAAAAGCTGCTACAGATACACATCGAGGCTCAGACGACACTGGTGTAATAGCTTGTATATTTTATAGGCTTTTATGATTTGTCCATTTTTGTCCACTTTTATTATATGTATTTCTGTATTTCCTTTTTATGCTGTATGTTGTGCCATATGGACCTGTGTCTGAAATAAAGTTTATTATTAATGCCAAACGACCATGTGCGTAATTTGTTGTGGGGATATGTCCCTACTAACACTTCTGATTACCTAATATTGTCCCCACCATTAATTTGATATTAAATATATAGGCATGCGTGGCTCCAGTTATCGTCGACGTGTAAAACGTTTGGACTGCAGTGTGGGGTCAATTTCCTCTGACTTGTAGCTCTGTGTTGCTGCACGTGCATGAGCAGAGATGTTTCTCAAACAAAAATGTATTAATGTTAAAATGAAACCAGCGTCCATGCGAACAACACCATACTGCAATTTTGCCGGCAGTCGTCGTTTACCGGTGTATGCTGGGTTAATTGGTACGTGCCAAGTGTTCAGTTTCGATTTTTCATATAAAGTCAAGCTACGGCACGTTACGTGAATGACGTTTATACGAGGAAATCGAAACTTACAGGTTACTAAAGTCAGTTATTCGAAACAGAGCACGGATATGCGCAGGACCAGCCAGGAGCAGTATTGTGAGATTTGCACTTTATGTAATTTGAGCTGAAAGTCCGACAGCTTCGTCATTAAAGATGGAAACTGGAAACTATGTTGCTAGACTAAACGAGTACGTACAGAAAACAAGGTCTAAGATGCAATATGAGGACGTCGGCTCTGTTGGCCCCGACCATATTAAAACGTGAGTTGAACAAAATTTCTGTTAGCCGTGGATTTTACACCTTGCTGGCTTTGCACATATTTTGCCGCGGTCGTGCTATAGACTTCAATGGGTATACTTTTGGGCGAGAGTCTTCCTGGCATGGATGACGATGGCGCTGCTGAGGGTGGTGGTGGTGCAATATCCAGTACAGAAAAACAGCTAACGCATTAATAGTTTTAGGACGACACCTGGTAAATAACAGAACTCCTAAATTACCATGAAACCTGTTGGGAACCTAATTCTAAATACAGTATAAACGAATCAAACCGCACTGCAGGATTTAACAGAGGCTAGCTCAATACATAATTGCCCAAGGACTGTCAACTTACAGCCCAATGTGATAATTCTCAAGTTATTTTGGGGGTAAAGTGAATGAGCATAAGCTGGCCATACTGTAATAATAAAGCCGTTTAATTGCAGCAGATAACATGGCTGTAATGACCTGCTACCTATAGCTCTGGGTCAGTTATGCCCTGTGACCTGTAAACTCTTTATTTGTGAAGTAAATTGTGGTAAGTTAAATGTAATAGAGAAGAGCAGTAAAATTGCATAAAAATAAAATACTAGTAGAAGCCTGGCTACCTCAAGTATAGGTAGGCTTACCTTAAATTTGTTCTTAAGTTGGCCTACATTCTTTGAATAACTGTTACAATACTGTGTTACAATTTCAGCCTATGAATGTAATCACATTTGACCTTGGCTGTGGTGTGGTTTTCAGAGTCATGTCATTTAATGCACCAACATCATTTCAAATCAACTTGCCAACTGGCAAATCAACAACAGATATGTGACAATTCCTCTACAGATTCACCCAGAGGGTAGTCCTGAATGGAAAATCCTATCCAGAAGGTGTGGGAAAGAACAAGAAGGAAGCCAGACATAATGCTGCTAAAAATGCCCTGAAATGCTTGTTCAGCATCAAACATCAGGACTCAGACACAGTAAGATTATTGCTCCTTTTTGCTTAAAGGTCCCATATTATGCAATTTTTTTGTTTCGTACCTGTATTTTGGGTTTCTATTAGAACCTGTTTACATGCTTTAATATTAAATAAACACATTATTATACATACCGTCTGGCTGAATATACCTGTATTCACCCTCTGTCTGAAACAGTCCGTTTTAACGCCTGTCTCTTTAAGCCCCCCTCCCGAAAAAGCTCTGTCTGCTCTGATTTGTCAGCGTTTCCGGGTCTTCCACATCTGTGCTCTTGGTGTCTCTGAACTGTCATTGTAACTGGGAAATGACACGGCAGTGTAGCTGCACTTTCTACCTATATATATATTAGTATAGAAGTGACATCACAACCGTACGGAAGTCCTGACGGCTCGTTTAAAGGCAAGGTTTCTGAATACGGGCTGTGTGCATTTCTCTGTGGATTGAGCGTTTTGATACGTTCACAGTATCTATATAGCACCTCGACCTGCTTCATAATAAAAAAAAGACATGGAAATTTCACTTTACAATATGGGGCCTTTAACTTAAGCAAGTTTCATTGTAGTTATTGGAATATAAAAGACCAAATCATGGCAAATGTCGTATATTTGTTGTATATTTGTTATTATCTTGACAGACAGAAAATGCAGCTGAAGCTCCTTCTGAACCAGCTCATCCGACTAATAACATCAGTAACATCAACTATATATGTTGGCTCAATGAATATGGTCAGAGGTCCAGGTTGACCATAAGAGCTGTGGAGACAACAAGACTGGGACCAAGTAATGCTACTCGGTAAGCCTCTTAACTGCATCCAAATTTGTAGCTATTTTGTAAAGATTAAAAAATGCATTTAATAAAGTTTTTTTTAATATTAGAAGCTGTAGCTTCGTGGTTGGTGATAAAGAGTATCCAGCTGCCACTGGAGAAACAAGGAGGGAAGCTAAGGAGGAAGCAGCGAAGCTTGTATATGATGTGTTATGTGGCAGTAAAACTACAGAGGTATGTAGTATTACCAGTTTCTCCTGGCTTATCCAAGGTATTATATGTGGTAGGGTGTCACATACTCAGCAGGGTAAAATTGTATTTTCTTTTTCTTTTTCAAGACTGCAGATGAGAATCACAACCCCACATCAGCTCAACGAAAGGAGGAAATAAATCAAAATGTTTTTGATATCTGGTGAGTAAATCATAGCAGCAGTTCATTTTTAATCGTATCCAAATAATAATCATCAATGTGAAATGTTACTTTTTATTACAGTAATACGACAAAACGCCTCAGTATGAACGCTAAGGACAGCAGTATTACAGAGACAAATTACATAGGAATTGTCAACCACTACTGTCAGAAAACAAACATCTCCCATAAATATATTGAGGATAGGAGATGCGGTCCACCTCATGACCCTCAGTGAGTATGAACCTGGACCTCTGTAACCTGAATAGACACTACAGACACTCTATTGCTAACTCTTTATTGATGTTCAGTTGTAAACAACATTAACATGTTAGCGTACGTATAATGATGTTAACTATTTGCTCCTTTTCCAAACACTACACAGATTTTTCTACAAACTAGTAATAAACAATAAGGAGTACCCTGTGGGTGAGGGTAAGAGCGTAAAGGAAGCCAAACAAAATGCAGCTCAGCTGGCCTGGTCTGATCTTCAAGAACAGACAGACTGGGACAGCAAGGTATTATTTATTTATATTTTCTACTCCCTTTATATAATCACATTAAGTTTCCAGTTTATTAGGTACTGTACACTTGTCATGGTTAAAATGAATGCTGTCTAATACAACAGTCCTGCAATAAAGCCTACCTTCATGAAGATCTAAAACAACAAAACTGAACATTGCTGTATAACCTTCATGAAGCTAGGATTTACTGCAGGGCAGTTGTACTAGACTGCATTAGTTTCAGCTAGGTGTGTCTAATAAACTGGCAGCTACAGTAAGTGTATTTTCATCACAGATTCTTCCTGATGCTTTTAATCAGCCTCTAAATGTCCTGCTCACAGGGGCCATATTCACCACAGCATATTTGCTTTTATTTTGAAAGACCTTTCCATAAACATTCAAGCAATGCATTTTCTTTTTTTTATTCCAGGGATAGAACTTTTTTATTTCTTTCCAGACAATGTTACGTTCTGTCTTACTTTTTAATGGTGTTGTGTGCCATCAAAGATTACACCATAGTGATATTTCCTAATACTTACAGCAGATCTCAACCCTAGCTACTTTTGATTACTTTAGAATAAAATGGTTCCACTGAGGTAAAATATCACATAAAATATATATGGCTTACATTCTGTGCACTTTAGGTGTCTGTCCGGTCAACAGTGTCCGAAGATGGTGCACCACCTATGTTCTCATCGCAATCAACTACCCTGTAAGGCACTTATTGTTATTACTAAAAGAGCAGAACATTGCATTAAATACTGAGAAAACTGTACTCATGTGTCTCATTGTATTTCCCTAGGGAGTCCCATGAATCGTCATCATCACAAAACACATCAATGAGCACAAGTGGATCAATAATATTCACTGATTCATCAAACCCTCCCAAGGCTCAGGTGTGTTCTCTCAGAATGAAATATCTCAAGGGAAAAATCACTTTAAATAATTAATATTACTTATTTATTTATTTATTTTATTTTTTTATTCAGAACATGCTACATTAATCAACCATTTTTTGTGAATTGTAGATTCCCATAAGGTCAACTGCATCTGAAGATGATGCCAGGTTGTCAACTTCACTGTAAGCTACTTATGGACCCAATTATTAAGAGCTTAATGCTGAAAAGGCTGTACTCATGCATCTTATGTTCTCCTAGGGAGTCTCTTTCATCGTCACAAAGTATGTCAACGGGTACAAGTGGCTCAGGAATATTCACAGATTCATCCAACTCTTCCAAGGATCAGGTCTGCACTTTCTATCACAATCTCATAAAAACAATCTTATAATCTGCTTACTCAGTATGTGGAGAGGGGAACAGAATAATAGTGAGTAGAAAGTTTAGTTTGTCCAGTCAAGGAAAATAGAGAGTTGCACATTTGGAGACAGTATGTTGTCCAAAAGACAATATACTACTTGGCTGTATTATATGTCGTACTTCATATAGCATGTACACCTTAATAATCAGAGTAGGGATCAAAATGATAAATACAATTTATTCTTTTATTCTCTAAGCATGATGTCAAAGACAAGAATATGGGGAAAAGTCAGAATGAGACATCCACCCAGTCAAGGTATGAAAAAAATGCATTATAGCATATATAGAATTTTATACTGAAGTGATCTTGAATCTCACTCAGTAAGTGCTGTACAATCAAAAAGACATCTCTATGTTGTTTTTTTTAACCTTTTTGCCTAAACAATAGTGTTAATCTTGACAGGTTTACTTCAGACTTTGAGCACATGGAGTGTCTTGGGAGTGGAACCTATGGTCGTGTTTACAAAGCAAGAGAAAAACTGCTGGAGAAGGATTATGCTGTAAAAATTGTCTGCTGGGACGAGTAAGTATGCAGTAGTGAGGTTCCACTGTGCATGTGCAGCATTTGTGTTTTCTTCATTAATTTTCCTTGTTTACTTTTGGATCAGGAAAGCTCTTCGAGAGGTGAAGACATTATCAGACCTCCTCCACCGTAATATCGTCAGATACTACACAGTTTGGACGGAGGATTCAGGATACCAATGGGACAGTTCAGCTGGCAGGAACAGATATTTCCAGTGAGTCCCATGACCATACCTTATTCTGAACTTTCTTATTTTAAGTTAAAGGTGAAATAATTTTTTTTTTTTCATTTTCAATCATTTTCCTACTTTTCTAGATCTTCAGATAATTCAAAGTGCCTCTATATTAAGATGGAGTTATGTAACCCCAAAACCCTTAAACACTGGATTGATGAGAAGAACGGTGAACGAGACTCCAAGAGAAGAGAAGAAAGTCTCAGCATTGCTCAGCAAATAGTTAGTGGAGTTGAATATTTTCACTCCAAGAAGCACATCCACAGGGACCTCAAGGTGAGAGCAGACTGCAGTGTGTGGCTGAGGCAAAGTAGATATACATTTAAGCTACCTGTATGTAACTTCAGGTGTATGAGCAATTGTAATGTCCTTGGGTTTACACTGCCAAATCTCCACCAGTACCTTAAGACAGATCTTAAATCAACAAGTAGTGAAGCCCGTCTGAGGGCAGAGTACCTAGAACCAGTATATATTGTTCTGGTGCTCACTGGTAGAGAGTAGCAGCACCACATGCTAGACTTTTGCCTCTCGCTAGTATTATGCCAAATCATGCCCCTGGTGGAAAGGTGCTGCTACTGCAACCTCTAAATTCACTAGTTCATGTGTTAAAGTAGCCTGGAAATCCAGAACAAAATCCGAAAGATTAAGGGTCTGGCAATGAGTAATGAAAATGGCCCAACTCGAGGGGCAGCACCAAGCATGCATTTGAAAATCTCACTGCACGCAGTTGGAGAACACTATGACCAATCACAACAACCACCAGTGGGTTTCCGCTAAGCCCCATACGCTTAGCTACCAGAGGAGCTAATTAGTAGATTAAACTCTTGCCGTATCCGGTCGGCAAAACAGCAAAAATGTCCTTCTTGCAAAGGAACGATTCAAGCTCCGTCTTCTGTTCCTCTTTTAGATAAAAACCTAAGTCTAACTCGTTCATTGTAGCGGCCAAAGCCGTTTCAAACAACTGGTGTTCATCCGTAGCCGTCTTGCAATGTTTACTAATGACTTTGACGTTGCAGCATTGTCGTCATCTGTTTAGCTCGCCTCTGGCCTGCCTATATCAGATACACCGATGTGATTGGTGCAGCTCAGCTACCAGGGCATAGTTAATGAGCATCATTACTGAATGCCAGAGTGACTCGCTGAGCAAATTCAGCATAATATGAGCACTTTAATACTCATCGTGTGCGGAGATAAATGTTTATTTGTTTCAATTTCTGTTTTTGCTTTTTATTGTTAAGCCTGCAAACATCCTGTTTGGACTGGATGGAGAAGTGAAGATTGGGGACTTTGGTCTGGTCACCAGAGATGATGATCCTTTGATGGACAGAACAGAGAACACAGGAACCCGATCTTACATGGCTCCAGAACAAGTGAGATGGTCTTTACTCACAATAACTTTGAATTTGTCTGTATTATTGTGTCAACAGATATGTTTTTCACTACCTATATGCCCTTTCACAATTAAGTCTCAACTGTCTACCTTTGGCAGTTAGAGCTTGTTCAAATGCGTTACAGATTTTATATCAACATACATTAAAAAAAATAAATAAACTGAATTGCAAATTGAATCACTAAAATCTGAGCTGAAGTTTCAGTTACCTCATGAGCATACAGTAACTAGTTAATGTTAATGATGATTAATGAAAGTATAACTGTTTGCTGCTGAACTACCTTGTGTCAATATTGTGTTTTTATTCTGTCCCAAAAGAGGAAGAAGAACTATGACCGAAAAGTGGATATATTTGCTCTGGGGTTGATATATTTGGAACTTCTTTGGAAAGTCTCTTCTGGCCACGAAAGAGGAGTGGTGAGTCTTGCATTAATAAGACGTAACATTGTGTTGTTATTAAAGATTGATTAAATGACTTACCGCAACAATTTAACTATATGACTGTAGATAGGAGATGAGATGGAACTTTATTGTTCATCTTGTAATCGGTCTTGCTTAACTTTCTCAGAGCATATTTTGAATTATTAGTTCATTTCAGGCTAACATATTCTTTCATCCTTTTATTACCTCATGAATACCAGGTTTTGGGTGACGCCAGATGTCAGAAGCTTCCCAAAGACTTTTCAAAGACTTTTCCCCAAGAGGTAGGTTACAATATTCTTATTATCCTTACTGATTCCCTTGTCACATGAAGTAGTATTTCCAATACGGAGTCAGTTTAGTCATGATGGTCACCAACAGAGTAGCAGGGAGGCTGACATGCAGGGCTTTGCACTGTTTTGTGTTGTTTTGTGCAGAACAATATCATCGAGTTAATGCTGCGTGAGAAGCCAGAAGACCGACCTGATGCAAGTAAACTGAAGGCAGAGCTGGAGAAGTGGGCTCAGACATTCAGCACAAAAAATGTGCATCAGGAAAATGCAACCGTCTGATTATCACAAGCAATTGTGACAAGTCACATTAGCATATAGAAATGTGGCTCTTCTGATGTCTGTGATTTAAATCAAATGATCTGATATACTGTTATAAATATGTTGTTATTAACTTTTTTATGAAAATGGTTAATGTACTGCACTTATATAGCGCTTTAACCTGAACTTTAACTTACACTCCTATGGCAATGGGTGGCAATTTGGGGTTCTATGTTTTGCTCAAAGACACTTCCACATGCAAACAGGAGCTGGAATTATTAACCAATGCAAATGATGAATAACCTAAGAAGGGGACCTAATATTATGGGTTTTAAATGACAGGGAAATAAAAATGCAATCAAGTTTTATCATGATTTTACATGAATTCACATCTGCCCAGCTTTTATTCTAAATAATCACGTGTCTGTAATTTCTGTGTTCACAGTTGACATTTTATCTAATGCTGGAAATGGTTAAATGTATTTAAAGTGGTGTCACATTACAGCCTTTGTTTTGTACTGAACGTAAGTTGAAAAATTAAATAATGGTTATTTGGAGCATAATGGTCATGCATCTACAGTCCCGACTGGAAACCTACTGCAACATCAGTGGCACCGCACTCTCCTGGCTCCGTTCCTATCTCACCAACAGACAACAGTTCATACACATCAACAACTGCACCTCCTCCATTGCTCTTCTGTCACAGGGCGTCCCCCAAGGTTCGGTGCTTGGTCCTCTCCTTTACATCCTGCCACTCGGAAATATCATACGCAAACATGGTCTCCACTTCCACTGCTACGCCGATGATGTCCAGATCTACATTTCTACTAAATCCATCACCACAGCTACATCCTCCACCCTGACCAACTACTTCACCGATATTCAAACATCACTTCCAGAATTGACTACTGCAACAGCATCCTCTATGGCTCAAAAGCCTTAAATGAACTCTGATACATCCAAAACTCTGCTGCCCGTCTCCTCACCCACACCCGTTCCCGTGATCACATCACTGCCCTCCTTCAGAACCTCCACTGGCTCCCTGTTTCCCAACACGTCCAGTTAAAAGTCCTCCTCCTCACCCACTAAGCCCTCCAACCAGGCTCCTTCCTACCTCACAGACCTGCTCCACCGCCACAGTCCCCCCCGTAACCTCCGCTCCTCTGATACAAACTTCCTCTCCCCACCACTCAGGACCAAGCACCGTACCTGGGGGGACAGAGCTTTCACCATTGCAGCCCCCTCCCTCTAGAACTCCCTATACCCATACACATCCATGACTGTACTGACCTGGACACCTCGTCAGATTAGCTTTCCACATACAATAGTCTTACATTTCTCACCTGATAGTTATTGTTTTTATTGTTTTTAATATGCTTGTTTTATGTGTTGGTTTTATTGCATATTAGATTAGATTAAACTTTATTGTCATTGTGCAGAGTACAAGTACAAAGACAACAAAATGCAGTTTGCATCCAACCAGAAGTGCAAAAAAGCAAAAAAGTGCAATGTGATATTCAAATGTAGACAGGTTGTGCATAGACAGGACAGTGAAATATATTGCAGTGTTACAAGAGCATATATATATATATTATATATGTGCTGGTTTTACTGTAAAGTGTCTTTGAGTACCATGTAAAGTGCTTTATAAATAAAATTGTACACACACACTCACACTATTCATGTAGACAGTATGGTAGCCACATAAAAATGCTTGGACGGACATGGTCTTCCAAGGCTGGACCCTCATTTTGTGTGTGTTCATTAAAAACAATAATGGAAATGCTGTCAATATTTCTGTTTTGTTTCAACATCGTCGAACAGAATTCAGGGGTTGATTCATTAATTAGTTGATTTAAATTCAATGCCAAGTAATCGCCAGAATCACCAATATTGATATCAGTATTTTCTTTAATATTAAAAACATTACCATCATATTTAACTATTTCATTAAAACGCTTTTATGAATATAATTCCTTTTTACTATAATGTGTCAATGATTTACTCACATTCATGTCAAAACACAAGATAGTGTTTGATGGGAAATAAATATGTTGTGGGTGAATATTGTGAACGAATAATGTGATGGCTGCACACAACAGCAGCAAAGAAGCAGACAGAGCATGCGCATAAGAAGAGGTCTACAGGATGTATCCATAACGTGATCTACGGTAATCTAATGTGAAACAGATGTAATGGGTATGACATCATGAGCCTTAGAAGGGCGAAGGTTATTTAGGGACACCGGTAATTTGCGCTCCCTCTCTCGGTCCGCAGAATCTGGTAGTGCAGCGGGGTGTAGGCCTAAATGTTTGACGGCCAAACATTTTGCCTTGCAGAAGTTGCCGTGTTCCTTTAAACATAGCCTATACAGCATGCAACGTGAGTGTGTAAGAGAAGTTGTTCAATTAGGAAGTGCATTTCTTTTCATAGACTAGGCTACAGAAGACTGCACTGACGGAAGACAGGCGCGCTGTAAAACAATTCTGGTCAGCTGTTTAGATGAGCTCAAACTTGGAACGGAGATTGTAAGCTATGAACCGTGAAATATATAAAATATAGTAGAATGTAACTATGAGATGTTTAGTGTATTGTCTATGTTTTTCCTTATGTTAGTATCTGTCAAAACGACATTAACTTCCCTAAGGGAGGACACCCAGACCACCCCCAATATGATATGCCCACACACACACACACACACACACACACACACACACACACACACACACACACACACACACACACACACACACACACACACACACACACACACACACACACACACACAAAACAATACATTAGACTACACCACTGCCCTTGCCTGCTAGTGTGGATTGAGATGTCTATTATTTCCTGCGTGTAGTGAACAATTAATGTGTGGGTTTTAAAGTGTGCAGTGGTATTGTTCTATTGGAGCACATTGCTCTTTTATTGTGTGTATTGGGTCTTAAAGCAGTCAATGCCTTAAGGCATGTCCTTTCTGGAACTCAAGGGCTGAAAATAATACAAAGTAAGATTAAGCATCCAACTGAATCAGAGTCTGTACATTTTATAATGTATGTGTCAGTAGATATGAAGATCGAAGGTAACTTATGAAATAGAAATTTAGGAAGGTTGAAATTATAATTTCAATAAAAAGACAACACTGAACATGGCGAATGTTTTATGCTGCTAAGTTTCTTTAATTATATTTAATGGGGAGAGTTTAATCGAGTCCACACCACACTGATGAAAAGGCAGATATGCACCTCAACAGCTGGACTGTGGTCAACCTTTTCTCAGTTCCTCCCGAGCCTATTTTGCAGTGCCACCGCGGCTTTTCTTTTCTCCGGTGCTTAGCACCGCCCAAGACTGTGATTGGTTTAAAGAAATGCCAGTCTGGCAAAGCGAGACTATGTAGTGTGAAAACGAAACTTACTGTGGGTAAAAGGCTGTGACTTGGAATTGAAACTGCGCCCAGACGTGGCGAATTTATGGAAGCAGAATTTAGATGAAAACAGAAATGATATAGTAGCCTAGTCTGAGATTAGCACTTTATTGTCTGTTAACATTCCGACTGTTGAATTATTCATAATGGACGTAGCTAAACTGCACGAGTATGCAAAATGCAAAGGATTGGAGCTGAAATATGAGGACGTCGGATCTGTTGGACCTGCTCACATTAAAACGTGAGAACATACATTCTCTGTACTGGTGGATTTTACGACCTGGACAGTCATTAATGTAGGATTTTAACAAAACTGGTACTTTGATAGGACATGCTCTACTGTAGTATAGTTTTTGGTGTTTGTTATTGAGAAGAAATAGAAAATTGGTGTATTCTAAGCCTACATGTTGCTTTTGGCCAATCAGGTGCTTCCTGAGTGTCCTACACGTTATCAGCTGTTGGCACATTGAAATCACACATGAACTTAATGTAACTTTAGGTTAACATACATCAAAATTGCGTGGATATAGTATTTGTTTTCTGCATATTGACAATCCCTGTAGAAAAAAGCAATAGCAAAAATGTTAAGCGTACGTGTATTTGGTGTAACCACTTCAAAAAAGACTAATGCAACAGTGTTGAACTTTAATATTCTTTGTAGGCTATAAACTGTAGTATTGGTCTGTGGCATTGAGTATACTGAAAATAATTATTTTGGATCCGATACCCAACTCAGTTATTGTAGCCTACTTTCAAATCATAACCAGCTCTATTGTTTGCGCTAAATTAATTTAATAGTAGCCTAATACACATATCACAGCATTATTCACACTATTATCAAATAAATTAGGCCTACTTACTAGCTTCACCTGTGGGGATGTTGATCAATGTGCAGATTAATGTCTTTGTACTGCAACCCCCATCACACCACATTCTTTCATCATCTTGTCTGTTTAACAATGTTTATATTTTCTATTTATTTTTTCAGATTTACCGTAAGAGCAGTCCTGGATGGTATGGCGTATCCTGATGGAGTGGGGAAGACCAAGAAGGAAGCTAAACAGAACGCAGCTAAAAATGCCCTGAGGGGCTTGTTGGAGGAACCAATTAATCCTGTAAGACTATTATAGCCTACCTCTTTATTGACTTGTGTGAATATTTGTATTCCAAAGTACAGAAGACCAATTCACTGCACAGGTCTCCTTGATGTATATTCGTTATTATGTTGACAGATAGAAAATGCAGCGGAAGCTCCTTCTGCATCAGCTCATCTGTGAGTGATTTTTTATAACGCTCTAATTTTCTGTGAGTGATTTTTATGATTGTGAGATATGTGTGTGTATGTGTTAGTTGTGTTATGGTTGTCTAAGCTACTGCATGCCTAAAATTTCCCTTGGGATGAATAAAGTATATATCTTATCTATCTTATCTATTCTATCTATCTATCTATCTATCTATCTATCTATCTATCTATCTATCTATCTATCTATCTATCTATCATCCGACAAGTGTCACTCAAGCCAACTATATATGTTGGCTCTATGACTATTGTCAGAAGAACAAGTTGACTATAAGACCTGTGGAGTCAACAAGACTTGGACTAAATAATGCTATTCAGTAAGTCTCTTACTGCATCTAAATTCATAGGTATTTTGTCAACATTTAAAAATGCATTGAATAAAGGTTTTTATGTTATTAGATGCTGTAGCTTCGGGATTGGTGATAAAGAGTATCCGGCTGCCACTGGGAAATCAAGGAAAGAAGCTAAGGAGGAAGCAGCCAAGCTTGTACATCATGATATATTTGGCTGTATAACTACAGAGGTAAGTAGAAATACACACCAGTTTCTCCTGGCTTAATGTAAGTCCTAGAAAAGAGCAGAGGTAAGAAAGGAATTGACTTGCTTGCCATTGACTGTTTTTTGGTTGTGACATTTCACACAAATCTTTAATAGAATTTATGATATTTTGTATATTGGTTAAATCCCCTGTGCTGCCGGGTTGAATATATGTGAGAACTGAGAAGCGCCCATGTTTCCCCGGAAAAATAAAGTTAATACCTTTTATCACTACATATATTATATTATGTGAGTGTGGACAGACATGGATGTAAAGTGCAACATGGCTGGTTGGCGGAGGCATACAACCACAAGGCGGTAATTCTAGTTTTGTTTTCAAGCCTGGAGAGGAGAAATACAGATGTGCATCAAGTCAACCAGAGGAGGAATTGGATCAAAATGAGCCCGACATCTGGTGAGCACAAACAGTGGAGACACATTATTTCTGTTTGATTATGAAAGGTTTGAATAAGTGTCTGATTTTCTTGTTATTACAGTGAAAAGACAAAGAGCTTGAGTGTAATAACCAAAGACGAAGAGGAAAATTTCATAGGACTCATCGGCAGCTACTGTGCCAAAACAAACCTCATCCACGACTACATCTTAGAAAAAAAGTGCGGTCCACCTCATGACCCTCAGTGAGTATGAACCTGGACCTCTGTAACCTGAATAGACACTACAGACACTCTATGAAAAGTCTTGATAGATATGAGAAAGATATCTTAACACAATAATCTAAATATCTCCTCTCTGCCTACACAGGTTTTTCTACAAACTAGTGATCAACAATAAGGAGTACCCTGTAGGTGAGGGTAAGAGTGCCAAGGAAGCCAAACAGAAAGCAGCTCAGCTGGCCTGGTCTGCTCTTCAAGAACAGACAGACTGGGACACCAAGGTATTTCATATTTTCCACTCCCGTTATATAATCAAATATACTCAGTTACCAGTTTATTAGGTACAGCTAGCTACAACTAATATAGTCTAATACGACAGTCCTGCAGTAGATCCTACCTTCATGAAGGTTAAAACGTTCAGTTTTTGTTTAGCGAGGTGTTGATTCAACTTTATGATCATTTTAAAGGCTGTAGTTTGTGGTGCTGTTGAACTGCGTTGTGTTGTACAGACAGGTGTTTTTAATATTTTGTCCACCAGATTTATATCATGAGGGTAGGCTACATTACAGAAACACCTCTCTGTGTATAACGATACAATTCAACAGCACCACAAACTGCATCACCCAAAATTATCATTAAGTCGGATCAACGCCTCTCTAAAACGGTTTTTATGAAGGTAGGATTTACTGCAGGAGTGTTGTACTTACAGTATTGGTTTTATCTAGGTGTACCTAATAAACTGGCAGCTAGCAGTAAGAGTAGCTTGATAGAAAGAAGTTTCATTGCAGATTCTTCCTGATGCTTTTATTTGTCCTTTACACGTACTGATCCCAGGGGCCATATTCACCACAGCCTTTTTGCCTTTATTAATGCCGCCACGGCGACAATAGCCATGACTGGAGGCATTATGTTTTTGGGTTGTCTGTCCGTCAATGCCATAACTCAGGAACAGGATAGATTTGGATCATATTTCACATTCTGTCGGATACTGAATTGGTGACACTAATTTTGGGTGCCCACCTTGAAACTGTGGTGATTGTTTAGAATTTCTGTGCTGCTGGGTTGAAGATGTGTGTAGAGCATTCATGTTTCGCCGAAAAATACACTAAATACCTTTTATAAAATTCCTTCAAAGTCTCCACTACATATATTATATTATATTATGTGAGTCTGGACAGACATGGATGTAAAGTGCAACTTGACTGGTTGGTGGAGGCACACAACCACAAGGCGGTAATTCTACTTTTGTTTTAAGCCTGGAGAGGAGAAATACGGATGTGCATCAAGTCAACCAGAGGAGGAATTGGATCAAAATGAGTCGGACATCTGGTGAGCACAAACAGTGGAGACACATTATTTCTGTTTGATTATGAAAGGTTTTAATAAGTATCTGATTTTCTTGTTATAACAGTGAAAAGACAAAGAGCTTGAGTGTGATAACCAAAGACGAAGGTTTTACAGAGGAAAATTTCATAGGACTCATCGGCAGCTACTGTGCCAAAACAAACCTCATCCACGACTACATCTTAGAAAACAAGTGCGGTCCACCTCATAACCCTCAGTGAGTATGAACCTGGACCTCTGTAACCAGAATAGACACTACAGACACTCTATGGAAAGTCTTGATAGATATGAGAAAGATATCTTAACACAATAATCTAAATATCTCCTCTCTGCCTACACAGGTTTTTCTACAAACTAGTGATCAACAAAAAGGAGTACCCTGTGGGTGAGGGTAAGAGTGCCAAGGAAGCCAAACAGAAAGCAGCTCAGCTGGCCTGGTCTGCTCTTCAAGAACAGACAGACTGGGACACCAAGGTATTTCATATTTTCCACTCCTGTTATATAATCAAATATACTCAGTTACCAGTTTATTAGGTACAGCTAGCTACAACTAATATAGTCTAATACGACAGTCCTGCAGTAGATCCTACCTTCATGAAGGTTAACACATTAAGTTTTTGTTTAGCGAGGTGTTGATTCAACTTTATGATCATTTTAAAGGCTGTAGTTTGTGGTGCTGTTGAACTGCGTTGTGTTGTACAGACAGGTGTTTTTAATATTTTGTCCACCAGATTTATATCATGAGGGTAGGCTACATTACAGAAACACCTCTCTGTGTATAACGATACAATTCAACAGCACCACAAACTGCATCACCCAAAATTATAATTAAGTCGGATCAACACCTCTCTAAAACGTTTTTTATGAAGGTAGGATTTACTGCAGGAGTGTTGTACTTACAGTATTGGTTTTATCTAGGTGTACCTAATAAACTGGCAGCTAGCAGTAAGAGTAGCTTGATAGAAAGAAGTTTCATTGCAGATTCTTCCTGATGCTTTTATTTGTCCTTTACACGTACTGATCCCAGGGGCCATATTCACCACAGCCTTTTTGCCTTTATTAATGCCGCCACGGCGACAATAGCCATGACTGGAGGCATTATGTTTTTGGGTTGTCTGTCCGTCAATGCCATAACTCAGGAACAGGATAGATTTGGATCATATTTCACATTCTGTCAGATACTGAATTGGTGACACTAATTTTGGGTGCCCACCTTGAAACTGTGGTGATTGTTTAGAATTTCTGTGCTGCTGGGTTGAAGATGTGTGTAGAGCATTCATGTTTCGCCAAAAAATACACTAAATACCTTTTTTATAAAATTCCTTCAAAGTCTTCACTACATATATTATATTATGTGAGTCTGGACAGACATGGATGTAAAGTGCAACTTGACTGGTTGGTGGAGGCACACAACCACAAGGCGGTAATTCTACCTTTCTTTTCAAGCCTGGAGAGGAGAAATACAGCTTGAGTGTAATAACCAAAGACAAAGAGGAAAATTTCATAGGACTCATCGGCAGCTACTGTGCCAAAACCAACCTCATCCACGACTACATCTTAGAAAACAAGTGCGGTCCACCTCATAACCCTCAGTGAGTATGAACCTGGACCTCTGTAACCTGAATAGACACTACAGACACTCTATGAAAAGTCTTGATAGATATGAGAAAGATATCTTAACACAATAATCTAAATATCTCCTCTCTGCCTACACAGGTTTTTCTACAAACTAGTGATCAACAAAAAGGAGTACCCTGTAGGTGAGGGTAAGAGTGCCAAGGAAGCCAAACAGAAAGCAGCTCAGCTGGCCTGGTCTGCTCTTCAAGAACAGACAGACTGGGACACCAAGGTATTTCATATTTTCCACTCCCGTTATATAAGTAAATATACTCAGTTACCAGTTTATTAGGTACAGCTAGCTACAACTAATATAGTCTAATACGACAGTCCTGCAGTAGATCCTACCTTCATGAAGGTTAAAACATTAAGTTTTTGTTAAAAATTCTAAATCTATTTTGTTCTTTTTTTCTCTAAGCCGGCTGCCAAAGACAAGAATATGGACAATAATCAGAATGAGACATCCATCCAGTCAAAGTATGAAAAAAACATTAATTTGCATTGTAGCATGTGTGTTTCATACTTATATGTTCTTTAACCTCTCCAATAACTATAATCAAGAAGACATCTCTATGTTTTTTTTTACCTTTTTGCCTAAACAATAGTGTTAATCTTGACAGGTTTACTTCAGACTTTGAGCCCATGGAGTGTCTTGGGAGTGGAACCTATGGTCGTGTTTACAAAGCAAGAGAAAAACTGCTGGAGAAGGATTATGCTGTAAAAATTGTCTGCTGGGACGAGTAAGTATGCAGTAGTGAGGTTCCACTGTGCATGTGCAGCATTTGTGTTTTCTTCATTAATTTTCCTTGTTTACTTTCGGATCAGGAAAGCTCTTCGAGAGGTGAAGACATTATCAGACCTCCTCCACCGTAATATTGTCAGATACTACACAGTTTGGACGGAGGATTCAGGATACCAATGGGACAGTTCAGCTGGCAGCTCAGCTGGCAGTTACAGCTCTTTCGAGTGAGTCGCAGGCACTTACCTTATGTCAGAAATTTCGAGTCAAAGGTGAGTGTTACATCATTTTTCATTTTCCATAATTTTCCTTCTTTTCTAGATCTTCAGATAATTTATCAGCAAAGTACCTCTATATTCAAATGGAGTTATGTAACACCAAAACCCTTAAAGACTGGATTGATGAGAAGAACAGTCAGTCCCCCCAAGACTCCAAGAGAAGAGAAGAAAGTCTCAGCATTGCTCAGCAAATAGTTAGTGGAGTGGAATATATTCACTCCAAGAAGCACATCCACAGGGACCTCAAGGTGAGAGCAGACTCTGCAGTGTGTGGCTGAGGCAAAGCTGATATACCACGCCACGTGTTAATTGTCTGCCGTTACAGCACAGTACTGATGTGGAGACAGCATGCGGTTTTCATCAAAGGTCTTCCATTCAGGCAGAAAGTGGAAATAAAAGCCATATGAATTTGCTTAACTAATATGTTTCTGCCTCGTACAGTAAATGTGTGTGACATAAAGCCCATGGTGTGTGTAACGTCAAATAATTAGTTCTCAACTTAAAATGGTACTTCTGTTAGAATGGAGGAAGCCTTCCACAGTATTTAGACCATCAGGTTTTAAAACTCTAGAACATACTATTAACTCTACATGGATGGCATTTACATTAGATTTAACAGAATAATAACAACAATGCCACATGAATAAACCTTTTAACCGTTTACAGGGAGGACTCAATACAGAAAATGCTAATATAAATAAATAAAAACATTAAAGGAGGGTAATGTGACATTCATCACATTTGTTTAAGATCAATTAGATAAATTAGATACCTATTAGTTAGCTATTAGTTGATCATTTATCTAATCAACTTGAAAAAAACATCCCTTACCAATGAAAGCCACATGCTGACTGTTTAGATTTATTGCTGGTTTATAGACATTTAAAAAAAATTTAATTTCAAGCTCTTACTTCACTAGTTAATGTGTTACTGTTCATCATTTAAAGGAACACGCCGACTTATTGGGACATTAGCTTATTCAACGTAACCCCGACAGTTAGACAAGTCGATACATACCCTTCTCATCTCCGTGCGTGTCGTAACTCTGTCTGACGGCTCCACCGTTAGCTTAGCCTAGCACACATCCTGGAGGTAACCGGCTCCAACTAGCCTACTGTTCCGAGTAAGTGACAAAATAACGGCAACATGTTCCTATTTACATGTTGTAATTTGTATAGTCACAGCGTGTACAAATAACAATGTCACTTGAGACACAGCCATCTTCTAACTGTATATAAACTGGGAACTATATTCTCAGAAAGGGAAGCAGTGCTACTTGGGCGGAGTAATACGCTTGCAGCAGGATCTGTGCTAGGCTAAGCTAACGGTGGAGCCGTCAGACAGAGTTACGACACGCACAGAGATGAGAAGGGTATGTATCGACTTGTCTAACTGTCGGGGTTACGGTGAATAAGCTAATGTCCCAATAAGTCGGCGTGTTCCTTTAAGGAGCTGGATTTATCTTAATTAGGTATACGGAGGCATTATGTTTTCGGCTTGTCCGTCTGTCCGTCCCATTTTTGTGAATGTGATATATCCGAATATATACGAACATCCACTCAAGGATGAACTGATTAGAATGTGGTGGTGTGACCTCAAAAAACACATTTTTGTCTGTAATACAAAAAATGATATGCTAATTATGACAACATTTCACACAAATGTCTAATGAGATAACATGATGAAGTGATGACATTTTATATCCAAAAGGTACAAGGTCAACTTCACTGTGACATCATAATATATATTTTATTTAATATTTAACACCATAACTCGGGAACAGAAGAGGAAATTGTGACTATATTCACATTCTGTCAGAGACTGACTTGGTGAGACTAACCTAGAAACTGTGGGGATTTGTATAGATTTTGTAGTGATTGTTGTGCTGCCGGGTTAAAGATGTGTGTGTGTGTGTGTGTGTGTGTGTGTGTGTGTGTGTGTGTGTGTGTGTGTGTGTGTGTGTGTGTGTGTGTGTGTGAAGCATCTATGTTTGGCCAAAAAATACACCTAATACCTTTTTTATTCAATTATCTTCAAAGTCTTTACTACATATATTATAAAAGTCTAAACAGACATGGATGTAAACTGCAATTCGACTGGTGGGCAGAGGCATACAACTGCAACGGGGTGATTGTAGTTTGTTTCACTTTCTGTTTTTGATTTGCAATGTTTAGCCTGCAAACATCCTGTTTGGACTGGATGGAGAAGTGAAGATTGGGGACTTTGGTCTGGTCACCAGAGATGATGATCCTTTGATGGACAGAACAGAGAACAGAGGAACCCGATCTTACATGGCTCCAGAACAAGTGAGATGGTCTTTACTCACAATAACTTTTAATTTGTCTGTATTATTGTGTCAACAAATATGTTCCTCAAATGAGCTAGGCTACCTATATGCCCTTTCACAATTAACAATGCTCCCAGATTTCCTGAAGCTGTGTCTCACCTGTCTTTACTGTTGGCAGTGAGGGCTGTAAAATTAAAACGTTTACATCAAACACGTTACAACTTTTTATATCAACATGCCATTATTTAAAAACTGAATTGCAAATGTAAGCTGTACAATCAGCTGAAAGCTGAATTTTCAATTACCTAATGAGTATATCAGTAACTAGTTAATATTAATGATGATTAATGAAAGTATAACTTTTTGCTGCTGAAGAACCTTGTGTCAATATTGTGTTTTTATTCTGTCCCAAAAGAGGAAGAAGAACTATGACCGAAAAGTGGATATATTTGCTCTGGGGTTGATATATTTGGAACTTCTTTGGAAAGTCTCTTCTGGCCACGAAAGAGGAGTGGTGAGTCTTGCATTAATAAGACGTAACATTGTGTTGTTATTAAAGATTGATTAAATGACTTACCGCAACAATTTAACTATATGACTGTAGATAGGAGATGAGATGGAACTTTATTGTTCATCTTGTAATCGGTCTTGCTTAACTTTCTCAGAGCATATTTTGAATTATTAGTTCATTTCAGGCTAACATATTCTTTCATCCTTTTATTACCTCATGAATACCAGGTTTTGGGTGACGCCAGATGTCAGAAGCTTCCCAAAGACTTTTCAAAGACTTTTCCCCAAGAGGTAGGTTACAATATTCTTATTACCCTTACTGATTCCCTTGTCACATGAAGTAGTATTTCCCGTAGGGTGTCAGTTTAGTCATGATGGTCACCAACAGAGTAGCAGGGAGGCTGACATGCAGGGCTTTGCACTGTTTTGTGTTGTTTTGTGCAGAACAATATCATCGAGTTAATGCTGCGTGAGAAGCCAGAAGACCGACCTGATGCAAGTAAACTGAAGGCAGAGCTGGAGAAGTGGGCTCAGACATTCAGCACAAAAAATGTGCATCAGGAAAATGCAACCGTCTGATTATCACAAGCAATTGTGACAAGTCTTAAGAGCATAAGGAAATATGTATTTTCTGATGTCTGTGTTTTAATCAAATGATTTGATACACTGTGTTATTAATATTTTAAATATATTGTAGGAAAAAAATGTAGAAGTGTAAAAAATGGGTAATGTACTGCACTTATATAGCGCTTTACTCAGGACTTTAACTCACATTACTATGGCAATGGGTGGCAATTTGGGGTTCTATGTTTTGCTCAAAGACACTTTGCTGGAAATGGTTAAATGTATTTAAAGTGGTGTCACATTACAGCCTTTGTTTGCGTAATGGTCATGCATCTACAGTACACTAAATGTACAGTACACACACATACACACACGTGGGTTTTATAATTAGGGAACGAAACATGAAATCAAATTTTATCATGATTTTTAAAAAGTAACTTTTACATGAATTCACATCTGTCCAGCTGTTTTTTGAAATAATCATGTGTCAGTAATGTCTGTGTCCAAAATTGACATTTTATTCTATGCTGGAAATGGTTAAATGTATTTAAAGTGGTGTCACTACAGTCTTTGTTTTGTACCGTTTGAAAAAATAAAAATAATGCATGGTCGCACGGCAAAATGTTCATTTGTTATAAGACAAGATTAGATACAGACCTACTTTAATGTCCCGTCTCCACCGGACATTTGTTCTGCACTTCATCCTGCAGTTCCACAGAAGATGAAATCAAATGTACTGCATAGTTAAACATCTCAACAAACAGCTCCCATACAGCTGTTTGCACATAAGCCTTGCCTACATACACACCTTCTGACAATTTGTGTTTAAGTGTAATTTGCTCCCGCGCACTAGTGTGTTGTTCAGGCCACAGCCAAAAGTTCATGATGGTGACCACAGGTGTTGCTGATTGGAAGGCGGCAAACAGTTTTTTTTTTTCTGTGCTCGGACAACATCGTGGCTGTATTTGTTTTATTTTTGTGCTGAAACTTATGGGACATTATTGAATATGGGCACTGTTGAGAATATCAACACATTATGATGTAAAGACTGGATTTTGGTTTCTGACTACACGTCTAAAACATCTCACTTCAATTAGCAGCCAGTGGGTAACGTATTAGGGCTTGTCACAACAGTGTATATGTATATATGTACATATATATATATATATATACACATATATATATATATATATGTACATATACATATATATATATATATATACATGAACTACAGTTTATATTTACAGTTTGATTGTGTTTGTGCAATGCCATTGCTCTTTCAATAAAGTTAGAGTAGAAAAACAAAGCAATTGAGGCATCTTCATCCATCAGACTCTGGAGTCCAGATGGGTTGTAATCAGATCAATCAATCCATGTTTTTATTTTTATATATTTAAAGTGTAAAACCACTATTAAAATGGTCACAGTGCACTTTACGATTACAGGAACACAGAAATAACAGACAGCAACAACAGAATGATAGCATTACAGTAGGCTAGTAGTAATAGACTGAACAATACAAAACCAGCAACATTAGTGAAAAAGGTTTGTGAAGGACGCAGAAAGGATGGCGTGTTATGGTTGGCTGTAGTTTAATTAAAAATGTCAACTGAGTGAGCTTCTTTAACATGTAGTGGGAGGCCATTCCAAAGATCAGGGGCATGGTAGGAGAATGCTCTATAATGACTCTAACAGGGGTCTTCAGCAAGGACCCCTCAGCTGAAAAAGAGATGAAGCAGGGACATATATATATATATATATATATATATATATATATATATATATATATATATATATATTACGGATATAACGGATTTGAATTTACTGAATTTGGGAGAACGTTCTATTAGCGAGTAGGAGTCTCGAGCCACACTCCGTACCAGTGGATGGCGGTAATGCCCCGCGTTGTTGTTTGCCAACAACCAAAAAAGGAAAAACAAGATGAGGAAGAAGCACGTCGTCATTGGCCAGAGAAAAAAAGTGTGCGGAATTTAAATCTACGCCAATGTGCTACCTGGTGCTAGACGTCGCTGATTTGTGCTGGTATTATACTGTAAATCGGGATGGGAAAGAAGAAAAACTACGTAGCTGAACTAGAGAAGTTTGCACGGAGAGCAAAATGGGACCTGGAATATGAAGACTTGGAGTCTGAGGGACCTGCACGCCACAGGTTAGTTAAAACCTTTTGCGAACTAATTTGCTGGAAAGCGTCAATGCTTCACGAGGCTTCATCTCGCCATCGCTAGTGTTCGCTTACTTTATCGGAAGTGAAGTGAACCGGACATGCACTTGCCAAACCAACTACCAAGTCTTTATATTTGAAGTATTTCGTTCTTTCTTGTAAAACCAAAACCACTTACTGCTTTTTGCGGATGTCCACGTTTGGAAGTGTAGGCTACTACAACAGACCTTTTGATTAGTCATACTAAAGCACTAAAAGCTCGTTTCACTCATGGACAGTTAGCGGTGTCGTGCCAAATTCGTGAGAAGTTCAGTACAAATTTATAAGGAGGAGGAGCTTCTTTCCTGTGGCTGTTCCCCTACTGAACTCTAGCTTTGCATTCCGGTGACAATTACTAATTCGTAGTCATAATGTCACTGCTACTACATTGCACACATCTGTACGTGTTGTTCATACATTGTTCATATTACATAGCCATATTTATTCTGCTCTTATAAAACTGGAGGTTGCGTAATACTCAGTGTGCGGGATTCTTTCTAAGCTCCTGATCTGCCATTTTTGGTCACATCCTACGCACCTGCCCGACAAAAGAGGTGTGCAAAAAAGCTTTCCTACATTGCTCTTATAACACTGCAATATATTTATTATCCTGCCTATGCACAACCTGTCTATACTTGAATATCACATTGCACTTTTCTGCTTTTTTTGCACTTCTGGTTGGACGCAAACTGCATTTCGTGGTGCACTTTGTAGGCTACTTGCACAATGACAACAATGAAATCTAATCTAATTCTAGATTAAAAACAAGCAAACCAGTTTGTATACTCATTTATGGACCAAAATAAAAAAATAAATTCAGAGAGGTTTCATCATGGTTCTCAAACATGGTTGGGTATGGGTACAGTCAATGATACTATAAGGAGATATAATTATGTGCAAACAATAACATGTATAGAAGTTAAAGAAAAGTACAAGCTACAACAATCAATATGTGATTGTTGAATATCTTCATCCAAAATCATGGGGATTGATATACTCAGACACACGCTCATGTGATGCTTATGAATTAATTGTTAACGGATATTTTTCATTGCACACTGTCTCAAGTCATCTTGGCTATAACTATAGGTTTTACAATACTTCATTAGATTCCTCAAGAGGGCTGTGGTCAACGGTCAAGGCTTTCCCCCTGGTGTGGGGGACAGCGCAAAGAAAGCCAAGCAGAATGCAGCTAAAAGTGCCCTGAGACATCTGCACGAGAAGGAGAATCCGATACCAGGGGTAAGATTCTTCTTTGGGAAATGGTGCATGTTGTATTGTGTACTCCAATTTGAAAGTCATATAGCATGTCGCCTTGATTGATTTGATTATCCAAACGGATGGCAGTAATTATTAAAAAATGTATCCTTTATTCTTTCTTTCAGACAGAAAATGCTACAAAAAATCCTACTGCACCAGTTCATCAGAAACGTGTCACTAAAGTCGACCTCCCACCCTTGCTCAATATCTATGGCAGAATGAATATAAGGGCTGGGCAGTCAATTGGACCGGAACCAAATAATGCTACTCCGTAAGTCTCCACACTGCATCCAAATTCATTCGTAGTTGTTTAGTCACCATTTAAAAATGCATTAAATAATGTTTGTGCAATGTTAGATGCTCTAGCTCCGTGGTTGGTGATAAGGAGTATCCAGCTGTCACTGGGAAAACAAAGAGGAATTTTAAGGAGAAAGCAGCCAATCTTGTATCTGATGATGAATGTGGCAGTAAAACTACAAAGGTAAGTAGTAATAAACACTAGTTTCTCCTTCTCCCCTTCTGAGCCAAACAAAATGCAGCTCAGCTGGCTTGGTCGGCTCGGGACAGCAAAGTATTATATATTTCCCATTCTGTTCATGTATTCAAATTAAGGTTTTCATACTTGTCACCTCAGTAGACTGTCAACTAGGAGTAGCTGATATGGCCCTAAAATAATATCAAGATATTTCGGGATATATCTGCGATAATGATATTCTTGATTATATGACACAATACTGGGTGAGCTAGAGGTCGCCCGAGTTAGGACAATGTTGAGCGCCTGCCAATTCTTGAAAACTCCAGCTCAATTGAAAATTACTATAAAAGATGATAAAATGCAATGGTGAAAGACTTTGTGTTCCAGATGCCCTCCTGGTCAGCTCTATCTGATGATGTTACACCGGTCAGGCCGTCCACTCCCCCAAATGCACTGTAAGTCACTGACTGAAAGTTGAGTTTATGTCAAAACATTTAACTAATGGGTCTCTTGTATACTCCAAGGGAGCACCATGATGCAGAAACAAAAAGCGAGACTCCCTTTGTTGATTTCACCTATTCATCAAATCCTCCCAAGGATCAGGTTGGTCGTTGACTTTCTAAACCCCAATCTGTATAACACTGATAAATTAACCTTTGATTCATGTCATGTCAAATAATTTGATATGTCTGTGAAAATGTGACTGGCACCATTTTCTATATTTCTTTAATATATTAAGGGACTCAGTGTTGCTGCTGTGAAATCCAAAAGACGGTAAATCACCTTGAGACACACTGTAAAGCTACAGTAAATTATATTTGATAAAATATTATATCTCAAAATATCACAAAATGATGATATTGCTGCCTGTCTTGTTAGATTCGAAACAGATTGTCAAGATTCTTGTCGAAGCAGCCATGAGGTATAGTGAGCTTGTTGGAGATTTGATTTTTTTTTTTTATATATATATACTGTTAGCTCTATATCATGATTTCCTTTTGTTCATTAAGGATGCAGTTGTTCCTAAAAAAAGGAACACAGGAAACAGTCCCAGTGAGAAGACATCAACCCAATCAGAAAGTAATGGTAAATAAAAAAAAAGAAAAAACATTAAATTGCAATCTTTCTGCGGTGTTTAGTACATTTGTTTGCATGTTCTAACAACTGATATACAATAAGAAAGACAAACATTTTGTCTTTCTACAGGTTTACATCAGAATTTGACTGCAAAGACCTCCTCGGCAAAGGAGCCTTTGGTGAAGTTTACGAGGCAAACCATAAACTGACAAAGCAGGATTATGCTGTAAAGATTGTCCCCTTTAAAGAGTAAGTGAAATACTAAATTATATTTTTCCATCATAGTTTCATAGTATGATGTATAAATTACAGATGTAATACAAAACAAGTCAAAGTTTGAGCTGAACTATTTTCTTATCCTTAGGGACAAAAAAGCTCTACGAGAGGTGATGGCATTATCAGACCTCGATCACTGCAACATTGTTCGTTACTATACCTGTTGGTTGGAGGATTCACGATACCAAAGGGACAATGCCAATGACAGTGGCAGCTCTTCAAAGTATGTCACATCCTATTACTAAAGTATTTACTTACTGGAGGTACATCATTTCATTATTTGTCTTTTCTTACTTTTCTAGGTCTTCCATGGATTATTATTCATTCAGGTACCTTTATATTACAATGGAGTTGTGTGACACCAGAACACTTAGAGTCTGGATAGACGAGAGGAATACTCAGAATGTCTCCAAGAGAAGAGATGCAACTATTCTTCAGATGTTATTGCAGATGGCCAGTGCAGTCGAGTACATTCATTCCAAGATGCTCATCCACAGAGACCTGAAGGTGAGACAAAGTGAATCTCTACTGCATCACAGTCAGTCATCATCAGTCACAGAGTTACATATTTGTTAATTGTCTGCCCACGGTTAGCCTGCCAACATCATGTTTGGGAAACATGGAGAAGTGAAGATCGGAGACTTTGGTCTGGTCGCTGCTGAGAACGATGACGATGCTGAGAACCTGTTGGAGAGAACCGTGTACAAAGGGACCCCATCTTACATGGCTCCTGAGCAGGTGAGATGGTTTATACTGACGTTACGTTTTATTATTTTGTATTGTTCGATATTGTTTGGCAGACATTACAGGTACCCTGTGGAGATTTTAACCAGTAGTGAAAATTAATTTGTGGTGCTCACAGCATTATAAGATGGGACACCTCAGAATGCGGTATCATGCTTCATGGCTACTTCACCTTAGAAAAAAAGAACCAATTTTTACTTATTGTCAGCCCGTTTTTAGGTCAGATTAAATGTAACGTGTCTATTTTAAAAATCAGAATAGCTTCATTATCTATTGAATAAGTTACATACAGTGATTTCATAAGCATTACTGGTTATGTTTAATATATATTTTGATATGAAACATAACCTTAATTGTGATTTAAGAAAAGACATTAGGCTGCCTCATGTCTTGTAGTGCCGATTTTAATCCAACTCTGTGTCGCCTTAGTGTGAGCAGTGTGCGCAAATGACAAATGTGGAGAAGAGCAGCGGAGGTCTGCCAAGATTGCCACAGACTTCCGCTGCTCTGCTCCACAGAGGGCAGCACCACAAAGGGAAGCCACACACCCTTCATCTGGACACACTGCCCACACAAAGATGACACAGAGATGGACAGCAAAATCAGCAAAATATCTCTTTTAATATTGTGTTCTTGTTTTACAACAGAAGAGCCAGAAGACTTATGACCGAAAAGTTGATATGTTTGCTGTGGGGTTGATAAGCTTCGAAGTCCTTTGGAAAATTCCCACTGGTCATGAAAGGGCAGTGGTGAGTTATTTAGTCACAATCCAAAATTGTACTTACGGGGCTTTCACACCTGAAAGTCCGAACCAAGGTTCATATTTTTGCATTTGATCCGGTATGTTTTGGTTTCACACTGCAGTTATGCAAGCGCACTAAAGATCTATACGTGCAAAACTACATCCTTCCGTCGTCACATACGTATCATCTACAGATACTTATAATTGTTTGTAGACGGGCTTCCCCGTCCTCTCGTATCCTCTCTTTGTGTGTCAGAGTATTTTCAACTGACTGCTGCTCTCCCCTACTGCCGCTTCTTTTTGTTTTGTTGCCATGTTGAGAAGCAAGACACGTGAACTTTCTTTCTGCAGCATTTATCAGAGACAAACGGAAACCTACACTGTACATTTACTACCACTTAACAAGTAAACTGCTGATGTATTCTCAGCTCTGACAGCCGACGGCTGTCTGCTCTGAGCGCTTACACTTTCACGCTCTCTCTCACATACACACTAAGCACTGAGCTATTCCTTATACCCACTACAGACCAAGCCGAAAATTGGCCGTCGTACAGTCTGGCGAGGTCAGTGACTCAAGTCTGTGCGGTGTGTTCCGTGCCGTCCGTTGGAGGGGCCATCAGCCTTCATTTTCGCCAATTTGTAGGGCATAATCGGGAGGGCGGGCACTGCCGGCAATCGGGCTCAAATGACCAATCTGATTGGTGGAGTGCTAACCTGGAAACAGGGAGCCGAAATGAGGGTGACTAGAGTCTCTCAAAATCTGACGAAAATCTTTTAAACTGACCTTGTTCGATCTGAAATGAAGACAGATTCAGCAACTGCATGGCCTATTTCTCGCTTAAAATGTTTTCAGAAACACGTTTCGGTGAACTATTTTAGTACAATTTGAGATCGTATTCTGAACGAGTCGCCATTAATGGCCGTTTGAAAAATCCAGAAGAAGAAACCAGACCCACGTGACGTGTTCGTCCAATCAGCTGCCGGTTTTCCTTTTTAGGGCTACAGTACAGATTAGCACCGCCTGCTGTTATGGAGACGTATTACGTCTCGTCTCCTCTGTGTGTTCTCTGGCATGTTTTGAACAATTCGGGGAGACTGATCAGTCCAAATGCCTTTTCTGCCAATGGTCGCCCCGTCTGGCCTATGTGTAGAGGCCATCAAAGGAACTTCCTTGGTCTTATACCACGATGTTAAGCTAATGTACTTGCACTTACTACTTGTTGTCTGGAGTTTGTACCTTCACAGTTGGAAAGCACTTAATTGTAAGTCGCTTTGGATAAAAGCGTCTGCGAAATGACATGTAATGTAATGTAATGTAATGTTTGCCTGCCAGAGCTTCCTGTATTTGGAAAGTCCGAAACATCCAAAAAATGCTTTCACACTATAAACGAACCAGACCATGGTTCAGTTCAGATCCGGACCGAGACTACCTCTTTTGGTCGGACCAAATTTTGTCCGTTTGGTCTGGACCGTGGTCCGGGGGAGGTTTCACACCTGTAGTTTTGGTTTGGATCAAACTCAGAAAGTCCGGACCAAAGGAGTGTGAAAGCCCCCTTAGTGTGTCATTATCAGCAGTTAATAGCCTGCTATGTTTCATGTTTTTGTATACCTGCCAGACATTTTTATCAGAAATCCCAATAATATTTCAGTTCAACAGAGAATGTGCCAAGCTAGTTACATGTTATTTCTCCTTTCTATCACTGCATGACTTCCAGGTTTGGCCTGATATCAGAAAACAGAAATTTCCCCAAGGATTTCGACACAGTTTTCCCGATGAGGTACATCATTTTATAAATGTTGTTAATGTACTTGCAATATGTTTACAGGCACTTAAGTAACCAGGTTACCACAAGAAACTGGGTTACACAGGTAGAACAAGTTTCCGTCCACTGTCGTAAGTAGGGGCATGTAAATCCACTGAATATTTTCTACAGGATGCCGGTTTACTGGTGATGTTCACCAACAGGGCAGGTGTGAGGTGGACATACCGTTGTTTGAACTTCTATTACATTGTCGCTCTGTTAAATCTCAAAGGTGCCCAACAAGGACAGTTACTCTTGACAAAGACAAATATCCAGCAGAATAAGCCTTTTTAAAATACTTATCTTTGTTGGTTGCCCACTGATGTCCATTTGTGGAAAAAGTGTGGAGTGCAGTAATACAGCAGTTTGATAGAATTTGTTAATGCAACATATCAGTAGCTGTTCTTTCTGTGTTACAGTATTCCATAATAAGGTCAATGCTGTGTCTGAAGCCAGAAGAGCGACCCGAAGCAAGTGAGCTTAAGACGGAGTTGGAAAGACTCCGCACTGAAGAAATCATGCGCAGAGGCATCCGGAGTGTCTGATTATTAGAAGAAGAAAAAAATCATGGCTATCTGTTTCATATCCTAACTCGTACCAAATGATGGATCTGTTTTTAATGTCTGAAAAGGATCTCCAGGGTATGTTAAATATTCATCAAGCTGAGTTGTAATGCAAATTGCTGACTTTGAAAGTCTTTTAGTGGAAACCCATCTTTTAAATCCAGGATTTTGAATTGTGAATTTCTGCAATTTTAAGATTACACCTGGAAGTGATTTTTAGATAAAAAGGATGAGCAAAAAAAACAGTGTTTCTATTTGAAAACATAGTTACTGAAAAAAATCATGAATGTGTTTGGCAATGAAATAAATGTTATATCCCACTGTGAATGTTTTATCTTGATCTCAGAATTGAGCTTGTTTTTAAAGTGCCCATATTATGAAAAAATCACTTTTTCTGGGATTTAGGGTGTTATTTTGTGTCTCTGGTGCTTCCACACGCAAACAAACTTTGAAAAAAATCCATCCATGCTGTTTTGAGTGAGATACGGGTTTCTGAATGTGTCCTGCCTTCAGTCTCTGGGTGAGCTGTTCAAAATCTGCACGGCTTTTTACGTCACTAGCCGAAACGACGGGCTAGCCACAACCGTTAGCATGCTAGCGCTAGGATTAGCATGCTAGCTCGTTCTCAATGGCAAAAAACTGCTACAACACATGCAAGTTCACCATAATCTACAAAAGAACTACTTACATGTGCACCCTCGTTTAGAAGAAGTCTGCCGGCTAATCCTGCCTTGTAACTGACCAAAGTTGGAGAAACAAGCTTTCTTTTACTGTCTATGGAGCTAGCTGACATGATCTACGATCTGAACTACTGCGCATGTGCGAGTGCAGCCAAAGATAGTACAGAAGAAAAGATGATTCACTCTGTCAGCTAAAACAGAGACCTGAACACAAGGTGAAAAGAGGAGCTGCAGCAGTGAGAGAGAGATGTGCAGTAAAACAAAAATATGGTGTTTTTAGAAAATTAAACCGTGTAAACCTATTCTGGTACAACCTTAAAATACAATTATGAACCTGAAATGAGCATAATATGGGATCTTTAAAATGTAAGCCAGACATTGCTGTCTGAACCCAGTAAATGTTCACAGACCAGTCTTTTTTTTACAGCCATCAACATATACTGTATGTCTAGTTTAATACTTTATGTATGGACACTGCCATTTGCTTTGTTTTTTTATTTTTGTTTATTTTTTGTTTATCTTGCCTTAATGCAGTGAAAGTAACATTGTAAGACTATGTGTGCTGGGAACCTTTGGGTGATGGAATAAAAGCATGCATGCAGATTTACATCTGTTAAATCAGAACATGTGCAAGTCTTTCCATAAAATTCTCTATTTCCCAACACTGCTGTTTGATTTTGTGATTTTGATGAATGTCACCCAAACGTAATGTGCATGGCTCAGTTTTCACACTGACCTTATTGTTGTTGTCTTCTGTAGAGTGACCTGTAGGGGGAGCTGTGGCTCTGTGTATCTCAGGCTGTTCAGAGTGTGGCTGCAGAGGTTTATTCACAGTGAGAGGGCCAAAAACCGAATGGAGCTGTGTGACATTTAATCATGCCTCTGGCACATGCTTGATGATTAGCATCTCTGTGGAAAACAACAGTAGCCAAATGTAGGATCCCACACAATCACCTGGCTGTAGCGCTCACAGTCCCGTAGGCCCCGGTAATCAGCACAAATCAGCTCCTGCGGCTCAGTATGTTCACTCAACAATCACCACACTGCAGAGCTAAAATTTGCTTAGTGCCTGTGGATGGAATCATAGGCAGATCAACTACCTTCATGTAGGTTGAATTACCTAGTATTTTAAACCTTGCTCACTGAAGTTTTGCAGAGATCTCCGGGCGGTCCCTCTGAATTAAGATTTAATTTGCCGCTTTCCTTGTTGATCTAAAAATTGCTAAATAATTTAAAAACCTGCATTAATATAGATTTTGGCTACTTGAGGGCAGCACAACCAACCAAAAACTGACTTATTGCCACCATACCAAGTTCATATGGCTAACATGGTGCTGTCGCTTATTTACACATCATGCAGCAATGGATTAACATTAGCATATATCTGGAGTTGTGTTGGTGTCTATCTGATGAACATAGGTCCAATATTCACAAACTCGTGTGGGAAATATCTGGCTCTTCAGCTGCTAAATGCTTCGTTATATGTTCACCAGCTTGTTGCTGGGCAGCTAGTGTCCAGTGAGTCTATCACAGCTTTTAGCTGAAAGCAGCTGCAGTTTAAAATTATGCTATAAAAGCCATAAAAGTGAAGTAAAGTTGTGTCCTGTAAAACTAAACAAAAGCCATATTTTATTTAGTTTTAGCCAGCGTGTAGATACTGGTATTTCATTTATTGCCCATAACATGTACCCAATTTTGTTGCTATTTGTGATGGTCAGAAGTCTGTTTATTATGATTAAATGTTATTTCACTTCCTCAATAAATATTAAGCTGAATTTGTATTTTTCATTGAAGAAGTCAGGTAGATATATTAACTGCAATCTCTTGACAGTTGCACCAAAACCATGTAGGCTTCTCTCATTTTAGCTGTGTCTAAGATATGAAACCTGATACTCTATGTTTCCAATCTTCCCCAGCTGTCGCGCTTGTGCGAGCAGGGTTATTGGATGTATTGAGGTCACTTCCTCTGAAAGCATTGTGTGCACTGAAGCAGTGCTCTAGTCAGTGGCCTGGACCATGCAGCCTGGGGTAAAATGGACTCACCACCAGTCAGGACCACAGCAGCAGAGTGTTTCCCCAAAGTCCCAGGGGTCGGAGCAAACGATTACTCTGTGTGCAGCCTCTTTGCAGAAGCAACAACCAGAGTTTGTTCTGCTCTGTGTGTTTAAGGAATCAGTCTTGCTGCAAAGACAAAACTATCGCCCACCAGCAGACATCAAAATCCAAATAACAATTGTGGATACATGTGAGTAGTTAGATAGTGTTGTCATCGTCCCTGTCTGTACATATATTTCAGAAGTTTCTGTTATTAAGTTATAGCCCACTTGACCTCTGGTGAACTCAAGTTAACTGGAGCATGACTGCATGCTGTGCCACGCCCGAGGTACCACTTGGCTTTTACTCTGGACTTTCCACCTCTCCAGAACCACATTGTGCCACTGTCCACTCCACTTAAGCAGCACTGCCTGTGGTGTTTAAAGGGCCATACCAGTGCTTTTGCATGTTTTTACCTATTTACTACAACTTATGGAGACTTTACTATTGACAGTAAAGAGTTTCAGATCACGTTTCAGCTCACTGTTTTGGTTTTACAGCCCACAACCTTACTATTTTCACTCTAACCGCTCATTTTTATACTCAGCAGTCAGCTGTACTCTACAGTGAGACACCCTTTATTCTTAGAGCGTTAGACTTAATGTTTTTGGGAATGGATTTATATAGTAAATTGGTTAAAACATACAAAGTCCCTGTTGTGGTTCCTTTAGAGTTACAATCCATTTAACTATATGTCAAACAGGGACATAGCTACCATTGGGAGCACTGAGGTCATGTCCTCTACACTTTCTAGGATTTTTTTTTTTGGGAGGAGGAGGATTTGGGAATAAGATCTTTTTTTAATACAGTATATACTTTATATCTGGTGTCTGAGGGAGTGTGTGTGTGGGACATGGACTTAATACATTTACATTTACCCCAGATTATAATGCAAAAAGAAGTTAAAAATCGACACACAAATCTACATTATGACAACAGTCTGCAGAAATTATTGTTTTAGTTATTTCACATTGTTCTCTTCACAGACTACCTCAGGTTTAACTACAGGAGTTTATGTTAAATATAGGACAAAAAGATCTGCTGTCACTTTTCCTTTCAAGCCATTACAATCAGGTTGGAGCTGTGTATCTGAGCTCCCATTTTAAAGAAAAACACCTTGTGTTCTTTCACATTCGCCTGATTCAGCTCCAGTCAGCAGAGGAGATCAGATCCACTTCACACCTACAGTGCATCCTCCCCCAAGTTCTTGTGCGCTAGTTACATAAAACTCATTTCATGTGAGAACTCCCAACTGATCTACATTATGCACTGTAAATCAGAGACAACACACTTGGCAAACTTTGCTCCACATCAGCCAAATATTCCTCCGTATATTACAATATTCATTCTCACTTCTTGTGTTTACTTCTCAAAAATACCACCCCACCGTCTCCTGAGAGTAGGCCTCTCAGATAGAAGAAATAACATTTTCACATCACAGGATTTCTTTGGTTTCCTGTTGTTGTTTATCACTGCTGGATAGACTGTAGCAGCGGCTGCCTCTCTGCCTTTTTTTCTCACAATCCCGTCTGGTTTGTCTTGTAAATCCAACTGATGTAAACAAATGTCTCTCTACTCTAAGGTCTGTTTTCTCTAATATATCTAAAATTCATCCCTAATGTAATTTTCATGAAGATGCAGCATTTGATGCAAGAAAATTTGACTTGATTCGAGAAATAAAATGAAACATTCCAACCCCAAAAGTAGTTTTTCACTTGATTGAAGAAAAATATTACATGTCAGCTTATGCTAACATTCTACTGAATGTAGCAAAGACATTATTAGTTTGAATTAAAAGGTCCCCAGCCTTTATTCCATAAAGAAATATTCGGTTGAATTTCACCTGAAGTGTACATTATTTCTTTAAAGAAAATAGGATTTTTTTTATTGTCTTTTATCAAGATTTCTGATGTTTATGTAAAATGGATCTTACCATGGTGGTGGTGGTGTGTGTGTGTCTTTTGTTTTGTTTTGTTGGCACATGTGGGTAAAAGCGCGGTACGTGTCTGAGTGTGTGTGCAGTTTTCTTGGCAGATGTATGCTCTGGGTGGCAGCTGAAGGACCTGTCAGAACGACTTGACTTACGCTGCCTTGTGTCACTTTGTGTGGGCTGGTAATTTACTACAAATGATATTGCATTCTCTCTGTTGACAGCCTGCCAACGCTGTCAACTGGCAAAGCCAGAAAAGTCGTTTGTCAACTTCCTGCCTCCTCTAATCCCCAAACCGCTCAGCGTCTTGCAGTCGCTGCCATACCTTGCAGCCTCAAAGGTCAAGGGCACGACGGCAGACTCACCTGCTAAATCTTTAATAAGTCAAAGAGCCAGCCCCATCAGTAGTTCAGCAGTTCATAGCAGAGCAGCAGGGGAGACGGCAGTGTGTCAGGAAGATCCTCTGAAAGCTTCTGCAGCCAGTTATTCCCCTGTTTTCTTTTGCAATAATGACACCTCCTGACAGCCCAGCTGTTGTGTCTATTTCTTGCCCACAGAAAAGACATGTGTGAGGTGATGCAATCATGATGTAAGTGTGGATTTCTCAGGAGGAATATGTTGCACTTGCACAGGTACCACATTGCTCTCTGAAGAAATATAAAATGCACACTTTGGTGTCAGAGTTTGTATCTTTATCTGTGACGAGTGTAAGAGCTAAAGGTTACAATATGAACCCACTGCAACCACCAACGCTAATGTTGTTTACTGCTAGACAGATCCTTCCAAATCAAGGACAGAGACATCTGAACATCCTCCTCATTGCTGTCATAAAAATAGCATAACCCTGGTAAATGCTAGGTAACAGGAAGTCCTCTAAAAGACTGTGAAGTCACAATTTTTTTTTTTTTTTTAAATAATTCAGAATGAGCCGTCTACTCCTGCACCTGCAGACTGAAGCTATGAGATAGGATTCATGCTCCATGTGCTATTAAAGGCTTTAAAGTGTTTACAGTCTAGAAATGAGAATATTCAGCGCTGGCAGTATTAGGCAAGGTAACTCCATTGCATAATTGAAATGCTACGTGACAGTAAATTCAGGTAGTATGATTGAAGTGGTGATTAACTGAGCCCAAAGCACTCTGCTTTTCTTTTCTTTTTTTTAAACAAGGTGGCAGAGAAATAAGACAAGCTCATCAAACTGCCAGATGAATTGAACGATGGAGTGAACCGACAGGACGAATTATTTTCGTAATGTTTGTGGATTCACGTTTGCCTCTTCCTCTTTGTGTCGGTAGTAATTACGGAGGCACCTATGGGAGAGGCAGGGAGGGAGATGAAAGAGTCGTGAAACCAGGACACGAACAAAGCCAGAAACAGAAAGAGGGGGCCAACGCTTGAAAACCACGCCATGACAGACAGCCTTTGGGGCTGTTTTATTCAGCTGCCAGGAGCTTTTTAGGGTTCGTTTTATCTGCTCTGCCTTCCCACCCACCCACACACCCACCCCTCTTGATGGTGCTCCAGATGATTTGTGTCCAGTTTGGCTTCACTCGAGCAAACACAGCCTCTAAAAGCAGACACACTCTGCCTCCTTCTCTGCAATCAGCCCGCCTGTCTTGTGTTGGAGAGCTGTTAAACCTCTTTTCTGCCTGAGTGGGTTTGTTCGCATTTAAGTGAAAGGTCACTTCAGTTAGTACGTTTCAAAGATGAATTTAAAATATGTGTTATTACTTTACAATTTGATCTTTTTATCTTGATTTCACATTTTCTTGGAGGGGGTCTCATATGAAAACATTCTGTGACTGGTGAGAGCAGCAAAATGGCATCCTCAGATGTAGTATTTAGTCATAAACCAAAGTATTGGGTGAAAATTGACCTGATGATGGCGGGGAAAAGTGACCTAAGTGATTACAGGTTATGCTGAGGGGGACATGAATGTGTGACCCAAATCAAGTTGTCAAAATTTCACTCAAACCGATAAATGTCAACCTCGCTGCTGGCGCTAAAGTCATCAGGATTCCTCCTCTGGGGACCACACATGTCTGTACAACATTTCATGCCAATACATGTCCTAGTTGTTGAGATATCTTAGTCTGGAACAGAGAGATGGACCAACAGACCAACCTTGCCATCCATAAAGCCGTGCCTCTAGCATGACTAAAAACTATAATATAATGAATCCATTATGCGGGTTGGGGAGTGGATCACAGCTCCATTCTTGAAAGACGCTGTCCTAGACACCTATATTGATCCTAATTGGACAGAAGCCTGTTCTGTCCTGGTACCTCCAAAAAATCAATAGCGGTCAAAGTCAGTGAATCCTTTGTGAGGTGAAATTCGGTGTGTCATCAGCTAACAAACTGGCAGGTACTAGGGCCTGATTAGAAACTGGACTGCACATTCTCATTCAATGGTGGAATATACTTTTAGTAAAAGTAACTATATCACAGTGTAGAAATACTACACCTACTCGGTTACAAGTAAAAACCATGCTTTCAAACATTTACTTTTACTTAAGGGGGCTGTACTCGTAATCCACACTCTCTCACAGACCGTTCTCTAATATGTGAAATACCTACATTTTCACAGCCACATGCACTAACAAGCATGTGCGGCTGGACCAGCTACCAAAACGAAGAACAGAGAAACTCGGATTAAACAAATAGGGAGTGTGACTTCATTCTCTTCTCAGGACGCCATTACCCCACTATATCCTTACATAGCATGTATTGGTTTGCTGCTATATTAATGTACTGAATGTCGAGTACAGTCCCTTTTAAGCGTCAAGTGTCAAAATATACTTAAAGACCCCACAAGTAAATGTACTCATTATGTACGATGGCCCATTTTAGAATAATATTAGTAGATTATTGGATTATAATTATTGATGCATTAATGTGTACATCACTTTAATTTTGCAGCTGGTTAAAGTGGAGCTCATTTTAGTTACTTCATATACTGCTTGGTAGCTAATCTATTTTTTGGGTGTATTTTGTATAATCTGAATCTGCAAAGTCACTTCTAACTAAATACTGTATGTCAAACAAATGTGGAGTAACAAGTATATTTGTCTTGTAGTGGAGTAGAAGTATAAAATATGAGAAAATGGAAATACGTACGTCAAAAGTACCTTTAAATTGTAATTAAGCACAGTACTTGAGTAAATGTCCTCAGTTACTTTCCACCACTGTTCTTAATATGTTGTCAGTGTGTGATTCAATATTTGGGAATTTTTATAGCTTGTATTCATGCTGCTGATGCACCGACACAGTACAATCACTCTGTACACTCAAACATTTCTGTTGTATACAAAACTCTCTATATGCGGTATATAACCTGATAAGACATCCTTTTAAAGCCCCTGCAGGGATAAACACAGTTCAATCAAATTCAATGCACGGCACATCTGGGCTCTCAAAAATCCTTTTAGGGATGGATGAAAGTCCCCATCGCTGGCACTCGTCTCCTGTTTTCTTCATCAGACCCAAATTAGTGGCATTACACTCAGAGAGCCATCTCATAAATGGATTTCTTGTTGTGTGTGAAGCCTCATAAGGGGAATCTGTGCACCATGTGGCCATCTGTCTTCATACTTCCAGCCTCCTGAGCCACTTTCCCAGAAATCAACACCCTGTGGTCTGAATCACCTTAGCCATCCTGTTGTCTGCATTTTTTTTCCCCCATTGAGATCTGTAAGCACTATCAACTGTTTTCCCCTATGAGTGCATGCTGTGCTTTGTCATTACATTCTGCAAAGAACATTACAGATAATGCAGTCCCTTAGCGCTTTTCCCATGCTGTACATTATCTCAACTAAAGGACCTATAGCAACATGAGTGGGAGATGCATGCAATTTCTTTCATGGCTGGGAAATGAGATCATTGGTAGCCCACAGATTACTGACATCACATCCATTTGTTTATAATATTTCAAGCACCAGTGCATCTGTACCATCTTTTAGCTCCGTCTTAGCTCAACATCCTTTTTATGACAGCTCCGTGCATTATAAAGTCTCAAGGCTGGAGATGTGGGTGGCAGATGTACAGTAGGTGGCTGAGGCTTTGGAAAGCTGATGCTTCTCTCCTTTCAAGAGTTCTGCACTGAAGCCTTTCACTCATTTCTACTATTCAAACCATTTTATTTCATCAATCAATCAATCTAACCAATTCATAAGCCCAAATTAATGCACAAAAAAAGTAGAACCCAACTAATAAGTGATTGTTAAAGGAGTAGTTAGATATTTTAGGAAATACACTTTCTTCCTGAGAGGTAGATGAGAATATACCACTAAATATATAGCCAGCAGCCAGTTAGCTTAGCATAAAAACTGGAAACAGGAAAACAGCTGGCTTGGCTCTGTCCATATTAACAAAATCAACCTACCAGCACCTCTACAGCTTATTAATTAGGTATAAATCTCTAAACTACACCATTCCCTTCATATTCATATTTATATATCTTTGTTCAGTGATACAGTTCTAAAGACGAAATACATTCTGTGACAAAATATGAGCTAGCAGAGTCCACAGCGCCGCACTAGCGATGAAGCTGGACTTCATTAGATGTTTTAATTTTCAATCATGAATATTTATTAATACTGATATTATGATATTATCACTCATCAGTGATTGATCTTCTCAGCACCTGGGCACATTTCTCTCCCATCTGCCGGCTGCCTGGTAGGACAATGACTGGGCTCACGCGCCAGTGAAGTCACCGGCCAAATTGGCCCACTCCATTTGGAGCCACAGACCAAGTTGGCCTCCCTGTGGAGTGGCACTTGGATATTTAGTGTGCCCAATATTCTGCTGCTAATTGTGTGGCAACAAAGGCCGCCCTGGCAAATGAGTCCCTCCATCACTCCATTGTGTTTTCCTGTTTTGTTAGTGACAGCGCCAGCCTGGTGAGACATGGCTGGGTCACGCAGAAGCATATTTGGGCTGCATGGCTTTTGCTGCTCTTTGTTGTTGTTTTTGTCTTGGTTATATGTCACTTTGACACATTTAACATGCAGTGCAGCATTTGGTAATTAGACAAATGTTTAATTTAGTGCACCATGCGAATTACATCACATTAACACTATATTCTGAATCATTTTCAGTTTGTAAAAAACACCTGGATCTGCCCCTGGACACTTTGACTAACTATTGTATGTCCTCTAGGGGGCACTGTGGTATCAGGCTACATCCCACTGTAAGAGCTGAAGGTGGAGGGAAGTGGCAGGGCTGTCTAACCCCCCCCCCCCCCCACATCTATGTTTGTGTTCTCACTTTGTAAGACAATGGCACTATATTTTTATCCAATCTAACCTCTACCTGAAGAAAGAGACGGATTGCATGGCTCTTTCCCTCCTGCAGCATATTAAAACTGAATCCCATTATAGAAAAACAGATAACACTCCCACAATTTAATATCACCATTGACCAAAACAGGAAATATGGTACATGTTGACTGCAGGATATATATCATTTTAGAGTGGAATAAGAGTCCATTAATCGATACCATGCGTGATTCTGAATGATAGCCGCTCTGCTAATTCAGCTGACAAGCTCATTTGAATTACAGTTGAATTATGAAATGTTGATGCCAGCGAGAACAATAGGTCTGATCCCAGTCCAGGAAACAGCAGTTTTTTGAGCATATGTAATTAGTTAGAGGTTACATATGATGTCTATGTTTTGGAGACAGAGAATAGAAACATTCAGATAATGCATAATGTGCTGCATAATTTCCTTGACCTTGCCCTGATTTTATTACATCGCTCCCCCTTAAAAATCTTGATTGGCCTGACCCTCACATATCACCTCCATTCACTTTACTACCAGCTAAACCACTCGCTCCTCAGGTATTTGAATATGGATGCCATCTTTCACTGTGTCATTGGCCTCCTTCTCCCCTCCCGTCCTTCATTACAAATGATCTCTCAGCACTAATGAGTACATGTCTAAAAATACCCTCCTCGTCCAGAGAGCTGGATGTGTTGTGGTGTGCATTGGGCTTTAACAGATGTTAATGGTTATGGAACATCAGAGTGGTGTAATGAATGGAGGCACGGCTACTCCGACTTCATTTTGAGAGAATATTTTAATATTCAACATCCACCCACTGAAATTCTGTAGCCATGGATTCAGTTTAGGCGCCCCCTACACCCCTTCTAGCTACCTTTTTAACATACCGGTGGTGTTCTCTGTTGCCATGGTAACACTGCATGACCTTTTCTGGGAGGTCGAGCTCATGTCATTGTGTTGTTTGGAAGATTTCATTCCAGCTCTCCACCCATTGATGGTCTTTGCAGTTGGAAATGTTCTCCGGTTTGACAGATGAGGGAAATGTTCCAACTGGACTTGTCTCAGAGTGAAAGAAAATGTAAGGTGATGGATGGAGCCATGACCAACCTTGTCTAATTAACTGACAACGTCCCCTCAGTGCCCGTATGAAGTTCCAATGACTCAATTCATAGACAAATGTGTGGTACTGGCCATGTTTGCTTTTGCCGACATTCTCAACAAGGGGAACAAAGAAGCATACTTGAATAAAGTTTATATTCACTTGGGATATAGATTGTCAGTTAATGTGGCAGAGGTGACAACCCAATTTCAATAGCAAACCAATACTGGAGGCTAGTATTTATTCAGTAGCTTAAGTTGTGCATGTTGCCTTTAACTAGCAAATGTTAGAAGCTCAACTTCAAATGCTTATCAATTAAAGAAATAGTTAAACGTTCTAGGAAATATTTTTCTTGCGTCAGAGTGTTACTGTCATTCTGCATAGTTTGCAAGCTACCTAGCTACATCCATGAAAAACAGCAACAAAAAATTAGCTGATGAAACTGGTGATAAGAGTGGATGAGACATAGCTGTGTCGTAAGCCGACTTACAGAAACATGCGTTCTTAAACTCCAACATTTTAACTGCTGCTTCCAACAGTTACAGGCACTTCCATGGTGACTGTAAATGGCATTGTTAGGATGGATATGTCACTTGCTACTGAGTGGTTTGGGCAAAACAAAACCAGAGGAAAAAAAAGGCTAACATGAACACACGTCAGGCTAGTCAGTAAGTGAAATGAAACAAAATAGCAATTCATTCCAATTATCAGGTTAACAAATTTTGTACTTAATGCACAGACATGAGAGTGATCAAAATAGATTGTCCTTTTCCGCCAAAGAGAAAAGGCAAATGAACAAGATTGGAGCCATCAACAAAAACATCTGCTTTTGAAACTAGTTTGTCTGAGTTAGGCTCAGTTGATGAGTGTCTCGACTTTCCACAGACAGACAGCAATAACACCACTTTACAAGTTCTGGACATTATGCACGATGACAGTGTGGCGGTGTGGGGAGAATTGCTCTGGATGATTTCATAGGCCTATGAGTTCATTATGATCACATCACAAGTGCCAACCCAGCAAAATGTTTGCAATCATGAGAGTCAGCTGTAAGTGAGACCCCACACCCTTTCTTCCCTCCGTGAGAAATCGAGAGGAGACTTGGAGAGCAGACCTCCCCCTGTTCCTGCCCAAGGGTTCGAGTCTAATTCAGACAAGATGTTGGATGTTCACCAGCCTCCTTTTCTCATTTGTGGTGCAGATCTAGATGAAAAGGTGGCGAGTGGCAGAAGCAGACCTCTCTGGAGGGGTTTCGTTAGATATTACAATCTAAGCTTCCTCCAAGGCCAGGTTCAAAGATGGCTCCTATTTGCACCTTATTTTGTAGCCAGGAAGGTCATCGTCCCATGCAGAGTCCATCTGGTTCACATGGAGATCTTGTTTAGGAATGGCCTTTGTAGCACGCAATGCAACACAGCTCGCGCAGCCCCTTAAACGAGAGGCAAAGAGGGACTGTGAGAAAGGAAGCGAAGGAAAGATTTGTTTTCTCTTATAGAAAGTAATGTCAGCGTTAGCATTGTAACCAGATGAAATCACAACTTGATTTCTCTCAGCTTAGTGAGTTCAGGTTTGCAGACTGCAACATGTGACGATCTCATGAGTTTCCATTTCCCGGCCATCAGTGACACTCACTGATTGTCTTTGTACAGTCTTGCTGAGCGTGATAATGCCAGCGTAACCTCCCCGTCTGTCCTCATGGTCTGCTTTGTGTCCTTCACAGGCGGTAATCAGATACAGTGGACTGATTGAGGAACAAACGACCCGGGGCAGTCCAGCTGCACAGGAGTACAGTTTCAACCCTAAAATGATGATGTCACCGCTCCCATGTGACAGGGCTCAGTTTCACTGTCAGATCAATTATTCACAGCGTTTAATTGGATCAGCTGAATCCAGATCGCTCCGGGGGTCCATTTCCAGTAACAGCAGCTGCAAATATACCCTGAGCCAGCAAACAAGACAGAAGGCTCCAGATCAATATTCACAGACTACAGCACACCTCACCGACTTGATAAAAACTACCCAAGTGACATGCAAGTTTTGCTTGAATGGAATCCCAATGGAATCCATATGTGAAAGGATGCGTTTCCTTTTAATATTATTCTTGGCTGCTCCACACTGTAACATACTGTAAGAGCAGGAGTGGAGGTGATGACCTCAGAGCATTGGGTGAAGGCCAGTCTGTGATGATGCTGCGTTCATTAATCACACAGCTGTGTACGGTGGCGTTCACAGCCTCTTAGTCATCAGATATTCCCCTGGCCTCTGCTCAGCTCTCGCCTCCAACTCACTGCGGGCCTCCCAGTCAAAGGTGGCCTTTGTGCGGGTGGGGGGGGCGACCAAGACAGTCCTACACCCCCCCATTAGTAGTGGGTTTCAGGATACAGAGTATAGTATAGCCTTCCATTCATGAGGCGGGGATCAAAACACAAGGCCTATATCTCTGAGGAAAAGGAGAAAGAGCAGCCCATTCATCTCTGGTCTGAGGATGGTATAGTCTCACATGGGAAGGTCTCTGGAAAGTTGCTTTTCCAATTAAACACAGTCATCCCTGTTTTCACATGAAACCCACAGTGCTGTCCTTTAACCCACCTTGCAAACCATTTATTCAACATTTGTTCCATTTGTTTATTAATGTGGCTCGGGAAAGGGAAGTTTGGGGTCCCCTGCTGGAGCTGCTCCCCCCGCGACCCGACCACGGATAAGCGGACGATGATGGATGGATGGATGGATGTTCCATTTATTCTATACCTGACTTAATCTTATCTTAATACATATACTCTAATGGAGGCAGAAAGCTGTTAGGTAATCCAATATACACACCACTGAATGGTCATGTTAGTCATTGACAGCATATACTTTGCTAATTGAAGAGATTTATAAGGCCCCAGGTACCTATGATCATGAAATTACCCTGAAAGCATGAATACGTCTCTTTCATTCCCTCCATGTATGCAGTCTTATGCCACCTATAGCGGCAGAACTCACAAAGTCCTAAGTGTCTTTTGATAGGTTTTCAGACATGTTCTTGAGTAAAAAGGTTAAAAAAAATGAGCCTAGCTGTGACTCCATTCATGTCATGTCCTTTGACCTGAGAACATTGCCTTCATTGACTGTCATAGACTCGCCATCAGCTTGCACCTCACTGCTCAGCCTCAGGCGTCCACAGAAATAGTCTCACGAAAGCTTTTTGCACTCATTGACCTTTCAAACACTAGCAGCAAATGTTTGTAGAAGCTTGTTGTAAACCTCTTTTCAAGTACACATCTTTATAACTACAAATCTAGGGGAGTTGAGAGGTTCCTTGAAACATTAGCATTGTTCCAAAAGGGAGCTAAACATGATTAGAAATCAATTCGATTTCTGCATGGATCAGAACGAGCACAGAGTGTCCTAATCAATTTTCCCAGAGTCTAATTCTAATCACATGTGCTGAGAGGCTGCCTCAGTATGTACGACCAGCAGCTCCATAGGACACAATGACCCTGTGACTGGTGACCTTTTTTGTGTTTCTCTTCAACCTGAGGGGACATGCTGTGGAGACTCAGCTAATCGGCTTTGTTCACAAGTCAACTGCAGCTCTAATAAGCCTATTGATCTGGATACGCATTGATCCAGTGTTCAGGCTGCAGGTTGTGTGGGTAAATGGTGAGGGGAGACGGGTTTTGATTTGCAATTTAACAATCAGGCCTTTTCTTTTTCTTCGAGTTGGTATTTAGGTTATTTCTATGAGGATTAGCTTAGCTTTAGCCTTAGCCTAAGCTTGGAACGAGAAAACATGGGCTCAATAGGCCGTACAATTCTTAACATTGCCTTTATATATTAGGCCTTGTATCCGTGTCATTGTGCCTGTCTCTCTGTATGCAAGTGAGGACATCCCAGTGATAAACTGTGCATGGCTTTCACATTATGGAAGATGCTGAGGATGCTAGGCGTGGGACAGTTTACATATTCAATATATGAATATGATGAAAGGGGCATTATATTAGGTCAGCAGAGACACTCCTGTGGCTGTCTCCGCAATAATAAAGTGGCGTGTGAAATGCTGTGTTCTTCAGAAGCTGCTGTTTATTCATGTTATGAATTATGTTATTCAATTTTGCGCTTGACTTGCCACAGTATGCAGTATAATGTTTAGTAAGTCATATGGGACACCACGTATGTAATGGTGGGCTCGTGCTGGTGTTTCAAAATTGCAGCGTGAACATTTTCCGGATTTGCTTAGATTTTTAGCTACGCTAGTAGTGTGGCTCTAGTGATAGAAATCTTCGTTAAAAGTGTAATATCTCAAAAACTATTGGATGGGTTGCCATGAAATTTGGAACAGACATTTATGGTCCCCAGAGGATGAATCCCACTGATTTTGATAAACCACTGAACTTATATCTAAAGCCATCATGAGGCTGACATTTGTGGTTTTGTATGAAATGTCTGGATAGATTGCCATGAAATGTGGTCCAGAGGAACAGGAGGAATACTCAACTATACCTTGTTTTCATTTGCTAATTAGCTAATGTTAGCATGCTTGCTTGCTCAACTAAAACAGTCAACATAGTAAACATTACACCTGCTAAACATCCACATGTTAGCATTGTCATTAGCCGTGTTTCCATTCAATTGCAAAGCAAATGTGAATTATGTGTGTTTCCATCAAGTGATTTGGAGCAGATAAACTAGGCTACAGTGTAGTTTCTTTTAGAAGCTACCTACGCATGGCTGCAATCCACCAATAAACAAGAGCAGAAGAAGTAGAAGTTGCTAACTGGAAACAAAACAAGTGGCCTTGGCCATCTAACCCTACTAAAAAAAAACATTTAATAGATCTTCCAGAATTAGGTTCAATTGGGCAAGTTGTAATTGTTCTTTCATGTCAGCTATTGTTGGCCATGTTTTATGTCCGGAGTCAAAGACACATTATGGGAATATCTAAGAAGTAGCTGACAGCAGGAACAGCTAATCAGAAATGTGAAATGTTCACTACGTTATAACGTTTTTGGCAAATGGGCCAAAATGTGCATAACACACATAACACAGCTATTGTGAGTATGTTAGCATGCTGACATAATAGCATTGGCTGTAGACTTATTGTTCAGAAAACAAAAAATAGAGACCACATGGTCCCTTGATGTTTGTGCTTAGAGAGTTGGTGAACTCATGACTAACGTTAAACATGACAAAATGTGCTGCCTATTTTAGACCACTTACATTAACATTCTCTGCTGTGCCCTGACACATCTATTTCAAAGCATCCTGCCAGAAAGGGCTCTGGGACTGGGCTGCTGTCAGTGGCACACGCATATTCTGGGAGAATCCTCAAAAACAGAATGACTCAGAGGCTGATGGGTCAGGGAAGTGAATTTCCTCTAAAAATCATTTCAACAGAACCACACCTTGTTTACTCATGGCAGCACTCCCCTCTCCTGAGCGGCATTCAGAGGGAAAATGATTGCTGCCTCACATACAGTAACTCAGTCATCATCATAGCTCTGATGTTAACAGCACTTCCCCAGACAAAAAAAAAAAAAAGCACTCAACTCTTTCGTAACAAACATGACCTGACAGGAGTAGCGGCTGAGATAAAAGAGCGAGGGTAGTCAGGGCTGACATTGGGTTAAATACATTTGAGTTGCAGAAGTGAATTAGGGCAAAAAGGGAGCTCAAATGGAACAGACAAGCCTCGGTTCCTCCAGGGCGATTATGAAACTAGCCTTGCCAGTGAAATGATTCTCCATTCTGATGTTTTCATGAAACATTTCTATTTCTGGACTATCCTCCCCTCACCCTCACTAACCAAGCACACAAACATTAGAACATACACACACGTTGGACATCACTCCGAGGGTTATTGTGGATGGCAGATGTAGTCAGCCAAACATGCAAATAGTGCAGTGTGTTCCTCTGGTAAGGGGGCATGCACTTTCACATATGAACATGCATGCATGCACAAAGTGAAAGTACGAAAGAGTAGAGGCTCTTTCTGAATCAGCGAGGTTGAGAGAAGCAGATTTTTTTGTGCAAAAGCAAATGCTTTTGATGTATTCCTGGTACACGTACACGCCCTGGCATACAGTACAATATTTTCCCTGGAGTTTACACAAAAGACTGTAATCAGGGTTGAGTAACATGTGCATTGCGTAATTCTTCTTTGTTTTCTCCAGGACCTGTGTGGAAACTGTACTAAACAAAAAGTCATACAACAGCTATGTCTAATTCCCACTCCCATCTCCCACAAAATACAACAAATCCCACCCCCTCATGCTGATGCACACACTCTTCTGGCCCTGTGGCAACAAATACTTCATGTTCGCCTTACAGAGTGAGCTCACCAGTCTGTGTGTGTGTATGTGTTGCAAATATTCTGAGCTGCCCCAGCCAAGTCTGCCCTGCCCCTGTCAGACGGCAAAACGCTTGCATGTGTAATTTTGGCCCGGAGGGTTGACGAACAAAAAGTAACAGTTGGTGTGCATGTGTGCGTCATCTACTTGTGCCAACATGTTTTCTGCTTCTCTTATTTGTGGATGTGTGTGAGCCTGGAATGCTTTGTGTTTCTGGATGGCGAGTCTCCGAGTGCTCTCTAGCTTCCGCCTCTGAGCAGGGTCAGAGGTCACGGTGCATATTGTCCCAATATGGAAACCGGTCTTCCAGCTCTGCAGCACAAAGGATGGCCACACTAAGCTCTTTGTCATGGCTGCCAAAGACCCAAGTCAGGTCAACAACATGGCCTCGAACCAATTAACAAAAGATTTTTCTTTTGTTTCCCAAATACACACATTAATCGCATGCAATTTTTAAACACTGATTGCAGTAGAATTTTTTTTTTAAAAAATCCTGTTTTAGTCTTTTGTCTGTCTGTAATCTTTAAAATATCATCAGAACCATCTGGCTCAGCTCCAGCTGTTATGAGTGGATAGAGAGGAAGAGATGGAGTTGCTAGGAAGAGGGGGGGGTTCTGCTACTTAAAATGATGGAAATGGAGGGAGAGCCACAGAGGAGGAGGGGGATCTGCTGTAAAATCCTGTTATGCAACCCCTTTTCTGTAGCTGGCGTATTGCATCTGTTAAAAATGGAGGAGGAAAACAGCTTTGCAATTAGCTCTCAGTGTCCTGAGGGTCCTGGTCTCCCCCAATCACATCGCTCTGTCCTGCTCTCCCCAGCGTGCGTGTTGCTAAGCAGATGATGTGACTCAGGAACACACACTGCTATTCTTATAGTGTCAGCGTGGAGCAGACACAGGGATAGCAATGCTCTGACTCTGCCCGGTGATGTTTACTGGAACAGACCAGTCTTGCAAATTAAACCAAGCTGGGTTGTTGTTTTCTCTGCCTCGGCTGCTCCCATAAGGGCTGGGAGTGTCGGAGATTTTGACAAAGCTTTAAGCATCTTTTTTCTTATATTTTGGGCACATTCAAGGTTTACAGCAACTTAGGGTGTGGTCTCCATACACGGGTGCTTCCTCTGTGGTTAGTGGGGTGTTTATGGGTCTGGCCCTGTTTCCTGGCTGTTTCAGATAAGGACCACCCAACAAGGCCTCATCACTCCAAATCCGTCAGCAGTTAATAATCCCTTGGGAGGCTCCAACATTCTTATAGTGGAGCAGTGATGTAATTACTCAGCATTTATCAAAGTCTCCAGTTACATGATCGCTAAGAGAACCATAAACAGTAATATATATATAAAAGCAGAGAAGTGTTTCCTTTGCTGGATGCCTTGTTAACATGCCATCTTATATGTTTTCATAAATACAACTTGGAAGTATATGTCCCCTTAGGACATGCAGTTAGGAGGGGCAAAAATATGTCAGATTCAGACAACCTAGCTCAGGCCAGCCCTTTCATCTTCATTGTTCCACTAATTGTTATAGAGTTCTTTTCAGAGGTTAATCCGAGCTGAAACTAGGCGGGTGTGTAATCAGAGCCTAAAAAGATTGGATGTTGAGGTTGTTAAATTAGGTCAGGCAGCACTAAAATGATGCCTCGCAGAAGCACTCAAGAGAAGGAAAATGCGCAATCTGCTGGTTGTATAAAAAGAAAGAGGACGCTGAGGCTGTATTTCATTGTTCCACATGGCGACGGCTAATGGTTTCCATCCCCAGTGTGAATGGAAGGTTTTTGTGCGAGAGTGTGATGCATTATTTAAGAGTAAACACGGTGGAGACAGAGAGGCCCAGTGGTGGTGGGGTAGTATTGATTGTGACAGGCCAGAGGAGACATGCACACCTCTCTTAAGTGTCTGGGGCTTCTCACAATGCCCCCACAAATCAACTTTTATTGCTCTGGCTTTGGAGTCTCCACAGTCAGAAGCCTATCAGGCAAAGCAGCTTAGCAGAGATAGCCTGCGGCAGTCCCACATTGGGCCTTAACGCTATCAATCGATCATTCATCACTAGTCCCTAAGAAACAAAAACAAGCAGCCAAAGGACAACCAGGAGAGGGAGGCGGCTGGACTGGACTATGTCACACAGCTCTTGGCTGGGTGGAAAAACCCTGTCAGGTTTTATTTGGGAACAGTCCACGTCCTGTTCTGTGCAGCACAAATTGAAACATTTGAGGAGGAGAGGGAGAAGAAAAGTAATGAGAAAAACTTTCTGAAAGAGGTCGAATGAAATGTGGCCCCCCGGTGCCCCCCTCTCCTCCCTCCTCCAACCCTCCTGCACATTCCTCTCCCCTCAGCAGATCTGGCATGCCCCACAGGAGGCGGCGGCAGCAGCACAGTAATCTTTTCAAAAGGGCGGATTTGAGCGGCCGCCAGGGCAGCCGGCCAACTATTTCTCATTTAGAGCTGGCCTGGAGATGACCCTCCTGTCGGAGCACCACTCTCAGGAAAAACAAAAACGCCAGCACCGAGTAAGGGAGCGCCTTGGCAACGCTGGATAGCCGGGAACAGACCAGCAAAAGGAAAACAGGGAAACCGCAGGCCTGCTCTCAGGAACATCTGCACCGCCTTCCTGTGTAAAAAGAAAAAAATGAAACTTAATACTGTCTGCATGAGCCCAAGGGACTTTACTAAAACATGGGAGGGCTGTGTTTCATTCTTTTTTTTCCCTTGGAACTCTGTCTGCATGTCTTTTTTTCCTTTGTCCATTTCCCTCTCTGTCTAACAATTTCCCGAGCCCAACAATCCCCCCCCCCCCCCCCCATCCTCTCTTCCCTCTCCCCAGCCCTCCACTGAGCCCTGGCCTCTTGCACTTTCAGTGGAAGCCCACCCCTGGCTCGGGAGGAGCTGGTCTGCGTCCCTGTTATGCTTGCTCAATGATGGATGGACAGGAAAACTAAGAATCCAAATCCAGCATTCCTGCTTTTACAGTGGGGTGAGCGGGTGGAGGGAAAGGTGGGGGTGGATTCCTGAGCGTCTTTGTAATCACTATATGTTTGACAGCAACTTCAGTGACCTTCATCCAAACTTGCGGTCAACCCCCAGACAAGAGTGCCCAGTAATTATCTGGGTGTTTCTTGCAAAAGCAACTTAGCTTCCAGAAAAAGTGAAACAGAGAAAATGAAGAAAGGACATATGGAAATGTTTGGAGGCTTATTGGCTTTGTGAGTCAGACCTAAGACATCAAATTCCACATGCTGGGTTCAGATATCGTGTCTGTATGCAATGTTTACTGCCACACTCAGCCCTTACATGGCCACTGGGCCAATAAGACGCCCCTGTGGCCAGCTTTAGGGAGGGTGAAGGGGACGACAACAAAGAAAGCCCTTATGTTTTCCCTCTAAAACCCGTCTCTCACCCCACCCCATGCACACATACACACAACTCCAAAAAAGAAGAAGAAAAAAACAGCTCCAGTAAAAACTCATCACACATCTGCCAGATCCGCTGAGGCCTGCCTCCAATTATCCGCCCACCACGCTGGAATCCCAGGAAGGCTCTGTCCGGCAGAGCGTTTGATGTTGCCACGCAACATTTGACAGAGAACAGGGCGGCTTTGAAAATCAGAGTGTAAACTTGCCTGCCAAGTTTGACGTGAAGAAAGAGCGGTTGGTGGTGGTGCTGGAGGAGGGGGGTGGGGGCTGGCTAGGGGGGTAGACAAGGAAAATGCCACTGGATGGAAAGCAGCTGCTGACGGCTGGGAAACATTGCTTTAAATGGGCCCAAATGTGGCGAAGCCCCACCAAACCTTGGCCAAGTGGTCAGCATTTACCCTTATGGGGCCTTTTGCTGATGTGTGCAGAGGAGAGCTGAAATTGCGAAAGCACTAGTGCATATTTGAATTTGTATTCTGGGCTTCAGCTATTAATTCTATGTGTCATGCAGCAACTGAAAATGCAGGAAACCAGTGTAGAAGTGCTGTTGATCCAAACAGGATTACCAACTTTATGTGCTAAGTTGTTTCTTGTTTGGCACAGTGCAATGATCTACATCATTAATATTTTTTTTCTTCTAATAATGTTATAGCAATAATATCCTAATCATTTCTATTACTGAGAGACAAGCTGGATGAGCTCCATCTGAATCATCTTTCACACTAATGATGGTTTCAGAGCACAATGATGAATGTAAAGTGAAACCACGGCTCAACGCTGTGAACCTCCCAAGGCAAATTAGGTAATTCCAGTTTGTTTAGAGTCTTTCCCCACAGTTACAGTATCAACACGGAAAGGTGAAACCTGGGAGGCATGACTGTCATGAGAAGCAGTGACAAAGCTTCACATTATGACCCAGCCCCACCTCCGACACAAAGGATAACAAGTACAGTAGAGGAGCTGCATTCTTTCCCACGATGACTGGTAGAGCGAGGTAAGACGAGCCGGATTATTTGCAGTGTAAACAAACGCCATCATGCACACACAAACCCCCACCTCACCTTTTCACTGCAGGTTAATATGTCTTTAAAATCTCACCTTCAGGCCATGAAGTGATCATAGGTTTTGTGGGTGATGTTTGGATTTTTAGATATTAAATCATTTGTTAGAATTTTTCATGAAACTTGTATGTTAACTGTCATTTCAAACTATAGTTAAAGAATACTTTAGTGATGCACAGACACACCCGTTTCCCAGGCTGTTTGAAGAGTGAACAGAGATGACGGCAGGTAATGTTTGTCTCAGCTTCCCTGACCTGAGTTCCGCCAGCTGTAAGCAAATGAGGATTACTAAAGTCAACTGCCCAACATTCAACATTTGTTTAGTATATCTAGCTGATGTGAAACCAAGTTGTGTGGCTGCACAGTGTCGTCTTTATCTTGGTTGTAGCATGATATTCTCTTATAATAAGGCGGGGTCAGATCAGATGGTGTAAGAATATCATTCATGACTGGCACAAAACAGCAACTGGAGACTGAGCGATGACACCCACCCACTGTTGTCTCCTGCAGGATAGTGGCAGTGCTGATAAATGACGATCCCCTGACTCTTTGTCTCGCTCCATTTAATCTGCAGATAGTGTTACAAACTCTCTTCCGGAATAGAAAAGATCCCATTGTCCTCCTTGACGTGCTGGGCCGCATTATCTGTTCAAACAGGTCCAATTCACCGCCGCTCACACACAGACGGCGGCCTGTCCAGAGACGACACGTATAACATGCAACATGTGACACTCTGAGTAGATTAACATGGAGTGTAACGCTGTGGGCTCAGAAACAGAGGGCCTCTTCAATTTAATTTAATCTTTTTATTGATCCCCATTGGGGAAATTACAATTTACACTCTGTTTGAAATCACTACACACAGGCCTGAAAAATACACACACACACACACACACACACACACACACACACACATGCACATACACACACGCGCGCGCACACACACACGCACACACACACACACACACACAAATGGATAACGGCCTGGCTCAAGAGCACCCTGGCAGTGCCCAGGAGGAGAACTGGCATCTCTCCAGCTACCAATCCCTTCGGACTGAGATACTGCCACCCCCCCTCTTTTACCAGAAGCGAGAAGAGTAGTGATGTAGGGCTGCAACTTATGATTATTTTCATTATGTTGTATGTATAAATGTTTGGTCTCTAAAATATGAGAAAATTATGAAAATAACCCAAGGTGACATCTTCAAATGTGTTGTTTTGTATGACCAACAGGTCAAAACCCCAAAGATATTCAATTCACATTGATATGATAAAGAGACAAACAGAAAATAGTCACATTTAAGAAGCTGGGACCAGCAAATGTTTGACAGTTTTGCCTAAAAAAGTGACTTCAAACGATTAATTTCTTATAAAAAATAGTTGCTGATCCTCACAGCTCTATAGTGATGAATCATATTTTTGAGTGTCAGAATTTTACATTTTGATGTAGGATTTGTTTAGTTAAAATAGTAGATATAGTGTATTGTAGGTTTCCACCTACATCGTCTCACTGGATACAAAATGGAGGCGATCTGTGCGTCGTGTGGGTCTTTCTCTTGGCTGAAAGAGAAATAAATAAATAAAGAAGTAAGCAAATCATGTTTGAAAGGATTTACCCAAAGGGCATCAGCTGACTGTCTACAGCTGCTTTTGGCCCTTCGAGTGGTATCCATGGCAACAGTCCTTCCAAATCTGGCCACTGCCAGCCTCGCTCCATCATAACAACAAATCCCATTGATGTGTCTGTGGAATGCGTTGGCCTGCTTCTCGGGGAAACCTGAGGCCATTTGTGCAGCTGCTCAGCTCTGAGTGAATGTACAGTTTCAGTGTTGACTTTACCTCACTCTGCTGCAAGTAAACCACATGGAAAGCACAAGATGAGCCTCTGACAGCCTCACTGGCATTATGTTAAAAAGAAAAACTAAGAAAGTTGTCTCTTTAAAGATTTGCCACTGTCTGCTGCCCTTCAGTCTTCAGGTTTTAAATATTGCTCTTCAATCATATATCATCCTTGTAAAAATGCATAACTCTGAGCACAGACTTCAGTGCCCCCACATAAATCACACCCTACACGATTACGTTTGAAGTTGAAAATGTGTATTTAAGCCTGCACATGTTGTCGCTATTGGCTTTTCCAAGGGCTTAAAAGCTATTAAGCATCAATCCAGCTGCATCTCAATCATTTGACATTAAGCGTTTCACTCATTAAGATGTAATTGCTGTTGTCAAGCAACTGGCACATCATTGGTCAAAAATTAATTACTTCTCTGTGTAAAGCAGCCACTCAATAATAAGTCTGTGTGTAAATAAAGACTGAAGGGTCTTGAAGTCAGACTAGTCAGAGTAAGGTACATACTGCCGAGCAACAAAAGGGTGAGTGACAGATTAGTGAACCTAATGAGAGAAAACGTAGGTTTTTACAGCAATTCACAGATGGGTTGTTTGACGGCCGTGACACCTTGTAATTTCTGTGTGTTGCAAATAATGAAAACTGCACATTCAACTTTGTTGCTCCCTTTCAGTGTAAGCTATGGGATTGCAGCATGAGGCTAAGGTAAATATGTGTCACTAAGGTCCCTGTTGGGAGCGATGAAGTCAATCCTATGTCTAGGAGTTAATTCAAGGTGTGTGTGGGGATTGCCAATGAGTCTGTCTGCTTATATGAGGGATGGACAGAGGGCCTGATATGGCTGCTCTGAAAGCATCTCTGGAAACTGAAGTCGTAATATTGAGTTACTCTAATCAACTACTTCATGCCATTGATCTTGTTTCCCTCACTGGCTGCTCGAGCAGCAGTGAATGGATGTGCAGAGAACAGTATGGTCTTTGTGTCCCCCCTTCCCCCCTTACTCGACCTCGCTCACTCCATCCGCCATTGCTAGTAACCCAAGCTTCAAAGTCACGAGTTTCCCTCCTCCCCCCTCTAAGCAGGTAACAAGACCAGCTGTCGCTATGGTTACAAGCCACATCCAGTCTCAAGACAGGGGAAGAGAGGAGGGGGGCTGGGTTCCAATCACAAGGACGACTCAATCACATCCAGCATCAGCTCGGCTGCACACAGGCAATCTCTTTCTCCGTGCAACATTTCTGCAACACAGGATTAAATCATCTCACTGGCATTCTGCTAAACGCCGTATATCAGGGGAAAGGGAGAAACGCCTGACCGCCGCTCAGAATAGCATGATAAACAGCCTGCAGTGAAGAGCAAAGCCTCCACTACCAGTTACTGTGAGTCAGCTGTAGATGCACACAGGCCATCTGGCTGCTAACACACTAGCAATGCTATCAGCCAAAAAGAGAAATATGTACAGGGCGTCATGACATCATGAGTGTGCAGCAGTTTCTCAAGACATTGCCTCACCAATTATTACGTTTTTTTTCTAAGTTTAATCTTTTTTCCCCCAATTGCCTCAGCACCTTTATATGTGTTATATAATTCAACTAAAACATGAGAAAAATACTGTAAAAAAACCAATACTCTTAACCAGTTATAAACATTATAAAATCAATTAATACATTTTCATAATGCAAATCCAGAAAGATGTAAAAGAAATATTCTAAGCTTAAAAATGTCCATTTGTTTACAACTACATTAAAGTGTGTTATATGTACATACTGCTTATAAATGTTTAATAAGGGCAGGGGGGATAAATAACATCTGCAGTATGGATCAATGATTCCTGCTTTAGTCTGTCCGTCCAACCATCCATCCATTCATCTAACCCCAACTCTGTTAGACTGTTGCCATAGCAACTGGCAGATTGAGCCCAGCTTTGAAATGCGATTCCTCCATAAAATTACAATGAATCCTATTCATATGGATCCCTCATCGCCACCACAGCGTGTGACGAGAATACACATCCGTCTGTATAGCTGATCTATATATAAATGTAAGAGATGGGCATTGGGCATGTATGAATTCCTATCAGCTAATTATCCAGATGTTTAAATTTTACTCAGTCATAGTTGGAGCATCGTACATGCACCTGCAGGCAGCAGTCCTCCCACAGAAGTTATGATCTCCTTAACATTTAAAAAAGAAATCATAAAACAGAAATAAATGAGGCATTATGGAAAATGAATCAACTCTAAGAAGCCGCCCTTTTGATTAGAATTTATGAAACCACACAATTAGCATTGGTTAATTAGCATTGGTAACATACCTCCATCAATCCTAATAACAACAATACAGCGGATTCTCTTTGAAATGCAAAACCACTGGAAATGCTTTGTCCTGAACATGAAAGACATTTAGACAGCAAAATAATAAAAATCCCCACAATGCCTGTCTCATCAGTATTATCATTATTCTTGTGAATAAGGAACCCGAGCAGTCTCTTGTCGACGTGTATGAGGGATGGATCACTTCCATTTCCAACCCACGCTTCCTCATGCATAAATTCTCATTTGTTCCTGCATTAGGGTCATTCTGTAGTAATTGTTTGTTTTACTTCTGATGATTGAATAACAACCTTGCGGTGGTGCCATGCTGTGTTTACCACATGTTGCTATGGTTCATGGGCTCCTTTAATTGGATTTTGTTGTTTCCTGGGAAACAAGGTAACCCACTTTATTGCTCAGCAACCTTACCAATTTACCCTGTGTGTGTTAAGATGCACGTGAATGGGTTTGTATTTTAGATTTGTCTAGCTGATCCTAAATATAACTAAATGAGGTACTGGAGTGCAGAACATCAAAATTCAGGGAAAGGGAAATGGAGCCCAGTATTTGTGACACTGAGCTGCATGTACAAAGCCACGTGTCCATGCATTTAAATGTAGCTGTGTGCAGCGGGTGAATTCATGCAAGAGCATGGGGTGAGGGTTTGTGTGCAGGGAGACAGGAGAGTGCTGTGTCCATGTGAACTGATGGGTGAATCATTACGAAGATAACACACAAGCTGTTAGCTTTTGCTGCCGATGGTCAGGGCAGAGAGAGAGAAAACGCTGTGACGAGTGGCATGTAATTACCATGGCTCACTGCCTCGACTCGGCCCCCAAGAGCTGGACACTCTCACGCAGCCCTCCACATAAACAATTGCAACAAGCAACAACAACAACACTAAAATGTCCTTGAGTTTGTCACTCGGGCTGCAAGCGGTCCTCTATCAGAAGCTTCCAGACTCTTGGTCCACTCGATGCCTGAGTGACTAATCGCTTTAGAGAAGCGAGGACCAGCAAAGCCCAGGGGCACGGGGTAAAACTACTGCTTCGATGCAATTCTCGAGTTTGGTTTGGGGGGGGGGCAAGGGTAGTGTGGCGCGTGAGTGACAGAGAGGCTATGAGGAATAAAGGGTTGGGAGGAGGACGGGGAGATGAGTGGGATGAAAAGAGGGACTGTTGGGGGTGCCGGCAGCATGTCAACACCCACCTTACTGCGGGCGGTGATATATTTTCCAATAGGGTGCCTCGATTTGATATTTGGTGAATTCTTTTAAGGAAACAACAAGAGTCTGTGCACGTTGTGAATCATGCAGGATGAACACCATGCAAAATTGATGCCGCTGCCTAAAAACTCCAATTATATAAGTTTGCCTGCATATATGAATTTATTAATGTGTCTGCAGTGCTCTGTTTACAGCTCTATGTGCGTGTGTGGATGTCTCACGGCTCTGCACAGCTGGTGTTTTGAGAGATGAAGAGGAGTCTGTCTCTCCCCTTTAACTGATATAGGAGATGATTGGAATATTAATGGAGCATGTAGAGCAGAGTACAAGCAATGCCCAAGCAGATTTATTCAGCAATCAAGAGGATGTTATGAAGCAAACAGCGAATGTGAATGAAGTCAAACAGTGATGTTGTCAGTGATGTTCAAACGAGTAAAGCTGGGGTTGGTGTTTTTATTTGAGCATCTTTCCCAGAGTTTTTACTTTAAGTTTGGTAAGAATTGTTAGAGGTGAAGGACCAAATGAGAAATCCCACTTATTCCTCAGGGCTCTATACCCATTTAAAAAATAGTTTTTGGCCTCGGTGGAAACACAAAAGCAAAAAAGTAAATAATGAACCCTTGAGGTAGGAACAGAAATAGTTTCCCTTCAAAGGCCGTGTTTCATCACCTATTCGTTTATCATATGCCACCTCTATCATCTCGAGGCGCCGCATGCTCGGTGCTCCACGCTGTACCAGAGCCGCCGGCCCGCCGGTATCAATCACCCACCCTCCCACACTTCTCCCTGTGAACCCGCCCTACATGGAAACACAGGGACAGGAGCGCTGCTGTCATGACGGGCGAGATTAAATGAAGGGGGATGAAAGAGTAAAACCTTCAAAAGAATAGATGCGGACAAGCCGGACGAATAAAACTACTGACGTGGAGGCGAAAGTACTGCCGCGCTGACAGGATTTCATTTGTTACCTCAAAGTCAAACAACATGGTGTGATGCTGCTGATAACTGAACACAATATATTGTCGTCTGTTTCTAATCGTTTTGGTTTCATGTGCTCATTCACAATCTACTCGATAAGATGTTCACACACTGGGGGTGGATGCATGGCCATACATGCAGTCAGTCAGTCAATGTGATCGTGTTTATTATTCTCGCATGTGTATCTGCGTGGGCCTGAATCCTCTTGCTCTCTGCGTTGCCTTAAAGAAATGATTTGTTTGTCTGTTTGTTTATATTTGCACATCTTTTATTGTTACTAACAAGAAAATCAATCAAGGCAATTATGTCACAGGTCCTGCACACAAAAGATTCTTACTCCTGCGAGTGTGTTCACCATGGCAACCGTGTTCTCATCCTGCTGCATCACTGCCGGCAAGTGATCACTAACAACAAGAGCTGAGCAAACAAACTGGAGAATGTATTCAGGCAAATTCAATTGGGGATTTGGGGTAAAATATTTTTTACACAAGTGAGCCCTCAGCCTGTTTTATATTCATAATGCAGACATGATCAAGTTAACATTTAAAGTGCACTTGTCCAATTTAATAGCACCAATCAGCAATGAAGCAATCAGCTCATATTACTTGACAAGTTCAGCTTCACATTTGACATCAATTAGGGAGCTCTTGTCAGGGGTATTTTTAGCAATGACAGACAGTGACCGCTTCGGAACATTAACAGCTGTGAAATGATACTGAATGGCGGCATTTAACCATAACACAGTATTAAGCTGCAGACAGACAGCCGAGCGTAGGTTGCTGTGTGTGTGCGGTGAGAGTGAGCCAGCTTCAGGGTTGCTAGCCACTGCACTGGTCTTTGCTGGAGCCGGGCCAACGTCATTTCACAGAGCTAAGCCTTGTAAGATAAGATGGGGGACATCAGACCCTGACCAGCTCAAATGAATGGGATGTCACTTCTGCTTAGAACCACAAGCCTTGTCCTCTACACCGGTTAGCATGTGTGTGTGTGTGTGTGTGTGTGTGTGTGTGTGTGTGTGTGTGTGTGTGTGTGTGTGTGTGTGTGTGTGTGTGTGTGTGTGTGTGTGTGTGTGTGTGTGTGTGTGTGTGTGTGTGTGTGTGTGTGTGTGTAGACTCTAAACAGAGAGGACATATCCAATCCTAAGGAAAGGGTTCTACTGTCCGTACCCCGCCTGGTGAGATGTAATAAGATCCCCCACCACGGCCCTGTGCAGGGACAAAGAGCCAGGACATCTGCTCAATGATAGTTGATTTTTAATCTGGCCTGGGTAATTGCCCTGAAACAATGGTGCTGCCTTGGTGCAGGCATTTCTGTGTTGCCTCGGGCAGTCGAGGGAACAGGTGAGTATGCTCTTTTACCCTCAGAAATGGAGCCATTCTAATTCCAATTTTCCACAAACGACAAAGATATTTACATGTACATATATATAATATAATATTTATATATATATATATATATATATATATATATATATATATATATATATATACATACATACATACATATATATAAAATAGGTAAAATGTGAACCTGGCAGAGGAGTAATTAGTCATGTCGGTGGTGCCAGCTCAACCTCGGCCTGGCCACAGATCATCTAAAGGTTACCCTCCTCAGATGAGGTTGAAAGGTTGTTTATTTCAGACTGTGGGCCTGTGGTGTTGCCATGGAAACTTTTCATGGGTCTGGCACTGGCGGGCACTAGGGCGGAGCTTGGCGTCGGCCTGGGAGGCAGCAGGCACACAGGTGCCCCGGCCAGAGCAGCTGCCTCCCCTGTAAGATAAAGAGCAGTTTGTTGTTTTCTCTCCCCCCCCCCCCACCCCACCCCAACACGCACGTCAATCTCCTTCGCCCTTTTCACTTCTCTGTCTCCTCTCTCTTCTCTTCCCCTTTTTTCTCCTTGGCCTTTGATCAGGGATTGGATTTGCTGGTAGAATGACAGAGGCAGGAAGTGCTCCGAGGCACAGGAGGGGCTGGGGGGGGGCCCCAGGGCCGGGGCCAGGGCTGTCCACAGGGCTCTCTGTTTCCCTGGACCTGCGTCATCCCTGGCCTGGCCTGGCCTTGCATTCACAGAGCCTGGCTTTCAGCCTTGACTCTCATCATGGTCTATCTGTCAGACTGGCCTAGTCACAACAGCACAGGCCCACTGATCACAGAGGGGTGGGGGGGGGGGGGACGGCTGCAGATTGAAGTCCTGCCTGGATACAACCCAGCGCACAATACCATCATGTATTTATCTACAAATCACAAAGAGGACCTTCTCTGTGTCCTTAGGCTGGATCGTGACCTCTGACCCCTTCCATTCTGTCCAGTAGGATCACAGGAATTCACTTCTCAAGCCTCTTGTTCAATACTCCCAACTAACTAAAAATCTGCATCTGGCACTTCAAAACAACAAAAAGGAGATCCAAATTAGACTCTGACAGGGACTAGACTTGACTGTAACGAACCAGTGGTTAAATTCAAAATACTCACCAACAATTTCAAAGATCTGACTCAGGCTTAGAGCAAAATACACTGTAATTATCTTAACTGGAGCTCACATCTCACATCCTCTCTGATAGTCCCTCTAAAATATGTGTACTGGGGTAAACAGCAATCTGAAAAAGACAGCTAATCATGCTATGGTACTATTTTAAGCAAACAAAAGTGAGCCGGACCAAATTGCCTACAATTGTGGAGCAATACTAGCATCTACAGTATACTGTAACTGTTCTGTACTGTTGTATCTCATTTGTTTAACCCATACACAAACAGAAATGTAAAAACAACTATTTGTGATTAGCATATTTTTGGAGAGAACTTGGCCGCTAGTAGCTAAGCTAAGAGCCCTTGTCTCTAGCTCTACTTCATTTCAGACATGAAAGCGAATAACCACTGACAGCAGGGTGGCTGACCTACACAAACCTTCTACCTCAATGGTGTGGGTGGAGCAGCACCTGAGACGCCTGAGATCTCCTGCAACGCCCTGCCCTCCTTCCACTGTTTACTGGCCAGCTTATCCTGTTTATTTGATTCAATTACAAAACACACTCTGTGACGGTTCTGTTTAACGTGGCTCGCTGCCAGGGAAAATAGTCATGTTCCCAGCGATTCCAAGAAACCTGGCATAGTGGTAATGGAGGCCGTGATGATGACATGTCAGCTCGAGGCTAACACAGCACGGCCCTTATAGTCACAACTCAGCACAAACCATAGCCTTGACAGTTTGCACAGGCTGTACTCACATGTGCTTTCGTTAATTCAAGTCAGTAAGAGAGAATTGGCTATGTTCTGCCAATTCTCTGGTGTTTTAAGATGAAACACGTGAAGAAATTAGATGGTAATGTTTGACCGTACAGCCTCACTTTGTCTAATTTTGAGCCTCAGATTCTGGCAGCAACAGTCTCTGTTTCTCTTCCTTTCCTCTGAGAGAGGGTAAAGTTCAGTTGAATCGCTCCAAATATCTTTGGCGCCACTTCAAAATAAGCATAAAGAATTCCTGCTCCAACATTGTAAAAATCCAAGGCAGCTGTTTTATGCTTCTAAGGCTTATCTTTTCCATGTAAAGACATCTCCTTGCAAACACAATAGCCAGCTGTGGCCAAGTTGAGATAAAAAAAAGACCATTTAAGCTCTCGTAATTACTTTTCTGTCCCCTGCAAGACTCTCTCCGACAGAGTGAGGAGAGAACACTTTAGTTTATACGAACTTAACACCATAACTGCGCAGTAATTTCTTTGGCAGCAGCCTGAGCTGGCGTGTTTCTGAGAGCCATCTAGCTGCTGAGGGATTACAAGCTGTTCAAAGCCTCAGTAGGTATGTGGGTTTGGACGGCTGATGTTTTTCCACAGCAGTAAATGGTATTGCAGTTAATTCTGTATTTTGGCACCGATCTGCTGCTGGAAAACAACTTCCCAGTGCCAGAAGCTGTTTATTATTGCAGAGTGCTTTTACCCAAAATGGCCATTCAGCTACTGTGGTGTCCATGTTGTTCTGACCTGGTTGCATAGTAACCAAGCAAGAACGTGGCAGACTGGAGGATAAACCTGAGCATGAGCACAAGCTAAATATGCACCCACTCGCACACAAACACATTATAACAGTGTACAAACACACCAGGTCATATGCATTTGAGAAAGTGTGAATCTTTACAAACAATGAGAGATGAATTTTAATTCTAGCTTCATCTGACACAGCATATTTCCCCGTGAAGTCATACATGCATAAATATCCCAAGCTACACATTAAGTAGACCACGGCTATTATCTTCGGCTGTGGTGCAGCTCTGTCACCGTATCGTATTTGGAGCAGCTGAGATTTGTATGTATTTTTAGCTCTTTTCCTCTGTGCAGGTTATTTTTTCCACATACCATACTAGAAAAGAACTAATGTGGTTTTTGCCTCCTAATATACATACGAATCAGCCTCGAAGCATGGAAACAGCGAGGTGAAAAAACAGCAGGAATGCACACAATAGTGGAGCAAAGTCCCAGGAATGGGTTAACAGTGGACTCAGAGCTTTCATTTCCTCTTCTGTTCCATCTGAACAAACAAGGCGGGTGACCTGACAGAGCACAGAGGGGCGGGGCGGGTATAGGGTGGAGGAAGAGAGGGGTGGGGGTGGGGTGCCGTGACTTGAATATAACCAAAGAGAGGGGGGAGGAAGGGGTGAGAGAGGACAAGCAGACCACGTGATAGTGAAAAGCCTTCAGGCTGCTGTGCTGGGAAAGGCAGACAGAGACATTCCCCCATATTGACGCTGCCGTTTCACCACAACAACAGTTCTGGGAAATGGCCGCCGTCTGTACTGTAGCTACTGTTTACATGGGACTGATTCAGTCGGCTTATCGCTTTCATCATCTGCTACGGTGGCTGGTCTGACCCTCGTGCTTCACTCCTCTCATTGATTCCCTCTTTCTCTTTTTTTCACGCGCTCTGTCAAGGCTTACAAGGCTTTATCTTGCATGAATGCAAGCACAGGCAGAGAAATGCAGAGCAAATGATAATGAAAATAGGGAAGCTGAGATAAACACAAAGCAAGTTACAGGGTAAAAAAAGGCAGCGGTGCTCAGGGATGATGAAGGAGAGAGAGAGGGCAGTCTGGACAAGAAGCACTGGAGACATGAGTCATGGCGAGCAATCTCCCAGGGGGCTCGTTGGTGCAGTCTATAAATGGAAATAGCAGAAAAACAGCGGCTTCCCTCGCCCACCCAGGACTAGGTTATGCCTTATTAGAACTTGATGGCTTATGACAGCGGCTGCTTTGTTTAGCCCCTGCCTGAACTTCACTCTCTTCTGCTTTCTTGACCTGGCAAACGCAATGGAAAAGTGAATGTAAATTAATATATATATGTATATATATATATATATATATATATATATATATATATATATATATATATATATATATATATATATATATATACATAAAATAAGCTGCTTAGTGTCAGAAACATCATTCCGGGATGCAAGAATGTGTTACTGAAAACAGGCCATGAGTAGCTGCCTTATAAAGTAAAGTAAATGCAACCTATATCTGTTCAAATAAGTTGATGAGTGACATGAACCAGTTAACTTGGCTCCTTGGTTTCCCCTTGGCTACCCTGCTGTGGAGCTGGCCTAGATCAAACATTGCCGGATATCTGGGACAACCTTCGGGGGAAAAAAGAAATGTCTCGTGAAGTGACCAAGAGGGAAGCATTGGCTTGAAAAATATAATATATGTTCTTATATGTGTAAAAATGTTAGAGGGAAACATATTCTCCATATATACATATACATATAACTCCTCTACACTTTTTTCTAACACTTTGGTTAGTTTTAACATTAAGATAAAACATTGGATACGTTTATGAAATACAACACATTGTTAAAGAATAAACAAGTGATTTCCAACCATTTTGGCTTGTGTCTAGTTGGGGTTCCTTTTAAATGTATTATGTTTTTTTTTTATTATTATTCATTTATTTTCTTTGGGTTTTTAGTAGTTCCACCATAGAGACATTTCTCTTCTAAACAATGTAGATAATTGTTGGAGTCCCACTATAATTATCCAACGTTTCCCCCCAAAAGTGAAAGTTTAGTCCAAAGTAGAAAAACAACTATTAAAATATGTGAAACAGAACACTGTAACTTTGTAATGAAAAGTGCTAAACAAATAAAGTTTATTATATTGTTATAAATCACGTCACAAGCCCTCAGATTTATCTAGTCAACCCCGAGGTTGGGACCCACTGGACTAAACTACCTAACTGTGTATGAAGTAAAACACAAGAACAACAGTAAAATTCTCCTTTTGCAATAATGCATTTTCATATAAAGTCATATATAATAATATATCACAGGGGAAGATTTTCTGCAAAATACATTCTTTCACTTTTGATACTTTATGTACATTTTGCTGATAAAACTTCTGTACTTTTACTTAGGTAACACTTTTACTTGTGGAGTATTTTAACAGTGTGGTATTGAATACTTCTTCCACCACTGATAAATATTAAAGTGAAGGGTACCCATGGCTACACAAACATTACAGGTGTTTCTGAGAAAGACCCACAAGAAAAAGGCACTCGCCTGTAACACAGAAGGGCAGATGGTTATATTCAGAGGAGATCTAAAAGGACGTATTTGGACAATGTCAGCCGTCTACATTCACGTGGCAGGCCTTTGTCTCTCCTGTTGAAAAGGTGACTGGCTACACTACATGTCTGTGTGATTTTGTCAGTGGCGTTGTCATGTCAACCTGGCGCTCCGTGGCTGCCAGGGCCAAGCCAGGGGCACTACACCACCTGCTCCCCCCCCCCACCCCACCCCACCCCCCACCTCTGAGGTCTGCTCACCTGCTCCCATGGTAAGCCGACACACCCTGCCTAGTGTTCCTCCCTCCTAGCCAGTAGCTAAAGTGGAGCTAGTCTGCACAGGAGCACAGACGCAGACAGAGCTCCTCCATACCAGAGGAAGGTGAGATCTACTTTGCTGTGGGCCTTTTGTTTAGCTGCTACCACTAAAAACTCCCCGCCAAGTCTTGTTTGCTCTTCTTTTTTTCCACCTGTCATCACACTGCTCTCTTTTATCTGTAGGGTTCATCCTAGAGATCATCCCCCGAGGCAGTGAAGACATTATCTCAGTGGAGTAAAAGCGAGAGGTAAAGTGACAGAGGTAGTTGCAGGTGCCTAGCTGAAAACACCACCGAAGCCCTTTGGCTGTGTTTTAGTGAGGCACATTAAAGTTTTCAGGTGGACTAAGATGAACAGAAGGGGGATGCAGGTGAGGGGCCGTGGCTCCTCGCTGAAGGCTACTCCAGTGTTTGTTGTTGGGGTTGTTGTTTTAGTCATAATACTGTGTGTTTATCTGGAGATGATGCAGATGTTCCCCTGGTGACTGATATTAGACAGCTCTGCTGTTTCGTCAGTGGCTGTGTTAACGTTTTGGGCGGGAAAATAATAAATGTTTGTGACAATTCCTTCTCTGTGTGTATTTTTTCATCCTGAATTTATTTCATAAAACATTTAAAAGCGAAACCATCTTTACTCATGTACATACACATTTCTCACGGCACTGATATTGGGCCTTTAGCCTTAAATATTTGTAGGACCTAGTAATTAAAAACTGATTGTAAAGTTCATTCAACATCACTGCAAAAGAATATTTAAACAGTTACTTAGTCCAAATTTATTTATTTCAGAAAATGTCTAAATGGACTAGGGAAGTGCCAATGGAACTTATTTCTATAAAATTACTGAAGCACACCGAACAGCAAACGTTAAATTATCTCACCAGAAAAATATGTTTTCAAAAGTGAATATGAGATGAAACGAGTGGTTAAAATGTTTTTTCAAAGGTTTGTGATGAAATTGTGACAGAATGTTGCGCTAAACACAAAAACAAGAAACTCAGATATGAACAGCTCTTTACACACATGCCAAAACATCTCCTATGGTTTCAATAAAGGCTTTAACACCAAGGAAACTCCAATAAATGTACAGATTCAATAAAAGGCCTCCATTTTGAGCATATTTTGTTCTGTCAGATTGCAAACACACTTAATACAAAATGGCATGTAGTGTGTATATGATGCAACTGACAGCAACTAATAATAGTACAGCAGTCTGCGGTAATGATGTGTTTTTAGTTTCAGTTTATAAGCTTTATTTGTTTTTCCTCCGGCGAGATGAGAGTAATGCTGGTTCAGCACAGCATAAACAGCCCACAGGGGCTCATTCTTAAACATAGTCCTCCTCCACGTACTGATCTCACCGCAGGGCTTTGGCTTTCCATCCCAGCAGCCCTCTGGCCCACATGCCAACAGGAGGCCTGTTTTTCCACGCAACATAGCAACACCGCCCTGAGCTAACTCTGACCCTTGACAGTCAAAACATATTATTGGCCCAGGTGACAGGATCTGTACACTAAGCATTATAAATTCTCCAGGGGTAGGATGCTGTAAGTGTTCACACCAGCTGATGAACTAACGTGATGTCATTGGGGCAGATTTGAATATGCAGGTCGAGTAGATACCACATATTTGCTTTGTTAAATAGCAATTTTCCAAAGAGGAATTGTAAACAAAAGAGCTCGGAGCTGTGAGCTCAGGGCCATGGGGAGAGCAGCAAAACCAGATGTTTGAGTCTCATATTTCAAAGCCTGAGACAATTCAGGCCTCAGCTGGGCCAAATATACTGTAAGTCTGATTCATCTTGATATCTCTACAAGGTTAAAGTCTCTGGAAACCAAATCTACAGCCCCTTACACACGGGCGTTATCCAGCCAATCTATAGCCGCGGGGAAGATGGACTCGCCACAGGGGGTTGAGTCATCGTGGAAGACTTCTGGCCCACTGTGGAGCCGCTGCACCAGCATAAGTCAAACAGAAAGACAGAAAAGAACATTCACCACCATGTCCTTACACCTCTTTCAACAAAGTCTGTTGTTTGTCCTCAAAGACAATGTGCTTGTGTTTATATGCCCTCATACATATCAATTACTTTACGACTTGGGCAGTGTCATCCTCAAGGTGCTTGAAAATTAGGTTTCAATGTCAGCTGAGAGGCACATTCCAGACAAAAATAACGGAGCTTTCACCTCCAGGCTGTTCAGCTTCCCCGTCAGCACACAGTGACTGAAACCGAAACCTCCCATCTAAATAACACTGAAATCCGGGGTTACACAAGCGTATTGCTCTTGCATCAGCAAATGAACTTCTTTCCACATAACAGTTTAGCTGTCAGCAACTATGGTGAGTGTTTATGAGGACAAAAAAGAGAAGGGAAGTGAAACCTCTCTGTGTCTCTTTGTTTTTCGAGCAGAAAACTCGGACAGCAAAAATGGCGTCACCCTCGCTCTGAATTGGAGACCGTGTGCCCTGGATGAACTTCCTGTTTCAGTCCGCCTCAGATATAGGGTTTCTCTAGCCAGGCCACACACAGGAAGTGAGTCACACTTATTCACCAGTCGTAGTCTGTAGGCTGCTGACTCTTCGAGCCCCAGAGTGACAGGCCGTAGAGGGGGCCAAATTAGCTTCTGAAACTTTAATCTCCTGCAACTCAATTATTTAATATCTGAGCCACCCACTTCAAAGGAATACCTCAGCTCCCTCCTCCCTGGCTGCCTTGATGGAGACTTTACATTCCTGTCTCCTAAAGGACTCACCCATTTTATATCTCTCCCCTGCGGGTTGAATGACGCTCTGTGAAATCTTACAGTGCTTGCTGAAATCAGAGATATACTGTGCTAATAAACCGCAGTGCATTAAAAGCTGTGGGAGCTGAAGGTGAAATTATAGTATGAAACTTCAATTTTTGTCACTATGCATTCACACATCCTGATTTTGGATTCCCCGTCCAATTGTAAAACAATCATTTGCAGCTGCAGAACGTAATCTCTTCAGAGTCAAAGAGACTGAAAGAGGCAAGAGGAAGCAATTACTGTGATTTGGAATGGAGTGTGAATACAAAGACCTAATGGAAATATGCAAAACACGCTTATGTAATAAATAGGAGATGAATTTTAATGCTAGCAACAGTGAGAAACTTAGAAATGTATTGGACAACTGTATTTGTGAGGCGAAGTCACGTTTTCTGTACAATAACAAATGTCCTCTGAATGTAAATGATGTCCTTGTTTACGACAAGATTCATAATGGAGATGAGGTCATTGAAATGAATAGGCAGCAAATGTAAAGAACAAAAATAACCTTGAGACGAGGGTCATACATTATTTTGGAATTGGCCTTGATTTTTGTCTCACCCAGCCAAATAACACATTTCCAGACCTGCATAGCTATTGGCTCTGTGGAAAAGTGGATCAGAGAAGTGGAAAGTTAATACCCAAGACCTTCCCAGCCAGAGACGAGAAGAGGGGGGGCTGCTGGCAACTGCAAAGAGGCATGGGGGCTATGTGTCTCTGTGGATTTGCACACACACACAAATACACACAAAAACACACACACACACACATACACACACACACACACACACACACACACACACACACACACACACACACACACACACACACACACACACACACACACACACACACACATCCTGCTGCAGTGACACATACACACACACATAGCCACCAAAAGACAGGCATACAGATGACACACAGACTTACGAAACACCTCCTGATATGCCGACCAAATCGCATTTAGCATTTTTGTGAAAATACAGAATATTATAAGCCACACATAGATGAAGCCCTAAAATCTAATGTAGCATGCATATGGCTTTGTGTATACAACATTTATAGTCACTACAAAAGTTGCATATTTTTAAGCAGAGTAAGCCAAACTGGAGCCAGCAGCTAGCTAGCTCAACTTAGCATAGGATGTTATGTTTGTGGCAGTGGAGAGGTGTTTGTGGTAACTAATTTGAAGAAATGGGCATACCTCCACCCCTCAAAAGACGTCTTAAGCAGTGGCTCTGCTGTTTTTATTCTGTGTTACCCAAACACCCACAAAAAGGGACGTTTGATTCGTTTTTCTCTTCTCTCGTTATGCAGATGTAAGTAACGTGATAACTCTTTGATTAATAACTGTAATGTGATTACTGAAGTTATCAACAGTAATGCGTTACATTACTGCGTTACATACAAATGTAATCTGATTACAGTACCCCCAACACTGTACGTGATGTACGTTACTAATATGCAAATGAGCGTTTGACGTATGACGTTTTAGCGACTTTTGGAGCTAGTGCTAGCTACTTCCATTGGAAACAGAACAGAACAGCTACCATATAGACATGAGAGTAGTGTCAAGCTTTTCTTCTAACTTTCGAATGGTTATTTTTCTGTACATATATTATTAATAATATCATATAATATTAAACCCTTTTTGCCATAAAGTGCCTTTTTTGGGTTCCTTATTGAACATTATTATCAGAGGTATAGTCTAGCCTTACCATAACATTAATCTTTTGAAAGGGTAAACAGGATCAACTATGGCTGCCAGCATCACATCATATCTGGCACCATCCGCCTGGAACAGATGGCTTACCAGGCACACTATATTAAATGTACCTAATGAGTCAGAGAACGCATGATCTCATGCTAGCCTACCTCCAATCCATATCATGTGCAGGTGTCAGCAAGTGGTCTCGCCAGTATGTGTGCACTAATTCACCGACTGCATGCATACAAATGCAGATGTGTGCAGGCGTAGGATGCAGGATATTCTCAGCTCTCTTAAAAGCCTTTTCTAAGTGGAATGACTCTATCAAGGGAACAATGGGTATTCTGAGCCCGGCAATGTGACAAAGGTTCACACTGACATGCTTTTCTAAATTAGGCTGTTCATGCACTGGAGGGAAGTGAGCCCTGCTTCTATTCTTCTCCTCTACTCGGAGGTCATTGTGTAGACAGGAAAGGCTACACAGACATATGACTTGACATGCTCTCTAAAGTAGGTTAAGGGCGCTCTACTTGCAATATTTAAAAATGCAGAAGAACTCTATTTAAACTCTGTGGCATGTTCAAACTAAATGATTCCTTCGTTGTCTTGGAGGACATCGATCCCTGAGGGGTTTGAATATATTGGGCTTAATTGTTACAGAGGGATATATTGTCACAGTCAGATTCTAACAATTGCACTGACAGTTTAGACATTTGGTTGATGATCATATTTAGTGACAAGCTAATAATTCCTAGATCCCCAACAATGCAATGTGTCTCGGCTGTGTTCGGATGACCAAAGCATGTTTTAAAACCATGTGTAAACAGGGTCTCTGAGGCACAAGACATCTATCTCTGACAGCTGGAGAAAGAAACCCTCCCATCTCCACTTCACCTTTTCACCTCCAAACACGCAGCATGTGAAAAGCAATACCTTAACTGATGTCATTATGAGATAGCCTGCATTATGTTTTTTTTTTTTTTTTTCAAGCATGTTTTCCCCCTTATATAAACACAGGGTGCTTGTGAAGATGTTGCAACATTGCAGCTGAGAGCTGCAGATGTGAACAGAGAGGCCTTTGAAGGAGCAGAGTTGGGCCTGCTGGAGTCTACTGCCTTCCCTTCCCGACCTGAACTCCCACCACACGTCTGCTTCCAGGAAACCAGCTGTTGGACTGGGGAGAAGGGAGGAGGTGATATTCTATATCAGGGCTGTGAATCACAGTTCCATGCTCTGTATTTTTCCTATGGTGGTTTGGCTGCCCGGCTGGCTGGCCGAGCGGCTAGCAGGGTGCGTGAGGAGGAATGTGTTGTGGAGCGGGCCTTAGTGCTTAGGGACTGACTGAAAGACTGGGAAAGGGGGTTGCTGGGTTATTACGTGGCCCCGGGGGTGCTTATTTAAACCAAAGTCCTGTCTGGACTATTGCACTCAAACACTGTTATTGTGCTGCAGCTGCATGAGACATGAAGGCAGAGAGTTGGAAATAGGGAGAAGGAAAAAGAGAGGGAGTCAGAAAGGGAAAGAGAGAGTCATGGGAGGGAGAAGCAGAAAGAGAGAAGGGAGAGAGATCTGGACAATGTCATCCCTCCTTCCCAGGAAATGGCACAAACAATAAGTAAAGATGAGAGAGCCCAGTGGAGCAGAAGAGGGGACAGCACAGGGAATAGCCATAATTAGGCATTGGGTGACGAAAAATCTCATGTTGTATGGAGTTATAAATGGAACTAGAAAAAAATGAACTGTAGGTGCAGGATGTTGTATGATAAAACAAATAGGGTTGACTAAGTATGCATATTTAGGTATGACACGCAATATACACATAATAGCATCCGGTTTGGAAAGATTTATCATTCAGAGATAGAACAAAGAGCAACAGCTCAGCAATCATTTTAATGGAAGGAGATGGATTTGTTTACGGATGGAAAGTTGTACGTCATGCAAGACTGGGAGCTGCGAGCAACAGCGGGGATCTGAGCCTCGGGTTCGTGCAAAGTGGGAGGAAAACTCAAAGAGTCTGTCCCACGCTGTGGAATGGCGGAAATCCTGGTCTGATTGCGCGGCAGCATTTGCTTGTGTTCAGACAGCTCCTAGGAAAGGAATGTGTGGCCTACATTCCCTCTCGAGCCCCCGCCTCTGCTTTTTCAAAACACCAACCCTCAGTGTCAGCATGGCAAAGTGTATTAAGGGCTGCAAACCAAAAACAACAAAGGACAGAAACATTTGAAGCACATGGTCCTGATTTAATGGCATTTTCTGGGGGGGGGGGGGGATTTTATGAAGAAAAAAAACATCCGGCCATGAGACACTGCTTGCTCTGCAGGTTCGAGAGCACTGCTATGCAGTCATTTAAGTCTGACACAGGAGGCAGGAATGGGTTAAGTCTACTGCAGAGAGAGAAAGGGAAGAGCAGCGGTATGGGGAGACAGAAGGGGTAGGAGTGGGGGTGGGGAAAGAGTCTGTGAGTGTGTGTGTGGAAGGGGGGGGGGGGGGGGGTCAGCGCTGCATTCAGATGAAATTAATGGAGGCTAAAGTGCTGACTCATTGCGTTTAGACCCTTTATTACCTGCTCCGTCACCCTGGCTTTTTATGGGGTGGGCTGCCAGAAGCAGACTGGGGGGATGCAGAGGCAGGCAGGCAGCCCTCATTTACAGGAACCCTTTTGGAGACAATAACACTGCAGTCAGCCAGCCAGCCCCATGGCTCACCTGCACTCTGCAAAAGTATCCTTTAGGACAACAACCCCCCCCCCCCCCCCCCCCCCCCCCAGACATACACACGTACATCCCCCCACCTCTCTCTCACAGAAGGAAGCCTGCTTTTGCTGCTAATGAGACATCAAGGGGAGCAGGGGAATCTGGGCTTGCTTTGTACAGGCTGGTCTGGTAGGCTGGTCTGTCATGCTGTGTATGTGTGCGTGCGTGTGTGTGTGTGTGTGTGTGTGTGTGTGTGTGTGTGTGTGTGCGTGTGCGTGCGTGTGCGTGTGCGTGCGTGTGAGTAAAAATCCTTTGAGTGCTTTTCTGTATTTCCTTGTGATATAGTAGTACTGTGGTTTACACCACAAGCAACGTGACAAATAACATGCTGGAAGTGCATTTATGTTGTACATCTAGAAAAATGTTTAAAGGAATACGCCACCGTTTGTTGAAATAGGGCTTATCTCGGTCTCCCGTAGATGTACATAGGTGGACAAAAGCATTTTTTGTCTCAGTGCATACATTGTCTCAGTCTGGCGGAGCCGCTGCTAGCTTAGCTTAGCGTAGTGAATGGAATCCTTTGTTGTCGTTAGCATGTCGCGAGTAAAAGTGAGCCAACAACAACAATAACAAAACAACCTAATTACTTCTTGTGGCCTGTGTATTCACAATAAGTACAAATAGCAACACAAAATAAGACTAGACGATTTCCTAGGCATATATTGATTTGGGACTATATTGGGTGGAAGTAGCCAGCGAAGCACTGCTACTTGGTGCAGAGATATAATGCAGCAACTCTGTGAGTACAGGTCTAATATGGGTCGATCTATCCCATAAAATAACCATGTTTACAGTAATCACTCTGTGGACAGCTGTTTATTGGGTCCATTCAGTGTTTTTCCCAGTTGACTTTATCACACCGAAAAAAAAGTTGAGGACTGCAGGATGGATCAACGCTGACAAATCCTCAGTAGCTGCGACACAACTGCGGGCAGCACGCTCATCTTGTCCGGCGGGTACGTTGTCCCACTCGCCACATCACAGTCACTCTATTTCAGTCGGCATATCCCCGCACACTCCCACCACCAGATCCTGTTGGCTTTCATCCTCACGTCCTCAGGCTCTTCAGTGATCGCTACCTCCTCCTTCTCCTGTCGTTTTATTCCCAAAGCACGCAGCTCCTCTCCGTCCTGTGTGTGTGTTACTGGGGCGTCCGGAAAGCAGGTGAAGGGTCGTGGCCGGGCGATCTACCTGCCTGCAGCTGTAGCTGTAGCTGCAGGCAGCTGTAGCTAGTTGATTCAACGAAGGGCTGCTGCAGTATTTAGACCCAGGCGGAACTCATCTTCGGCACCAGATCCTTACAGCTACCAATGTGGTAACTTTCCTGTATTTCCTCGTGCTTCACCCACTGTGTCTGCATGTGATTCTCTGTGTTTTGGGTCAGAGCCTCGGCCGTAACAGCTGCGTGATCTCTGCGCCAATGTAGCAGTGCTTCGGCTGGCTACTTCCACCCAATATAGTCCCAAATTAATATATGCCTAGGAAATCGTCTAGTCTTATTTTGCGTTGCTATTTGTACTTGTTGTGAATACGCAGGCCACAACAAGTAGTTAGGTTGTTTTGTTGTTGTTGTTGTTGGCTCACTTTTACTCATGACATGCTAACGGCAACAAAGGATTCCATTCACTACGCTAAGCTAAGCTAACGGCGGCTCCGCCGGACTGAGACAATGCATGCACTGAGACAAAAAATGCGTTTGCCCACCTATCTAGATCTAGAGGAGACCGTGATAAGCCCTATTTCAACAAACGGTGGCGTATTCCTTTAGGTAAAGAAGTTGACTGTAGCCGAACTTGTGTGCGTCATTGCCCTCAGCATCCGATCACGTTGTTACACTTAGATGTGTAAGCTATCACGCCAGCATCATTTGCATTGCTGCTAGTGCACACAGCAAGGTGGTAGAGTTGTTGGCTGTGTGAAGAGGTGGGATGGTGACACAAAACACATTTTCGGAAACAGGCAACAATTATTTTTTCCCCCCTTGATTAAATATCTTTCAATAGACAAGGGGAAAGCATGCTTTCTATCAATGCTGTTATATGCCTGCAAAAAACGTTAGTATTTTTACTGTTTACTGCTTTTTCTTTTGGAATTTGATCGAGTTTGAAAGTCTACGTGTGCATGCTTGCAGTCACAATGAATCACTGATGTTGATACTAGATAAACAGACATACTATAAGTGGTTATACACTGTGCATGATGTATGGCTGTGGCCTGCCTTGAGCACTCACTGGCTGTGGAAAGCGCTTATTGCTGCTGATCAGACGAAATGGACTCCAGCACTGTGTCAGGCTCCAGTTTGTCTCAAATGGTCTGGGCAATCAGAGCATACAGCCAATAAATGGATGCATTCTCTCTGTCCTGGCTCTGCTTCTCCATCTCCCTCATTACTCCCATTACTCTGCAGCTTGTGGGTTATCTAATGCTCTCCCCATGGCTTACGGTTTGGCTGGGGATTAGACTCATTTTTCCAAGGGCATTTTATAAACAACCTTGCGTGCCTCCCGTTCCCGTAGGCTGGGCTGATGTAGCAGCAGAATTTATGACCTCGGAGGCCTTGTGTCCTCACTCCCATTGCAATACATTATTCAAATTCATTCTCTCTCTCACACACAGAGTGGGGGGCAATTATTTGAATATCCGCAGGAGTGCAGCTGGAGTGCCGCGGCTCATCTTCAACAGCAAAGACGGCGAAATTGCCTCACTCTGGCGGATGAAGGTTGTAGGCAATGAAACACTATAATTTATGACAGTTTGATATTTTAGTGAAGTCATTGATTCCCTCGTATCAGACCTTGGCAAGGACAGCTCCAGAATTCACTGAATTTAATTCCAATTTTTCCTAGATGAGAATGATTTTTTTCAGCACTAATTGGACACTTGGCTGGCTGCACATGCTGTAAAATGAATTTTCCACTGAATCAACAGAAACAGCCCTCAGAAATTTAACATACTGTCCTTGCCCTGCAAGATATGTTAAAGGATTCTGTAAGGAGTGTTGCAAACATAAAGTCTGTGCTCAAAACTAAATGTATTTACTATTTACGACTCCGTCAGACACCGCCTACCAAGAGCCTGGGTCTGCCGAGGTTTCTTCCTAAAAGGGAGTTTTTCCTCGCCTGTCACACTAAATGCTTGCTCTTGAGGGAATTACTAGAATTGTTGGGTCTTTGTAAATTATAGCGTGGGCTAGACCTACTCTATTTGTAAAGTGTCTCGATATAACTCTTGTTATGATTTGATACTATATCATGTATGCAGCATGTTATTGAAGCTGTCCCACATTCAGCAGTGAACAGATGTAGTATCCTCATTTCCTGTATAGCTTCTCTGTCACACACCTACACCATGATGTAAGTGCTGTTCACACCACAACACATGCATTTGTACCATTCACAAATCCAATTACTGCACCTCACAGAGACAGACTATAAATCACACTGGATTACACCCCCCCCTCCTGTATTAAGACTTACTAATACTGTACTCTGATTATGAACAAAGAGGAAGGAGCTGCTTTTCTTTTTAAAATGTTGGCCTCACCCTCCCAATCCTAATTTCCAGTTTCCTTTCATAGCTGCAGTCAATTTGATAAAGTCCTGCTCATTAATAATGAACAGTTTCAAACTGTGTACATTCCTCTTTTTACCCCCTTACCTCTGTTTTCCAATATTTGTTTTATTTAGAATTTTGTTGTTCTTTTTCCATATTCAGCATCCTTTTTGCAGTTCCTGCATTAATCGTTTAATTGATAACACTGACATATTATCACCTCATAGAGTTTTTTGCCGAATGTGTTGCATATTAACACATACACATCCAGCAGACCAAGTCCAATATTTTTTTTAGCTCGGTTTTGGTGTCCTGAGTGAAATATCTGTCTTTTTTTGCGGCTAAATACTCTACTACGTTTACCAGCTAGCCGCCAACTTTGTCTGTCTGCTGTCTGGTGCTGGTTAGGTAGTGTAAGTTGATTTAACAGAGCTTTTTTTCCCCCAAAATAGCTGCCTGTTGTGGCCAAAAACAACGATGCACACAGTGAACGAATACAGTAAATGAAAGACACTAAAATGCTTCTTAGAGCTGAGGAGAACTGCACTCAGGCGATAATTGTCTGCGGGATCATCACTTCAAGCAACACCTTTCACATCACACAGCCATTTGATTAGCTTCTTTTTTTTTAAACATAAATTAGTGCAGCTTTAAAAACAGATATGTAGCTTAACGCAAAGTAGGTGAGAAACAGATTGTGGAATAGACCAGAACTTGTAGTCTTTTATCTCACTTGTGCATGGAAATGTATTTGTGTGTAAGAAATCTAATGAAAACGGATTTGTCACTGACACAGTGTCTAATTGCTTCTTTGTTCTGTTCTTTTCGGACCACACCTGTCAGAAGTATCAGTACACATTCGGTTCAAAGGTCAAGTTTAGCATAGGAAGTGATGCACTGTTATGCTATTTTGTCTTTTTTCATTGAGCTCTTACATTCCTTTTGTATGTGTGTGTGTGTGTGTGTGTGTGTGTGTGTGTGTGTGTGTGTGTGTGTGTGTGTGTGTGTGTGTGTGTGTGTGTGTGTGTGTGTGTGTGTGTGTGTGTGTGTGTGTGTGTGTGTGTGTTTGTATGTATTTGTATGTGTTGGAGGCAGGGATAAAGTATCCAGTAGCACATCTGCCTCGTGGTTGTATCCAGTTCCCGTCACTGATACCATGAAAGCAATCGCAGAGATAACAAAAACCTTGTTCAAACGCTAAAAGCAGGACAAGGACAGGTAAGAGCCTGCTCACCATCTTTCCCACAAGTGCAGTTTTTAAAGCCCTTTGGGTGTGCCTTTGGTGTAAACTGATAAAAACCACTGTGATGCAACTGCGTCTTTATTCATGACAGTACACGGTGGGAGGGTTTAGCTGCAAATGCCTGCGGCTTCGTAAATAAATCATCTAAACTCGCTGAAGAGAAAAGCTCCGACAATAAAAGATTTTTCTTTCCCGACGGGTGAGTCACCATTCACAGGGAAAAGAGGCCCAGATTCTCTGCCGTCAAGCATTCAGGCATCAATTTCACCAGTGTGAAAAGCCAACTGACAATAGAGCTAATTGATGAGGATTATCCAGCAGAATAGGAGGAAGCCTTGTGACGTGACTCATTGCGGCCATCTGTGCGAGTCTACTGTATTTTCACAACCATGCCTTCTAGAGCAGAATAACTTCCTCTTTGGCACAAAGCCCCAAACGAACATCATCCTATATCCCGACTGGCTCTGCCTTTGCCTGGATAATACTTTCACTTGCACCTGTGCTTTAAACCGCTTGCACTGTCTGACTAGTTGCTGCTGAGAGAAGCCAAGTACACCCACTGAATATGACTATCACTTTTTCTATATACTTTGTTCTGTTTTCAACAGAAATGCACTGTGGATCAGTGGTTAGCACTGCTCCAACAATCACCAGTAAGTAGGCACTGCAGACTCTGACACTTGATCTGACTGGTCCTTTTTCTTCCAGACTTTTTTCGACAAACTATACTATGACTTTTTTATCACTTTTTTCTTCATACTATACTATGACTTTTTTCTTCATACTATACTATGCCTTTTTTCGTCATAAAATACTATGCCTTTTTATGCCTTTTTTCGACATACTATAATAGGACTTTTTATCACTTTTTTCAATATACTTTATGTTTTTAACAGACATGCACTTAACTGGTGATTGCACCAACAATCACCGACAAACTATACTATGACTTTTTTTTTTTTTTATATATATACTATACTATGACCTTTTTTCACTTTTTTCAACATACTATACTATGACTTTTTTCTTCATACTGTACTATGACTTTTTCATGACTTTTTTTTATCATACTTGCTATGACTTTTTCGACATACTATAACATGACCTTTTTATCACTTTTTTTGACATACTATACTATGACTTTTTATTACTCTTTTGACATACTATACTATGGCTTTTTCATAATTTTTTTCAATATACTACACTATGACTTTTTTCAATATACTATACTATGACTTTTTTCAATATACTGTACCATGACTTTTTTATCATGTTTTTTTCAACATACTATACTAAGACTATTTTTGACATGCTATACTATGACTTTTATATAATTTTTTTCAACATACTATACTGACCTTTTTATCACTTTTTTCAAAGTACTATATTATGACTTCTTTTGACATACTATTCTATGGGTTTTTAGTATTCTTTTGACATATTATACTATGACTTTTTCATCCCCTTTTTTAACATACTATACTATGATTTCTTTTCTGACATACTATACTATGACTTTTTTTATCATACTTGCTATGACTTTTTTATGACTTTTTCGACATACTATAACATGACCTTTTTATCACTTTTTTCGACATACTATACTATGACTTTTTATTACTCTTTCAACATACTATACTATGACTTTTTCATAATCTTTTTCAATATACTATACTATGACTTTTTTCAATATACTGTACCATGACTTTTTTATCATGTTTTTTTCAACATACTATATTGACTTTTTTATCACTTTTTTCAAAGTACTATATTATGACTTCTTTTGACATACTATTCTATGGGTTTTTAGTATTCTTTCGACATATTATACTATGACTTTTTCATCCCCTTTTTTAACATACTATACTATGATTTCTTTTCTGACATACTATACTATGACTTTTTTCAATATACTATACTATGACTTTTTATGATTTTTTCAACATACTATATAATGACGTTTTATGAATTAATATACTAAATATCACTGAGTCTTGAGTGAAGTTTCATGATGTTTTTCGAAATACTATACTATGGGTTTTTTTATGACTTTTTCGACATACTATACTATGACTTTTAATGACTTTCTTCGACATACCTTTGTCAAAAAAGTTTACTATGACTCTTTTCAATATGCTATACTATGGCTTTTTATTACGTTTTTCTATATACTATACCATGACTTTTGTATCACTTTTTTGACATACTATAGTATAAATTTGTATTACTTTTTTCGACATACTATACCATAATTTTTTCATAACTTTTTTGGCATACTATACTATGACTTTTTCATCACTTTGCTCGACATACTATGAAAAAAGTATATACTAATCATCATAATATGTCATTGTCATGTAAGTCATAGTAATGTATTATATATACTATACTATGACTTTTTTGACATACTGTACCATGACTTTTTATTACTTTTTTCGACATACTATACTATGACTTCTTTCAACATACTATACTGACTTTTGTTCCACTTTTTTGACAAACTATACTATGACTTTTTTCAACATGCTATACTGACTTATCAACACACTATACTATGATTTTTTTATGACTTTTTTAAGACATACTATATTATGACTTTTTTAGACATACTCATATTTCAGCAAGAAAATAAATTCAAACCGTACAGTGTTCTTTTGGCATTATCTAACTTTTAAAGCCAATAATTCAGTTTAGTGTTTTCAAAAAACCTTCAAATATTCCACATCTTTTTTACATGAGTGATGTTATTCAACTTTTCAATGAAATTCATACTAATTAAAACCATTCCCACTTTTCCAACAGTTCTTACTACTTCACCTTCTTCTTACGCAGTTAAGCTAGCAATCCAGTTTAGCTTTAGCAATTTAGCTTTTTAGCATTCACACACATTTTCTGCAGGAAATGCATAGTACAAAGTGTCTCATGCTCACAATTAAAACTTCACAAGTTTACAATCATCTCAGAGCGCAGAGAAGCCAAACATCAGAAATATCAGTGACATATCAGTCAAGAGGGCAGCAGCGTTAATGAAAGTCAGATTGAACACAGAGTGTTTGGTCAAGATATGCAGGCGAGTTTAAAAGTCAATCACATCTTTGTCTCTGTGTGTCCATGCTCTTGTTCCTACATGCTTTTGTTTTGAGGCTTATTCTTTCCTTTTTTCCTTTCGTTCTTTCTCGGGGCTGTACATTCAATCCCCTTCATGACGCATTACCACAAACTGGTAGCGTCTCTGTCACTGCGGTCCAGATCATTTGGCTTGTGAGAGTGATGCGTCTCAGTTTCAGAAACATAAGATCATCAGGCCATTAGATTTGTGTCTGTAACCAGCACGCAGCTGCCTAATATGCCCTGGCTCAGAGTGAGACATGTAGTCACACAGCTGGCGCGCCTCAAGAGGGGAAAGTACAGTGATTTTCGGATTCAAGTCAAAGCGAAAATGCCCTTTAACTTCAAAGTTACCTTTCAGGAAGATGAAACTGAAACACTGGAGGAGGACAAGTCTTATAAACAAAAATACACACACACATACACACACACACACACACACACACACACACACACACACACACACACACACACACACACACACACACACACACACACACACACACACACTTGAATCTAATGTGTCTATGTGAAGAAGGGAGAGTAATGAAATAAGACCCCTCCCCCCAGCTGGTTCCCTTCTGACTCATGGGGGATTACTTGTCTGATCACTTTGATCTGCTTGCCGGTGCCAAAGCTATTTTCTCCACCCAACGAGCAGTGTGCAAGCTGCCTTAGCCCACAGGCAGGAGACACACACTCAGGTTAGAGTTTCATTTGCCCACTGACACCCAGACTGCACCTATTAAAACAAACCCTCCACAGCTAACAGGAGGCGGAGGCGATTCAGAGCCAATTTCAGTTAGGATGGCCAAAAACGGTATCTGTTTAAACAAGGATGTTGCACAACGGCAATGAATAACAGTCACTAACTTCTAACCACAAACAGTTTACTCCTGATGCAACAGGATCTCCCACACATGATAAGTGCTCTGATGTGAAAGGAAGAGAGAGTCGCAGTGGAAAATATGGGTTGTATTGCCACTGCCAAATGATTGTAGAGCAAGTGGCATGCATGCAAAGGAGAGGAGGAAAGTATTCTTTGACACTTATCTGTTTAAAGAAATAAATAAAAGAGCAGAACAGACGGTGGTGCAGGAACCTCTCTTGAAACATTTCTCTTACTGTGTGGCACCGAAATTGAATGACTGATTTCATGACACATGAAGCAACATGAGGCATAAGAATCATGAACCTGATGTGGCTGATAGCTGTCTCTGCTACACCTAATCTGGTTCACGGTGTTCCTGACGCTGCCTGCTTTGGTGCCAGGTAAACCACTCCAGCTGGGAGAGAGAGGCGAGCTGTGCTGTGGTTACATGACTCAGTTTACGGGAGAAATATTGTCGCTTTCTCTTTCTCCATAATTTCTCTCTGCTAACCCGCCACCGCTACCCACCCGCCCATCCATCCATCCTCCCTCTCGGAGACTCGGAGGAGCCAGGGTTATCAGCGGGTGTCATTTCATGAGAGCCATCATCAAAGGCAGCTGACTGGTTTCCATGGAAACAGCCCACTTCAGGGGAGGTAGATCGGAGGAGGCATGTGTTAGAATGCTGCGGGTTACTATGGAGACTGGAGCGACAGCTTACATAAGTATTCACTGTGTGCGTCTGTTGCACCAAGGCACATTCCACCATATAATTAATGCCCAGAGTGTTTGCTTGCTGCTGTCGAAAATTACAACAATGTCATTTCAAGTGGCAGGCAGTGGCGCTCGTCGGCCGCGCAGTCAAGGTCAGGCTAATTTCCCCGCCAATTAAGCCCAGCTTGTGCATGGAACAGCTGTCAACTGCCATCTCCAAGGTGACACATCAAATTACTGTTTTTTACCATCCAAAAGCCACTCATAAACACTTTACCCATAGTCCCCCAGATGTGTTTCATGTTTGCTTTAAAGACTACCAAAAACTCCACAGAAGTCACCCATCAAGTATTCGTGCTGAATGCGGAAATAAGCTGTGCTTCCTGAAATGTAATGGGAGAGCATGAACCATGAATGGACTCGGACAGGAAGGGAAATAGTCTGTAAAGGTTGAAGGCAATGTGTTTTATTGGCTCCTAACTATTCTGCCAATAACTAATGGATCCCCTCTGAAGAGAAATACTGCAGTAAAGCCTTGAGTGCCTGGACTCCAAATGGAAGTAGACAAATGATGTCCATCTTATCTGAACTGTTCATAATGCATTTTCTCTATCTCTGATTTATGCGCTCATCACATCACATTTTCCACCATCGCCACCGAGCTGCAGCCTTTTAAGTCCTGATTGCAATTAGGTTCTGTATATACTTCACTTTCATCTCTGGTGTATATAGCTAACCAATGTTCTGCTGCAGCTGTCGTGACAGAGCAACAAAACAGGATCACAACATAAATAAAATGGCTCCTTGGCCTCGTTCTGAAAACTGAAACTAAGCTTTAACTGGTCTCAAGCAAACTAATATTTATTCTGTATATTTGAAATGTAATGATGTAGATTTCCGGTAACTTGCGTAGAATTAAAGAGCACATATTTAGATTAGTTTCAGTTTCAGTTAGCTGGTATCATCATGACATACTGTACTCGGAGAATAATGAAGAGTAAAGCTCTTTGTACTAAATCTCACCTTTTACCCACTTCCTCTGACTCACAACTGTGGTCACATGAACAGACACATCACCAAACACAACCGAGCATTTGCAAGTACATGGAAACACCATCCGTGCAAGATTGGTATAAAAGCTGCAGGGTTTTCATACCGTTCACCCTGCTTATGCTTGTGATTTGGCCTTAAAGAAGCTGCATATACTGTCTCTCCAAAAACTAGGCTACAGCCTGTTGGTAACTGAAACCATGTGCTGTGTGCAGCATACCATGTGGTGCCTTCAACTGCTTCTGAGACTGTTGGAAAATGGGGGGAGGATAGGAAACCGCAACATGACAAATGTTGTACTAATAACACTGTCACACCAGCCAGTGCCAGGCAGGGAAGACTCAGTTAGTGAGGGGTAGTTGTTTGACACATAAAGTACTATATAAGGACTTCCTATTTGTGCTCTAAGTGGAGACTATGATAAGTAGTCTGCTTTACTATTAGCTTAATGTTAATAACAAGACATATTAACCTTTATGTGACTGTTCTCATGCAGATTGTTATGAGGTTGGTGGTTGGAGACCATCAAGTGTTGGAGCTTGTTTGTGTGTCTTCTTATGACTTCCAGGTGTAATTTTTCATCATAACCATATTCAGGATGTTCAGTGGATCAGGTTAAAACCAAAGATATTTGGGACACATGTCCACAACCTTCCTCTTAACTAATAATCTGGTCATACACATTCAGTATTAACCCTTGTATTGTCTTCCCCACGACCATGTAACTTTTGGTTTTTCTAGGTCAAAATTTTTCCTGACGTTTTTGAAGCTTCTTTCTACATTTTTGTCACATTTTTTTAACGTATTTTTTGAATCCATTTTTTTCTTCAAAATAAAAACCCAAATTCAATGAAAATAGTGAACTGACCACTTATTTTACTTGTGAAGAGCGTTGTAGGGAACCATCCACGTTATTTTCTTTGACAAACTGGTTGAAAGAAACCCACATTTCTGATAAAGAAACCTTTTGAAAATGGGTCAAATTTGACCCAAGGACAACAGGAAGGTTAAAAAGATAGCTGTTGTTTATGTAGCATTAGCATAACACAGTAAGGCGTGTAGTTACCACAGAGTAAAGCTAGGTGACTTGAATAACTCTCGCATTCGACTGTAATACCAGGGACATATTAGCAGGAGGGGAATGCCGTCTGACTGCGGCAACCCGGAGTGTGACAGGGACATGCTCTACTAGGTGAGAAGAATGCGTTGTGACACTCCTCCAGGGCACCTTGTGAACAGTGTGACAGTGGCATGAAAGCGTCAACATGCCAGTTTTCACAGTGCACCCCTCTCTGTGCAGGCCTGCCAAGACTACCGACACTTCAGTTCAACTTCCACACCACGGAAGAGACTTGCCCTGATGGCGCTGGAAGTGTCGCTGCGACATTTTACCATCAGGACGTGGATTTGTCTTGAAAAAATATGCTTCTGTTCTGTGAGCAGTGGGATGGTAGATAAGCTCATTAGTTGCCTGAGGTTGTTGTTGTCACTGAGGTCTGTAAATGGCTTTTATAATTCAATCAAGTCCACCTTGGCTGCACAGTGAGTCAACTCTCCGCTCCGCCCTCCACAAACCGTGTCAGAGCAGCTGTTGCACCAGATCATATTCTGATGTTACGCAAAGACCGCAGCAACAACGTGACTAGCATACAATGGCATTTTAATGTTGTGCACCAACAAAACAAAGATGACTGTGTTGGTTTGGCCCAAATCCACCCCACTAGCACGATTCCACGAAGTGTGCTCAGTCACTGGTAGCTTTCCAAGCCCAGCCCTCTGGAGTTCAAGGCTGCTTGTTTTGGCAGAGAGACAGTATTTTGGCAGACACTGACAAACCTGCTCACCTGTAATTAAACCAGAGAGGCCAACACCCTTCTTTCATGTATCAGAATAGTATCTATCTCTTTATGTTTGTCTGTTAGTTACACAAGTAGACAAATATTGCAAACAATTTCGAGTTTTACCCAATAATCAGTCCTGCACTGCCTATTTTAAGTGGGAAAACAAAATGACCATCAGTGTAATTCACAAAATAATGAGACTAGTAATTTCCTTGTCTTTTCGTTGAGGGGAGTGGCTCATAAGCTGCATTCTCTCCTGGTGAATTATCACCATTCCTTCAGATGCCCTGCAGGTGACTTTCACATCATAGAGGCCCATATTTTTTGGCAACAAACATATTAGAGTTTGAACCTCTGTCATGCCTACTCTGCAACCTTACTGATACCCTGTAAGCACCTCCAGTCATAATCCAAATGTCAGACTGGTGCAGGGAGGGTGAATAATTAATGCTGTGTCTTTTGGGTTTGCTTATTTCACTAAGCAAAAAAGAAGTTTCTTGCCCTCATTGCCTGCAGCCTGAATACTTAGCTTGCCTGGCACTGTGTTCAGCTTCTAAAGGGATGATGGCTTGCTCAGAGAGCCTTTTTTTGCCAAACCATAACATAAGATTCGACACAGGAAAAACAAACTTGTGCATGAATAAAACTCCGGATGAACTCCTATAGCACTGCAAACGGGAGAGAGTCATCAAAGCAATTTTATGACGCACGAAAACACTAATAACTGCAAGGATGAATGATGTCATCAGCATGAGAGCTGACATTTTACAAACAGGTGGAGGTGGCTGTGGTTGCTGAAGGGTGTTGAGTCCGCCATGCTGTGACACATGTTTATGCAGCCCACCAGACAGTGGCTCGGAGCTGAGAAGAGCGGGGGTGCCCTGTTGTTTCCATGCTGCCAGGAAACGCTTGAGTGTCCTGTGGTCCGTCCCTGTCACGACGTCCTGCAGTCTATCTATTCCACTTTGGAAAAAAAACCACTATTCACACACACCATCTTAGAGTGACATGATAAGAAGAGACATTATCCATGACCTCAACCTCCGTGATGGTGGAAATGTACCAATTGACTTTTCGCTAAGCCCTGTCGCCCTTAGTTACTGTTGCTATGTCAAGCTTTCTGTTTGCACACTGAACAAATGCCGTTTACAATGACAACAGTGGCAGATACACAACACGCAACCATTTTTTTAAACAATCAATGTAAGACAGAGGTGGACAAAAGGAGGCTTCTCGTTTCTATCCAGCATAAGCTTTGTTTTGCCGCTAAAATTACAACTGTTGCTAGCAGATTTAATCAGATGTAGCTAGCCAGCTAATTAAGCTAATATGAGTTCCATGAGTTAGTTCAAAATTGTGTCCCTGGCTCTAACGCTTACAGCTCATTCATTTAAAATGATATTATGAATCTTGTAAAACTGGTCTTAAATGTACACTTGATGGCTTCTTACATGATACTGTGCTAAATGACTGAGGCTAAAGCTACATGCATCCAGGCAAAAAGTTAGCATCCTCACCAGCTAATAATTAATAATGTTCTCATTGGCCTTCGAAGTAACGCTGGGTTACTACTGTTGGTGGTAAGGTTTAATATTTTTCCCAAAAATTAGATGAATCAGATCCAGGGAAAAGACAACGCATTTCCAGGGATTCCCGGCTGTTGATTTTTTTTTTTTTTTTTTTTTTTTTTTTAGCCCAAGTAATGTATCAATATCATTCAAATATGCGTTCCCAAATCCCAAACTGACATTTTCTATATTATTTGTATCATTATATGGCAAAAACAACACAGTTTATGTCCATCATCAACACAGTTTGCAATGATCAATTCTGCTGCGTGATCAAGTGAGCTGCAGCGTGACATCTGCTGCAGCGCTAATTATGAAATGCCAGGAGGAATGTCTGGGACTTACCTAGATTTCTGAAAATCTAGGCAACTCTTATAAAACCGATATTTTACAGAACTTCATTTCATTCACTTCATTCATAAAAACGAAATCTGCTAAAGTAGGCTAAACCATTGAATGATTCCTAATCCATTCTTTTTTTTCCTTTTTTTTTTTAGCTAATCCATTCTGTTAAACAATGTCCATTCTGTAGCTGTTGAGATGTGTAAGCGGCTGCAAACGGAAATAATCACTCGAAGTTAACCAAATATTTCTTTATTAGGACAGGGCAGGCATATTTCTCTTTTAAACACAAGTTCAACTAAATTAAAGAAAACGACCCACAGAAATGTACAACTGTGCACTGCAAAAAGACAGGGCCATATGTAAAACTGAATTGAAAAAAAGAAATACCTAAACACTCTGCCACAATATCAGCATTGCATTGAACTCGTGACAACTTAGTCTACATATTTCTTTTAGTTTACAATGAATTCTCACCCTGCCCTTCTTTCTTTTTCTTCTGGAAGTGTGCTTTCAAAAAGCAGAGAGCGTTGATAGACTCTATGCTCTGGCGGATTTTAGTGACAAATTGGCTGCACTCCTTGCGTTTTTTTTATTTTATTTTATTTCCTGTTTCCCATCATAACCTTTCCTGGGAATTGGGAAATAGTCTTGATCAGATTTCTGGAGAATCCCGTTTCCCGGGATTAAACCCTAGTTGGTGGTAAGCCAGGAGGTGGATATGCTAACAATTACAGCCTATGGCAGAGCAGGTGGACACACTGTGAAATCAGTTCTTTGCACTTCTGCTTTTGGTTTCGCAACCAGGCACCAGCCTTTTAACTTTAGAAGAAAAGAGTATCTCTCTTATAACAGCACCATGCACACCGCTTCAACATGTGGGGATATCCAAAGCTTGACAGACCTGCTGAGACAAGTTGCTAAGCTATGATTGGACAATTACTGTTTGAGGTGGGGGGGCTTTAGCAAAAGTCTAAAGCTGACATATATCCAGAGCGGAAATGTTTTGGAAGTCACCTCCATCTCCGCAGCCAATGTTTCAGAGCAACAGCAGTCACGGCTCCTTTTTCATGTCAGAAGTTACAGTTAGCCTCTATGGCCTTATCTACAAAGAGCACCACACCTGACTGTCTTTAGCTAGCCCTATCTCCCTCTTTACATGATCCACAGCACCTTCTGCCTGTCACAGATAGTCCTTAATAAATCCAGCCGTGCCGTCCACGTTAACGCAAACACACAGCAAAGTTCAGCAGCATTATATGCTGTGGCAGGCAAATCGATGATAAATCTCAGTTTTCATAATGAAAAATGTTCAGGGAAGTACTTACTGTAGAGCAATAATACTGAGGATGTGTTATTGTATTTTCTCTATTGATCCTGCAGTTTTATGCAGCCACACTTGGATTTGTTGTCTGTTGCTGAAAACAAATAAGATGTGTGGCATATCGAGTGAGATATATTTACACAAAGCCTTCCCAGTTCTCAGTGGCTTTTATATTAGCTCTTAAAAAGAAACATACATTTACACACATCATCATACTGTCACTGTCCATCAGAGAGAGAGAGCGATCCATGTGTTTATCTGTGTTTGCCTCACAGTCGCTAGTCAACATGAAAACACGGCTCAGCATTTGTCAGCTTGTCTGGATGGGTCTTAAAATGGTGTCATTATCACAGCAGGCACAAATCCACTCCCGGATTGCCTGAGGTTGCAGGCCACCCAGTGACTTCCAAAGCCATAAAGTTATTACAAACATTCAACAGGTTCAGACTGCTGCATCCGCACATCAGTCAGAACTGTTGCTTGTGCTGACCAGGAATCTGTAGCTGTTTGTGTGAACGTCAACAACTAACTTCCCACTCGGTCAAAGGCCCAGTCACACAGAGCTTAGCTGCAGTCATATCATCTGGAGTAGTTGATGCTGTAACTTACATGCTAAATAATCAGCATTTAGACCTCCAGTGTTTTAGAGAAGTCAACAAGTAACTGGAGGGAAGCTGATTTGGAATTTTTGAAGTTGCTATAGTGAAATGTTTTGTGGTATCTCTGTTGATTTGGTTACTGAGATAAAAAAAATACTGCTTAGCTGTATCCTCTACCAGCAACAGAGAATTTTTGGCAGTCCAAGATTTTATACTAAGGACAACTGTGTGATCGGAAATTAAACAAACTGTGCTTCATTCTGTAATTTTCTCCTATTACATAACTATGCTGGTGTTAGTTTGGCTTCGCATGACTGGTCATCTGTCGGAGATGACGCCTTCCACAACAGAAAAGGAGTCATCGGGCAAAGCATTCACGGCAAAAACAAGCCCTTAACTCTGAGTTTGGTTACCTATCCTTATGACTTGCGAAAATAATAAATTAGGAGAGTCTAGGAGAGTTTATGCTGGATGACCTAGATACTTTTAAGGTTACAGGTCCACTATCAACACCTATTTTTAACTAAATAATTCAAAAAGAGCCACAAAAACATGATAACCTGATTAAATAAAAAATTATGTTGACATAAATCTATGTGGCTGCAGTTGATGCTTACTAAAACAATATAAGCTGGGAAGTAAAATTGGTTCAAAATATTTATTTGCAAGACAGCTTCATATTATTTGAATATGATTTTCAAAATAAAGTTCACTTTTCAGAGCCACTGCTTTTGCATTTTGAAAGCATGCGTTTGTAAAATTCCCCCGCACAGCATACACCTCATGTGTGCTTTTGACTCATCTTCACCAAAGCCTGCATGCATTTCTGGAGGGCACTGTGTGGTTCAAGACAAGGGTAGGGTGGGTAGCTTTGGCATGTGTGTGTGTGTGTGTGTGTGTGTGTGTGTGTGTGTGTGTGTGTGTGTGTGTGTGTGTGTGTGTGTGTGTGTGTGCATGCGTGGGTGGTTGGTTTTGTGTGTGAATGAAACAGCATGGGAGAAGAACGGGGGGGTGGAGGGGGGGGGGGGGGGGGGGGGAATGAATAACGTGTCAGGCTTTTTAGTTGAGAGACTTCTTGTGTTGATGAATAATTGAGCTGTAGTCAGGCGGAGAGCTGTTTCATGAGCCCCTCTGTCTCCAAGTTAAAATTAGACCCTTCTCTCTATGCAGACAGTCTCTTTGAACACTCAGCTCTCTCTACAGCCCACGTGGGCCTTTCAGAGCAATAAGCCTCAGTAGATATGAGGAGAGACATAAACATGCTTTGGCGGACAAGGGGAAAATCTGCGTTATACAAGCCAGGGAGCAGCACTATCGGCCTTATAGTTGTTTCTTTTTAATAACATGTATCAGAATAAAAATATGAAAGCACAAACATTTTTCTTGCGTTGATTGGGGACACTAATTTGATATTCAAAGCTCCTCTCTGCAGCAGTTATAATGAAGTTCTGTCTCCCCTCTGTCTACCTGTCATACCAAGATCCCCCCAGGCTTTCCTGTCTTCGCCTGCCCTCTGAGTACCAGCAGCCCATCTCAATCTGTCACTACTGTCAGGCCCACAACGCCACCAAAGAACCCAGAAAGTAGGGCACCGAGAACTCATCGCACACACACTGAAAGGCATGCTTTATGAAATGTAGTGAAAAAATACACATTTTGCGGCAGAGGCCTCAGAGTCCGTCGATGTAATATCTGCTGTTATCTATGGGCAGCCGGCTTTAAATGGGGCATTCAGTGACTCTTCAAAGCCCCTATTTCTTCAGGGCAACTCTGGCTGCATTGTAACTGTTTTAATTAGAACTGCTTCTCGCCTGCTCTGTGAGATCCACCCAGCCTCAACATCAAAGTGCTGCTCTGAATAATGATGTACCCCTCCATGCCTCAGGTACAGCCTGAATCTCAGAGCCCCCTCCTCCTTTTCACCTCCCTCCTACCCTCCCTCCATACCTCTTTGTACCTTTCTGCTTCCCAATTTAATGCTATTTCTCTGCACGCTGACATAACACTATTTTGTCGTGTTCAGGGCAGCAAGTTGATGGTAAGCTCTCTGTGTTTGTGCTCGATGTGGCTCCACCAGCCCGGTGGTTAGAACAGCCTCAAAGGACTCTTTTCATTTGTCCTGTATGTATGTCCTGTGATCACAAATCAGTTTAACTTTTTAGATTTAAATAACACAACACTCTGCTTTCCATGTGCCATGGTAACACCTTTGAAAGACAAAGGCTAATAGGGTTAAAATTTAAGTACTAGCTGATACAGACTACTGCTTTTATATATATATATATATATATATATATATATATATATATATATATATATATATATATATATTTATTTTTTCAGTTACACAATTGCAGACTTCCTATGTTTACAGTATAGGCGTGACATAAAGCTTGTTAATCAGTCCCTCCAGAAAAACGCGATTATGTGATCGCAGAATTCAATGCATAATCAGCCAAAGTCCGCATATTTATGCGGGGGCCACATTTTTTCAAATACGCCGCACTTTCGCCGCATAAATTGCCAATATCCGTGCAAAATATGCGGGGCTTGCATTTTATTATTTCCGCATTTTCGTTGCAAAAAAGTCACGTATATCTTAACAGAAAGTTGAAAAAGTTTATAAGTCTTTAAGCAATTACTTCACACAAGAGCAGCCATTTCCCCCTGTTGCCATGGGAACGTTATGAAGTGACGTAATTTTGCCTAGTGAGAACACGGTGTTGGGAGAATTTGCAAGTTCCCGCAATTTTTGCAAGTTCCCGCAATTTTTTGCAAGTTCCCGCAATTTTTGCAAGTTCCCGCAATTTCATTGCATAAAATTGCATAAATATTCTGCATATTCCATCGCATTTTTTAAGAAAACGTGCCGCATAATCAAGAATTTTTGCCCGCAACAATCACAAAAAAACTCAGTGTTTTTCTGGAGGGACTGGTTAATAGATTTTAATGACAGAACAAGCCCATAATATCGCAGTAGGCCCTTTATATCACAATAAATAGGTGTGGGAGTATACTGCAATAGTTTTTGCAATCATAAGAAGAAAAATTTATATGTTGTTATGTATGACTTTTTCTCACAATTAAAGTAAAATATAAATAACAGATCAACAGATCCGCCTCCATGGCAACTGCGCAAACTGATGCAAAGACCATACATTATGGATGAAAGCTTGGAGGAAAAGCTAGTAAGTGGACCTTGAGTCCGGATTGTGTTGTCAAAAATAACTGGTTTTAAATAAGTGGGCAAATTTGACATAATTCCCAATTGGAGAGATCTAACAGTCCTTTGTGCTTAAAAGTTATGAAATAGTTATGCAGGAAATGGACGGCCATGTCAGCTTCATGTGTAGCTCTTGGTTTCAACCACTCAGTAATAACAGAACTGGATTTTATCCTCCACAGCTGATGACCACTACTGCTCTTACATGTTTTCCGGTTTTTGATTTCATTATTTTGAGTTTATTTATACATAATAAAGGCCCTCAGACTGCTTGTGGGAGATATTATTGGGCTCTCTTTGTATGAAAGCTGTTATTTCTTACCTGCTTACAATTAATAAAAAGCACACATGGTCAAATTCTGCAAATCAACACAGCTGCCTTCATAACAGGAGAACAAAGCCACATAATAGGAGCCAACAGGCCAACTGACTTGAGTTACCCATCAGGAATTTACCAGAACATACTGAACTGTTGATTTATAATCCGACCATGGCCAAATACTGACTTCCATTGCCGTTCCTCTGTGCTGACTCACAGCTGCATTCCTCATACACTCCTGTAAACACACACACAAGAACAAGGAAACACAAAAGTCTCATGAAATATAGTGGTTATGCAATCTCTTGACTCATGTTGTACTCAGCTGATTATACACTAGATGTGGCACCCATTACTGAAAATCACATTTTAATGAGATCAAAACACAGTATGATTCCAGGAAACAATGCATAAATTATGTATTTCCTAACCTCCTTGCATTGCATTGTGGATTGTATTTAAAGCAGGTCATGGGCCGTCCTTCAGCGAGACGGCAGCTCATTGTGGGAGCTAATTTAAAAATCCGATTTACGTAAAACTGGAAGGGTGACTTTTCAAAGTCATGCAATCCTCTTGGCTGGAATAAAGATTTGTGTCAGATGCAGCTTCCACGGTCTTCCATGGAGGTCTAGCTCTTTGGCCACCATTGATGGTGAGCTAAGATTGCTAGCTAACTAGCTAGTGTTGTTGTGCTCAAGACTTCTTTGACAAATACTTGACTAAGGAATACATTTCTTTGCTTTTTTTACCCAAAGTTGATGAGGAGGTGAATGATGAGGAGTACACTACAAATGATGTTGCCAGTAGACGGTTATCTTAGCGCAGCATAAAGACTGAAAGGACTGGGAAAGCTAGCCTGGCTCAGACTAGAATTTAAAAAATCCGACCTCCCTGCTCCCGGCCAAGAAATATGCCTACACATAACCCCCACAGATTAAACAAACCAGATACAACATGTTAATTAGTGAACTTCCGAGCTGCTAGTAGGCCGATTTTTTTTTACCTTTAGACAGAGCCAGGCTACCAATTTCCCCCTGCTTTTAGTCTTTATGCTACGCTGAGGCTGAGCTAAACTAAGCTAAGCTAATCATCTCCTGACTGTAGTTTTATATTTTACATACAGACATTGAAAGTGTATCAATCTTCTCATCTAACTCTCGGAAAGAGAGTGAATACGCACATTTTCCAGGATGTTCAACTAATCCTTCAAGAAAAGAAATGTCATTTTTATCCTGTAAATGTTACATCCATTTTTCAGGTAGTTTAAGCCTCGAATGTTATGTAAATTAAAACTGACTAGCATGGTAATAGGGTCAACTAAAAACAACAACACAGTTTCCAGTATAAATCACATTAACAAGCATCGCAGACGAGAGTGAAATACATAATTTTTCCAACGTTCACATCCCACCTCTTCTTTTGTTACAGCAAGCTTAGCAGAGTAATCCCACTTTGATCACACTGCATTTGAATTTTTAATCTCAGGTAAAGGCTGTGTGCAACCTCACTTATTAGGATGATAACTGCAGAGCTGCAGCCAAATTAACATCTGGCCCCCCGACAGTAATCACGCAGTAAAGTGCCTGTTTTGTTTGTTGTTTGAATAAAGGCCTGTCAACTTATTACAAGGCCAAGATTAATTGCACCAGTTGAGGGGATCCAGAGCGTTGCTTGGTGGTGTATTGATGGGGGCTGCTTTGGCCCGTTTAGCCTGATAGGCCTTCAGGGAGAAGAACCTCCAGAGCAGCCCAAGGCCAAAGCCTGATGCATCTATCACAAGGATTACATAACTTACACTATCAAAGGTCGGCTGCATTAGGAGTTCACAGCTTCCTGTGTAAACGAGTTGTTGCAGTTAACAGTAAAACGTCAAAGAGCTTTCTTGCAACATAATATGATTTATGTCTCTCAGCCTCTCTAATGCCTCAGATAATGGTGCTACTCAGACAGTATAGCACAGATCATAGCGTTTCGTGCAGCTCCAGAAAGCAGAGTAGCACAGCTTCCCATGTGGGGAAAAAAGACCTGATTCAGAGAACAGTGAACTCACTGATCTGTTTTTGTGATATTAGATGAATACATGCATGTTTGCGTTTGTGCGAGGGGGGGAGGATGCGTGGGCGTGACAATAAAACAAAATCAATGCTCTAATTGGTGTGCACCTCCTGATGGGGCTATTCGAGAATCATCAGCCCAGAGGTCACAGAGAGGGTGAGCCATGGCGATGACATCACAGCCCAGAGTGCAACAACAAATGGTGTCTTGTTTTAGTGAAAACAAAGGGTGTTTGTTCGCGGCCCTTTTTTCACTTTCAAGATTTGTTCTGTGAGTTAAAAATGTGACGACACAGTACACTGACCTTTGTTTCTCTGGAAACAGACCCTCTCTGTGTCCGTCCGGCGAGGGGGGGGCTGAGAGTGGCCCTTTGGTGTTGAGTGCTGATCACATGAGCGGCTAAAATAACAAAGCAGTCTGATTCGGGCCTTTGTCTGCATACAATCACGTGATTCAGATCTCCAAAGAACAGAACCAATGTTGACACATAATATAATAAGCAATATTGTAACCAGAGAACTGGCATTGAAAGCTTTGTCATCTGATTGAGGGAGAAAATTAGGCTGTATCTCCCAGTGAGGTCCGCTGAAATCACAATGCATAATGCGCTTTATGCACACACACATACACACACACACACACACACACACACACACACACAAATATGTCATATTCTACTACTAAAAAGGCAGAAATTGTTTTTTTCTCTCAAAGCTACAATAAAATAATTTTGCAAGACTCATTTATGCATTTTATTGGTGCACAAATTAAATAGAAAATTGATCAATACATCCTTTATAATGTCAACTGACCCATTGGGATTTATTCAGATCCAGAAATTTGCATCATGACATATCTGTCACTTTAGTGTCCCAGATGTCGAGGATAACAACATCAATGAATCAGCAGTTATCCATCCTTCTAAAGTATCTCGTCAAACTCCTCTGAGGATAACATGACAATGATGCTGTTGCCTTCACAAGTCTTCTGCCTCCTGCTTCTTCACGGAGGTGTACTCTGTTATGAGGAGAACAAGATGCAAATTGCAATTGTTAGACCAAGCATGAAAATGTGATGAAAATGATTTATGGAGCAATCTGCGAATATCCCCCTTAATTAATATAGTGTCATATTGTACACGGACGAGGCTTCTCTGATGAAGTACAGAACAAGAAGGCACTGGAAATCCTGGACGGTTTTCAGTAAGGGGCAACCAAATAAATCAAGTAGTTTTTAAGGTGTGAGCCGTGGGGGACGTGTAATTAAGTAAATGACATGGCATCTTTCTGTCACGCGCCGAGCCAAACGGGCTGTAATATTACTACCACGTGTGAGTTGAATGGAAATGGGAGTGTTATGTCTGTGCAAAGATCTATGATCACATTTACAGCCAGCAGAGAGAGTTGATGCTAGTATGATGTCTGACATTAACATTTCAGGCATGTAGCAGCTGGTGTTATGCAGCAGGGCTTCTAGCAGATGCGGAGTGAGTTAGATTAAGTAGAGGGAGTTACAATTCATCTATCACCAAAATTGGAAGCCAATAAAACAGACTGTAACAACAACACCGCAGTAATAGACTGAATAAAAATATTCCTGTGTTGGTCAGAATTATTTTTGGGGATATTAACCAGGAATTAAATTTAATCTTATCTATTAATATTGCCAGTAGAACATCTGACAGTTTTTGTGTATTTTTATATCTCATATGTCATGGTACTGTTTGCATTTATATGCAATGCAAATAGTACTACTGCTCCTCATAGTAGACTCTTTAAACGATACTGTATCAAGCTGACAAAACAATCTCACCTCAAGGTCCATCAAATACCTGTTCAACCCTGTCTGGAGCTCTCGATCGTATTGCATGATTTTCATCAGACATCATGGTGGTCATGGAAATGTAGATCTTCAAATTTTCCATCTTTTCTGAGCACTTTGATGGCTTTTCCTCCATGTTGGCTTAAAAGTTCCGTTTCAAAGTTCAAACATCTGTTGATGAAGATTATGTGCTAAATGGACTGCCTTGAGGCAAATTCGTGATTTGTTATATTGGGCGTAATATATAAATAAAATTGACTTGACTACTAAATGGACTTTGAGGTGAGTTAGTTTTGTTTTCTATGTCAAGAATGGCTTTGAAACTCAAGATTAAGTCTAGTTTGGATCACACAATGTGTAAAACTTAGAGCATGACAGACCATCATGAGCCCCTCCCTTCAAGTACAAAAGACGGCCAGAAATACCGCCGATCATCAGAGACATCAATCTTTGTGCTCATGTCTGTGCCCATCGCTCAGCCTGGTACTGTCAGCAATTCCACACCCCCTCAGGATTCCCACTGCGCCATGTGGCAATGAGGGTCACATTGCATTCTGGGATAAACTCTCAGCTAAGATCCCCTCTGGGCACGACCCCACCCCCACAACTCCCCAACAATCTTGCCCGGTCTCTTCCAAAAATTCCTTGGTCTCCAGGGCACCACACAACCCAAAATAACAGGACACATCAGCACTTTCATCCGCATCCCCAAGCAAGCTCAGACACTGCAGCAGCAGCTGTTAGACCACTCACAGGCACAGATAGAGTTCTGAAAAGTACTAAGGCACTATAGTTGGCACACCCCCTTTTCCCCTCCAGTGATACGAGCACAGACGGAGCCAGACTTGGATAAGAGTGCCAGGCTAGGTGTGGCTGACAGTGGGGTCCTTTAGCTGTCCTTCACAGAAATATATACCCAAATGAAAAAGTAATACGTACATATGAAGACAATTTGCTTTCATTGTATTGTAATTGGACTATCATCTGGTTATGTAAAGTAATCAGTGGCATTTAAGGGCTTATGTTCAAACATATTTACATTTTACAACATATCACAAGATACGTAGTTTCATTCATTTATTTGTAGTTCATTGCCTATTCACAAAAAGCCACAATACATAGCTAGGAACAAGTAGAGAGATAAAGGGGTAACGATTTCTTGCTGAGGTCACTTTAGACAGCTTGTTTTACAAAGTATATTCTTTAAACAGAGCACAATACAATACATGCTGTTCCAGAGTGAGAGAATGTTATCACAGCACAAAGGAAACACTGAGATTTATATTTTTACTTCACCACTATTAAATGAGAAAAAGCATTGCAGTGTTCACAAAAAGATAGAGGAGGTAGTTCTGATCAAGGTCACAGCATGAGACAGACTGATTAGGTTGCTGTGGCACTTTGTGGCTCAACAGACTCAAACGCATGACTTATGTTGCAAGTTGTGACTTTGCAACAGAGCCACCGCTCTGGCTGATGTATCGGAGGTCATTCTTTCACAATGCCTGATGGAGGTGTATACTGCTACTAGTAATAACTCACAGCCAAGCTGTTTGCTGCAGGGTACAATCACCGACCTGATAACATGTGCAGTGAGGACACGGAAATTCACACCTTGCAGAGCCCATAAAGGACATATTTTTCAAGACAGATATTATTATTCTTTTTAAAGAAAAGTATGTACAGTAAGACCACCAAGACTAACATTGTGTCCACTCTGCTTAATAGGTTAAATGTGAACTTTGCGTCCATCAGACCTTCCTTGTGCTGCTCCTAGTTGGACAGGAGAGCAGACAATTTCATTGAGCATTAAAATTTAAGAGAAAAAGGAAAAAAAGTCACAATGAGGTTTTTTATCGACTGTGTTGCTGTGTGTGTGCTCCTTGTTTCCCTGGCAACGGACATATTGACATGCTGCAGTGCTGCTGCTGGAAGTTGGCAGGCAGCCAGGAAGCACCCTGCCTGCACACAATCCTACATTCTCTCTGTTGCCAGCACTTTCACTCCGGCTTCACACAATTCCCATCTCACTTTTTTGTTCTCCATCTTGGTGGGTTTCAGCTCAGACCAGCTAAATGCCAAAGTGAAGACTAATGACTTGGGTGGATAGTGTAGTGTGTGCGTGAGATAAAGAACAAGAGGTGGGGAGGAAGAGAAAAACATGGACGAGGGAGGGGCGAAAGCTGTGCCATGCAGTGCTCGCATGTTAAGATGAATAGAGGGAAAGGCAAGCCTTGTGTTATGTTACAAGAACATAGTAGTGGCTGGGGGGTTGGGCTCTACATCAACAGATGGATAAACCCAGGAGAAGAATGCGTGCCAAGCGCCAAATGTATTACCGGCTTGCTGGGGCATGAAAATGTCAGGTGTCAGCGGCGAGCCACGCGGTCGCTGCTATTCATACAATCCACCATGTGCTGGATGTACACATAAGGCCTTGTTAACGAGGATGACGGGGGTTAAGGGTAAGAGTACTGCCAGGGAGCGGAGGAGGAGAGCAGGACAGATGAGCAGGTGACTCACCTCTTTATCAGCCATGGATACAGACAGCCAGAGAGGAGCCTCCATGGCCTTATGTGTTCAGACAGGTTGGGCAGGGAAATGTCAACACCAGGGAGGGTTGCGCATGGCTAACAACCTCAGAGACGCATAAGGGCTAGCATTATCTCATTTGCAGAGAAACACTCACACACACTGCTGGTAAGGCTGTATTTAGACTGGGGACAACTGTTGACTGGTCATGTTAGAAACACAGTAACGCATGCCAGCTAGTATGTGCCTTTGTTTTGCTGCTTCGCAGAAATGACACATGCTGCTTGAAAAGGGAAATTTGCAAAAGCTCCATGCTGACAGAAAGCAATTTAGTGAACTTCTTACTCTCCAATTTGTGACCTGCTGGTGAACAAGTAACCCCATCAAAACACATCAGTTGGCATTTTGTTACACAGCCTTTTCCAAAGCCCTTAGTGTCTGTGTCAACTGCGTCCTTGTCCAGACAAAGCCTTCTAAACCCGGGATTTTATTTCCACATTGTGCCCCGGTGTCCCCCTCATTGTTGATTTTTCCACTATATGCAAGGCCAGGGCATTTGTACCAGTCTGTTAGGCCCACGTCAAAAGAAAAAGTATCCGCTGTTGACGGCTAGGCCATTCTTGTTATTCATGTCATGCCTGGTGGTTTAGTAGGGCAGGGTGCAGAATTTTCCAGAAGCAGCTGTGTGCTAGTGAAGCTGACAGTGCGCCAGCCCAAAAGGGTTTCTATCTCTCTCCTTTCTCTCTCCAAAACCCTCCCGCCCCTCCCTTTCCCTCCATCGGCATGCTTGGCTTGGTGCCCGGACTTACTCAAACTCACAGTCAACCAGAAATATCCGCTCTCTCCCCCTCCCTCCCCTAAACATTTCCCTCTGGCTCAACAGAGAAGCTTCCATCACTCCGGATGACATTGGATCATTTTTCTCCCCCAGCACATTCCAGCCAAAGAGGAGGACAAGGGAGGGGTTGTTTCTGCTCTGTGATTATATCATTACAGAGCAGCAGACATGTATACAGTATATCGAGCACAACCTGTCATTAGCATACTTTATTTGATGATGGCTAAATACAAGTGTGCTTTTGTTGGATCCGACCAACTAGATCGCCTTTGTGCCAGTGCTGCAGAATTACTTTGGGGAATGCTTTCTCAAAGTGCTCCAAATTTGAGATCAACCTTGAGCTATAAAAACCCTTCTCTTATTTACTTTACCATTATCCTCCCTGACACCTGTTGTGACATGCTCTTCCCGAGTTATCAGATACTCCGAAGGCTCTGCTAGCGGTCCAAATAAACCTGTCTAAGCGACACGGTTGTGTAATACACTCGAAGTCACCGGCTCCAATAATAGCACCCACCTGTCAAACACAGGCCCTGCTTGTTCTCTCTGTTGACCTGACCTCCTCTCGCTTCTTAACTCCAACTCAAATGTTCCATGGCTGGGAGACAACGTAAACACTTCTAGAGAAAATTATTTCCAACACACGCAGACACAAAGAGAGGGAAGAACAAGAGGTAAAGGTAAAAGCAAGAGAATGGAACATTTTGACTGGCAAGGGAGGGTGAATAAAGGCGATAAATGCTTTATTCTGCCTCTGCAGAGATTGTGCAGTGGCTGCCACTATAAAGCCTTGATTGACAACATTAGCACTCAGAGGAGAAATTGCTCCCACTCACAGTTATGTAACATACAAAGAAACTACAGCGAGGTTGTGGATGGGTCTTAGTGTGCAAGTGCTTATTTGTGTGTGGGCATGTACACACGTCATATTCCCAGATGAAAACACAATTGACAGAATATCTAAAAGTATCTTCCGACAATTGTATGCCTTCAAGGAGATGAAAGGCAATGTACAACACACTGAGGATCTCTCAGGAATCCTGGTTTTATGCAGCACATAAAAGTTGTCTCAGACATTTTTTGTGGTGCTTTGTTGTTTGGCAATGGTGAAAGTTTAATTGTGCGGTTGTTGTGGTGGAGGCAGCTGATTTTGTTGAGTTGATTTTGCATGCAGACACTGAGCGCTGTGTCCCAGCTTGAACTGACAATAATTGTCCGTGGCTGAGGCCCTCCGGAGGAGCGAGCGAAGAACAGACAGGGACGGGAGGAAATGAGCATCGGATCATACATCACTACAGATCTGCTGACACACCCCAGAAGCTGAGCCATTCATCAGCCCACCAGCCTGTCCCCTCGCCAGGCCCTTCACAGACCGGCAAAGGAAAGACAGTTTGCCCTCAGATGGTCAGCTTAACCATTTCACTGTATCATATCACTGTAGCTGTTGTGTTTCCCTTTCATCTTAACATGGATCTCTGTACCAGCCCAATGTTTGAAATGATCTGCTTAACCTCCGTATCTTCAGGCACGTTCTGCATTTCCCTACATGGGCTTTGTGTCGTTATTCAGCTTAAAAGGCTGTGCACAGATGGCCCTCACGAACCATCACATCCATTTGAATCCAAGCTCTCAGCTGACTAAACAAGCACCTCAGGGGTGCAGAGGGACAGACAGTCACCTGCTACACCACCCCCATCCCCCCATTTGCCTTTACAGACACACGCCACAACCACCACAAAGCTGACAGCTCAGCCCAAAACTGGCCATACAGACACACCAGCAGACAATCAATCACTATGATTGCATCAGTGTTTTTGTAACTCACTGTCTTTCAGAATGCACACTGCATGTTGATGAACCGTAAGTCATTTGTTTCAAAGTGCAGAGCAGCTGGCTGAGGATCCTTATAGAGTAAAGCTGTGCTAGCTGCTGTTTACTGTTAGCGCGGCTCATATTGACTGCTAAATCTAACTTTAGCTCGGCATGTCAGAGGTGGCAATAAGCATCTTACTACTGTGACTGGCATGCCCCTCCCAGAGGCCCAAAATATATGTCTGTCGGAGAAGAGGGAAAGTCATGACTTTTGTTTTACATTGGTATTGGATTTCTATAGCTGTTCAAATATGCAGGGGTATTTTTACATTACAAATTTTACAAATGTTGTCAATTTAGAGCCCCTCCTGGGCTATATGCTACAGCCATATTGTTTTGTACCGAATATTCTCGATTGCAGGAGATAACACTCTCCTCTCTTGCCTCCTGTTTTTTCATTTGGCATAGTAGCAGAAAGCCATCTTATCAGCTGATCCTGAGCCAGAAGCTAGGAGTAGTTGCTCAGCAGAAAAAGGAGTGATTGTGCTGGGCTCGGCTATAATATGAGAAAAAGCCCAAATGCTCTTGGATCAGTCCCATGCTTTGTCCTCATCTCTCACGTTGCCTCTTTCCCTTGTTCATTTTTCATCCTCTCTCCTTTCATCTTTTTGTCCTACGCCCCTCTCCTTCCTCTGCATTCTGCTCACTCTCTTCCTCCACCTCTCTCTCTCTCTCTTTCTCTCTCTCTGTTCCACTTATAAGATTTGGCAGCACTCCAAGATCTGAGAAAAACATTGGAGGCATAGCCTCGTTTTGATGTCTGGAAAGAGAGGGAGGCTGAGAGTGAGATGGAAAGAGCGAGAGAGTCCTCATTTCCATTTCACAGACTTGATTCACAGCAACACCACGGCAGAAAGGAGGAATACAGGAGTATCGAGAGTGTGAGCGTAACTGCCAGTCAGAGATTTAAAAAAAAGGAAGGATGGAGAAGGAAAAAAAAATGTATCTTAGATCGCTCTAAAAAATGGAAAATTAGGTTCAAAAAGGATGATAACGGTGTGTATAAAGAAAGGCAGAGGCAAACATGAAGGACAATGTGAGGGGTAAGGGAAAGGTGTGTCACTAAAATATCGTAAAAGTATAGTGAAAAGTGTTTTTTTGTTTTGTGCTGATACTCGCATAGAAAATAGCAGATATACAAAAAGTTTCAAACTCAATAAACTCCAGCACAGCAAAAAAAAAAAAACAGAATGATTCGTAGGCCTTTTACAGTAATTGGGTTTTATACCAGTCTGAGAGAAAACAAATCTGGCACTCAGCATTGTAATCATCTTAACTTTGCAGGCCTTCATGGTAACCAGGCCAGACCAGTTAGATGTAAAAACCCCCTCTGTGGACCAAGCCAAGAAACAGAAGGGGAATTTTACACATCCTGCGGATTCAGCCATGCTCCTCCTAATTGCTGGTTAGAGCTCCAGCTTCTCCCCCGGTGCTGAGACGAGAAACCTTCATTACTAGTCTCGCAGGAGCCTGAGCCCAACTCCAAAGGGAAACTTTGATTGATGCAAAGAAAAAGAGGCAGATCCGAGCGTGTCCTCGATACAACATTTGCTGTGACCTTGTTTTCCCTGACAGGTCTAAAATTAACCAAGCGGATCAGTTATACTGGGAGGGGAGAAATGTGGACCAGATTCTCCTTTCGGCGCGTCCCTGTCTCCGATCGCTTTCATGGGGATTACAGCAGCACAAGCATGCCTTTTGATTTATTGTGCTAAACATAGATTCATTAGTGAAACAGCTGGCTACATCGAGTGTTACATTGTCTCCCACGCAGACCTTCCCTCCATCCACCCACCCACTAGACCATATTCAACGTTTTAATGTCAAATAAATGCCTAAGGATTAGAATTTATAATGCTTTTCAATGTACAGTAGATGTCAGCATTATTGTTTTCTAAATAAATGAATATGTATAAATGTAGACTATATGTTGTGTAATGTTTAAGTATTTCGCCATATTATCAATATCAAGGCAACACAAGTGAACCAAATACATCAAACCCATTCTTATCTGAGCAGGCTAAGAAAAAAGCGCACCGCATGCTTCACAGACAACAAATATGTACTCTGACCAACCCAGTAATGCCTTTACTATCACATCAACATCTTTGTGTAACACTGCATACCAAGCTACAGTTTAGTTAACCATTTAAAGGAGAGGCGGAGAGTCAACAGACTCTCTTCGTCACCTACATTATCTGTTATGGCCTTTCACTTAGCTTGATTAACAAGACTGTGTCAAGTAAATCAATCAACAGTCAGTGATGGATTTTATGACCATTGATTAGGCAATGTGTTGCAGCAGCTTGATAAAGGATGTCTAGGTTGGAGAGATATTTATCACGTGGATCTAATCTTGCAAGCTACATGACTGTCAGCTAAACCGTCAAGCAGCTTCAGACGAAAGCTACTATAATAAAGCAGCGGAAGGAGGAAGAACAGAAATTAATCTTTGCCCGAGGTTTCAACTGAACCTCACCTGGCTCAGTCTTACTTGGTTTTCCATAAAATGGTTCCTGGGTAAGAGCACATCAAAGTCAAACAATATTTGTCTCATAAGCAGGAGCTTAAACATTAAACATCCCTGGAGGTTCTTATGGGTAAACAAAATGAAAGCCTGTGAGTCATTAACCACAAATGGCCCCTGCATGATTATGCTGAAAACAGAGATGCTTCACTTAAGTAGTAGTACAAACATGTAGTACAAATATATATATATATATATATATATATATATATATATATATATATATATATATATATAATTATACAAATTTAAGCTGAACTTCATGCCATCAACTCTGTGTGACCTTGTCTTCACATGCCGGTTGTTTACTGAAATCTCTCCATATTGTTCCGTCCTGCATATAAATCGGCAGGCTGCAGCGGAGCATCTGCTGTGCACCGATTTTTTTCTGGTAACTATGCAACACCAGAGCATTGTGTTATTACAGAGCCACTTCCAGGGACACATTACCACTGTATTAGATACGGTGCAGGCTATTTTAGTCAGCACTGAACAAACAGGTATCGGCTCTGCTGTGATAAATCTTTACGGGAAGAGAGAGAAATGTTCTCTTGTGCCTCGTTGCATCATACTGCTACATGCCAGGTTACAAAAACCTGCCTTTCATCTCTGATATTCTTGGATGTGGCAATTCCAATTTAGCTCCCAGTAGACTGTCATAAGGAACAAGTAGGTCAAAGTGCCAACTAATAAAAAAAAAATCTCTGAGAACACGTAAAATGGAATATGGAGTGGGTGTGTTGTTGGTGAGCACAGTGAAGTGTTAACCTTTATCAAACTGGGCTGCGTTTAAAGTCCAACTGATAAGATAACTCTCCAAAGAACGGAAAAGGACTATGAACAAACAGCTGTCTTCGAAATGTGCACTCGTGAAAAACAGGTTTCTATCGGTCAAAAGCTTTTCAGCCTCAAATGTCATTGTAAAAGCTGTTGTTTGCTCAAAATGTTTGAAAGTTCATTTAGTCAATTAGGGGGGCAAGATGCCCTTCTTAGTTGGATAAACAGTGGGGTGTAAAGGCTTTGTTTTCATTCATCATTAGGAATCAATTAGTTAATCAGGACACCATACAGCTTATTACAGAGTGGGTAAGCCCTGTTAAGACTTTAAGGTGCCTACCAAAATCCATCTAAAACACGTCTTTCAGTGCAGTGAGATCAATGAATCCCCAGTTGAGGAACAGAATCTTGGGCACCAACTGAACTAGAGCACAATAAAGCAACAACGTAAGAGCCGTCTGTGGGCATTTAATTCCAAAAATAAATAAATATGTGGGCTCTTGCTGAATTTTAGGCGCTGCACTGACAGCTTGATAAAACACAAGCAGGAAGCAGATTATGTCTCTATAATAATTACGCAACTGCCTACTACACCATGTCCCCCTCTGTGCTAGATATGAATCTCCATGTCAGTGCCCGCTTGGTGCAGTGTCAGCTACATGGGAGTGAGATCTCTTTGTCTAAGGGAGCAAAAACAGTCTCAAGATTGCTTCTCTTTTGCATACACAGTCACTGCAGTTTGTCACACAAAGACCCCATAAGGTGCTCATTGCTTGTAGAGATGAGTCTGGCTGCCTAGTTGCCATTGCGGAGACAGAATTGCTGTTTTTATGGCTGTGCTGCCATGAATCTGCAGCAATTAAATTAGCATCTGAAGAGATCCTGACTGAAGTTGGTATGTAAGGCAGCAACAGCGTCATTGTTTACTCTGAGAGAGCACACATTTGCTCTCAGCATGTGGAAGCATGTTGTAGTATCAGTGATAGTAAAAGGGTGTTGCTGCAGTGCTAATGTACCTAATTCATGCTTGGAGATAGTTTGAAATGCTGATTTTATTCATAATTTGTGGTTCGTCAAATGCTCAGTGAATTATTTGAAAATAACAGGCTTGTCTAAAATAAAAACCTAAACACCTTCATAAAGTCAAACACAAGTTGCATACAAGCTTGGAAATATGTGGCACCAGTTTAAAAGCTAAAAATGTTATTCAGAGTGGTACATTTCAGCTAAACTTCCAATTTGTGGTTACACAACGTGGTTACACTCTTGTATCATGTTGACAATCATGCACTTTCTCACATTACTGACTCAACAGATTCCAGCTGACTGAACATGACTTGGCACCTATTTCTGTACGCAGCAATCAGTTACAGTGATGCACAAACTGGAGCAAATTTGGGACAATGTGTCTTGTGTTTTTTCCGCCCATGCTTTTCCATGAATCATAAAAAGGCATGTGTGCAGAAAAGGCTGCCGTCATGCAGCTTGAAACAGTAGCCTACTTAATGTTGTGCAGCGTAAATCAAGTCTCCTGAGCCGTCACAACAAGCCTGTGTATCAGAGCAGAAAGCCCCTATCTCATCATCTGTCTACAGGTCCTGTGTAACTTAATCACTCAAATGAAGCAAGCTCAGACAATAAGTTCATACAAGATCAGAAATTGTATTTGGCAATTTTTAAACAAGTGCATACAAGTACAGCTAAAAGCATTTCAGTTTTGCCAAGTGCTCGTAGAGTAGCATTAGTCACATTCTACGTTAAACAGGAACTGCCACCAGACCTAGAAGTACATCAATAATTTTGTTAAACATCAACAAAGAGGAACGTAGTCCATTATAATGAGTACATACCTTTATCTTCAAAAATATAGAAACACAATGTATTCAAAAATCAAAAATTATACAACCATGTTTACGAAGTATACTCTTCCCTTGGGTCCAATATGTACAAGTCCGTTAGTTTGTTTGAATGGTATGTATGTGATATTTATATATTTATACTCATATTTTTGCTTCCCCTCCCCAAAGAAATGTTCAAACAAAATCAAGGGTCCCTCTCCTTTTTTACTTTGACATCTCCTGCAAGGATGGTGGCGATTTCGCCTTGCATGAAAGCCCATGGTACGTTTGAGCCAACCAGGGGACATTTCTCTCCACTTGGACAGTACACTTCACCTGTGGCACCTTGCTGCTTTATGCTTTCCCTCGAGCATGGGAAGCAGAACTTGTGAGAGGGCACAGACGGGCACTGAACAAAGTGTGTGTCCTCCAAACGCTCGTGGCACAGCGTGCAGCACAGGGGTATGCTGCCGGGTACTGAGGAGTCCGGAATGCTTTGGGGGTGCACTTGGTCCATGCCTGGCACGTGGGGTGTACCTGCACCAGATGCATCTCTCTGCGCCAGCCTCCTCTGATTCATGGATGATGGTGACAGGGGACTGCTGCTGTTCCTCCGGGTGGTGGAGTGGACTTGGTTGGCGTCCTTGGGAGAGCTGTTCCCACCTGCATTGTCTGCCGCCATGATGAGTGCTGCCATGGGGGACTGGCCGTTCTGGGCCGCCTCAGGTGGAGTGGTGCGGGAGTGGGGGGATATTGTGGAAGGGGGAGAGGCGAAGCTTGGCGGGGGAACTGGAGGCATTTTCAGTCCGTCAGTAGGTGGTGGTAACCACTGCTGTCCTTCTCCATTGAGCTTGGCAGCTGTCCCCTCTCCCTCTGGTTCAGGCGAGGCTTTTCTCTTCATGCTCCGGGGATGTTTTCCTCTGTCTGGAGGTGGGAAAGGGTTAAACAAAATAGTTGAGTTGCACAGCTCAGCCAAGGATCAACATTTACACTGGAAGGTGACATGCATTTTTGCTGTTCCCTGCTGCACCAGAGGGTACAAAACAATAATAACAGACATGTAAAAAAAATAAAATATTTATGCACCTTGAATTTTGCAGACATGCTACTATCATTTGTACATTACCAACCCATTTCTGGGCTCGAAGTGGGTTAATAAACATAATATAAAAATGAAAATTGCACAAATAACCTACATATTCTTGAATTTAAACACTACTGGATGCTTACCTGACTTGGAAGCCGTGGCGCTGGCTTCATAGCCCATAACCCTTTGTTGCATGGCCGCATGGTCCTTCTTGAACCTGTTGTCGAAAGTGTGCAGAGCCATCAGGTCCCTCACCGTTTTGCCTTTGCTCATCCAGTCCGACTCTGCCCTGTTTTTGTGGCTCTCGGAGAGCTCCGGCGTGAGACTGTCCGGTCTGTGCTTCTCCTTCACCTCTCTGTCGTGCTCGGTGCTGGAGACCGAGGCGGGTCTCTTGCCCATGTCGGCGGGACTACCGCCCGCCAGTGCGGAGGGAAGCCCCATCTGGCCGGGTCTACCGTTGACTGCGTGCACCGGGGGCATGTTCCCGTTTACCAAAGGCACTAGATTTGGGGGGACCGTGCTATTCCTGCGCGGGTTAGGGCTCTGGCGGTTCAGCTCTGGCGGCTCGTCAGGCTTAGGAAATCCATTGGGGACGGGAATGCCGTTCGCCTGCCTGCCAGACTGATACTCTGGACCCAGCCTGGGCGGGCGGTCGGAAGACAGCGGGTAGCGGTCCAGCGGCTGCGGCGGCCGCGAGCCGGGGTCTCCCGCCGCAGCGTGGTTGATCGCCTGGATCTCTTTCGCGGAGAGCTGCGATTTCCCCGGCCCGGGAGACCTGCCCTCTTGAAACCCGTGAGCCCTCTTGAGCTGCCTGGCCGTTTCGATGACAAACTCAATGCGGTCTGCTCCTTCGTAGTTGACACATCCCCTGCAGACGGGCTCGGTAAAATCCCAGATCATGGCCCACGGCATGCGGGGCAAGTCGCATAAATAACACGACTGCCTCCTGGAAGAAGCAGCGACAGCCGCGGACGACATAGCGCTCGTCGTCGACCCCCGAAAAGAAACCCAAAATTTGTCTTATTCTCCTGCTTTTCTCCGAGCTCCCTTTAAAAGCCAATAAAGAGCAAGTTCCGGTTGTCGAAAAAATACAAACTCGTCTTCTCCCGACTTTTAGAGCAACAACGTTGAAGTTTTAGAGGGAGAAGTTCATGTCGGTGTGTACTTTACTACGGCGCTCCTCTATCTATCTCCACTGACTCTCTACTACTGGCTCAATGTGGAGCAGTGACGTCACCACGGAGCTCTAAACGCCTGCTTCCACTTCAGTTTCTATTGACTTGATTTCTTCGACAGACCCCCCCCCCCCCCTCCTCCTTTCTCTCCCCCCACTTTACTGCAGCCTCTGTCACTCAATGCTTTTTTTTAATTTTAATTTAATCACTTGAACCTCTGCCAAAACTGCACCCAGTTCAGCCTCACCACCGCCTCCGACTGAAGGGAATAACCCACAGCTCGTGTTATTATTATCAAACCTGCAAAAAATATGACTCCGGGTCCGTCGATATCAGCCTGTCTGCAGCTAGAAGGAGGTATTTTATAAAAATAAATAATGATAATAATAATAATAATAGGCTACGTGGCTGTAGGTTAGCAGTAGACCGCCAGGGGATTAAAAAAAAAGAGAGAGAGAGAGAGAGAGAGAGAGAGAGCCGCCAGCTCCTTCAGTTGACTTCTGCTTTGTCCTAAATTCAGAGCGTTATCTGGTTCAGGCTGAAAAACGCTCGCTGCAGCTTGTTTTTCTCAATGCACAGCGCCTCGACGCCATGAGCTGCTACTACTGCTGTGCAATGAATGAGGTGGGTCGACCCTTGGAAAAAAAACAACTAGCCTATGCTACTGTAATCCAACGGCAATTCATATAAATCTACATAGAAGTTAAAATATATTGTGCAGCTATATATTTTTAGTTTGTTATAGCAGCAAATAGGCTATAATTGCTAGGGGCTATTTTAGGATTATTAGAGGGAGTTTATACTGCCCACTTTTTTTTCTGTCAGTTTACCAGCATTAATTCAACATGTACTGACTTGGGTTTTTAGCAGCAGTAAGATCATATTTTCCTGCCCTGTTAATATAAGAAAGAAAGAAAAAGGCGCCTCCGTTAGTCAGTAACCAGGAAGCACTGTCATGAGGTGGGGATTTCCAGCCAGTGTGTTGTAAGCTTGAATGGATCGGGGTTACAGCATGAATATAGCTCTGCCCACATTTTATTCTAATGCACTGAACAGTCAGTCATCCAAATCTGCCACCACTAAATGAAATTACACTGGGATGAATCAGCCATTCAGACTCCTGCTTTTTTATTATTATTAAAAAGTATTAGTCTGAAAGGTGTAGCAAGACTGACCACTATTATGTTAATGTTTTACATGATGGAAAAAAAAAAACGTTACTAGAAACAGGTCATATGCCAAAAAATCCCCCGAAGTAAAAGTGTAGGTTTGAACTGGAGGAGTGTCCCAGTAGCTCAGATTCCTCCCTCCCCCCCTCTGGGCTCATTCCAACTCATTGCAGCTAAGCCTCAGGCTTTGGGTGAGGCAATGCGTCTGTAACCTGCAGACACAGAGCAGGATATGTTTGTGCAAGTCCGTGTGACGATGGAAAGAGGAAGCAAGAAGTTTAGTCACGTACCCTCATCCGCCTCACCCATCTACAGGACATCAGGCTATGATCACGCACTGTGGCATGAGGCTTTTGTTCAAAGGGTGTCCAGAAACAAAATAAGGCAGCCATGTTGCTACCAAGCACATATAATTGTAGTGCAGTTGCTATATGATTTGACATGATTGTTATACAACATAATAATATTCCCTTTAGATCATCACACACATCACATGTGTATTAACACACTGTTTCCCATCTCCGCTTTCTCTCAAACCTCAGTCCTTGTTGGGTGAACAACACTAGGAAGTGTTGTTAGGCTTTATGACACAGTGAGGAAATGACCGTTGTGAGGGGCAAAATAAACAAACTCTTTCCTTGAGATTGGTGGGAAACAAACAGTTGCCTAATGCTTTGATTCTTTTGATTCCACTTAGTCGACTTTGGTGCAAGTAAATAGTTACACACTATTATGCAAGACGAAGGCATGCTGGGATTCAATTAAATCCTAAATGACTCTATTCTATAATAGGAAGATCCATTTATTTAAAATAAAAGCTGCAGTGACTGCAAAGCAAAGGCAGAGCTGTACTGAACAGAGGCGACAAAGGTCTGAGAGTAAGCCAGACGTGCACAGATGGCTCTGATTGGCAATATGAGGCTACATGTATAAAGTAAAATCACCACAGTGTGACCCGGCTCACGGCCATTTCATTTGAGCCTTGCAACTAAACCAGATGGAGTAGCTGTATAATGTTGTATTGAACACCTTTTTTTCGAGGTGTATGTAAATTGAGACATGAAGTAGCTAAATAAAGAGTGAGAGGTAGGTGACGGCTAGGGGAATACCCAGCATGCGACAGCATCGCAGGCCTGATGAGATGACGTTATTTTTGTTCTATTGCTTCTTGAGCCTGTTAAATTTTATATTGGCCATCTTTTATTCATGAAAGCAAATCCTTACAAATTCTCTCTGAAGTTTTCTGCACAGCACTGGATGTTTTCTCAGTCTTTCTCTCCTCCGTGAAAACAACATCCATGTTATATAACCTTTTTCAGCACAACTGCTGAGGTGAGCACCAAACTAAACTGTAACATGTTGCACAGACATAAAAGGAGGTTATAACAGGACAGCGTAAGGACATGTTACTGAAGTTAAGCAGCTGTTTTAGTGACCTACCTTGCAGATAAATAGCTACTCAAAGTAGCAGAGGGTGGGAAATGCCATGAGGGTAAATGTAAGGACTAATGTGCACAAAGCTCCTGTATATGAAATGGGGTGAGGTAACCATGGAGATTATCACTGTACCCCAACTACCATACTGTATATCCTGTTTACGGTTCTATTTTTAGCCACAGATTTGCACAGCATGGATTAGAGTGCAGATAAAACTTGGGGAGCTCTGAAAAGATAATGCCAAAGCATCCCTCTGTCATATTAGTTACTTCCTGGTTTTTAATGTTAGTTTGAAGATATTTTATTGATTTTTCTGAATGGATTAATTCCGGATCCTGTTGCATTATGCAGAGAAACGATGTGCAGCATATGCACCAAAACAAAAACAAAGCAGGCATTTTAAGGACTGCTTTGATTTAGGTATAAAATGGTGGAATTCAAATAAAATGGAGGGTCGACGGCGAAAGGGAAAAATGTGCTGGGCGGCTGAAATCTGGGGGCTGGAGGCTGCAGAGGTGATGTCATTGGGCCAGAGCAAGAGGCGAGTGAAAAACAAGTCTCTCTCTTTATTCTGATCCTCTTTGCAGTCCCAGTGGGGGAGGGGGTGGGGGCCTGGCAGTCGGCCAAGGCAAGGGCTGCTGGGAAATGGCAAAGGATGCCAAGCAGGCCCCACCGCCAACATTAGAAGCTCACATCTTTGTTCTCAGAAACCTGGTGTGCTGCCAAAGGCCTCATTTCGGCTCCATGGCATGATTACACTGGATGTAGGCCAACTACTGAGAGCTTGCTCGCTCTCCCTGCCTCCCTCCCTCCCTCTCTCACTCTCCCTTTATGCTCCCTCCCTAGGCTCTCTCTCTCTTTTTCCACTGCCTTCAAAAGCTTTCTGCCAAACATGCAGCAGTTGCCATGGCTGCACAGAATGGAACATAAAAAAATGAGTAATGAGTCAGGCTTGGACCCAGATGTGCCACATGTGTCTCCATTTAGAAAAAAAACAAGATGGTAACATATCCCCTTAATCTGCCGGGCTCGTCAGGGGACAGACCACTCAGTAAATAGCAGAGGGTGGAAAGTGGAGGAAATAATCCCTGCAGAAAAATTTAAACGAACATTGTTTTCACATCCATTTTTAAACAGAAGGTAGTTTCAGTAGATTGTCGTGCAGAGTCTATTTTGGCAACCAGGAACTGAAAGTCCTGAACTTTGCTTCTGTAATGCTTCAGTAAGCTTGCATGCATTGTGAGCTGACATCATAATTTCCCGTCCAGTGGAAACCCCCATATATTTTCAGCCACAACCAGGCATTGATGTAAACAAACTTTCCCTGGCCTCTTGTAGCAAAATCAGCAGTAGTTTGAACTTGCTGAACCAGTACTTGAGGTTAGGTGGTCCAATTCATAAGCTACTATTAGAATGAGTAACATTACCTGCACATATAAATGGCTTCTTACTTAATGCCCTTAAAAGGCAGTTTTACCCCTGACTCATAGTTGTTATGTTTAGCTTACTGAACTGAGCAGTCATTCCAGCTTTGTGACCGACTCACAGAATGTTCAAAATGTCATTCTGTTGCGCAAACACACACAGACACACACACACACACACACACACACACACACCTATGCACTTAATAGTAATTAATAAAATACAGGCTGGTTTGTTCTTACACCTTGATTTGTCCTCATGCATTAATTATAAGGATCTTAGTACATACAGCAGTATGAATATGTATGCACAGTAGGTGTCTGAATGTGTGTATATTTGTTTATATTTGGACACAGCATTTTTCCTCTTGACAAAGGTTACATATCTTTCTTTTTTTTTCTCGAGAGGGAGTATTTCATGTGTTATGTAACCTCTTCCACTGAGCCAAAATAAAACTTTCCCAAACTAGGCTTATTTATTACCGGAGCTCCTGTCTATTTTTGAGCAGCCTCGCTAGAAAATGGACTCTGACATCTCTGGCACATCAGTTAACAATACTCAGCACTTGGATGTTGTATATTCAAGTGCAGGCATCATTTTCACATTGCTGCTGTCCTCTTCTGTCATTAGATAGAACGCTCATGTGATTTATATCTACTCCTTTGCATGTATTAATTCAGCCAAACAGTTGGATAAAACCCTGGTGAATAATACATAAACATATGTGTGAACATGCATATTTATAACTCCTTCATTTATAAGATATTTCAGGGTTACTACTGGAAAAAAAGATCAAAGCTTCTCATTTTCTAGTAACATTTGCCTTGAAAGCAGAAGGGTATGCAGAGTAATCTCTGTGATGTATAGAATACAAAATCACATGACTGTGAGAGGAAGGGAAACCAAGACCAGCAAATACTGACCTAATTAGAAAACCTCAAATCTCGATAATTTGGGGGGGAAATTGTTCATAGATAGCGTGTGGCTTTTTCAGATCAGGAAAGTAGGGAAAATCATGCGCAAATGCAACTGTAATGCATCGTTTACAGATGTTGTGGTTACATTTGGAAAGTGATCTCTCATCAGTTTTCCCGCAATTAAGTTCTAAACACATTTACTTGGAAACAGCTCTTTTTTGGTAGGGGTCATAAATCAGCCATGATTCCCGTCACAGATTCCACAGATGCTTCCCTGCCCTCCCTTTGATTGTCTGGTTTATGGTGGATGTTTCATCATATGCTGCGAGCGTCCGCGCCAGAGATGTCCTTCCTCCCCTTTCCATAAAAGTGCAAGTTGTCATGATGGTGTGGCATTCATTATCCGCCTGTGGTTTTGCAGGCCTGGCCCCTGAGCAGCTGGGGAGCATTGGTTGTCACATTCAGCCTCCCGCCGTGGTGAAAGATGGGAGGGCAGGAGGTGAGTGCTGTCCTCCTGTCTGTGTGATAAAGCCCCCTTAACCACAGTGTCTGGGCATCTGGGCACACGACGCCTCACCTCCCTCATCCACTTCAAAGCCTTGTCTCAGAAAACGGCTCGATGTGAGGAGCTGGAATAGAAAGTAGAGCTGGAATGACGAGCACAACCGTGTCTGTGTGAATCCACGGAGGATAATCACAGTTTATTACAACTTGGGTTTTCATAGCTTTGGCCATTAATTAAAAAAGTAATTGTTCAATCTGGAAAATGGCGACATTAGAAGAAAGCAGTCAAACAGGTTGTAAAAAGTCAAAAAACTACTTTATTTTATTTGCAGGTAAAATCGAACACGAGAGTACTGGTAATGTTGGTAATGATCTCTTATAGCCATCACACAAGAACACTCGTATGCAAGTTTGGCAAGAATGATAGGTCAAAGCTGAACCAAGAACTCTGTAAACTGTGATGGATGTTTACCGGCAACAATCTGGGTAATCATTTTCAATTTTGCCTTATATTTCTTCTGTAATTAAGTTAGGCTAACCTGGGATTGGTTTAAAACTACAGGGGCTGTCACATTTTTTTTTTTTGAATCACAAATTCAAAATACTTGTCAAATGTATATAAATAAATAATCTGTAATAATCTGTTCAAATTCTAAATTCTCAGAGTAGAAGTGCATTTCAGGCCGTAAATTTGCTAACGCAAAATGGAGAAAACTAGCAAGCCTTACTGAACGTACAGTTTAATCATGTCAACAAACCATCTGTGAAGTAATGTCAGGCCATTTAGATTCAACACTAGATGGACACATATGGATTGAGGTAAGACTGTTTGCTGACTTTGTAAAATGTTATATCTTACAGTAATGTAAGCTTGTCACTCAACTAGTGAGACTAGGCCACTGTTGGGGGGGTAGCGTGTTAAGAGTACTCACATTACTTTTTTGTAGGGCTGTCAATTGATTAAAAAATGTAATCGAATTAATTACAGACTGTGATTAATTAATCTAAATTAAAACGCATACATAATTTTTGCTGTGAAAGTATTTAAAATATTTCAATTCCAATTAATCAATGAATAATCAGCATTAGTGACATTAAAGTTAAAAAAACTTATTATTTTCACTGTTCAAATAATGACCATATATATATATAAAAATAAATAATATGACCTAATATGCTGAGGAATGCCAAGTAATGTGACATGTTAGTTATGCAATTCAAGTAACCAGTTATTTAGCTGTTTTCAAGTAAGCGATCCGTATTTCTGGTTTCTTGCAACAAAAACAAAATCCCCTAAGCACCTAATCCTATTTCTAAGCAGGTAGCTGTGTACTTGTGGAAGGTATCCAATCCTGTGGTTGTGTCAGTGTGTATGTGTAGCTCAGCTAGCAATATGGCAGAGAGAACAGCCTTTATGTCGTGAAAGTATTCGCATTATTTTGAATTTGTGGTTAAAAAGTAGAAGAACGTCACAGTGAAATGCAAATTGTGCCTGAGGGATAAGTGTATGTCATCTGCGAAGAGATCTATGCCAAATTTGAAGAAGCACCTGTAAGATAAGAACAGTTTGTTGGCGAGGCGCATCGAGGAGGAGAACGATGCCGGTGGTACAGCTCCAAAACAGCTATGTCTAACTACATTTAAGTGTAGGTGTGCAGTAGGCCATGTGCCCTCTGGACAATATAACCTACATGCGCAAGGAGTCCAAGAGGGGTTTTCAATTTTGGTAACGCAAAAATACTATACCGAGTTACTTTCCTCAGTAGGTAACGCTGTAACGTAACAAGTTACTTTTTTAATGGAAGTTATCTTGTAATGTAACAAGTTAATTAAAAGTAATTATTACTGATAGGCTTAATGGCAAAAACTACAGAAATAAGACCCAAGTTGATTTAAACTGGAATGATGCTTTAAGACAAACTGCAATAATATTTATTCTATGTGTTAGAGCTCTGATTTGTTTATGGAAATGAAAGTGATGACAGCCTGTATTTGGGAACTTCAGATGATCACACTCTAAACTTCATCTATGACAAACTAGTTTTGCAACAAATAATTTATGAGAGATGTTGTCAAACATGCAGTCATTCTTCCTAACAGGCACATTGTGGATAGTTTAGTCATAGCCACCACAACAAGCTCAGCAGAAGTGGTACAGTAATACTGTGGGATGCATGGGATGAATAACAGAACCTTGACATAACAGTAAAGTCCCAAGGGGAAACAAAAGGACAGAGCGAAGGGAGCTCTGTGGGAAAGTTCAGTGCCCTTGAAGGAGCCTGATAAGCCTGAGGTGATATGAACCCGCATGTTTGTATTGTGCAAATTTGTAACGACTACTAGCTGGCTGCTGATAGAGAGCTGTCTTACACCATGTGTTTGCAGAAAACCTGCCTGTCCAAAGGCCACGTCGGGCTGGGTGTGGTGATCTTATCTGTGGTATTTCAGTTTGTGAATGTAACACTGGGTGTATATTGGGGTTTTACACAGTTGACATACAGGTTTGGGCAGAAGCTGTTTTTAAATTGTTTTAACATATGAAAGGTTGTGATTACTTGTCGTCCTCAATATGTTAAGTGATAGGATCCACATTGTTCAGCAGGCTCACAGATGTGTAACCTGACCTTGCTCTATGGAAATCACTTGAAAGCTCTCTCTCTCTCAACAAAGAGGGATAAAGTTCACCTACAGCACGTTGCCACACAATGGCAGGGAGGAGCCAGACGGCCTTGAAGTGGAAATGGATCACACTGACTGACAGGTCTGGCTACAAAACACCCTCTCCTTTTCCACACATTTTCACATGTACATATCTACTTTGCTCATCAAGTAATGTGTTTGAGAGCTCATTTCTGCCTACCTTCCTGAGGCTGTGTGACACGCTCTGCTCTCTCCTCAATCGCACTCATCAAAAATGCTGTTGCCGTAACAACAAGACGAGCAAAGTTCACCTCCCGTGTAACTGCAGCTCTCACATGATCCTTGCCAAGTTAACAATTTACAGCGAGGAGGAAGAGGAGACGCTTATTCTGGGTAAACAGGTTGCTGCTGTGTTTGCTGTTTGAACTAGTTAACCCAGCTTATTCACTACCTCACCTCTCTGCTCATTAACACGCAACATGCAGGAACATGAAACTCGTCATCCTACACCGAGACAAAGCTCCTTCCTCCTGCCACAAAACAATGCACACAGGGCGGTCAGAGCAGTGCTCCCATTATGAAACCGCTCTGTCACAAGACCAGCGCCTCACAGGAATGCTGTTGTGACACAAGCGCGCTGTTGACACAAGGGTTAAACATTGAACCGCTTACGCGCACGCACGCACGCACGCACACACACACACACACACACACACACACACAGAGCTGCCAGAAGGGCGGGAGCTTTAACCGCTCCAGCACCGGTTGGTCGGCAGTTTGTGTTTATCTTTCCACTTTTGGCTGGCTGCGTCCTCTGCCACCTCCCAACAGTCGTCAGGTTTATCAAAGGACTAAAGGGAGAAAAGTCCTCTCTCTCTAACTGCAGCCAGGTGCACTAAAGTGTAATGATTCACACAGCAGACACAATACTCCACAGCAGATTGCCTCGTATGTTTGGAGCTTAGCAGAGGTCACAGAGTGCATGAGTGTGTGTGTGAGTGTGTGTGTGTGTGTGTGTGTGTGTGTGTGTTTGAATGCCATGTGCTGATCCCTGGCTCTGTGCTGGTGCAGAGGGTTCAGCACGAGTTCAGCACGGATTCATAATTCATGCGTTTCTGTATACCATTGATGGCACCGGGGAGCCTCTTCTCTCTGAAAAGGTCCAGGTTCTTGAATATTCTTCCACTATCTTTCACTCAGTTGTATTTTTTATTTTATATTTCCGTAACAGAATTTGAGAAAAGGATTTATGTATTTATGCAGTCACTGAGGCTGGATTTTAAAAAGTGTTTAGTGTTTGTTTACGTTGCCATGTGGGATAAGCACAGGAAGCGTATCGGTGTAATTCTTTACAGAAGGATACTCTTCAGTTTAATGTGTAATGGCAAAGCTTTGAAAAGTCCCTGCTTAACAATTCTAGGAAAGCCAAGCCACCTGGAAATCTCATGACTTCCTGAATCTAATTCCAGGCGGAGCTATCAGACGGTCTGACTAGCAGCTTTCATATAGGGGTGTGAACACTGAATGTCAGGCATGTTTGCCAGAGCCAGTGTTGAATCAGGCTTTAGCACTGTAATGCCTGCAGTGGACTCAAATGCACCGGCAAAGCCCTGATTATATTTTCTCCTTGTCTAACAGATTTATAGTACACTGTGAACTCCAAAAGGAAAGCTGGCACTGGCTGGACTCATGAACAGGCCTCTGCACACTCTACATAGTCTATTCTTGATGTTTTCAAATGCAGTCTACACTTTCCTCCAACCAGATAATAACAGACGTTAGCTAAGGCTTGCAGTTTTGATAACCTGCAATTGTGATCTGAAAAGCGCACAGAGCAAACAAGGCAACAGAAAAACAAAGGTATGACACCACCAAGGGAGAATCCAGAACAAAATCCCCTCTCATGTCACTGCGTGCTGTGTTGGCGGACCGTGACCTCATCCAAAGTTTACATGCAGCCGCCTCATGCTGCTTTGTTATCTTCAAAACTTGCAAACCAGCACATTCCATCCCCCAGTGGCAACAAAAAAATGTCAGCGTGCAGATCCTGCTGCGCTGTGAGAAACACGATAAGCAAATAAATGAATACTTCTCCAAGAGAGCAGCAGCACATTTCAGACAAAAAAAAACACTTTCATAAGCTGAAGGGCAAAGAATGTATATAGGTCAGTTGTGGACTCTGATTGTAGCTTTGCGTGTCTGCTTACTCAGCAGCCCTCATTGAGCTTAGCTTGCTTTCAGTCTTTTTTTAAACAGACCACAGGATAGTAAATAGCTACGAGGAGGATCACAGCCTTCACAGCTGATTGGCTTGATGCTCGCCTGACATAAACAGGAAGCCGGCCGTGCGAGTCAGAGAGTGGAGCAAACAAAGACGGAAGAACCAGAGACAAGTAGAATGTGGTGGCAAGACAAAGAGAGAATGTGTAGTCGTTCTGTTTGTGCCATGTGACTCAGTTCTCTGCTTTGTCAGCAGACAGTGTGCAATGATAATAGTGATGAGGTGTGTTGATAACAGTAGGGCAGGAGACTACAAAATGATGCCACTCTGCAATCATACACACACATTTAAATATAGTTTGGTAAAACATAAACGATCCAGTGTGTTAAACTGTAATAGTGGGTATGCGATCATGGAGCAACTTGAAACGTCAGACTGCTGCTGTAAATTTAGAAACCAAGCTCCTGTGTTTATTTACACCTTTTCAGAAAAAGGATTGCACCTCTAATTACACTTCTATTTCAATTGTGAGATGTGAGACTTCAATGTGATATCAATTCATTTTTATTTTTTACCAGGTTGCACAACTTTTGTATTACGTGAAGCATACAGTCTACAGGCTAAAATGATGTCCCTTCCCTTTGGGATAAACACACACAAGTTCCCTTTTTACATCTGCTTATAAATGCGTGTATTTTCAGATTATGTCAAAAAGATAAACATGTTTACGAGAGTCCTTATCAGCTGTAATGAAGCAGCCAGGAGTTAATAGTATAATCTAATAATGATAGATTGTGTTAAATTCGGTTATCTTGTCTGATAGCTAACCACTGTGAAGCCTCTGCTAGCCCTGCGTGCACAGCACTGGCTTGTTGAATGCTTCTCAGAGGGCTGTGACAGGGCAAAAGCACAGAGTGGAAATAATGAGTGACATATCAGCCCTGCTACCCAAAGAGCTTTTAGAAAAACACCCCCTCCCCCTCCCTTCCTCCCCTGTCAACCTACTGTCCCCATGCCTGGCTTTGAAGGTCAGATGAGAAAAGAGAGAGAACACCGCCGCCACCTCCGACTGACTGGTTCAAACAGGCCCTGGGAGGAAGGGGGTGGTGGTGTGTGGGGCGTGGCCTACTGAGCATGCCCAGTGAGGAGGAATGCCATGTGATGGCAACACAGTGAGCTCTCCCATCTGCTGATGCAGTGTGCACTTCTCGCCCCGGGCCCTTTTCCATCCAGTCTAGTGAGCAGCCAGATCAATTTACTGTGGAATGAACACAAAGTCACACACGCATATTCACACATTCTTTACGTACGGCAGCAGCAGCGACGCAGAGCCCTGCACTGCAGCAGGCGGCCGCACAGACAGGCACGCATAGGAATTTACTCATGCATGCAAGAAAAATAGTAAGACGGGGGTTGAATCAAAGGGCTGATATATTATTCAAGGAAACTCCCTCTCTGCTCCAGCTAAAGTTGACAATGTTTTAACCTCGCTGTATGCAACGTTAAAAATCAGGAGCGTCGATATTCTGGCTATTTTCCTTCATCTAAATTCCTGTAACATACTGCTGACTCATCTGATCCACACAGGCAGAGGTGCCTTCATTTATCATCGGGGTGGATGGTGATGGCCGTTGATGCCATTTTTAGGATGAATGGCACGGACTGACATTTTCATTGTTGAGCGGTGTGCTATTTCATCTCCCCTGTTTCGCTAAAATGCCAGAACAAGAGGCATTATTTGTGGGGAATGCTATCATCTGTCTCCAGACACTCCCTCTCCCTCTCTCTCTTACACACACACACACACACACACACACACACACACACACACACACACACACACACACACACACACACACACACACACACACACACACACACACACACACACACACACACACACACACACACACACACACACGTGAGACCACATGTCTCATCTTATGAAAAATTGAGAAGCCCCTGCCTTGTGTAGTTGAGCAGGCGCTGACTAGGCACCCAGGGTGGCACTCTTAACTACTGTGACAAAATGGTGTAGCGTGAAAAGTGACATTTAAAGCATATTGGCGCTAAGGCGTATTGTCAGGCTACTTAATTGCCTGTGTGCGACAAAGCAGGCGGACACACGCACGCACACACCGCGCCGGGCTCCAGTAAAACTTCAAAATGCAAGCTGCTGGTGTGTTCGAGTAAGCTCGAGAAATGTTAATTTCCTCAGCTGAATGCAAATCAAGGTGTGATTTGATTCTATCTGTTCCTTTTTACATTATATGAATAACTGAAACATATTGTGGGGGGTGGGGGGGGGATCTAATGTGTTCTTTTATTTGCAGAGTCACGCCTGTGCTTTCTGATATGCTAATGAATCTCCCCTTGAGTAATTGAGCTGTGTTTTAAAAAATCAGCCCAGGCCTAATGGTGCATTGTCTGGAGGATGATCAAAAAGCAGCCGAGACGAGGATGAGATGTTCTCCGATGATCCACAGATGACACCGATAATGAGGCACTTGAAGGAGTTTTCAGGCGTGACGGACACGGCAGACTCGCCCGGGAAAGCAATCGAATTTCATCTGCAGATTCGTGTCTTAAACCCTCAATCAGATTTCTTTTGTGTGAGTGAAATGTCCTTCGCAGCTATGTCCTTCGTCTCCCTCCCCCTCTTTGACCCTCAACCCCAAACCATTACAGCCCACTCCAGACTGAACGCTGCAGTCTCTTTGCCACCCCACCCCTCTCTTCCTCTTGCTTGAGGGTTTTCTAAATCGGGAACATCTGACATACTCGCCACTTACTCATATGTCTCTCTGCAACTCGCCATGACCCCGATCCACCCTCTTACATTGGAATATCGTACACACTGATCTTCCTATAATACTTTATAGCAGCTCCATGTTCAAACACAACCCGTTACCACATGTACATGCAAATAATGCCAACAAGAGACAGACAGCTGCAGTTCAAAGCTTAGCAACAGCTGTGTTCCATTGTCTAACCGGGAGCTGGCTGACATTTGAAGCCGGCGATGGCTGCCTTTAAACGCTTCTATTCTTTCTCTCGCCTTCCCTCTTATTTGCTCCCTCCATTCCATCCGTCCCTCTTTGTCCTCCACCGCCAAACACTTCTCATTCCTGTGATGCTTTTGGTATCGCTGAGGTCTGCCTAGACACCGCAGTCTCGGATTCTCACTGTAACCAGGGAAGCGCAGAATATGCTCCTTATTTGTCTCCCACAGGAGGCAGACACTCAATCCAACCTCTTCACTGTCAAAAAGGCATTGGAGATATACTTGGCAAGATGTGTTTTTGAGTCCCCCCCCCCCCCCCCCCCCTTCTTTACTCTCAGTGTGTGTATGTATGTATCAAGCCCTTCATTTCCGAGAAAGGAGCCCAGGATTTATGAGTGCATGAGCCGCCGCGAGCGACATCTCCAGAGAAGGATGAGTGTTTCCTGCAAAAAGTTGGGAGGGGAGGGAGGCGCTGCTGTGTGTGGGGTTGGACAGCTCCCATAGAAACACTATCCAGTAAGAGCGTCATCAAGGGGAGGTGTGCTGTGTGTGTGTGTGTGTGTTGTGTGAGCGTGCATGGAGGGGGCGCCTTTCTGAGAAAAAGCCCATGAGGTCTGCAGACCTGTGATTGACAGTTACCTCTGCTGATTACTGCCCCTCGGGGACAGACTCTCGACGACAGCTGCTGCTTCAAACTCACTCTGAACTGTTCCTAACTTCAGGTTCAATAAATATGTCCAAAATTAAGTTGTCAGCTTAAGCATAGTATCCAAATCCTTCTCTCTTTCTTTGTTTCTCGGATCACTTTGCAGAACAGAGGACTGCACATTGCCTAACAATCCTGCTGAACTGACATGTATTTGCAAAGTAGCCAAGCCCTTCATCGTCACTCTCTCTTCCTCCGCCTTCGGGTGCGGACGTGAGAAGCAACAGTGACCTCATGGTGAGTTGTGTAATAGCGTGGGGAGAGGCTTGAAAAGCAAGCCATGTGAGACAAATGAAAGTGCTGAAGTGCCGAAAAAAGAGAGCCAGTGTTTCTGGAGGCATGCAGATACAAAAAACCCCGGCAGAAGTCAGAGAGGACAGACAGGGTCCGGGATCATCGGGGCTGTGTGGACAGTGCGTGGTAAAGGGCCAGATATGGAGGGGGGGGGGGGGGTTGTAAGGTTTAGAGGGAGGATCTATTCCAGTAGAGAGAAAGGTCACAGTGTAAGCTGATAAAGGCAGGAGGCAGAGCTTGGGGCTTCTTCCAGGCCAGCTAGTCAGCTGATGCCTGCAGCTGTGTTTGGAACATCAATATGAGCCTTGTTCAGACCCCCCCCCCCCCCTTCCTTCTCTCTAAAACTCTTTCTCCCTCCCTCTCCTGCTCACTCGGCATCCCCTCTCACCACTCTCTCCCCCTCCTTCTCTCCCTTCATGCTGTTTCCTTTTTTTCCAGCTCTGATTTATGAAAGTAGGGCATGTGCCCATAACTGCTGCATCAAGGCACATGGCTGAGCCTCCAGAGGCACTAAGGCTCTGTTTACATCAGCCCAGACAACTGCACCGCATTGCACAATTGCCACAGGCAAGCTCTATTATATAAAGATGGGGCCACGTTGGCTTCATTGTTTTTGTTTTTTCTGGTTCGCCCTGTCTCCACCTGTAATTCCTGAACTGCATAAATCTGGACGGACACGCTGTCCTCTGATCTTTCATGTCACTTAACGTAACCTTTAGCCGAGGACTGAATGGGTCAGCCTGAGCGTCAAATTTCACATTTCTCAGGCTGAAAATTCATCAAGCATATTTGGATCAAGCTGCTTGGGAACAGCTCCAGGAACTTCAATAGCTGTTTTGTTTTGTGGAGTTTGTTTTCAGATATTTCACTCACTCTTGCGCAGGATTTCGGGGGCTTTGTGTCAGAGGTTTATTGTTGAGAAGTACTGGAGCATGAGAACATTATAACAAAGAGAGCGACAAATGCTGTGATTTCAGCGGCGAGCGAGAGCCTAAGAGCATGTGTGTTTGTTTGCCGATGACAATTACTGTAGCCCTAAATGAAGCACCAAGGCACTGCACGATCAGTTTCCATGGCAACAAATCAGACCGCTCAGCCCAGTGGAAGACAGAAAAATGTGTTCCTAATGAACAAAAGCATTTGAGCCAGAAGCCCGAGACAATACTGATATTACAGTAAAACTGCATAATCATGTTGTGAGTATGAGGAAGGAGCTGGAGGCAGATTTAAGGTTGGGTCGACATGATTCATGACAGTATCTGTGTGTGTGTGAGCAGCTCGGAGGAGTAGGTGGTTACTAAAGAACATATCGTCCTCCTTTGTTTTTAATCATTTCACACACAGGTGAGGTTTTGTGGGTGTGACCTAAATTTGAAAGAATCCTAATGTCCAGCTATTATTAACTACTGGTAATATAACTTCATGGAATACGGTCCACATTTTCACAGTGCAGCCATGAAACTGAGTTCAGGAGTAAGTTTGGTGTTACCTTGCCTGTCCATACGCTAAAGCAGTGCTGACTCAACAACGGGCCATTGGCTGCAGCTCCATGCCTGAGCCTCCTGAACCACAAGGACACGCGGTCATTTACAGCTGAGGGCTTTGGAGCTGGACTGTTTCCGATACTTCTGCCTGCTTGTGAGTCATTACAGGCTGCATGCCCCCTGTGTAGTCATGTTCGAGGCAGAGGCAGTGCAGCCAGGCCTCTGCACACACAGCACTACACTCATTACTCCAATTTTCTGTTCTTAAAAGGAATTATTATCAGAGCTGCTGCTGTTTAGTATGGAGCACATCACTTACATTGCTGGCATGGCTTATTTTGTTTGTGTGCCTTTTTCAGATACAAGAGCTGCTTTGTTATGCACCCAAGTATTAATATTCTCTGGCAGGAAGGCGCAGAGAGAGATGAAAAACATCTTACTTTTCAATCCGGAGCGCTAACCTAAATAAACGGGGTTTTTTTGTTTTTTTTTAATTTACCCTCAGAGATATTTCCCCCCCCCCCCCCTCATGCTTCCAGTCTTTGTTGCCTGCCGTCTTTGTAGAAGTCCTCGTATCCTCGGCGCTCCCTCCACCCACTCCCCCTCCCAATGCCTAGCTCCCGTCCTTCACTCTCTCATAACTCAGCTGTTACTTGGCAACATGGTCCCAGCTGGACCCAGCATCAGCCGCGTTGCCACGGCAACGGAACGCACACATGCAGGCACATAAACATGTTGGTTTTTTGGAAGCCAGCGCTAACATGCACAACAAAACCCACATTTGTATTCAGCTCTGACTCGGTGCTATAACATCCATCAAAGGAGCAACGTACAGATTAATCAATGTGGGAATGATTGCCAATATAATCTCATGCACCTGCAGCATCTTTACACCTGCGTTCAGGGTAATAAAAAATAGAGAAAAATAAATGAGGAATTGTACACCATGATGTGATGGATTGCTGATTCTCCACAGTGATTCCTCATTGGAGAATATCCATCTGGAACCCTCAATCCACCTCTTAATGTTTTCTCCTCCTTTATAGTCACGTCTTGCATCTCCATACATTTACAGCCAAGCTCCTCTCACAGCCTTGAGTGTATGGATCTGGGAAACAAACCTCTTCTCCACGCTCTGGGTAACACTGCATCTGTCGTCATAGCAACCTGATCCATAATCTGCGGGGGGATCAATTGATTCATTATTAAGCGAGGCGCAGCCCTCCTTCTCTTCTTCCAGTTCACGTCTACTTACTCTGGCTTCCAGCATTCATTATTGACGTCTATGCCTGCCCACTCACTAGGCTGAAGAATAGGGAGCTGTCAAGTCTCCCTAGTAGAAATATAATTTAAATTCTACAATTTCTCTGAAAAACAGTGTGCTCGTTGACCAGCGCAAAAGGCACAGGGCCACAGCGTGAGGCAGGTAGAAAATGTTCTTTGTACAAGATGTTCTCTTCATTCTGTCATACAACTTAACACAATCTAAATCATATTGGATCACACCTTTTAAGGAGGAAGAATACAGATAGCTAACCTCAAATCATCCAGAGGCCATTCCCACATGTAAAAGGAATTGTAAAAGAGGTGGAGGAATGAGGGCGTGAGGGTCTTTGTTGTACATAGACAAGATGAATGAGCTTTAGCTGAAGCTTAAGAAAAAAGGGAGGGATAAATGTAACGCGACACACACAGCCTCTTCAAAACATTGCTTTCTGGGGCAGGGCATTTATAGCTGCGGGGGAAGACACGCTTTGATGATATCCCCTCTTGTTCCGATCTGTCCTCCATCGTGTGGCTGCACACCTAAGTAGAGCCTGGAGGCACTGGGATGGGTGGGGAGCTTCCAGTTTCTAGGAAGGAAAGCTGAGGGAAGAGGGGGGGGGAGGAAGACAAATGTATATTATTGGAAAATGTGTGCTAAATGGATGATGTCAGCTACGACACTTTGACATTTTAATGTCATCTCTGAGGGAATTACATCATTAGCCATCTTTCCTGGCCAGGCTCAATGCTGGGAAACCTCCTAATGGATGTCAACAAGCCGTCCCTCTGGAAGAATGGGTGGGGGGTGGGGTGGGGGGGGGGGGGGGTTGGGGGGGTATGGTGTTGGTGGTGAGGGGGAAGGTGCTTTCACTGAGCTATGTGAGAGAGAGGCCTCACACTGAGCGTCATCTGGACTAAAAGCCTACAGTGCATTTCTCGCCACAAGATTAAGTCAATCTGTGTTGTCGTCCTTATCAGACAGAGTGCGAGATCATCTGCGAGCTCCACTCTCCACCAGCCCCTTGCCGCCGCTGACCTCAAATGACCCAACGTGTAACAACCTCGCAGTGGAGTTGTTTGTTAATTTTGTCATGCATTTATAATTACAGGAGCGCATTGAGTTGGCAGATCACGAGTCTCCACAACGATTGTGCTTCTTTCAATTTGAAAAGCTGTCAGTGGCCGCCAACTGCAGCCGCCCAGAGATCAGATGCTGTATCCAATTATTGATTCATTAATCATCTACAAGTCCATTATATTCAAATCAAGTCTAGGAATGTGGACTTTCTGGGTGAAACTAAATAGTAAAGAAGTTATCTGTCTGACTGACTCGATCCATGCTGCGGAATAATTTATGGAGAGAAACATCTCTAGATAAGGATATTAAAAAAATTAAAAAAAGGCTTTTATATGCTAATGAAAGTGTACTAGTACTGTGGTTTAAAAACAAACATAACAAGTCGCTCATATTTTAGGCAATAATATCAAACATTCACAGTGGCTGCAAATAAACACAGAGGGAGATCAAGGCTTCAGCGTAAAATAGGTCAGATATTTATGTAGCTCTATTGAATCTGAGAGCAAACTGGGGATGTGTTACTGTGAGATCACGTGGCGCCATGCTGACATAAATCAACAGTGTGTGCAGAGGGCTGAAATATAAGAGGTAAAATGGGGAAGAAAAGTGTCCAATCAAATCCATGTAAGGTGATCAGACGGAGATAATAGAATAACCGCTGGTTTCTTCAGCCGCTACCTTAGTCTTATTTTGACAATGAATTCAGCTGCCTGGTGGATCATTTCAGCCTTGAAGAGGATTTGGCGGTGAGTGAAAAGCTGAAGGCGAGGGAACAGCGGCGTGGCTTGGCAGCTTAGGTTCACTGAACAATTCCAAGGCTGACCGGTATTTCAAATGGACTGGGGGCAGAGGAAAATCATATTTCCAGAAGGACACACAAAGAGCTAGCGTGAGAATCAGATGTTGCGTACGACGTGGATCTGTTCTACATGTCACCCTCTTGAGGACTTTCATTTGAGAGTCAAAGCCCGACCCGCCGTTATTATCACACTGACTATGAGCCTGTAATCTCCCTCTCCAGTTCATAGAGAAAAGCAGATTTGATGTGACAAATCCAGGGCCCCAGATGACAAATAAGTCAGGAATTTGCTGTGATAAGTACCACTCACTTGATGGTGCGGCTCCCTCATAGACTGGAAATGTGGGGATATCTGTTTCGCTCCATTTTCTGCATTCTGCTCTCCCTCGCGTTGAGACGTGACCCAGGAAGACCTGCGACTAGCCAGACTCATGATCAGATAGATTTTTTTAAAATCTTTTTCTTGCTGTATGACAGCTTTTAACTTTCATGCAGAATATTATACACTATGCCTTTAATGTATGAAGAGAGCCGTCACTTTTCATGCATCCGACAAAAGCAGCCAGTGCTTCCTGTCCCTCAAGTTAAGAAATTACTGTACTGTCATCTCTACGCATGCACACACACACACACACACACACACACACACACATTCATATGCAAACTGAACATGGTTACATAAACAACAGAAAATGTAAAATAGTTCTGCATGCACAGGCTGTCATAAAAATAGTGTGCATGAATGAATAACATTAAATGAGTGGGGCAGATAAGCTACCCCCTTATGTGCTTGCTTCAGATTCAAATTTAGCTTTGCGTAGGGAATTGATGAGACACAGAGCTCAAAGCCAAAGTCTTCAAAGACCATGGTTACGCAAGATGCAAGGCGTCAAACCCACTTTGTAGTTCTCGAGTGAACGAGTGGGTTGTAGCTGCCGAGCTGCACAAGGGTGATACGGCAACAGAGTTCTGCGAGCCCAAGAAAAGATGATAAAAAGTTACACCAAGGTTACATCGCATGTGAAGGAGAGCAGAAGTGATCTTTTTTGTTTTTAGACGATTGTAGTTGTGGGAGTAAGGGTTGCTCTATCATGTTTCAAGGTTGAGCTCCCCTTTATCGCTGCCATAAAACTTAGCAGGTGTGGGAGAAAGAAAAGAGCAGCAGTGCCAAGGGAGAGTGAGAACAGAACGACGTGGAGCGAGAAGAAGAGAAATAAAGAGCTGATGGTACAATAGTGCAAGTGAACAGTTTCATCACACTCAAAGCAATGCATGCTAAAGGAAGGGGAGCTTTAAAGCAACACCAAAGATTCTTTTGTACCTTAAAATAATGTTTCCAAAATCGTTTCAGTGGTCCATCAACTCGTAACAGGGTGACCGGCACTTCTGCATTCACTTTGCGGCCCTCTATCGGCTATAACCGCAATATGCAAGTCTAAATCCTTAGAATTGACTGTATCTGTGGATGGCTACCTTAGTGACTACCTTACCTATCGGCCAGTTAGCCTATCATCAATGTGTTTTTTTTCTCTCACAAATAGGCAGATTTATTTTTGCTAATATGTTGGATATACTAATTTTTTTGTTTTAATAAAAATGTAAATGTCTTAACACATAGACATTTACATTGTTAATAAAACAAACAAAAAAATTGGTGGCCCCCCTGCAGAAACTCTGAGGACCCCCCCCTAGGGGTTCCGGACCCCCTATTGAGGATCTCTGCTTTAAAGAAAAGGTTCAACATTTTTTTTTTGGAAAATACAATTATTGGCTTTCTCGCTGAGAGTTAGATGAGAAGATCAACGCCACTCTCGAGTGGTATCAATCTTCTCATCTAATTCTAAGCAAGAAGGTCAATACGCATATTTCCCAAAATGTCTAACTATTAATTTAAAAAGAACATTTCAGCCTAGATTACTATGTGGAAACAAGTTTGAGATGAATATGACTGGTTTCCAGTTTCCAAGCTTTGCTCCTCCTGAGAAACCATTTGAATCCCCACCAGCCCCCAGGCCTGTTGTGAAAGAGCATTTCACATTACCACATTGTTGTTAATATTGCATTCTTAATGGCAGGATGCAGCAGCAAACTATTTGTCATGGTAACACTAAGAGCACTAAGCGGAAGTAGAGGATTGCTACATTCTTTCGGAGGCCCCACATTCCCCAGAGCAACACAGATGGGTTGTTGTAGCTCTTACGGTTGCTCCTCTGCTAGCCCCATCCCTCCCTGCACCCCCTCCAACATCCAGCTTCCTGTGCAGCAGCATGGCCGCTCAACCCTTCCTTTCCCTTCCCTGCACTGAGCTCGGTCAAGCTCAAGCTCCCTGTACCCCGCCGCTCCAAATACATTATTTACACTCTCCTCCCCTCCCTTCAAAGGAATCAGGGCAGAGGGAAATAACACCACTGTATATCCCCCCCTCCCCCTCCCCCGTGCACTGACACACACACACACACACACACACATTGCATACACAAACTCAACCCTCCCTCCACCAACACCACCCCACCTGCTCGCTCTTTTCTCACTCTGCGGGATAAAAATACAGCGCAGGACTGGGCTGCGACAAAGGGAAACTCTGTGAGGCCCCAGCCCTCCCATTAATCCCCTCTGACATGCCTCCCGAGGGCAGGGATTTGCTACAAGTCAATGCAGGAGACCTACAGTATGCAAAACAAGCCTGTCTGACTCTCATGATTTTCAAAGCCAGTGAGACAGGAAGGCAGATCAGAGAGAGAGAGGGAAAAAAATAACTGTGCACACAGTCTGCTTAGTTAACCCTTTCCCCACCCTCCTGTTCAGTGTACGTGTCACTTCCCTCTTCTAGTTTCACTCCTCGCCTAGATTGCACAGATAATGCCGATGACAGATGACAGGATGAGAACTGATGCCGAGCGATATTTTTTTTCTTCTTCCCTCCCATGCGGCCCTGCTGCTGTTATCCTCTTTGTCTCCCTTAATGACAAATTCCGCTTCAAGATGGGCTTGTTATACCAGACCAAAATATGAAAACCACCCAACGTAAACAGGAATTCACGGGCCACGTGATGCACTTACTTCTCTCGGGCAGAGGAGTGCTATTGAATTTCCGCCTTATCAGGGATCTAGTGATGAGGAGATAGGTGGAGGCTGGAGGCAGGTGGTGGTGCAGGATGACATTAGAGAGTGTTGGGGGGTGGGCTGTCCACACCCTGCAGCTCACACTCACTGGGAATGTAAACAACAGAGCTGAATAGACAGGCTAGGTATAGTAATGGAGGAAGGGAAGAAACCTGCATGGAGGAAGGGCAGCAGAAGAAGTTAAATTACCACAGGGAGAGCAGCAGAGAAATGGAAAAACAGTTGACAGTAAGTCATTGCCCCACAGAGGAAGAGAAATCCGCCAGGATTTGTAGCCTGCTTTTAGATTCACGTGATTGGCTTCACTGGTGCCTCCCCTCCCACTTCACCCCCACCCACCCCCTCTTATTTTCCACCCATCCGCAGACCTTTTGAGATGGAAAAATGGGTCATCTGTGTGGAAGTTAATACTCTAAGCACGTACAGTGCTGCTTTATTTTAAGGACGTGCCTTGGAAATTTTTCTTCCTCTTTCCCTCGCCGGTGAATGACACAGAGGAGGCGCTGGGTAATTAATATACTGTGTTGCTGCCGTGTACACAACTGGCAGTGCAAAAGAGAGCAGCAGTCTTTATTATAGCTGCTAGCACAGCCTGGACGTGTCTCATATTTCTCAGCCTGCCCTCTCCATGGCAACGTACAGTAGGCTGCAGACTCTGGCACCACAGCCATGACATCAGCAACAGGGCACAGACAGCGCGACTCTGAGCATCATCAGGCTAGTGGGAAAACGTGTTCCAAAACACAGATGCAGGAGGACATCCAGGCCTCCACATAACAGTCGGTGACCAGCAGGCAGCAAATACCTCCCTGGCAGGTTACTGCTTAGAGGTAACACTCTCCAATGCAGCATAATGTGGCGCTTTGCAGAGCTACGTGAAGCTACCATAGCAACCACATACAACAGAGTTATTTCTGGCTGCCTTAAACTTCCAAAAACAGCTGCTCCTACATAACCAGACATCTCCACCGGCCAGATACCCGATCTGTGTTTCTATGGCACTCAGTATACAGAGCAGTAATCAAGGTTTGACATTCAAACTCAAAAACTGGAATAACACAGCAAAGGTAATTACTGCTGTGGTTAATTTATTGAGAGGATTTCAGTAATGAGTTGTGGATCTCAAGTGATTATAATATTCCAAATACAACATTTGACATACGATCAGTATCCATCCAAACAAATTACAATGGCAGTCAGGGTGCTTTGGTCTGCTCCATGCCTTATCCTGGGATTTTACCTTTAATAACAGGTTATTTCCTGTGCCTGTAATGAATGAGCCGGCTGCATCCATCATTGTGAGCACATTAGAAAAAAAGGATTACAACCTGTAAAAAACACCACTCCCAAGCACATGGTCTCTGTGCTGCAGGCACAGCAATTGTTATTGCTGTCAACGGGAACGGTTATGCTCTCAGCTCTCTCCATTCAGTTGTCCTTCAGTGAAACACCACAGAAGTCTGCACACACTGCCTGGAGCAACAGTCCCCCCTACTGCACAGGAAGAGGGAGTTTCTTTTATTTCCCTTTTACTTCCCCTGTCTGATTCATCAGATACGATGAGCTGACTCATAACCCATTCACATACTAAAATAGAGCAGGGATGCAATTAAAAAAATGACAGCAACAGCATTGATTACATTTATTTTCTACTCAGGATTGAGGACACAGAGCAGATTTTGTTTTAGATAAAAAACAAATGATTTGCTGTGTCATACTAAAATAAAAATGGTGTCTGTCAGTGTTTCACTTTGTTTACTTTATGATGGATTGCTTTCAGAGCAGGCAGTACCGGTCTGGTATCCTCCAGTGACCCCCTCTGCTCTGGCCAGTCTGCGGGGGCCACAGTACACAGCCAGCAGCTGAGTGTTTATTTGCAGGAGAAGTAGGCCAGTGGTGGATGTGTGCAGGGGTCTGAACCTGTTCCTATCCCCAGCAGCAGCTCACAGCCCGACTTCCAACAGTTTTATTTTTTTCTCCTTTGCCTCCCCAAAGGACAGATTAACAACAAGTCATTTCTTCTGCACATGCACTCAGCGCCAGACGACTCTACAGACTTCACCTTTTCCATCAAATGGCAAAATAGCAAGAGTGCTGAAGACTGCAGAGCGAGCACATGTTCATGGAAAATGGAACATTGTCCACCATTTACTCTTCACTCGACATTTCTGGGCTGCCGTTCAATTTTCATTTTTCATTCCTAATGTAGAAAAAACTATTTTCCCCTTGCTCTCGTTTCCTGGCAACCTGCAGGCCTGGGCTGCTCTGGCCAAAGCACTTAGAAAAACAGCTGCAGACAGGGATACAAATAATTACAGCTCTATTTGTCTTCCAAGAGACACACTTTCAACCAGACCTACTCCCTTCCCCTACGAGCTGCTCCACTTTCACTCTCCTGCACACACAATAAAGCCATTCACAATAAAGACACTGGCTCAATGTTCTCACACAAGCTTGTTTCACAATGCTGGTTGGAAACAGAAATACTGTACTCTTAAGATGGCAATTCAACTGCTCTGGAAGAGCCTATTTTATAACCAACGTTGAGGATTCATCAACATATTTAAGGTTGTACTTTTTGCACTTATATTTAACATACCTAGCTGTATGGACTGAGCAATATAGCCCCATGAGACTGCATTTCATTACCTTCATCAATGTTCCTTAAACTTTTTCTGGTACAAATCTTTTTTTTTTTTTTTTTAAATCAAAGGGGTTTTATTCTTGATTTCTGCATGTAACTTACTATTTAGCAAAATGACTCAGCTTCCCACAAAGATAAAAACTACCCACGCTCCACATTTCTAAACTGTAAATGCTTTTTTTCCTGTGCATTGCTACTGCCATCTACTGGAGAATGGAAACTCAGAAACTAAGTGTTTTTTTCATATTTTATTGTAGGATTTTACAGACAAAAATATATCCAGATATGAAAGACTGGAATATAAAAATAACATTTAACTGACGTTGCAAAAACAATTTTGAAAACAATATTCCACAAACAAGTGTTGAGTTTAGTGTAGGCACTTACAAACACTTCACATGTACATCAACTGTGCAGCAATATGGAACACATAGTTTACATACCTTTTGTTTTTTTATTTAGTGCATAACAGCAAAGGCCCCCAAAACATAGAATATATTACCTTTGAGGGAAATTAATAGAATAAACAGATTGCTAGAAAACACGAGATCTGGACAAGATTAGAAAGATGGAATGTGTTTAACACCTCTCAACAAACGTATCCCCGAGGACGTTCTTTAACCTCAGAGTGCCGTGCTAGAGGGGGATCACCGTCACCTGAGCTCCGTCATATCCGGCTCACAGCTGCAGTCACATGTACTAAACAGTGCACAAATCAGTGTCTGAAATAGTCAGACAATCTGAGTAATAGTAGATTTCCATCTCACCCGCAATCACACACATTCATTCTGCGTCTTCACCCGTTAAAAGACAGAGCTGATCGCTGAAAAACAGAAAATATATCTTTTAGAGGTTATGCCAAAACGTGTATAGCACAAATTTAAAACCACTAAATTGTGTAAATCTTTCTTACATTACAAGGGAAATTAACAACCAGTTGTTTTTAATGTTAACATTTCTGTCTTAGAGGTGAAATAGCCAAGAGCTACTGAAACATTGCTCTCAGCTTTGGATAATTCTAAGATTGATCTTGCACCCTTTCTTGTCCCAGAGACCACAAATAGCAAATGGGGGGTTTATTAAGGATGCTCTGCAACAACTACAAAAAAAAAAAAAAAACAGCAATTTTAATGCAGGATGCAGTAAATCCTCACCTAGCAGATTTTCATCTCACACAAATTCATTCGACGTCATCTTCTGATAAAGGGTGCGAGTTGATGATTCGCTGAAAAACAGAAAATAACATCTTTTTTAGAGGTTATGCTAAAAAAGTGTATAGCACCCATTAGAGAACAGCTAAACTTGTGTAAAACTCTCTCACATTACATACACAATTAACAACCAGTTATTTGTAATGTTAGCATTTCTGTCTTAGAGGTGAAATAGCCAAGAGCTACTGACACATGGCTCCTAGCTTTGGATAATTCTAAGATTGATCTTGCACCCTTTCTTGTCCCAGAGGCCACAAATGGCAACAGGGGGGTTTATTAAAGATGCTCTGCAAAAAAAAAAAAAGTCACACTAAATTCTTAATGGGGGATGCAGGAAATCCTAACCTGGCTGATGGTGGGCAGTTTAGTGAGCAACATTTGGAAGACAGGAGGCGGCAGTGTCTGCTGGAGCACCTGAAGCAGCTGCTGAGGTTGACCACACACTGCAATGGCATTAGTTAGGTGGTCCACACCTTTCTCAAAGTCACCTGCAATTGGGTTTAAATAGATTGGAGAGAGAGAAATGAGAAAGTGGGTCAACAATTTATGAAAAGAGGCTCAGGTTAGTAAAAGATGGCTTAAATGTTTGGCAACAATTGACTTACTGAAAACTGTATACAAATAAATTATTAAGTACTTTAATAGAAGTGCTAATGCACATAAAGACATAAGTGCAGCACAGGTTGTGTCCTTGAATGATTTACCAGTGTATCTATCATTTGCTACCGTTAAGTTACATTGCTCTCCAAGCTTTCTTTGATCTGTCTTGTACCGTCTATCATGCACATACGCTCGCATGTTTTATGTATGGATAAACAATGAACAGACACGAGGCTCACCTTGTGACAGGAGCTCCTCTCCCAGCTGGATTTCCTCCAAAAAGAATTTCTGAACAGCTTCCGCGTCCTTCAAGTCAGGTAGCTTTAAAGTAAAAATATGTCAGAAACGCTCATTTAGGCCCCAGTACGACACACAAATCTGAAATTGGGGTTTTCCCCACGTGTCCTACCCTTGCCAGTCCAGACTTGTCACTAGAATGATTTTTCTTTCTTCTACCTGCGAGACAAAAGTGGCTTTAGACTGTGCCGGGTGTTTAGTTGTTGCTGTTGTAAGGTTACAAATGAACAAACACGTGGTTCCGACATTAGCTAGCTACCGCATGTTTCCTCCACACGTTATCTATATTGCGACGTAACTGAGAAACATTAACTTAAGAGTAAATGTTAATACCTTCTACGCTGTGAGTAATTAGGGAGGGAAATGAGAACATGGCACTATTATGAATACTTTTTTGATAAAGTGTCCATGCGGCTTGTTTGCCACATGGACGCTAACGTGCTATAAGTTGCCTGTTGAGCTAACTTCCTCTGCTCTCTCCAGCTCAAACACTTACGTTCACGTAGCTTTTCCTTGAAGCGAGGGTCACTCCGTCGCTTTCTGTCAAAATAGATACAGTATGCGACGAAAAGGGCTCCACACACCCCGACAACTACCGCGCTCGTCCGACCACTCATCATATCTGAAAAACTATTCAAATCACGCAACACACACTAGCTGGCCAGCAGCTAGCACGCTGCTACGGAAGTGCGTAAATCGTGACGCATCAATAGTTCAATCGAGTTTAAGAAAAAAACATTTAAATACCAAACCGTAACATCTCTGTTACAAGTTAAAGTACTTTACTCGAAAAAACACACAATAAAACAAAAGTATTACCAGCGAAATGCACTTTAAGCATCAAAAGCAAAATTAGTTATAGTGCATAAAACGTGTTTGCATTTTAATGTTGTAGTTCGTCAAGGTGGACGAAGGTCATTTGAACCACTTTTAGTTATAACGTCCACTTTGTACTGTTGGGTAGTAGCATCATATTTTATAAGCTTGCCAGTCATGTCAGTACAATATTCATGTGAAGTAGAAGTATCTGAAAATTGCACTTAAGTACAGTACTTGAGTAAATTTTACTTTCCACAGCAAGAGACACTGAATACTTCACAAACTATGGCATTTATTTCAAACAGAGGCTTCTGCTTTGCTTACATTTTTACAATAAATTACACAATGACCATCATCAGATGAGCCTAATAAATACTATTGAGCATTTTCAATAAGCTCTATTACTTTCTCTTAATCTATTATCCAGACTATTTTCCATATACAGGTTCATACAGCTGTAGCTTTAGGCCATGTACAGGTTGGAAAATAGTTCAGCCGCATGATAAAACCACCATTTTTCCCTTACAAGCACAAGCTATAGAAAAACAAAACAATACAAACTAAAGCAAAACATAAAATAAAAAAGCAAAGTATTGGAACTGATGAAAATAAGCAGAAAACAACATAAATGAACTAAAACAAAATATGTTCCTACAAGAGAACAAGAATGAGGACAAAGGGGAGAACAAACATGCTGTAACCCTCAGTATTTACACTCAAACTAAAGTTAAAACCGTAAAACTGTCTGTACAGAAAGGTACATGTTATTAACAGTGCAAGATATTAAATAGCTTGACTCAAAACACGTCTCAATATACAAATGTATAACAAAAGCATACAATTACATACAAGTGCCGAACAAAATGTAACTTCAGGTTATCATACAGTAGGGGGTTTATACAAAGGAAACACAGGAGATGTCTTCAGAAATGTATACACATACGTCACTTTATGATATAAATGCACATTTACAATATCTTTACCTTTGATCTGGTCATAGTACAGGAGACAGAACCAAATATGTTTTGGTAGGGATGAATATGAGAGGAAGCTGGCATGTCATTTTTGATCATGAGTAAAATTAGTAAGATGCCAAAAGAGTATGCGTTGCTTTATTTAATGAAGCAAAAATATACTTAATTACATAACTTCATGTTTATTTGAATTACTGCAAAATGTGGGATTCAGCTTCATTAATGTGTTCTGCAGTACTAAGTACATGCTGCAAATACCTCCTATGGCTGCCTTCACTGAAACTTGATCCAGTTGCAAATCTTCAGTGAAAATGATGGGACCGGGAGAGATTATATGGGTGATGGAAACATAATCAAATAAAGCAGATGGGCTTTTAAAAGGCGGATGATCTGGAGTAATGTGAACACTGGATTCACCACCTCCGTCATTGCACATTTTATACTGCCAAACTTAATAGTTACACCCAAGCTGGATGAGTATTCAGTAGTAGATTACAGGCGATCCAGTATAGGAGTTCTGTTCATAGACTGTATAAAAGATGTGCACGTAGCCACCGGGTCTGAAAAGTTAAGCCTCTGCGGAACTGCCTTAAACCTGTATTCTTGAAGTGTATGAGAAAATGGCCCTACTTCTCACTTGATTTATTATTAATTATGGTCCCATTTACAGTAAAGTAGACGTGTCTACCTTGTGATTGACTAGTCACTACCACGGCGACCTGTCAATTAGGATAGAGGCTTAGCAATGCCTATAGATGGCACTGTGTACATTTAAATAGGCATGAAATTGTTTTCGTCTTAGAACTTTGACCCTCTCAGTTTGTTTTCAGCTCATGAAGGTGAAGTTTGTAACATTTTGGTCACCTAAAAGTCTTGTTCAGCGTTCGGTTGGACTAAAATACACTCTAACAGCTGTTCATTTTTTTCGGTAAGTACATTTTGTTTTTCGCTAGCCAAAATTAGCATCCCAATTAATACCACAGTTAGCGTGGATTATGGCTATTTAGATAGCACTAGCGTTAGCCCACTTAATTTAACCCACTCGTCCAAATATGGTCACTTCTGGCTCCAAAACAACTAATTTGAGGCTTCAAAACAGTAGTTCACAAACCAACGAGTGACGGCACGGTGGCTACGTCTACTTCTTTTATACAGTGTATGGTTCTGCTTTTACAATTATACTTTTTAAATACGTACCATACGCTGATAAAAACCATCATTATCTGTCAGACTCAGCCCTTCACCGCCTGCACCACCACTCGTACAGCATTCTTCAGTCTTTTGTAAGCGACACATTATTCCAGCCGACCCTCTGATTTGAGAAGAGGATCTGGAAAAAAAAGTGCTGTCCTTTCTCAAAGTGCCCCATGGAAAAGAACAAAAAGGCACTACAGTATCATTCCATTTTCATCCACTGAGGCTGTCAGTGGACCTATGATGGTCTGAAACCCTATCCATCAACACCTACATGACTCAATGCAAACATGTACAGGACCACATGCCTGTATGTGAGAAGAGCATCGTCAACCGCTTGAGGTTCAACCACATGAAGGCCTTTTTTAGTAAGGGTGGACAGAGAAACGTGGCAAAGTTACATTTCATACGCTCTTAATGCCAATGTGGCAGTGTTCCTCTGAATTCCCCACAATAACATGGCAAGCACAGGCTGTGTACCGTGTTGAGCTATGAGGACAGAGCACAGAGGGGTCTTGAAATCATCCCTTACCAATACAACTTTATCAAACGGAAACAATTATTGCTTGCAAAAACAATTCTTATGTGTTCAATTAAGAAGAGCGCAAAAGACAATTTTGTATTTTTTTTTTTTTGTTGACAAATTTGATCCCCCTACACAATCTTCATAAAAGTGCACTTAAGTGCAATTAGCTTGAAAGGAAACAGTTGTCAATAGAAAATAGTGCTTGTTTCTTGTTTTTTTTTTGTCTCTGGTCTGGTTTTTGTGCCCCAGTAGTTACAGTATGTAGGTTGACTTGTCTGTCCTGTTGGAAGGGAATGGGGGCGGTGACCCCGGGGTGCTGGTTAAGTGCTTAGTGCGGTGGCTTTTTGCTTATTCGTCCTGTCACCTGCACTCCACTGATACCCCAGAGTTCTGAGAAGAGGAGGATGAGGATGACACCGGAGGGTCAGCCAGAGTCAGCATGACTGCCGCAGTCAATGAGCTGGAGGACGGGGAGGAGGAGGAGGAGGAGGATGAAGATGAAGCTGCCACCGTGCCTGCAGAACAGAAAGGAAGATGTGGTTATGGTCAGTTTAGAGGCATGCATGGTTTAATGTTGCATTCAGATCTTTACACACAAACTTAAGAATGCATTTAAGAATAGCTGGTGCAACTCAATCCTGGTTATAAGCAATGTTGACATCACAAATGGCTGACTCACTTTCTCGTTCCTTCTTCTTCATGCGTTTTCGTCGTCTGTCGATAGAAGCCACCTCCGACTTTAGGGTGAGGTAGTGGTTCCTGATGTCCTGCAGCTTCTCCTGAAGAAACGAAATCCTCTCCAGACTGCTCATCTTTTCCAGGTCAGCTAATTATGCATTTTAGGGGTGAATAGGGCACAGACATAAACATTTAGAAAAACTCTAATAAATAGAATGAGAAATAGTTGCTAAATTAAATAATCAGTTCACCCAAATCACCAACATGATGTTGACAATTTAATAGTCTCAGTCATGACAAATTACTTTACAAAAACAAAATTAAGTCCATGTGTGACACTTACACATCTGGAAGCTCCACTTATACACACGAGGCGATCTTCCATGGCTGTCTCGTTGCTGGGTGTGGTCGGCGTCACCCTGCTTGTGGTACTTATGGCTCGAAGGGGGAGATCGTCCGTGACACTTGGGCGAAGTGGCAGCCTTCACGTCTGGTGCGTTGTTCTTAGAGGCAGTTGATTTGGCAGTGCCCTCAACAACAGACTGGTCTTCACTGTCACTGCTGTTGGCTGGAGGAGAGAGGACGGCTGAGGTGAAAAGAAACGGACAATGATCAAGCAAAATCTCATTCCCTTTCCTGCCTGAAATCTGTAATTTAATGTCAGGAAACAAGTAAATATGAAATAGAAATTCTACAGCTTATGAAAGTACTGCTGGCTCTCCTTACCTGTTTTCCTATTCTTTTTGGGAGGCACACCGAGGCTCTTACGGCTTGGCTTGTGTTTCTTTGAGGCTCCACCAGTCTGTGATTCTTTTTGCCGCTTCTGACTCGCAGACGCTAGATAGAAAATGCAAGAAAACGGTGAGGGAACAGACGGACTGTGAAATGAATTGTCAGTGTGTATTTCTTTAGTATTCCATCTTAAAGAAAATTAATGAATTCTGTCAATGAAAAAGAAAAAGATTCACAAGACTTCGGTAGATACTTGTACCTTTGGACTTCTGTTCACTCTCTTGTTGGCTGCTGCTGCTCAGCTCGAGGCTGCAGCTACTGCTGCTGTTGCAGGAGAGGCTGACGTCGAACACCTTTGAGGGGGAACCCGCCCTCTCATCCTGAGGGAGGTCTTGCAGCTCCCCACCCAGACTCTCCACTTCCACGGTGCTGCTGTCTGTCTCACTGCGCCCACCTGCCACTTCCTCCTGTATGGGCCCTGGGGGAAGAGCGTCAGAAACCGGCTCTGAAGGCAAAGCGGGGGGTATGGACGGTGGCGGGGAGGAAGGCTGCGCTGGACCAGAATCTTCAACAGCGCTGCCTCCTCCTGAGGGCGACTCGGGCGTTGTCGGTGGTGTGTTGAGTACAGAGTTACTGCCACTGCTCGGAAACTCCTGTAGTTTGTCGTTTTCCATCTGCTCCTCTGAGGCTTCGTCCTCGGGCCCAGCATCCTGTTCGACACTCGGCTCCTCCAGACACGGGGGTACAGGTGGAGGGGGAGAATTGGCGGCCTCTGTGTCCGAGTCAGAGAACAACTCTTTGAGAGTCTTCTTCGGCCACTGGGCCTGGATGCTGGACCACACATCCTTTTGGCCTTTAGCGCGTACAGCTGGCCTTTCCTCTGCATTTCCAGACATTTTGGCCCTCTTTTCAGGAATCTCCCAGAACCCAGCTTGTCTGCCACCTTTGGTCTTCTCCCTCATCCCGTTGTACTTCTTGGAAGGGGAACCTTTGGTTTTTGGCCGGCTTCGCTCACTTTCCTCAGCCTGGGATTCGGCCAGCGCCGCACCCTCATCATCTGAACTGCTGCTGGACGAGGCTCCCTTTTCCTCCCCGGGACCAGCCGCTCTCTCCTCCAGCTTCCTGGGAGAGCCTACTGGCAACCAGTCAGCACTCCTGGTGCTCCGGGTCTTTGCTTTGGATTGGCCTTTCGGGGTCCTCTCTGCTGCACCGTCAGATTTCCTCTTCCTGTTGCTCCCCTCTCCCTCTAACTCCGGTTGGCTTCTGCGCTTCCCAACATCGCCACTCTCTGCACTGACTAAATCCTGGTTCTTTCCTGAGGCTGGAGAAGGTTTGGATGCTTCAGGAGGGGTCCCGCTCTCCCAGCACTCTGATGTTTGCGGGGGCTCCGGTGGGGCCTTTCTGGGGCTGCCTCTGCAACCTGGGCGATCTTCCTCATTATGCCCTCCCTCCTCATCCTCATGCTCACTTTCGTCTGTGGACATCTCAGAGGCTGAGGCAAACGAGAGAGAACTTCTGTTAGTTTCAGCAGGATATCAACAGGCATAAATAAACCACTTCAGAGTGACACAGGCCTAAGCTGCTGTAAGTGTGCATGAGGACTACAGCCTAATGAGTGTTGCTACCTTGCAGGCCATTGAGGATAGAAGTAATTTCTATAGACTTGACTGGAGACTGCTGAGTCCCTTTGTCCTCACCCTCGTCCATCTTGGAAAAGACATCCTGACTCAGGCCACATTTGGAGCGTGGGAGGCGGCTACCGTTGGGCGAAGGGCCGAGGACTTCTCTGTCATTGAGCCTCTCCAACCTGTCTCGCTCCCTCTCAGCTTTGTTCTGTTCAGGATTTAACACAGTCAGTGATTTACGTCATGACATCAAACCAGGTTCTAAGTTGAAAAGTTGCCACTCTCTAGACTCGTACCTTTATCTTTTTGCGGTGCTTTATTTTGGGTACATTCTTATTGGCGGGGCGCACAATCTTGTCAGCTTTGATCCACTCATCATATCTAAAAATCAAGTACAAAGACAAGAGACAATTTCATCATTCAGATAATTTGAGGGGAGCGAAGAAATATCCTCTCACACCACCCACCACACAGACACCTCTACTGCATGACCCCAACATGTTGCTGTGACACAATAAGCTTCAACAGCAAAGGAAGAAATCCCATAGTGTAATGTAGAAAAAGACAAACCTTTACGATGAAGAAAGAAACAATGTTAACACCGACCACCACAGAAATCATATTCAACAAAGTTCCAACAGTACCAAGGGCGCTACTTGGGTCGTATGAGAAAAATGAAAAAAGTTTCACGACATCGCACACGACAGACACAATGCAGAGAACATCCCACTGTCTTTTATAGAGTGCTAGAGGACCACACAACAACATTGAGACAATGAAATGCTAATTGCACTAGTTAACCTCTGTGTCATGGTACCCTAACACTCTACGTAACACTGCATTAACCCTGACCCGCTGGGGAGGGGGGGGAGAGGGTTGAGAGGTAGAGGTGAGTGTAGCAGCACTTTGGTTGGCCTTTCAGAGATCCAAAGGGGTAGCTCACATTTAAATATCATCTTATAGGATCTAAAAACGGTTTAACCAAAACCACTGGTTGACTATTTCCAGAGTAAAATTGATTCAAATTCAGCCTGTCTGTGGATTTAGTTGAGAGACAGACAGCTGGGGGACAGACAGACAGGGGGTTCAGTCAAAACTGAGTGAGGGAAGCTGAGGAATGATCCACATCAACCCAATACTCAATTCTGTTTCTGCCACTAGATGGCCCAGTGTTCTCCATAATCAGAGTACTGACCATGGGACTGGATCAGATGAAAGCAGAATTGTGAGGAAGGGATGTATCTGTTACTCCTGAGGGGATACCCACATAGCGGTGATCCCTTGAAAGTTAAGAGATGTCTCTTTTTAAATATATATATATATATTTTTTTTTTTAGGGTGAATATAGACGTTAGGTGATTTCTCCCCAGGTCCTGTCTTACCTGATGTTCCAGCCACAGTAGTGCACCAGGTAGAGCACCTCTCCCCCCTCCACGTCTGCCTCTTTCACAGTGGCCTCGTACGTCTTCAGATTGCGGCCTCGCCCATACCTCACCTGCACCTTCATCCCCGGGGGGTAACACTCAAACTCCTCCCCTTCCTCCCCCTCCTGACTGCTGTCATCCCTGCAAGAAAAACAGTTCAGCACTTCCTGGCCCTAGGCTGCCCCATTGAACACCACAGAACCCCACCCACAGCCACCCACCCAACTCACTACCTGCTGCTAGGAAGCCTGTTTTCTAATTAACTTGCTCCACCCTTGCCTTCCCTGTCCCATTACAACCTTAGGCCCTTTTCCTGTAAAGAAACATAAACTTCCCATTTCTGTCCTGCTTTAACTCTAGTCCAGTGTAACCTACAGCAAACTGGAGTATAAACAACTGTTCATTTACAGTAAGCCAGTCAAAGAACAGTACATGAAGTGTACAGTAAATAAAACATCATTCTTTCATGGCAAAAATCAATCATCTTGCATGGGAAATGACGCTACTGTTAGGCTATCTAACCCTCTATGCACACACAACGACATACTTGGGATTCTCACACACACGCACACACGCACACACACACACACACACACACACACACACACACACACACACACACACACACACACACACACACACACACACACACACACACACACACACACACACACACACACACACACACACACACACACACACACACACACACACACACACACACACACACACACACACACACACACAGTAAAAAACAAAGCATCCACAAGGAGGAGCTAGTGGGAAACAGTCAGGAGATGTCGAAGCTGGAGTGTAAACGGGTGGTGCAGGAATGCCAGTAAGTGGTTTAGGCGCAGGGGGCCACAGGGGCAGGTTAGCACGGCAAAGCACGACTTGGCAGGCAGCGCAGCAACTTAAAGCGAGACTACAGCGCTAAGAGGAAGCACGGCTACCAGATCCAATTTGGTTTGCTGCCACAAAGAACAGCTACAACACACTACTCCACACAATCCCTCTCATACCTAACTGCTCAGAGCACGTGCCTTCTGCTGGCAGCTCATTTTCAACACAGCACAATGAAGAAAATGCACTTCTTTGTGCGGCAGTCCAAGTGTGACAACTAAAGAAGCTGATACCACCCTAAGACTGGGGACACACTAGACTTCAAAATGCCAACTGATTTTAAAAACACACTGCACATGAATCAATTCCCCAGACCTTTTGCACCCTCAGTGTTAAACACAAACAAGCATAGGAAGGGTATCAAACACTGAGATATAATACATTTAGAGCTGCAACAATTAGTTGAAAGAAACAAAAGCCAAACATTTGTTGGTTCTAGGTTCTCAAATGTGAAAATTTGGACTGTTGAGTGGGCAAAACAATAAAAAAAAAAAAAAAAAAAAAAAATTATCATTTGATGATATTACTTTCTGCTCTAGGAGCATGTGATGGGCATTTTTTGCTATTTTCTAATATTTTATAGAGCAAATGATTAATCCAAAAAACTGCCAGCAGATTAATCAATAATGAAGATAATCATTAGTTGCAGCCCTAAACAAATTATCCATAAGCATCACTTGCGTCAGGACTTGTAATTATGCACTGAAAGATCCAAAAAGAAAGGTCGGAGAGGCAGTCCAAATGGGCAGTGCACTTTAAAATAAAGCAGTTGATTAGGCTTCATCAAGAAAAAAAAAAAGGTAAATAGTTCTTAGGCAGTTACATAACAATCACTGTCAAACAAGAGTTTCCTTCTTTATAATTAATTGCTCTCATTAATATAAATTAAAACACAATCTTCTCATTTATTGGCTACACAGTCCATGCTGCTGGAATGAAACACACACACACACACACACACACACACACACACACACACACACACACACACACACACACACACACTCTCACTCTCACTCTCACTCTCACTCTCACTCTGCAGGTCCAGATTACAAGCTGTAAACATTGAACAGGTCTGATATCATCAGGAAAGATCAGATCAGATCAGCCTGCAGGTTGTCTGCTGTGTGAATCTGTAAACCCTCACACTAACACATCATCTGCGAGGACCACTGATCCTGACAACGCCAAAGGATCAGGGAACCTCCCGACTGTCAGAAAGTCCACAGTTGATGGTAATCAGCAGGATCATACTGTTGTGAGCCCAAGGCCACTGGTGATAAACACTACAGAGAGGGGGATACTGGGAGCAACAGCGTATGATAAGAACATCCTAAAGTTGGTGAATTGTGCAATCCCTAGAACCAGACACAAAAAACTGTTGTTACAGTCTTTTCTAGCCTGTCCACAGGAGCCCAAAAACCTTAACAAGTGTCAAGGATGGGTGGTGGAGGGTGAACAAAAAGGGTCTAAAATAGGCAGAGAGCACTGATCTGGATGCTCTGCACAGGAAACAATAGCCTACTGAGACCAGACCATACAACTTCCCAGAACTATTTTTTTTCAACACTGAAAGCCAGTCTTAAAAAAGGTTACTGCCATCTTGCGTCTAGTATGCTAATGCATCAGTGACAACACTCACATACATGGAACATTTAATAAAGCTGAACATCGAAAAGCCAAAAAATGAGAGGAGGGAGAGAGAGAGAGAGAGAGAGAGAGAGAGAGAGAGAGAGATCAGGAAAGGGTAGAAATCAAGAAGAGCACAGCCACGTTGTGTGCATTGAGTGAGAGAGGCTGGCCACGGTCAAACAATCCCCGCCAGAGAGAGAGAGAGAGAGAGAGAGAGAGAGAGAGAGAGAGAGAGAGAGAGAGAGAGAAGAGAGAAAGAGAGAAAGAGAGAAAGAAAGAAAGAGTGAGTGAGTGAGTGAGTGAGTGAGAATGAGAGCACAGCATGACATGCCAGGTGAAAGGTAGCAGTCAGGCTTTGGTGCTCTAAGATGTCTCTGCCAGCTGATGCCGACTAAGCCACAAGAAATAATAATAGCACAGAGGGCAGTGGGTAAGAGCTTAGTTAGAGAGAGACAGAGAGAGAGACAGAGAGAGGAGAGAGCTGCTCTCTCTCTGGTTAGCAGGTAGAGGTGGATTGTGGGTATACTGGGTATTAGTGTCATCAAGGGCAGACGGGTCGCTGCTCCTCGTCTGCTAATGGTCTTTTAGATTTTTACTGCCACCAAGGAAAGTGAATGCCTCAGGTTCTTTAGTCTGGCGAAACGTTTAGGTGTTGAAAATCAGATTGAGTACTAACACAGTTTCACCATGCAGGAGCTCTGCATGGAGCTTGTGTTTGTGCCATGAGGCTCTTTTTACCACCCTGGTGGAGGGACCATCCTTTCAGACCACCTACCCAGAGTTGTCTTTGCTCTCCTCCTCCTCCTCCTCCTCGTCGCGCTCCTCCTTCATGTTCTCCGCTCCGAGGTGAGCCGTAGATGAGCCCTCGTCTGCGTCTCCCTTAAGGGGACCATCTTCCTTGTCGTCGTCGTCGTCGTCGTCATCTTCGTCGTCTTCGTCGTCGTCGTTTCCGCTGTCCTTTCCCTCTGTTTTTGATAGCTCAGGTTCCATTTTGTTCCGGGTCAAATCAGGCTTCTCGTCCTGTGAGAGAAGGATTCTTTTATTATAATAAGAAATGAATCTAATGTAAACGTGCTGTTTTCTAAATATCAAACATAAGAAAAAAAGGACAAAGATTTAAATCAATCACAGTATTTAGGAGAATGCCTACCTTGCAGACTATAGACTGTGCGCCACAAGGTTCTCCATCAACCTGGGGTTTCTGCTCTTCTGAACTGGAGGCGGTGGGAGGGGTTCCTCCAGCCTCCTCCTCTGACTTGACCTCCCCCTTGGGAGCCTGCTTCAAAGGGAGGTCCATCCTGAAGGTGATGGCGGTGGAGGTGCAGTATTCCTCAAATCCATACAAGTACCTGGGTGACAAAACATTCCTCGTCAACATATCTTGACTGCTCCTCTCAAAGATGTACATATTCCATCACTCACGGCACTGCTAAAAGTCAATCTTGCAAAGATAAAAGCTTAATTTATTCTTAAGGAATTACAAGAGACATGGACATTAAACGAGTAAAACAGACTACAAACTGCAGTGGTTTTTTTTTTTAAATACAGAAACAAAAGCTGCATCTGCCAAACAACAGCAGCTGTGGAGGCAGCGCCTGTACGTACTTGCGGTAAGCACACTTGACATTGTAGCCGGCGGCTGAGTTGAGCACAGGGATTCCCAGATCCTGATAAACTTGCTTCCAAACAGAGCCGCTTTCAATCTGCTCAAACACGGTTAACAGAGGAAGACAGATCCAGAGTCAGTCAACATCAAGCGAGACAGAAGTTATGCTACACTGCGGGTAACCAATGTCAAAGTGGCACTCACGTTGTCAAAGCCTCCCAGTTTGTGCACCAGCCTGTAGAGCTTGAACAGGTTCAGGTTCCTGTAGCCCAGAACAGGCCGTTTATTGATGGGAGTTCCTGAGGAGGAGAAACATGTCATGGGTTGAGATGGTGGACACAAAGATACAGTTTAAATTAGAAATATGCTCAAACCGGCTTATTAAACTGAGTCAGCATTAAATTGCCTGCTTTTTATTCATTAACTGTAAACCTTTTATAAAGCTTTTTTTTTATTTTAAAGTGACCTGGAATTGGTTTTCAGCAGTGTTAAAAGTAGCAATACGGCAAAAAATCCTGCATTGAAAATGTCACTTAAGTAACATCATTATTAGCATAATGTATTAAAAGTAAAAGTATCCATAATGCAGAAAAATGTCCCATGTGAGTATTATGCTATTCTACTTGGTACAGGTGGAGCTAATTGTAACTATATTATATACTTTTGTGTTAAATCTTAATCTGATACATAACTAAAGCTGTCAAATAAATGTAGTAAAGTCAATATTGCCCTCTGAATTGTAGTGGAGTAGAAGTATAAAGCAGCATGAAAACACTCAGGTAAAGTACCTCAAATTTGTACTCAAGTACAGTACTTGCACTTAGTAACATTCCATCACTGGTTTTCAGAACATTTTAAGGAGCAAAGTAGGTTAAAAAGCAGCCACACACTCAGAGATATTTCTTGTTGTAAAAAGACAATCAAAGTGAAGGAGCTACACATGAACCATTTCAGAATGTAAACCAGAAAATGTGTTTAGGGGCAGCCTTAAAAAGGAGCTAATGAGATATGAGTACAGGGGGCAGAAAAAGAGAGAGTGAAACTAAACGTGGGATTGTAAGAGGGAGATAGATTGGATAAATAACACAATTACAGTATTGTATACCTTTTTGTTTGCCTAATTTTTTAACTCTCCCCTGACTAAAAGTGTGACGAATATGTCACATCCGTTACTAAATTATAAAGCTGCACCTGGAAAATAAAAAATGTTTGTTGTGAAGAAACCATGTAAACGTCTGCACTCTTGGCTCACCTCTGTCTTCCATGAACTTGTAGAGCTGCTGCAGAAAGTTCTCCCGCTCTTCTGGGAACGGCTCCACTTCCTCCTGCAGACAGGAAACAAGACAGTTTGAGGGTTTTATTTTTATTTATTTTTTTATTTGGGAGGTTGTGGGGATAACAGCATGTGCAGGGTTCTGTCCCTACCTCCTCTTCTTCGCCGCTGGCATCTTCTTCCTGCCCTTCCTCTTCATCCTCCTCCTCATCCTCGCTGCTAGAACTTTCTTCTTTCACTTCTGTCTTCCAGGTGCTGGGCACGACAAACTGCTGCAGGAACTCCAAAGCGGCGTCCAGTGCTGTCAAACGCACACATTCAGTAATATTACATATCAACCACATCCAATAAGCGTTGCCTATCATTCCCTTCTGCATGCAAAACTCACGCTAAATCATAGTTTCATGCTATATAAACAAAGATAAGACATGAACAGAGAAAAAGATGAGAAAAAGCAGCCATGGAAGAAAGCAGCATGAACATCTGTCAGGAGTATTTGCAGAGACGCAGAGCAGCAGAGGCATTCAGCCACAATGTCACAGGTGGGTTTAAGTAGCATCTAACCACCTTGGCAGATGCTTGTTTTACGCGTTTGTAATGCAGAAAATATCACAATTGTGAGTCAACCACCTGTGAATACCAAGACTGGGATGATACAAAGTGGTTTCCTAAATGGAATTATAAAAGAGCGAGAGCTCTGCAGCAGAAAAATGGAGACGCTATATAAAAAGCCTGATGAGGACTTCAAATAAAAATAGACTCGACAGTGGCAGGAGCTCTCAGCCGCTGCATTCCCCAGAACAAAAACAAAACTTCTCTTTCCTTAGTCTGTCTCGCTGCAACTCACAGACTAGCCCACAGATGTCAAGGACTAGGTATGTTCTATGCACCACTTCTGTAAAGTTGTACTTCTTAAAAGCTTTAGTTCGAACTCACCTGGTTTGAGCCCTGCGTCCGCTTTTGGAGGACAGTCGCTATTCATCTCGCGGACGTCCTTCCGCAGCACCGTGTTACTGCAAAACACAGCAACTCTGATTAATATGTGAACAGAAGTGACGTACAGTACTGAGTGTTACTACATCAAGGTTCAGCTCTACGGTGTGAGAGGTGGTAAGCAGATTTTTGTTTTCCCAAAACAAATGTAGGACTATAAAAAAAAAAGTCTTGTTAATTAAAACACTGGCAGGGGGAGTTTTTAATCTTACAGTAACAATACCAACCTCAAAACCTGAGCAGACGGGACTGCATTCACAGCCTACTTTCTTACAACATCCCTATAGCAGCTGGGCAAAGTGTTGGTGATTTGGCAGATAGGTGGATCAGTGGAGCTTGTAAGCCGAAACCAGTCAGAGGCTCGGAAAGTGTGCCAGAGAGACGATTTGCTGTGGTATCTGTAGGCAGCTGAGCTGATCCAATGATTAGATTTGTCATGGAGTGAATAAAAAAAAAAGTATATTGCAGCTAACAGAGCTCATAGAAAACAGACACCTTGGTTTACTGTCATTTACTATAGATATTTTCTTCAAAAAAGAAATTGTATTGGGTATGTTGTTAGAATGGCACTAGTTCACCCACGTACTTGTCTGTATACAAATGTGCAAAGATTATTTTTTATTGAGACTAGCAAAAAGAAAAACAAGACTAAGGGCCAGATGTACGTACATTTGCGAACGTAGCGTTATCAGCGCCATGGCTCACCCGCAGATAGCGAACGCAATGATACCATAGTTTACGCCATATTTACAAAAACCTGCAGGTCATCCGTAATTAGCGCCTTTCTCCGCCCACTATACCGTAAACTGTAAGTACTTGTGCTATGATACAGCTGAGTGCAGACTGCGATATTCCCACTGCTGATGCTATGACTGTTTGAAATTATCCTGATGCCAATATTTGTAATGTAGCGAGGAGTTTAACAACTGCTGGAATGTGAACTCTGAGTCGGAGATTCAATGTCATCTTTGATTTCTTCCAGTAACTGTAATCTTGCATGGCTGCTTAATCTGTGATCCTTGTGGCAAAACTCCTTTCAGCTCGTCTCCTTGGCCTATGTCTTCGTCTTGCTCGGATTACTGCTGTCATTTCACCAGGAGGCATATGTGAGGAAACCCGCTTCCAGGTTTACACCTGCTTTTAAGAGGCGGAGAATTTTCACCGCAAAATAGAGGCGCGCTATCACTGCCGGTGTTTGTACATACCGCGGAATACGTAATTAAGCGCTCTTTACGCTTCCCCTCCCATCTCTTTACGGTAAACTCCCACTTTCCCCGCGACCCTCCCATGAATAAATATGCATGACACGAAAAACGCAATTTGCCCTTTTCAGCTCCCACGACATGCAGTTTGCGCTTTTACATCATTGCGGCCTGTTTGTACATACCTCGCCATGATTTTACGCGCACGTTGCGACACAAATACGCCTGAAGTGGGCGCAAAAGCGTTAGTACATCTGGCCCTAAGAGTCTACCGCTATGCTAGCAGCTCCGTGAGGCTGCTGTGTCGAACATCGGCACACTAACATGCTCACGGTGACCACAGGCTGATGTTTAGCAGGTATTATGTTTACCGTGTTCTCCATCTTAGTTTAGTGTGTTAGCATGCTAAAACTTACTAATAGCTAATCACCAAAGTCAGTAGAAAGTCATTCTCTGGGGAACATGAATGGGTCTACTAAATATTATGGAAATTCATGTTGTTTCGGGATTTCAGTCTGGACCACAGTGGTGGACCGACCAACTGACTAAGTAACATTGCTATCCCTAGAGCCACGCCGCTAGCATTGCTAAAAATAACTCATCCTGAATAAAGTTGATAAACCCTTATGAAGAAATAAACCCTTTAGTTTATGGTTCATTTCAAATTGGGTGTTCTTATGTCAATGAAGCTGAAACTACTCAATGTCACTGCTTACTGGCTAATGTGAAGCAAGCAAATTATTCAATTTGCAAAACTAAATCAGCTTTAGGTTCCACATATAAGTTATAGTTTACAATAGCCCAGATTAGGGCTGGACGATAGGGAGAAAATCAGATATCACGATATTCTTGACCAAATACCTCGATATTGATGTTGTGGCGATATTCTAGGGTTGACAAAATATCTTCACACTTAGATTTTAGATAAATAATCATCAGTAATATGGACATAATGTCTAAGTGGGGAAAAGGCAAATAATAGAACAGCTAGAACAGTTCAGAAAAGTGCATCACTTTACTGTAATGCAGCCTTTAAAAGCAGTAAAAGACAACACTTATGTCATATCACAATATTACGATATCCAAAATCTAAGACGATATCTAATCACATATCAACGATATCAATATAATATCGATATATTGCCCAGCCCTAGCCCAGATTCTTCTTCATATGATATTTGTATAACCTAGCATTTTGTTTAATTTGTTTTGTGACTTAGTTAAAAACCTACTCACACTGATCAAACTGTCTTTGTGTAAGTTTGCAAAAATAGAAACGGCTTTTGTTTCCATTGTTACTATGTTGACCAGATCTAAATAAGAATAACCACCACTTCCTGAAAACTCCCATCTCTCCTCTGGTTGTGACCTTGCTTTTCCTAAAGAATGTTTTCCAGAGCCATTGTTTTTGCAAAAGGCACATTGGTTGGTTATCACTAACAATACCAAACTCTGCAGAGGAAAATGAACATGCTGACCCCGGCACTGTGCGGAAAAGGTCACATAGCTTATGGATGTGACCCCTCTTCAAAAAAACAAATCACACAGGGAGCAGCATGTTAGAATAACTCTGTAATAATAGATGAGACGAGGCTGACATTAATGATACAATGTACAATAACAAACAATGACAAGTGGAGTGTGTTTGTTGTAAAATAATGGAAAAAGGGCTGAAGGAAATGGTGCATTACTGAACAGAGAGTACGGACAGTCTGACTAGGTGTGGATGCATGCGAAAAACATTCATACTCAGCAATTATAACATGTGGTCAACTGTTAAAAAAAAAAGCTTTGTTCTCGCTTAAATAATGTATAAACTTTCCTATGCGAGGGCTTCTTGCAAAACTTTTGATAAATCAAACTTTAACATTACATAAAGAGACAGGATCAGACTGATGCATCACATCACACATACATGAGTAACATCTTTGTTATTCCATCCACGTGAAGGCAAAATGATTGGAGGGAAACAAACCTGAAAATCTCATTTACAAGTATATAGATTTTCCAACTAACTACATTATTATATGCTGTGTCTACCCGTGGATACACTGTGCTGCTTTTCCGGAGAGAAATCAAACTGCTACAGAGCAGAAAGAAAAACGGCTACCGTGCAATTTCATTTGCAACAAAAGCCATCACAGGGTGCCATGTTTAGAGAGGAAATAGTTCCCACACATATGACTTCATCTCTGATTTATCATCTCTTATCTTATCCTTCTCATCAGCTCATCTCATACCCTTCACCTGACTATTAGCCAAAATACAAGTGATAACAGGGACTTTTCACACGCTGATTATTTACGTAGAGCATACGAAGGAATGCAGACTCAGGCCACGTCCACATGAAGACGTTAGGATGCAAACACATCCGTCTTCCCTGGATTCGGTTCAAGAAAATTCACGTCCACATGAATCCATATGTAAATGACTCAACACGGTACTTCATATGCCAGGCCTGTAGGCGGTGCTGTTATTGCTACAGAAATTGCTACCAAAAAGCGAAGAGCAGCCTTCAGTCACTTCCACTTCCCTTCATAACATGACTAGCTAGTTCTCTTAATACATCCATGGACTAGACTTTAATAACTTTCACCACTGCTCGTTACAGAAAACGTGTCTTTGTTTACATTGCGTAATGTGCTGTTGGATTGCTTTTTATTTTGCAATTCTGTCTGCTATCGGACATGATTGCAGCGCGCTAACTAGCAGAGCTAACGCTAGCTAAAATCGGCAGTCAAACAAACATCAATGATCCGATGTCTTTTTGATAATCTAGCTACACGTTTTTCTTGCGGTAGCCTTTCTACAATAAACCGTGTTAAAAGTTACTATAATCCGTATAATAATGTGATAATACAGAGATTTGTCATGAGTGGAAAGTTCAAAGCACATTACAATTCATATATAAAAAGGCATGAAAAAAAAAAAGTAACACAATGATGTAAAATATTTGCAAATATTATACTTCTATTGTGCAGCCATATCTTACAATAGATATGGCTCAAGTGAAAATGCCAATCATTTACTTGTTTACTTTTCAAAAGATTGCTTGGTTTAACATTTTTTTTGGCTATCATTAATAATTAAGCAACACTTTGGGCAATGCTAACTTTATATTGATTATGTAAATAGTTCAAAACAAAATGTATGTATTAATTGATAATGAAAATGTCAAATCAATCTACTGCTAATCGTGCAGCCCTACTCCACATGGTGCAAATGTGGTTTTCAGCACATTAGTGATGACTCACAATTTTCCATCCTTGAAAGAGCGGACGAAGATGTTGTCCTTCTTCACAGTCACGTCTTCGTGGCAGTCGGGGGAGATGACCTTGTTGCACAGAAACAAGACACAGTCATAAGAGGTCAGATGAGGTGGTATTGAGTGTGTGTGTGTGTGTGTGTGAGTGTGTGTGCGTGCGTGCGTGCGCGTGTGTGAGAGAGAGACAGTACAGTAGAGGAAGGAAGGGGGCGTCAGAGTATGAGTCAATGACTAAAGTAGTTTCAGCAAACGGTCCCGCTGATGGATTACAAAATATGCTGTCTACGAAACAAAGACAAACAAGCGAGTGGGATGAAGAGCGATATGTAAGGGATGCGCGCCCACTCGCAGCATGTGCTGCTGCTGTTTACTGGAGTTGAGGAGCACAACAGTGGGAGTTGTTCCAGTGCCAGTGTCTAACCCACAGGAGGCTGCACTGTCATTATGGAGATTTGATTTCCACCAGGACTCTGTCTGCTTGCTCCTGCTCTCTCTGTATGTGCAACACACACACACACACACACACACACACATATACGCATACGCACACACACACACTTACCTGCAGGTTGGATGTTTTTACTTGAATACTATGACTCACGTTTGCTCTGTGATACCATTTCCCTCTGTGACACATATGCTGCGCTGCAAATATGCGAAAGAAAGCACCCAGCTCACACATGAAAACTTTGACTTTTATTTTACCAGGCCTCTTAGGAGCACACTATTTGTTACAGCCGTGTATCATCTGTTGCATGAGACATCTACCAGTGTACTACTCCACCCCTCTGCTGTACGGTCTTGGGTGTAATCAATGCTATGCCACTGTGTAATGCACTTCTCTGGGCTGTCACAAGGAGGCAGCACAGAGCTCAGTCCACAGCAAGCCAAGAACAACAAACCCTGGAGGCGGGGCCCTGCTGACTACACAGTTAAAGGGACAGCTTTCCCCACCCTCTCCCATTCTCCCAGTTCTACTTGTAACACTTACATAAACAAACAACGCCTGTCCCCATTTCACAGTGTGCAAACGGTAGCTGAGAGTTCACAATGGGTGGAAACAAATGGATTGGAAGAGACTAAAAGCATCAAACCAGTGCTTGTACTGCACTGTTTCATGAGGGAGAGCAAGTCATGTCTTACTTTCAACTACAGAAGGCAGGCAGCTACTGCAAAATAGTTAGTCTTATTTATAGAAATCAAACTGCAACGGCATGCATATTTCCAACATTTCATGTTGGGTGGACTGTAAAGTGATAAGATAATCCTGCTAAGGTTACATAAGAAGGCGTTTCGATGAAATGGCACATTGCTGTGGGTGTACTGAAGGACCAGCAGCAGTGGTCCCTGTTTCCTCACTGTGATGGAGCAGAGAGCAGTGAGGGAAGGGAGAGACTATAAGCTCACCAGAGCAGGATACCACGTGGTCTTCTTTTTTTCCCCGGTGGCGACCCCCTCCACACAGACCACTTTCCCAAACAGATCCTCATTCTGCCGCTGGTCGCTCTCCTCTTCTTCGCTGGAGGATGAAGACAATTCTTCTTCTTGACTGTGGGAGAAAAGGACAGATTACTCAATGGACTGCACCTTAGAAAGGTAGAATGAGCATTACATTTTTTTTTTTTTTTTTACATTCATCAAATCCAGTGAAGTGTTGACATTTGATTGAGAAAAGTGCTGTTCTTATCTCCAACTGCAACTGTAGTGCTGTAACTTATCTCTATTTTTACACATAAGTGTAAAACTACATTAAAAAAGTATATATAAACGGGTTAAGAATATAACAGTGTGTGTGCTGGTCTCTCTCAATACATAGGATTTCATCAAAACATATCCAACTAACAATAAAAAGCATAACAAAACATTTGTAGTCTTATTATTATTATTATGTAGCACAGCAAAACATAAGGCCCGCTCTACTGATTAGCTCGCTCATTAGGATCGGTGTTTTGACGAGCCAGCTCATTCTTTGCTGTCTGATATCCTAATGCTCTGACTGCAGCGAGCAGACAGGCAGCCATGTCTCGGAGTGATCATGCAAGAAGCACCAGCAGGCAAACAGATCCTCTGTGCCTCAACACACACACACACGACTCAAGAGCAGTAAATCAGCCAGTCTGTTACTACTACAACAACTAAGCTGTAAATCATCATAAACAAAAAGTCATAAAGTCATAAACAAAGCACTCTAGCCACTCAATGAGGCAAAGACTACAATTCATGTAGGAAAGAGTTTGCTCCCATGTAATGACTATTTTAGCAGAAAATGCTTGACAGCTTGACTATTCCTTTAAATTACTTTACTTTTAAGAAAGCAATTTAAAGAAATAGTTTGACATTTTGGGAAAAGCACTTATTTGCTTTCTTGCTGGAGGTTAGAATAAGAAGATTGATACCACTCTCATGTCTGTACGCTAAAAGCTAAAGCCAGCAGACGGTTAGCTTATTTTAGCATAGAGACTAGAAAACTAGAGCAAACTGCTAGCCTAGTTCTGTCCAAAGGTGACTAAATCCTTTTACCAGCACCTATAAATCTTACCAATTAACACATCAAATGTCATGTGCTTAATCCTTGCAAAAAAATGTAAAAACAGCACGTTGTGGTTCTACTGTGGGGGTAATCCACCAGACCATTTCCTGGCTGGAAGTAGTAACATGCTGGTGTAACTTTCTGCTGCTTCCCTGAACATCTCACAGTGAAACAAAAACTGTAAGAGGTAACAATCTTCTCATCTAACCCCTAGCAAGACAGCAAATAAGTGTAATGTTCCAAAATGTATTCAAAAACTATTCAATTAACAGAAGAATAAATGATCTCATAAAACAAGCAATGTTGTCTTCTTTATCTCCAATAATCCCCACTACATTGTCAATCCTTGTAATTTAAGAATTAAGATTGATGAACTAAGACTATTTGTGCACAGGAAGACAAACAGGTCCAAGGTGCTAATGTGCAACTGGGACAGTTCCAAGTAAATATTGCCTCAATGTTAAGAGTTATATTGACTTTTCTCTATTATCAAGGGGTGTCAGAGAATGAGATTATGTAGCAGAGTGTCCTCTTTAAAACAGAGAGAAGCCACAATTATATCCAGCGCCAAAAAGCCCTCAGCACTTCCTATTCCCTGATGGAAACCCTGCAGTCTCCCAGGAGTAGGCACATCAGAACACAAAACACCCACTAGAAGATGATATTCAGCAGGACCATGCCGTGCTAACACTGCCTCTGCAGCACACATGCACACACAGGAGCCCGGCGTGATAAATGAGCTGGACGAAGCAAGTAGGCTCTACTTCCAGGCCTCAGGCGCTGTTTATGAAGGAGTGGAGATGAGAATAAATCTTTCATTTCAACTACTGTCAGCATACTTAGAATGGGGAAGCCCGTTACTGATGACTGTGGATTGGTACAGTCAGAAAATCCCTCCCCGTCAGCATCACAGACCTCTGATATATTAAGTCTGATATGAGCCCTGCAGCATGTACAGAGACGGAGGGGTGATACTCACATAGGGTTAGATCGTCTGCCGCGGTTGCCCTTCTTGCCGATGACAGGTGTGCCGAAGTGCTCAGGGTTGGTGAGAGGGAGTCTGTCGAGCGTCTGCACGGGAGACAAACAGCAAAGAGCAACCTTGTCAGACACTGAATTGGAAGACAAAATATGTATCTTGTACACCTGAAAGAAACTCTCTTCATGGGATTTCATCAGTTACAAATGGTGGGATTTAACCAGCGCTTTACATTTGGCAACTTTGCTGTGATATTGGTTTACAGGAAATATATCACAGCTGAACTTTTGAATGCCAGTGTGGGACCATTCATAAGCAGTGCTTTAATTTGAGCACTGTGAGTAGAGATGAGAGACTGTTTGTGACTAAATAAAATTCAATTAAAAAAAAAACAGCTTTGCTTCTCTAGAAAGCTGAGAGATAAGCTAAATAAAACTGCATCACAATACTTGCCTCGCTCTCTGCAAAGTGACGCGCTCCTTTCAGGCAGAGAGAGGAACGCCTCAGGGTCTTCTCATCGCCATCGTCAAATACTGCAGAGATGAGAGGCAAAATATTAGGTCACAAACAGACAGACTGTAAAAAAACCAAATTATGCTTGTGTTTAAAGGCTCCTCCAGCAGGCAGTGACAGTCGCTTTTAGCTCACAGGTTTATTACATCTTCAAGGAGCCTCTGTTAGACAGGGTGGAGTAAATAGTAAAATAAAAGGAGCATTTACTGATTCTATTTATTTATTTATTAACTGATATCAAATCTCTATAGACTGACTTTTACAATAGGCAAGCATAATATACATCATATTACAAAACTCAAGGAACCTAACTTCTACTTTCAGCAGTCACACCGCTCCCAAGGAGAAATCATTAAATTCCATTATCCATTGCTCACTTAAAGTACTTGGGAAAAACACTTGAGGAAACTTCAACAGTGACATCAGTCATGTTTTGTTGACGAATGAAAAGAATGAAAATGTGCCAAGACAAGAAAAGGAAAACCTCATGGGCACTCTTAAGATAACAGATCTGCTCAGCAGTCTATATTCTCTCTGTATACTCTGTGTACACTGCGTACTCTTCACATCACAGACTTGCAGTAACAAAATGTAAGAAAAGTTCCAAAGGATTTCCAGCTTCTCAAATAGGAGATTTTGCTGCTTTTATGTCATTGCAAGTACAATACGTTTGGGATCTGGACTGTTGGTCGGACAAAACAAGCAATTTGAGGAGGTCACCTTGGGCTCTGGAAAATGGTGATTCAATCTCACACATTTAAAAAAAAAAAAACATATTATAGATTAAATACTGATTCCATTATTTGAAAGAAAAATATATTGATAATAAAAGTTCTCTTTAGTTGTAGCCCTACATGCTGCATTTACCACTAGTTACATCATGTTGTAGAATATTTCAATGTTGACTCAGCATAGTCTGGCTGATTCAGCCTTTAAAGCTACCCAAGACTAAAGTCAAATTCTTAAAAAACTATTTTTTCAACTCAGTTATCTTGCATTTTATTTGCTTCATGCTGGACAATATTTCAATATATATATATAATATATATATATATATATATATTTATTAGGGCTGTCAATCGATTAAAAAATTTAATCAAATTAATTACATACTCTGTGATTAATTAATCTAAATTAATCACATACATAATTTTTGCTGTGAAAGTATTTAAAGTATTTAAATTCAAATGAATCGATGAATAATCAGCATTAGTGACATTAAAGTTAAAAAACTTTTTTTATTATTATTTTCACTGTTCAAATAATGACGATAACAATCAACAATATGACCCAATATGCTGAGGAAATAAATTCAAAAGTGCTTCAGGATTCCTGAATCAGCGTTATTTCACTAGTAAATTGCTATTGAACGACAAAAACATCTACCAGATTTTACAATAACTTTGAATGCACCACTAGGCTGTAGGTTACCAGTTTCATTGAACGCACCGTCTCCGTCTGTGTTTTTCCGACAACGGCTGCAGCCGCAGAAGTGTCGGAATCATCTACAGTGAGCGAAACACAGTCAAACTTTACACCGTTTAGCGTTAGCTGTCTGCATTTTAACCGTGTTTAATCCAGTTGCTAGGTAGCGGTAGGCTAACATTACCTGCTGTTGAGTGTAGTGTTAACTAGCGTCACGTGCAGCCTATGTTTCTGTTCCCTGAAGCAACGCATTTTACAGTAGAATGGTGGCTAGAACGGCTCCGGGTAAAAGGTCAATATGGAATGGATTAATCTGCGCTATTTTTTTTAACGCGCTATTTTTTCTCAGATTAATAAATCGAAATGAACACATTATTTTGACAGCATATATATATATATATATATATATATATATATATATATATATATATATATATATATATATATATATATATATATATATATATATATATATATGAGAACATTATATGAGAACATTATATGAGAAATCACTTCTTTACCTTTTCTTAGGAATTAATTGAAGATATTTCTGGCAACATCATGAAAATACAAACCCTGAAAACACTTTGGAATTTCTATTGTACACATCATATTTGTTGCAAGCTGTAGGGAGAATACAAGCCTTTGAGTGAGGAGGAGAAACACTTTGTTGACTTACCAACAGTATATATACTAGCATCGGTCAGCTTATTGATTGTGGCCTCTTGGTAAACTCCATCCGGATTCTTCACCTCTACAACTGCACCCACCTGTAGGACAGATACACTGCTGTTATTTTGCATCCTAATGTGCTACTAATGATAAATCTAATGAGGAGTTTTAAAGTAATGAGAATCATATTGCTGCTACAAGAATCATAATCAACTGGAATTAAATTGCAAAGCGAATGCTTCATTGACCAATTTTTTTTTCTACATTCACTATGGCCTTAACAGTCTGAGCCAAAAAAAGACAACAGGCAACATCGGCCTCCTCCATCTTTCCTGCCTTACCTTTAGAGGTCCTTTGATGTTTTCATCATGAACCTCAGCTGTGGACAGATCTGGTTTAAAGGTCACCTGGGGAAGGAGGTAGGTGGGGGCAACAGGAGAGGAGAATCAGTAACGAGGATAAACAAACAATTTCCCAAAGGCCTGACCGGGCCACATCAATCCTCCACTAGAGACAGCACATTCCCGCTAACGATGCTGGACTTTGTGATGCACTGCTTACAATGATGCTCCCTTTCACGCAATACTTGGCAGCGAGGCAGGTTTGTTGCTTTAAATCAGTGTGGTCTGAGATAATTAAACATACTAGTGAAGACTTGTTGGTGTCATCAGGCAAACAGCATGTGTGTGAATATTTAATACTATGGCTCATTTCTAGCACCGCTGAGTGACTGACCCCCCTAATTGGCAACTGCGCCGCATCTGTTACCGCCAACTGCGGTGGATTTCTGTTCTGCGATTGTGAGGGCTACACTAACCGACCCCCCCCCCCCATCTCTCTGCAAATGTAGCCTCCCCTAAGTGAGCCACAGTATATCATAATCTGATCATGCTGTGGTAATCTTGCATCTGCATGGTGACTTGGTAACACTGTGTGACAGAAAAGACCACAAGGCGCGCACGCACGCACGCACACACACACACACACGCGCTTCATATATCAATATTCTTTCTCTATTTCCATGCATGTGCTAGTAAAATAATTATAATGGAAAACTGGCTTCACTTTTATTGACTGGGATTTTAGTTCAGAATCAACCGCCATCTCAGAAAACAAGCCTGCAGGTAACAAATTCAGACAATGCTCTCTCAAGTCATTTTCAAACATAACAGCAGCAGAAACAGCAATCAAAGTCTCGCTGTGAAGGCGGCATCAAGACAACGAATAACAGGAATACATGCTGTAAGATGCTGTTAAATTGTCAGGTCATGAAATAGGATGGAAGAGAAAGGAATAAAAAAGATTCCTGAGGCAGCGTTTTATCAGTTATAGAGATAATAACATTCCTGCCCGCCCGGTGGAATAAAGGACTTCCTTTCTGCTCTCCACAGACAGAGGGAGGATGGCTCTCAGCTAGAGAGCGTCAATAACACCTGGCCATCCAGACAACCGCCTAACTGTGAGCTTGCTTCCTGCACAGTTCAACAGAGGTCTAGAATTGTTTACACAAACTGTACAAGCACTTAGACTTAACAAATATTGAAATACAATTTAAAACCTTCTGATCATATAGAGCCTCGAGCAAATTTATGTGATGCGAAAAGGTTTTGTCGAGAGCTCACAGTCCATTATTTAGAAGAAGCTTAAAAATGCTGCTTGATGTTTCTCTTACATTTTCCCCATTTTAAAATACAAGATGTTTATGTCTGTTTACTTGATACAGACACATGAAGTGAACTTTGATCTCAATTTATTCAAGCAAATTTGACTGTAGAAGTGTAATTCTATGTCTTTTGGTGTCACACACACACACACACACACACACACACACACACACACACACACACACACACACACACACACACACACACACACACACACACACACACACACAGGCTAACAACAAGCAGCGACTGTAAGTGTGACAACTCAATGTGACTTATTTCCCTCCACACCATCTCTCTCCTTTCTGCTCCTGTCCCTTCACATCAATAAAGCCTTCTCCTCTTCTGATTTCACATGTTGCTTGACTTCATTGTTATTTAATGGATAATCTAACATTTGGTTAAATGACACCAGTTGAAAACTAGCCACTTTGATAACAATGGCACATTCACAGTGATGTTGATCCATGTGCCTTGTCCTTGTAAAACATCAAAAAACACTTTACTTGAAGTTTTCTACATAAGAGTGACATGACACTGTCATGAACGTGTCATAAAACATAAGTAAGTGTTACATGTGTCTCTCTCTCTATCATCCCTCCTCCCTCGGCCTGTTGCACACCTGAGCATAATCAGTGCTCAGGTAGAGTGGGGGAGGTGATAAGAAGGCAGAGAGTGAAGGGACACGACAGGACAACACACACAGCACACCAGTGAGGAGCTTTCTCCTCATCTTTTTTTTCTGCACAACAAGCAGGTTTGTGTTATTCCCTATCTCCATGCACATCTAGGTGCTGGAGTTTTGTTATTTTAGTTTGTTGTGTTAGTTTGGGCTGGAGATTACCGGTAGATCAGTTATTCGTCTTTTTGTTTATTCTAAGAGTAGTTTTCCTTTTTCTTAGGTAGGTTAGGGGGAGACGCGGGGAGACGCGGGGAGACGCGGGGAGACGCGGGGAGCGATGGCCCACTGCGAGGTTGGTCCAGCGTCTTTCCATCTTTTGTTCTTTTTGGCCGGGGTCTCCAGTCCCTTTTGTGTGTCCTTGTTTGTTACTTTGGGAATATTCTTTAGTTAATAAAGCTTGTTGGTTAATTCTTAATTTTGTGCCTGGGATCTTCGTTATATGTTACCTCCTCCAATCCCTTTTGAGCCTTGGTTTTGTCCCTTGTAAATGGAGGCCATAACAACAAGTCATAAACGTTTATGACATAGCCTAACGCTTCTTTTAGTAAGTGTCATGTCACTATGTGTGTAGAAATCTTCAAGTAAAGTGTTACCAAAAAAACATTACTACATCTTAGAGTAATTGCATCTTTTTGCTTCACAATGTGTGTCCTTGTAAATCTGCATCTCTTCACCTCTGTACACATCTTTCTATTGACTTTGTTTGCATTAATATTGCCTCTAATGTCACACAGTATAATGCAACGGAAGTGCAACCTTCACTACATTTACTTTAAAGCAAACAGGATTGATTACTTTTTATTTTTATTTTTTTATTATATTACATGGGGAAAATAATATGTATTGATACTTAACTGTAATAATCTGACCAAAAAGAAAGTGTATTCACAGTGTATAATTAAAATAAATGCATCATAAGCAAATGCTTTAAGAGAGGAAAGGGGTGCTGATCTGGAAATATTTTTTCATTTAACAGATACTTTAATTTGCGTTATGCAGTGAAATCTTTAAAAAAAAAAACTACTAAAATGTACTTAGAATGTTGAATCTGTCATGCATCAGTAATTTGTTTGAAACAGTACTCAGTTAACTGTGCCATTAGGTTATTCCTGACTGATCAAATGTGTGCTGTCACAGTGAGTGATACTGATATGGTGCTAAGTGAACTTTTTACAGGTCTTCTAGTACAGATCATCCTGATAAATAATAATAATGTCACACAGATCTTTCACTGGGTTTTAAAAACACTCAAAAGACACCAGCGCCATATGCTGCCGGGCTTCCACCATCGACTTTGTTAAACAAGCAGACAGAGATTAGTGAACCAAAGAGCTAGAGAGGAATTCATTACAGTGGAATATTCTAATTCACGACAACCGCTGAATAATTGCAATGTTCTCCGTTTGTGTAACAGAGCTCATATTCATATTACAGCTACCCACAAACACACCTCACGCTCGGCCAATAAGTACGGCAATTCATTTATGAGCAACTGTCGTATTAGCTGCATTTTAGTCCATAAAATTTTAAACCAGAAAATCACATGGTCTACTTTGTCATGTTGTTTGTCTCTGTCCATAAGACAAAAAGGCCATCATTTGTCACAAAATTGGCAACATCGCTGCTCTTTTGTCTCTACAGGGGAAACTACAGTGCATTGACAGTGAAAAAGCCAGCATCCAATCTTTGTTCCTCCCACACACTCTAGCAGAATGAGAGACAAGCGATCAGTCTCTATTGTATTATCCAGATGCTCCAGCCCCACTGGGAAATGAGATACTGTACTACGTGCAGCAGGCAATGCCTTAATCAGCAAGGCATAAAACCAATGGGAAAACAGCAGACACACCGTCCCCGCGACAAAACGTGGAAGCAGTGGGCGAGAGGGATGCCTGAGGATGTGATGGATACCTGGTGGGCTAGACCAGACCCTGCATCTGTCACAGCTGGGGCCCTGATCACCGTTTCAGCTGTATGAGCACAACTAACAACCTATACCAGGTGGTAGAGCTCGAGCATGTAAGCAACACAGCTGGATGTTTGGCAACATCAGAGACAAGAAAAGAATTCAGTCTAAAATCTATCTAATATGAGGACATTTTAATTATTCCAACAACACGGTCACAGCATCTTTTAAATGTGGCCATCTCCAATCCAACCGCTCACGATGTGCATTAAAGTGGAGCTGTGTGATCTTGATTGTTGCCCCTTCGCACAAAGACAAGAGCCCCTCACCCTGCTGCAATCCACTTCACACACAACACAGACAGATAATACATTTTTAATTTCTTTAAAATATGACTTACCTTGGCCTTGACTAGCCTCTTGGCAGTCTTAATCTTGGCCTCACAGAAAGCCCCTCTGTACTTGGCACTCACATCCGTCCCTACTGTCAAGTAGGGGGGCTCCTCCAGAGTCTGAGGAAATAAAAATAAAAACAAGAAACCAGTGAATTCAAAGCCTTTATATATAGCTTACTGACGTGTATTCTCACAGACAGGAGGACACACATACAGGTTCCACATAGTTGTAGGCCAGCTACGCAAAATCCACCCAGCTCAGTGATTCATCCATGAAAAACACATACCATCTGCTATGGGTATTGGAAAACAAGCCTCTGAGGGAGCAAACAAAAAGGCCACTTCACTACTGCTTTGATGACTACAAAGAAGAAGCTATCCGAAACACATAGCATCGTCTTGTGCCCTTATTGGATGTTTATCAAACCTTTTTTTTTTCCTTCCTCAAGAACAGATTTGGGTACACAGAGAAAACAGACTTTCTATGTGTGGATGAGGGCAGAATATATTTGTGGTTCATGTAGTGCAAAGATGGATTTACTGAGGGTGTTTCACTAAGGCTTAATAAAAAAAAGTCTAACCTAACAGATATATTTAGACATCTTTCTGGAATAAGACCCAAAGTGGGGCACACTTCCTGCTGACAGAACGGATCAAGACCAACTGCAACATATCATATGTGCACTTGGTCAATACTCCTGTGTGTTACTTGAGGAAAACATCAGGTCTTCCACTAAATACTTATATATTAACAAATCTGTTCCATCACTTAAAACACCACCCAGGGCAGAACACTGCAGTCAAGCCACTCCACTTCCTCCACTTCGAAAAAGACGGTCAAACTAAGCCCCCACGTTATGTGGTATGTGTGTTATTAGGCATTACGTTAAAGTGCTCGTATTATGCTCATTTTCAGGTTCATAATTGTATTTAGAGGTTGTACCAGAATAGGTTTACGTGGTTTAATTTTCAGAAAACACCATATTTTTGTTGTACTGCACATTGCTGCAGCTCCTCTTTTCACCCTGTGTGTTGAGCTCTCTGTTTTAGCTACCGAGTGAGACATCTTACTTCTGTTCCATCTTTGTTGGGAGTCGCACATGTGCAGTAAGTACTGCTAGCTAGTCTGAGGGAGTGCCATGCTAGCAGCTAGGCGAGCATTATAACGTGTTACAAAGTGACGCACGTTCGTCATGGAAGTAAAGGCTGGACTACAGCAGAGCTGTTTGGAGCAGTTTGCGAACAGTGTTTTCAGTTGGAGATGGTAAGTGGGTACTTTCAGTACTTTGAAAGCATTTCTCATGTCACAGAAACCACTAAGAGTGTATCTTGTATTTTAGATGTTATTATCATACTGTTGGTGTTTTTGTCCCTTAGCATCGCGCAAAATCAGCATCACACGTGCACACGCAGGGTTTTACGCTATATGCATGCAGCGGCACACTGCCGCTCAATCAGCTGTTGAGCCGTCTGCTCTACTACAGAGAGCAGAGTTTCCACTGCCAACACACACACACACACACACACACACACACACACACACACACACACACACACACACACACACACACACACACACACACACACACACACACACACACACACACACACACACACACACACAGATTTTATTTCTAAAGAATATTTAACACTGGAACTGGAAGACATTTTAAATATCCACAATATGTCTTTGATCTCCTTTAGTATGTCATCTTTCACGCTGTTGTACAGTTGTTGAATCGCCGTTTGTGACACGTATGTTCCCCCAGGCAACTCGTACTGGTATGTCAAATGTTTGCAGCATTTGTCGAGTGTTTGCGCGATAGTACAGACTCTGTACTACATTTAACAATTATGTATTAAATGCTAAATATTAAATTTAAATAATAATATGTAATTAATAAATTATATCTATCTATGTGTGGCCATCTGCCACATGGTGAGTAACTGTACCAAAATAGGTCTGTTTTTCAGTCTTCATTTTGGTGAAGGTGCAGCTACTTTCTTCTGCTGTCTGCAGGTCGAAGCTTCGCGGGGGTGGCCGACACACACACACACACACACACACACACACACACACACACACACACACACACACACACACACACACACAGATACTGATAGCTATCGGTTACCTCAGGCTAATTAATTAGCTAGTAAGGGGCGATTTTTGGCTGCCAGCCTTCCAAAAGAAAGCACAATGAAATTAAATAACCGATCGTTAACCTTTGACCGACAAGCAGGTAACGGAGTCTCAGTTCACCGTCCGGGAGCCTCTGACACTCTGACAGCGGACAGCTGTAGGCTTGTACTGGTTAATGCTCTGTGCATTGTAGGACACATGCAGCCACTTTACTGAAACCGCTTTCGGGACCGACAAGTCCACAGCGGCCCGCAGCGTTTATATCCGAGCCTGTCTCCACCGCCTCCACCCATTCTCTTAATACATCCATGCCTCAACCTGCAGGTTGTCAATTGTGTGGTTTGGAATAAAAAGGGAGAAAACAGGACGCAGAGTAACACGGCGGATATCGCTCATATACTTTTTTTTTTGACGGTGTCCACCAACTCTCAGCTAGCATCTCTCTCTCTCTCTGTCTCTCTCTCTCTCCGCCAGGAGTCCCACCTCCCCACACAAAGGCCATGCGACTGACAAGAGGGTTCACTCCTTGTTATGCTAAGGATCCGAGAGTGGTGGGTGAGTGAGTGAGTGAGTGAGTGAGTGAGTGAGTGAGAGAGAAAGAAAGAAAGAAAGAAAGAAAGAAAGAAAGAAAGAAAGAAAGAAAGAAAGAAAGAAAGAAAGAAAGAAAGAAAGAAAGAAAGAAAGAAAGAAAGAGAGCGAGAACAAGCATGCAAATGGAAATTATCGCGGCCGGAAGAATTATCGAGCACATTTTTTTTAATCGTGGGATTAATTGATTTATTGACTATCGCGACAAGCCTACTGACAGAGTGCATCAGCACAAGTAAGCACAGCAGCTTTATGAACTACAACAAAAATAAAAATCTGCTTTGCCTCTATTTCAGCATTGTGTTGCAGGTTCTCCACTTCTCTTAAGTGCTAGCATTGATTGAATACTGCTTTTGAACTTTTGTTAAAGATAGGAATAGAATCAAATGCTGCTCATACCTTTCCTGCTACAACCATTTCACAGCAATATCCTTCTCATGCATGGATACTATACACACTGTATAACATTAAGGACATGAGTGTATTGGATTTATTCATGTAGGTCTGCATTAGAAGTAGCCGTACAGCTGTTTTATGTAGGAAAATATGAACATTCAATCAGGATTTGAATTTGGCAGATGATCAATATTCCTTTGCGCTTAAGTTAAACTCTGATCGATTTATGAGGACTATGGTTAACCTTTTCTCAGATCTCTGCAGGGTAAATCCAGACAGCTAGCTAGACCATCTGTCCAATCTGAGTTGTCTGTTGCACGACTAAAACAACTTTTAAACGTACACACCACAACAAGTTTTTCTTTGGCGCTTAGCACCGCCCAAGACGATTGTGATTGGTTTAAAGAAATGCCAATAAACCAGAGCGCGTTTTCCTCCCATCCCCGAATGCTATGTGGAGTAGCCAGACCCTACTCCAGTACGCTTTGGAGGAGGGTCTGGCAAAGCGAGACTACATAAACATGATCAGGACATCCCTAATCTGTGACATCACTAAACTGCTAATAATGCCAAGTGGAATTCACTGCAGATGCATGAGCAAAATGTTGCCTCCAGATAAAAGAGTAACAGGTGAAACAGAAATGTGGTTAAAAATGTCCTTTGTCCAATAATCCAAATGAACATAAGGGTTTCACATCCCTCTTTAATTTATTTGTTACCTGAGGCTAAATTATACATTATCTTAACTGACAGACAACTAAAACATCGCAACGTTGCAATTCTGGGCCACGCACTCAAAACCACAAGACCAAAAAATGATCTGGAACACTTTCTATTAATCAAACAGGTGGTGTATAAACCCTCAGCTAAGCTATCATGCAAAAAAAAACAAAAAACTGTTTGGCTGTCGTGCAAATAGGCACCACAGGCAAAATATACTCTATCTACTTCTATTCATTGATATCAAAGGATAGAAGTAGATACAGTGTACTAAAAATAAGCATGGTGATTTGCCAACTGTAACAATCCAGTGCAGCTTTGTAAAAAAAAAAAAACAATTGTTAGGAGGCTCTGTTGACTAAAAAAGTAGGGTTTCACTTTGTTTCTTGTACAGTGAAAAGACTTTGTGCACACAACTTACTGATGTGGTTCTCTGTGCACTGTGGTTAAAAATAGTGAATTGGGGTGTGACTCTTCACTGGTCTCACAATTTAATTTGATTATGATTATCCTATCAACAATTCGATACGATATCCCAATGCATCACGATGCACCACCTCCTCAAATGTATTGCTACACATGGTTTTCATCAACAAATTCAAGCAATCAGATATATATGAACTCCCATTTTTATTGCATCTGCTCTTAAAAAAAATAAAAAGAAGACATTTCCTGAATGTAGAGGAGTCTAAACACAGCAGAAAACAGACAAAAGGCACACAAAAAAGCAGTGACCGGAAAAATCAACAAGCAACATCAGTAGGCAATAATCGATTACTGTCTGTCACTGCATAGATGCAGAACCGTCCAGGTCCGCATCATGATGCATCGATGCAATGATTCATTTCAACACCCATAATATCTACCATATAAAAGTGCAATAACTTCTAATAAAATAATGTTGTAGTACCACTGCATACAAAGTAAGTAACACTGCATAGAAAAATTATAATAAATCAAAACACTCATTTAAATTTTTTTTTAAAAAAGACAAGAAACATGTTTGCTAACAGATGGACAAATTGCATTTTCCGTGTTGAGAAGGTCGGGAGCATGGATGTATTAAGAGAACGATTTCGGGAGCCTTTCACAGTCAAATCAGGACTGGTCGCCTCTTCTCCGGTGTCTTTTGGATTCTGACAGATGGGATTTACGGGCAGAGTCCAGTGCACTTCAGCCTCCTCACCTCTCAGATAAACACCTCATTAGTGCAGTCTGGCCTCAGCACAAGCTGCCCTAGCCAACACCAAGTTTACATGACGCACAAGCCATTCCCACTGGCTAACCAACTCTCTTGTCAGTCATGGCTGCAACACAAAGCTGGACTGCCACTGTTCCTCCTCTTTAATAATAATACTTGTCTCCTTTTGCTACCACTGCCTTTTTCTTTTCCTCTTCTTAGAGGAAGAGTCATACTACTGAGTCAGAGGGCAGCTTGGGTTACCTTGACAGCTGTGGTTGCCAAACCTCCACAACTTAACAAGACAGGGGGTGATAACACACTACTGAGGCCAGATTTCCATTTGTCATGCTCACATGCCAGCACAAATAGAGAATGGTTTGTTGTTTCCGTTGATAATGCCCCACCTCCCTGCATGAAACTAAAACTACGAAAGAAAATTCCATTCCTTGGATTAGATTGCCATTTAGCCTACAGCTGTCTGGAGATAAACACTGACTCCTTTTCATCATTCCAGCCAGTACCGAACGACAGGAAAGTGTATCCCAGACTCAGGAGATCAACCAATCAAGATGACTAAGCTCAGAGAGGCGGAATTCCTGTGCATTTGTGGAGGTGTAACGTCCCCTCACCAACTTAAAATAAGCTAAAACGCCACACAAGAGCTGCTCTTATCTAAGATTCTGTCATAAAAAGGAGCAGAGGAGTATTTTTCATAAGCCTCAAGTGCCGCATTAGCTTCTGCATGCAAAAGTCAACGTAATGGTAATAACAGTGGTACAATCAAATCCAGCTCTCTGGCTATTCAACTTGTGCCACTGATGTGGAAAATGCTCTACAGGCACACATGCTTGATTAAACGCACAAATATAACTTGGCATGGGGTGACAAAACGCACCTGCGGCTGGCATGGACAGAAACAAACCCAAATTGTTCGGGAGAAAAATGCAGCTTGATTGAAGGATGATCAGTCAGAGGGGCACAGATATCACATTAGATAACAGCTTAAATGTATTCATGCCATAAAAGCTTTTATCCCCTCCACAAAGAACAATCTAAAACAAATCCCAGAGTTGGTGGTTCACCACTGTTGTTGGCCATAGAGTACTTCTGTCTTGGCTGTTGAATCACACAGACAGTTTAAACTGGGTACTAGCACCTCACTGATTGCTAGTGATGAGTGACCCAAAGCCAACTCAGTATTTAAAGGTCACATATAGTAAAAAGTGAGATGTCCAAGCCTATAACTTTTCAGTTCTTAATGGAAATATTAGTTTTTTTTCCACTTAAAGTGCAGTATTTTAAATGAAAACAATATGGCTGGATGTTTTATCAAAAAGAAAAGTGCCGCTGGGTTATTAAAAAAATAAAAAACATGAAGTGCAACTTAACCCAAACAAACACTACTCTCAAAACACTGCTCTGTTCATTCTATTTTCATATTACTGTGTTGTGTAGAATGCTAATCTCGCGATAAAATAAATTGAAAATGGGTTTGCGTTAACGCCGTTAATAACGTGTTAAACTGACAGCACTAATATATGTGTGTGTGTGTGTGTGTGTGTGTGTGTGTGTGTGTGTGTGTGTGTGTGTGTGTGTGTGTGTGTGTGTGTGTGTGTGTGTGTGTGTGTGTGTGTGTGTGTGTGTGTGTGTGTGTGTGTGTGTGTGTGTAAAGGGCTGCTACAGTGCTATTACAGTCATTTGTGTCGCTGCAATGACGGTGACGCTGAGATGCGTAAGGCCCAGACACGCTGACCCATTAGAGCAGACTGGGCTTTTTTTTTTGGGATGGGGAGCTTAAAGAGACAGGCCCTAAAATAGAGTATATGCAGACAAACATTATGAGGAAAGTTATGTTTTTGTTTAATGTTACATAATGTAAAAGTATTCCAGCAGAAACCTCAACCACAAGTATGAACCTGAAAATGAGCATAATATAAGACCTTTAAAGTATTTTTAGTAAGGGAACAAAACAGGCAAGGCTGTCACATTAAGTCACAGCTTTGAAATCATTCAAAACAAAATATACCGGGGTGACACTGACACTGACAACAGCAGAATGAGATCAGTTTCTGCTCAATAAAGACTCAGGTCATGAAAAATTTAACAGCCAATTGCACAGAATGCCGGTTGAAACTAAGCTGCTGCTTATAGTGCATTTCTTTGACAGCCTGAGCGACTATAGCATTTTCATTCTACAACTCAGTTAAACATACGTGTTCAGAAGATAAAAGCTGAAAAAAGCAATACTGATGGCATGTTTGTAGGGTGAACCCACTTGAAACTGTGGATTGTTATTCACTATGGCCACTTTATATCAGTCATTGATCAGGGAGGACCTCAAGGAATCCCTGGTTATTTGCTCAACAGACCAGAGGCTATTTCGGGGAGGCTGTCCCATGGAAGCATGCAGATATTTGCTAACGTATTAAGACACACTTGCACCAGCCTCTGCAAATATTCCTCCTGCCGCTCATTCGCTACAAACTACAATTAAAATGTGACCTTTATATTCAAGAATACGTTTCAGATTCAGATATGCTGCAAATTTACAAGTCAAAGTTCACCCTTGCTGAACTTTTACCTACCAATTTGCATGGTCAGCCAATATTTTGTCATGACTCTTGTGTTTTGGAGAGTGTGTTAGTAGAGGAGTCATTCAATCTAGCTCCATTTTTCCACTATCATAGACTGTTAAAATAGACTATTTACAGCCAATGATTGCTCAGATCATTTCCATAAAATTAATTATTATTATTATTAATTATGTCACTGGACTGAATCCAAGTCTGGTGGACCCATATTTTTGATACATGCCTTTTAGAAATGTTGTGGTGATGTCAGTTACTCGACTCACATTACTACAGACAAATAACCAGGGGTGGACTGTAACCAACTACATTTCCTAAAGTACCGTACTTCAGCACAATTTACTTAATTATTTCCAAGTTATGAAACTTTATATTTTACTACGGTTGAAATTAAAAGGCAAACATTTCTACATCTTCATGTGAACTTTTTCTGACCAGTTCCCATCATCACACTTACACCAAAACAACCGTTTGTATGAGTTCATCATCTAATTGTTTCTTGTGAATCTTCTGTTAAGGAACTGGAGATCCAATTCAATTAGCATTTGTGATTTACACTTTAGATTAGAGTTTCTTATTTTCACACCACCGATTCACCTCACTCTAAAACTCAAGGTTTTTAGATCACTATTGTTGCTATTGCCCAGGATTTATTCGAGATTGTGAGCCTTTTAAACCCAAAATGACACGTGTGTTGTTAGGTCGGATGTGTCACTAATTGTATGTTGGTATGTTTCAAGTTACACAACAGTGCAAGTTGATGTTAGGAACATAAACTGGTTCATATTCAGCTGTTACACCAGGTGAGGGTGGTGTGTACCATCTTTCAGTGTAAAGCCCAGTAAATATGAATGTGGATAACGTTAGTGATACTAAGTAGTGCTTGCTACAGTTGCATTTGAATTGGCGAAAATGTTTCATTTATGTAATTCATGCTTTCTTCTATCGCCGCTCGTGCTCTTCAATCACCCTCTAGCTTGTTCGACCACGTACCATGCTCGCGACCGCACGTTGAGCCTTTGTAACATAGAAATAAAATGGATTATGGATTATGGATAATTTTATTTCTATAATTTGTAGCAGACTTGACCAGCTGACTTTGCTATTGGCTGTTGAAACAGGTGACGTCTCTTACGTTCCAAAACCAGCCTCTGGAGACTTGACCAGCTGAGTCATCAGCTGTCTTGAGTCGAGCTGAGACGGGCCGGTTCAGACCGCAACATTCTAAAACTGTTTCATCGCGTCGCCAATCTTTGGTCTGAACTGGGCTTAACAAATCAATAATTTTCATTCTGAGAATTACAATGTATTGATGCATAAGCACACAAAACAGCCCCTTTTTAAACATACAATCCAGGCACTAATCAGCCTTACTAAAATTTGTATAAACAATAGTTTCTGATATTGTGCTATAATGAATAGGCTTGTTGGCCGAACAAAGGAACATGCAAAAGGCATGCAGGAAAGAATTAAGCTCCCTCCCAGCCTAGCTCACACATACAATAATCCTGCTGTGAATTACCTCTTTGTCCAAACCAGAGTCACCACAATTCCAGTGACTGGTGCTTCAGCAGGAGTTGCCTTGGCAATGCCATGGCAGCTTTAAACAAATAAAAAAGAACAATCTTGATACCTTTTGTGTACGCACTTATTTCCCCAAATTTAGGGCTGTCCTGCAAATTGAGTCCTCCTGCAGTCTCAAAGACAATTCAAACCAACCTACAGAACTTTAAACATTTTAATAAAACTCTGCTAATATATCGACGATGCCTATAATCTCAAAGCAACCAATTTCCATGACCATTTACAAAACAATTATGAACAACTCCAAAATGCAAAAGCCAAAGTTTTGCATATGCCTTCTGAATGACTTAGCAGTCTCTTACTGTGGCTTCTGTGGGGGTTTTGGTAGAATATGCTAATGTTACCTTAAACTTCACCTTGCAATACCCATACAATACATACAATATAAAATTCCCTCATTCCTTAAAAGGGGCTGTACTTGATATTCACATACCTCACATTATGAATATATGCACATTAATAGGACTGGGCAATATATAAATATTATATCGATATCGTGATGAAACTAGATATTGTCTTAGATTTTGTGATATGACGCAAGTGTTGTCTTTTCCTGGTTTTAAAGGCTGCATTACAGTAAAACGATGTAGTTTTCTGAACTTACCAGACTGTTGTAACTGTTCTATTATTTGCCTTTTCCCCACTTAGTCATCATATCTACATTACTGATTATTATTTATCTAAAATCAAAGTGTCAACCCTAGAATATCGCCACAATATCAATATCAAGGTATTTGGTCAAGAATGTCGTGATATGTGATTTTCTCCCTATTGTCCAGCCCTACACATTAGTATAGCTGCAAACAAATATTTACTATGTAAAGATATAGTGGAGTAATGGCGTTCTGAGCAGAGAATATACACACTACCTCTGTGTGTGTGTTGTAATCCGAGCTTCTCTGTGTTTTGATAGCCAGTCCGGCCACGCGTGCATGTGGCTGTGAAAAAACGTAGGTATTCACGTATTGGGGGAACGGTATGTAAGGGCAATGTGGAGTCAATCCCGGCCCACTATTTTTTTTCTACAGTATTTCGAGTACAGCCCCTTTAACAACAAATAATTGTACTGCTTTACAAATGATCATGCTTACATATGCATAAACCAGACCACATTTACACTGTACTCATGTTATTTATTTTAACAAAGTACCTGGTTCCCAGGCATCGACACCTCCGACTACAGCAGCCTACTGCACCAGACCTGCTGAAGGTCTCTTCCCAAGTGCTTAAGTATGTACCATATCACCGCAGCTCCACATGCTGTTAACTTGTCTAAATGCAGGAATAAATCTAATAAACACGTTTCACTGCCACAGCATGGCAATTCTTTTAACAATCAGCTTTGATCGCAAGCTGCCTGACTCTGAACAGTTACCGTTTCAACACAATAGAGCAACTTTGCCGGAGTACTCCAGATATTTAGTATTGCGCTTCCATAAAGTTGGGGGTCTCAAAAGAGACAGATTTAAAACATAACGGTCAACATTAAAGCAGCAGAGGCAGCTATATCATGACATTTAGTCACTTAAAGGCTGAATCAAACATTTCCCAAATATCACTTATCCACTTTTAGTAAAGCCAATGTTTGAAGTGTTTTAACGACCAGCACACAGTGGTAAAGCAGTGTGTACAATTGATGGAGAAAGGCTGTGGAGTGACATGCAATCCTAAACGCACATAAAGAAAAGATGTCCTAGTTACAGAGCAATTTACAGTTTAGGCATTGAGCAGATGCTTCTAATATACAGAGCAGAAAAATAAGTGAGCACTTCTCAAGCATCAATAGATCCAGATGACTCGGAGCACTATGAAAACCACAAATGCTACAACATTAAACCAAAAATGTAAAACAAATTGCTCCTGTCAGCAGTGATGAAAATAAGCAAGTGCAAGCATAATAATCATCTAATAACAACAGGCTACAGCCACCCAGCTGGAGAAAATAACTGCAAAATGGTCATGGGCACTAATGGCAACTGTTTAATGAATGTTCACGTATTTAACTTTATTCAAGTAGACGCTTGTAGGAAATTAAGCAGCAAAGCTAGGCTATTGGTTTCTATATAAGCTGTGCCTGGATGCTATCTGTTCACTGGAATGCATTTCTAGGCATGACATTCAGAATTCCATTGTCTTCCTGTGACAAACTATTTATGACATAACCACAAATCATCATGCAGCACTACCAGTAGGACAAGTATAAATGCAGGCAACATAAATGGTTCTTAAGCAGAGAAAAAGTAAAGCTTTGTACCAGATCCAAAATGATTTCCTCATTTCTCATATATGGTTTTGACAAGATTTAATGAATAATGCAAAAATGCAATAACAATAATAATAATGTGTTGGCAACTATTTTCACATCCCATGATGCTTTTGTTTGCATTTGTATTGAATAGTTTGGTAGACTGCTAGTAGTGGCTGGTGGTATAGTTTGGTGAACCACAGTAAACATAACATCACTAGGACCAAAGTGAAAGACTACAAATCATTAGTAGACCAGCTTTTAATTTGTGCAACACTTACTCTCCAATCACAAAGTGCTCACATCTTCTATTCACTTTATTCTTTCCCCACGATCCTGTTACATTTTATATTGTGTGTGCCAAATAAACATTTAGACTACAGACTCCTGTCAACGTTTCTATATGTCATGCATTTCATTTAAAAGTGAAACAACCCTGCAGGTTATGGCTCTATGTATGGCTCACATGGCAACAGATGAAAAGTTAAGACAAAAACAGCCCTGCAGGCATAACAACAGCCAGAACTCTGATCCATTGAAACTATAAGAAAAGATTAATAAGCTTGCATCACGGCCTATTTCCCAAACAATGACAGCTGTGTCTTTTTGAAAATGAATAGTGCTGGAGAAAGCAATGCCAGCACTTTTGAATATTTTGTAAATTTCACAGCTCATTTATTCTGTCATTCATATATTATGCACCACACCTTTAGCTTGAATTTTGATTAGACACTCTATGAATGCAGTTTTTAAAATAAAAAAAATAAATCACATAGACCACGACATGTCCAGGCCCTAACTCAGCATGCAATTCAATAACATTGCATAACAAAGCATAACATCAAAATTACAATTCCCAATTAGTGTTTGCAAATACAGCTGGAGCCCCTGGAAACTCAATACCATGCTTATCAAATAAAGGTATTATTTTGGCCTATGTCCTAGACACTGTGTTTTAACAAGACCAAAACTGACATTTAGTAAAAGTTCGCACTAGCCTTAATCATGAGAATAGAAGGATGAAGCCATGCATATAAAATAATCATATTACATTTAACATGTTATGTTTGATTTGCCTGGTTAAGGCATGTTTATATACGAGGTAAATGAAACTGAGCTCAGACTGGAAATGCAGAAGTAGTGGGGCTCTAGAGTTCCCAGTGGCATTAAACACGTGCAAGAAAATGAATGAACATACCTTCATCTCTCTATGAGTCCTCTAGGTGACCAGTGTAACGAATCTGAGGCTGAAAACAGAGGTTGAAGAAGCGGTTAGACATTACAGACAGTGTCAACTTCAGTCTGCCACAACAAGACACGGTTATGTTATGATGACATCACTTCTTCTGCTACACTGTTGGATGCCATGAAAAAGCTGGGCGGTAGACTCACACTTTACATCGCTTGGTAAAACACATCGTCTGCACATGAAATATCCTTTTAGGAATTATGGTTTTTCATTCGAAGTGAGTCTGTAATTGATTGAAGAAAGGTGTAAAGATCCTTTGCTTAAATAATCCTGACTAATGCACCACGGCTAATGGTATGTGTGCTCGAGCTTTCGAGCCACATTCCCAAAAATATCTGTGTTGCAAAGTAAACCGTGGCAGGCTGATCACTCTCATTCGCAGAGCCCTTAAAGCCGTTTATGTAATGCCTAGTGTACTGTAGTCAGCAGCCAGCCATGGCTTGTGGCAACGAAGGACGAGCAAACACAAAGTAACTAGTCGCTGTCCTGCACAAATGCACGGATAATGAGGTTTGTTTAGGATAAAGTGATAGATACAGTAACAGCCGCACGGTGCTCGGAGTATGGCAGCGTGGTGTGCCCGCTGTCTGCACTGCACTGACTGTACCAACACTACAGCAGAGGATGACGCCATTTCTGTAGCTGACAGTCGGCTAAAAAGGAGAACACTTCAGCGCACAAACACTGGAAATTGCGAGAATGGTGGTCGCTATTCACCTGCCCATGTCAGAGTCATGTCTCTTTCGGAGACGAATCTCTTGCTTTATGTACAAAAAAACTGCCCCAACACCGTTAATTTTCGTTTTCGCTTCTCTCCCTTGACTCGGTGCGCTGCTCTCTGCAGAGTAGGCTACACTCGACAGCAATAGACCGATAATAACACTGCTTATGGGCAGGCAACACAGCCACCAAACCAGACATTTATAGAAATGTTATATTAAAGCTATATCGTTATAACAGCGTTAAGTTGAACAAAGTGAGAATCAGTCGTGCAGCCCCATTAAAAGTCACTTTCTTTATTCAGAAAATGTTGTCTTCATCGACTGGTCTGGCATTTCGCTGACTGTTCACTGAGTAACGTTGAGTGAGGTCGCTACTGACAAAGAAGCAAGTCGACGAAGCGGTTCGCAACAAGGTCAAGCTCGAAGAAGACTTCTAACGCAGCAACACTGCATTAATACCTACAACATTTATTTATTGTTTAACAGAAACCAAGGTCGCAGCCCTCATGTGTGGCTCTTGGTCGCGGAGGATACAATGTCATCCGCCCCAGACAATTTGCTAGACCAGCCGCTACACGTGAGTGATTGACCATCACCAAAAAGAATGCAAATACACAGCCCGAGTCTCTGATGTTTTCTTCCTCAGTCCTTAAACCTGGTACCGTGGTTAACTAAAGCGTCGAGCCCATTTAAACCTCTTCAGTAACGTTACTGACTCTTGCACAGGCAGTTTGTCAGCGGTGATTTTACCAGTTACGGAAATGTGCAAAATACTGGTTCACGCAGCATTGAGAATAACATAAGCCCTATCTGGCAGAGGGAAAATAGTCCACATCGCATCTGGTCATATAACTGATCAAACGGGTGAGTTTCTTGATAAAAAGGCAGCCCATTTGGTCCAACCTACACTGGACAAGTCAATCGTTAGAAGCTAATGATACTGGTGGCACAAAAGAAAAGCCTGACAATGCAATGTATCTGTTAAACTACACCGTTAAGTCGCTGATCGACAAATCATATCCTGCAACGATGTCAAGCTCATACGGGTCACCAATGGTATCGTGTAATATCACTTTTGACGGCTACTAGGGAACACCATGACAGGCGCTGCTCGACGACAACCTCTCCGAGGATTCCTCCGCTCAACAACACAACACTCCGGTGCATGTCCAGAAGGCTTGAAACTATTCAACCCTGGAGTAGCATACGCTTTGACTGTGCTCATCAGCTCAAATTGGCTGGCTGCAGCATAACTTTGTTATCGAGCTAACCAAGTTTCTTCTATAATCTCGGCCGTCATCTTTTTGCTGTCCAGTCGTTAAATTCATTCATTCCCTAAAACCACCCTAAACACATCCCAGCATTAGTTAACAAGTTAGCTAACGTCAAGGTTGGCTTGGTAGCAGCAGGGAAGCAAGCTAGTAAATTGTTCAAAATAGCGATGGCTTTGCCGAACAAAAGCAGGCTTACCTATGCTGTCAAGTTGAGAAACACCTCTGTTTTTCGACGAAAGTGTATTAGTAATCCATAGGAACATTTATGTGAGAAATCTGACAGGTTTTAACGTCGTCCGTTGGCCCCTGGTTGATGTTGGATGCGGATGGGTAAAAGTGGTTTTCGCAGAGCGCTGCTGTTTGCCTTGTTGAGTAGCTCTTCTAGCCTAGCTCTTTCTGTGATCCCCCTCACCCCAACCCCACGCCCCCCGCCTCCTGAGAATGATTGACGGGCATGTTAACCCCGCCTCAACCAAAGGTACGCTCGCCCATAGGATCGCACAGGGAAGGGTAACGCCTTAGCAGCATCGGATTGGCTGGTTGAGGAGAAAAATATCCATGGTACGAAGTCGTCCTACTGGATTGTTCTCACACAGAGAAAAAAACTGCTAAAAACTACAACCCCCAGCTTTGGAACACATGTGTGTGAGTGTGTGTTCGATATGTATTACAGACTGTCCCGACAAGGCGTATGTGTGGTTTTCCAATTTGCTTACAGGCCGGAAGCTTTTACCGGGCAATATAGAAATGCAACTGCAACACACAATGTGTGAGGCACCCATGTTCCCCACCTACTCTGCGCCTGCTCTGTAACGACGCCGAAGCATATATAGGTAGCTCACCAACACTAGCTTGTCTTAAAAAGTGTCTGTACAGTACTTAGCAATAACGGCATTAGCTTAGCTAGCTTAGCATAGCATCCGGTAATTTTTCCAGTAACACGCGGACCTAAAAATGATATGAACGTGTGCGTGTGACAGTCATATCGTGTGCCTTAATCGACCAGCGTTAAAGTGGAAGTTTTTATTTTGAAAAAAAGAAAAGAAATGCTCAACGGTGGTTTACCGGCACGTTTATGTTAGCCTGCTAATGCTAGCTAACTAGCAGTCTGGCTAAAAGGAATACACGTCATCAGACTGACAGGCAGCAGCCAAGGTGGGTGGAGTTAAGAACACTGGAAGGGCTAATGTCACAGCATCATTTTAGTTTTAAAGCTCCTATGTGTATGCGTAATTTGAAATTCCGTAATATTGTCCTCAGTTGTCCTTCCTATAAATGTAACTTTTTTTTTCACCATTACTTTACATTGGCTTTTTGGTTGAATCTCAATATCATAACAATTCAAAGTGCAAGTATAACAGCCTAAATGTAGTTGAATTGAGTAATGGTTCTGTTAGAAAGTGAAGTCGACATATCTAATGGGAAATTAGCTAGATTATGATAATTCTAGTTAGACACTTGTTGCATACAAGATAAAGATAGAAGTGTGTATTATACATTTGTTTTCCAAATTACACCAAATAATTTAGAGTGTGGGCTTTTAATGTTTACACTAGCCTATACTACCAGTTACAGGGCTGTGTTAGATAGTACTGTACCTATTAAACTAGTAACTGTCTACATGCTAGGGTGTCAGCTTTTTTAAAAGCAATGCTGACTCATTACGTGACAAGAGATCAGGTCTTCTTGATATAATATTGCACTGTCTCTTACTGGAGATGGATGGCAGCATTGTGTCATTTGATTAAAAAAATGTCTTGGCAGTCTGATAATTTCATTGTAATGGTAAGCTTTGCTTCAACAATGTGAATGGTTACCTTTTGACTCTAACCAAATGTAATTCCCTAATATTACTTTCTCAAGATAGAGGTTTCACACTTAGTTTTAGGGTTGATAGGCTTAAAGATGTTTATGATGTGACTGGATGTAAATTATCTAGTCTGGGACTTTGATGAAATTAAACCTAAACTGCTGTTTTATGTAAAGAATAAGTGATTTTTTTTTTTGGAGTGATTGCAAGTGATTTTTCTTATGATGATCACTAGCTGTCACAAACAACCCAACCTTTCTATTTTTATTGCTACACCACCACTCGTCACCAGTTTCTGACTCACCAGTAATGTGATTGTTTTAACTTATCCAATCCTGTGATCAGCATGCCACCATGCACAAGGGGATTTCATGGCTCTGCACTTGCATCTGACCACACAGTGCATTACATCATGAAAAATATTTATTCAAGTTTGTCAGAACCTTTCATTTTCTTTTTTGCCTTAAATGAGTTAGAGCTTTTTTTTATGTAAAGCTTTACAAACAATGCATTAGTTTTGCAGTTCTCATTGCATTTCTTGTGTTGCAATTATGTGCTTATTTTAAGAAAAAGTACAACAAAATGGTAAAAACATCACTCACAAATGAACCCCACACAGTTCCTGTGTATTATGCTCTTAGGTGTGTAGTAGAGGTGCATCGATTAATTGATTAATCGATTAGTTGTCAACTATTAAATTAATCGCCAACTATTTTGATAATAAATGAATCTGTTTGAGTCATTTTTTTGTTAAACAAAATAAGATTTTTCTGATTCCAGCTTCTTAAATGTGAATATTTTTTAGTTTCTTCTCTCCTCTGTGACAGTAAACTGAATATCTTTGAGTTATGGACAAAACAAGACATTTGAGGACGTAATCTTAGGCTTTGGGAAACACTGATCCACATTTTTCACCATGTTTTGACATTTTAATAGATCAAACAACTAATTAATCGAGAAAATAATCAACCGATTAATCGACTGAAAATAATCGTTAGTTGCAGCATTTTGCATTTTGCAGTTATGTCTCTGATGTCAGTTACACCAAGAATGCATTTGAGTCTGACATTGTTCCTGCCATGTCAACACACACTCTTCTGCAATTTCTTAAACTACTACTGTCTACTCAACACTTCCCCAATCTATCAGTTAAGAGCCAGCTTAAAGTTTGGTGCTGAACAATAACAGATACAAGTAACCCAACATGAACACACCACAGGCATCACTAATTACAATTACACACATCTTCACTACTTCTGTTTACTCTGTGTGATTGTGGACTTGTACCAACCTTTTAACTTTCAGAGTTCAGTAATATCACTATTGTTATTTTACTTTGTATGTTCTTCATCCTCCAATATAGATTTGGGCGAACTTGAAGCAATGGATGGCGACTTGGAAGCTGGCCCTGAGCGAATTCTGCTGGAACCGTACAAGTACTTGTTGCAATTACCAGGTGAGTTTTTCTCCATGTCAGTGAGTGCAGAATGGTGGAAGAGACATGTATGGAGGCATTCAGACATGCAGTGAAAAGGTCATCAAATGCAACATATACTGTTGATAAGGGCTGCCGTGGTTACCGCACTACCGCGTTTTTTCCGTTCTTGCAAGGGTGTTACTATCAAACAGTGTTCAGTAGTCTGTCTGTGTTTCAACAGTGAATGAGTGCAGAGTAGAGCTGTCAATCCTCTATAATACCATTCAAATTAAAATGAAAAAATAAATTTCTTTATATTCAAATAATATTCAGATATTTAATGCTCAAATGCAGCCTGTTAATATGTTACTACGGGTTCGATTCCCACTGCGATACATCAACCAATGTGTCCCTGAGCAAGACACTTAACCCATAGTTCCTCCAGAGGAGTGTGACCTCTGACATATGTAGCAATTGTAAGTCGCTTTGGATAAAAGCGTCAGCTAAATGACATGTAATGTAATGTAATATTGTCAATGCCACTATAAGAATGTGGTTTTGTCCACTAGAGGGACTTCCAACAGTAGCCTGGCTGTGACGGGGACCTACGTCATGGCGCATTGCATTTCTTGCACGCAACTTTGTTTTACATTCATTTTCCACCACGCACACACAGCGACAAACACAAATCAACACAGAACTCTGTAATAAAACATTATCTAACAAGTGTATTGAAGCGGCTCTGTTGTAAATGCTAACGTTGCTCGGTTAACACAACGACATTGTGTTAGAAAGCAAAGCCGAAACGATTTGTCATAAACTTAAGTAATGTTAACAATAATGTTAGCCACGATGCTAACAGCATTGATAACTAAGCGAAATGGTGCTGCCACTACAATTTTTGTGATTTATAAGCAACTTGTTTCTTTCAGATTGTCACATTACTGAGAATACAGCTATTAGAAGGTAATAAATGAAGTCGAAGCTAACTCTGACGGCTAATATAAAATGTTGCTGTCTCCATGAAGTTACCAGCTAAGCGCCTATAACTCGCAACGCAAGTTAGGAAACAAAAACGAGCTAACCAAGAATAACATAAGCATTTTGGCTCGGTGGATGTCGATTTTTAAAGTCAAGTTAAAACTATTTTGCATCGTTCTTCCGATTTCCAGCCGCAGCCTGTCACCCCACCGTACTAATGTTATACCTCCGTGATCTTAAGACCTCACAGTGCCTTGTGTTTCTCACTCCCGCTTACTTATTGTTCATCAGACTTGACATGACAAAAGCATTTCGTTTTCACATGCGGGTAGGCCAAGGCGAGAAGAGGGAAATTAGCTAACGTTAGTCAACATATTTATATAAAAAAAAAAAATCACATTTTGAATAGTAATTTCAGCATTCGAATAGTATTGATTTCTTTTTTTTTTTTTACTATTCAAATTATATTGGACTTTCGGAATTCATTCCAACAGCCCTAGTGCAAAATGCATGTGAGCAGAGTGGAGGGTCCAGAATTTTAACTCCTCACTGAATGTGATGAAAGGCTCTAGTGTACACACAGCAGACATAAACTGCCTGCTGCATAAAATGAGAGTTGTTCATCTTGTTCGTCAACACTAACACCTAGCTTTGTGTTATTAGGAGATGCTGCTTAATTTCATCTAAGTATGTATGTTACTGCTGTGGCAAAGTAGGCTTGAATTTAAAGGGCATTCATTGATTGTGATGTATTGTGCATTTCGAACACAATCATGACTACTGACAAATAATTAAATTGCAAATCTGTATTTTGGCAGCAGCATATTTTAAAGGTGTTATGTTTTTCAGGCATAAATAATATGGTCTTAAGTTTAACGTTTCACTGCAGAATTGGTAACCGATTGGAACCGATTTGTCATATTGGTAATATCTTTTTCTTGTATATGAGGCTGTATTATAATGGTAATTGGTAATTAAATGGAACAGTTTTAGAATTTTAAGTAACATTGTCTAAACAATGCCTCTAAAACCAGAATAACCACCCGCTAGCTGTGCTAATATAGACCTCTATAAATTGTGCGTTCTTCAGTATCTATGACATAAGGACTCAAAGAAAAATACTAATGTAAGTAAAGAAAGCAAGTAAAATGAGCTGATCATTTGCAACAATAGTCATTGTAAAGGATGCATTTTAAGGTGTTTTCCTTTTCCTTTGCATGCTCTAGTACACATGTCTTTGACTATTAAACTTGACATTTTCCCGCTCTCTTTTTAGGAAAGCAGGTGAGGACAAAACTATCCCAAGCATTTAACCACTGGCTCAATGTTCCAGAGGACAAACTGCAGGTGAGAAATCAGCCATTTCCAGCCTCTTAACATTTAGAGTCACCTGATGCTTATTGTTGCAGACAGGTCCAGGAAGGGGAAACTATGCTGTGCTTATTCTAAATAGGCAACTCATTTTGTAATGCAACCAGAAGGTTGAGTTGTTCCTAACTGAATGTAAATGTAAAGCCTGGATGTGGAGCTTAGATTATCCATGATGTATTACAGGAGGTTGTTAATGCATCTGATTATCAAGTGAAATGAAAAAAGGTGAGCATTGCTTTCAAAAACAGAACAGTTACCCTTTTCTATATTGTCTTGAGTAAGGAAAGTATAACCTAAATATTAAAGCTGCATCCAACCCAGGGGGCAGAAACACTCTAAAAGAAGTTGATTAGCTTTATACAGCAGATATGGATCAATCATTAGTTTTGGTTTGATCTTCATCAACTGCTGAGAAAGATATCTGGATCTTAAGCTTGCTAGTTGTATGACTCTCTTCATCAGCTGGGTGCTAAGTTTGTCCGTGGTTTTACTGTAGAGCTACCGAGTTTGGTGATACAGTAATTTGTTTTTGGTTTGTTACTACTGACCCTGTTTGCATAACATGTAGTCAACCGATTAACGTTTTTTTAAGAGATGATTGTGAGGTTTGACTGCTTTAGGTTCAGTCCAATATCCTGTTTCCAGACCTGAAATCTGAAATGCCACCCACATCACACATTCTGTGGAGCGATTCAGAAAGGTCTGGTCTTGCTCTGGTGAATGGCCTTTTAGCCAACTGGAAGAACAACTGAGCCCATCACAGGCTTTGTGGGTTAAGACTAAAGTTAATGTGACTAACAATACCATGATGTGTCAGATCATATGTTGTGCTTAAATTTCTTCAGTGTTATACCGTCCGGACAATTTTTATAATGCAGTCTCCAACTCAAGAACAGCACAGCAGAGTTCCTTTTAAACATCAATAAAGAATAATGAAGGAACACATAACATAAAAATACAGCCTTTAATAAAAGAAAGATGTATTCATAACAGTGTTTGCTCTCTGTTTTCTGTCAAGGTAGCTGTTACATCTACTGTTTCATTTCAAGGTGACTCATGACTCAGGGCTTTCAAGTAGCTCAATGGTGGCACATTAATAATAACATTATTTAATACTTTTATAAAGAGTACTTTTAAAATATAATGTAAAGAAAGTAAAACTAAAGTAAAAACAATGCCAGATTGTCGGTTACAATACAAACACGATGAAGTCCGATACAACAGAAACATAATACAGTCATCAAATGTATGAATGTATGAAGCACATTTTTATGTATGAAAAGTAGTGATGTGCGGATCGATACTAAAGTATCGATATTTACAATCCCAACGTCTCCTGCTCTAGTATCGATGCTCATATAAAAAGATCGATATTTAAACTCAGTAATTAGGAGTGAGTGTTTATGTTATCATAAGTAACTTCTTGTCACCAGAAAAGTCTAATTATATCCGGTTAGGGGACGGAACTACTTCTCCTTCCGCCGGTCAGTTATGTGTGCACTGCGGCTCTGTGACGGAGCCGGCCGCTGCAGCAGCGCTTCTATAATTTCCCGCTACGAAGACTGCAGAGTGACTAAGGAGTCAAGTCTGGCTGTATTTTAGCTGTAAAGACAGCAGTGACGCTGAGTGTGATGTGTGTGGAAAGACAGTGAAATACAGTGGTAACACTACAAACCTCGCTAAACATCTGAGGTTAAGTCATAAGAGTGAATATGATGATATAATGAAGTGGCGGTCTGAGGAGGAGGTCCAGGGCAAGAAGACGCACGGTGCTAGGGCAAGACAGACTTCAATCAGTGAGTCATTTGGCAGCAGCAGCAGAAATTATCCAGTTACAGGGAGATAGCGTGATAGTCGCGTTATCACTGACTGTGGGAAAGTTATTCACGTCTTAAGGCTTTAGTTTTTTAATGTTCAAGAGTTCCCCGGAATCCCAGCATTCTTACAACTAGCTAACAGAATGCAGTTTGTTCAAATAGAAAATACTAGTGAAACATGAAGTAAGCTATCCTAATGAAATAAATGCAACAATGAGTAGCTTTACCGAGATCAGTGCTAAGAGTGTATGTATTTTTTTATTTGTGTGTAATTTTCAACCAGTCTGAGATTTTCTTTATAATTAAATAATATGAGAGTAGTTTATTGTCTTGTCATTATGCAGCTATAATTTGGAATTGGTAAGCCTACAGCCTACTTTTTTTTCCTACGGCTGAAATTTCATGCAACGTTATACCCAAATTAAAAGTGGTACAGCTCCCATATACTTTGACACTCTGGGATGTGCCTGATATCATTGGAAAGGAAACACTCTCAAGTTTTTGTTCCAAGTGTCAGGGTGATTCTAGGCCTCACTGACACAGAGCTACAGAGGCTAGAATAGAGTTTTCATACATCTGTAATATGATTAAAATACACTGCTGTGAACACATCTGAGAGGTAGCAGACAATCCAGGAGATTAGCCACATGTGTCAGCTTACTACAGAAAAAATCCAGAAGCCAAAAGACTCAAAAATTGATTTTATATGATTTGTTTTCTACAAATATGGCTGTGCGTTTTTCTTGAAAGTTGCAAAGAAAAAAGCCAAAAAAGTGCAAAATTCAAAACTTCTCAAATACAAAAACACACCCACATAAATAACACAATACTGTAAATAACTACATACATAAATATATAGAAATAAGTAATTATAAATTGGTCAGGGAGGGCTTTGCATTGTAACAGTCACTGTCTGTGCTGAAACACAGAGCCAGCCATCACAGGGTTAAACTTTTCATGCTAAATCGCATATCTATGGACTCGTCTTCTTATTGGCTACAAGGTTAGGGGCGTTTCATAGCATGGAATTTTAACTGGCTGAAGCAAATGTCGATCAAGCCCCACGTGGGGAGTTTCACTTCACAGCCCTGATTCGGCGTTAAACCTATCAATCTCCGGCTCTGAGTGACGGATTGACTTATGAGAGGTCTCGTTTGATTCCTAAGGCTTCAGAGAATAACATGGACGCGGTCATTGGCCGTTAGACGACCGGAGGGAAGAGGGAGAGCCGCTGGAAGAGCGAAGCTGTTGAATCTCGCGTAGCTGTTTTTGTAACTCGGGGCTTGTAAACTTTAAGATTTTGAGGCGAATAACTCGTTTTGGATTAAACTGCTTAGATATTTCATTTCCTTGGACTCTTGTGGATTTATGAAAACAAAGTTTTTGGGATTATATCACCTCTGTGGATAAAGGGACACTCAAAAAGGTATGAATGCACACACACCAGCTGTGCAGTGTAATTCTGAATTAATTTATTTTCTTTAACTTTATAACAGTTTTATAACTTCTATAAATCACCTTATGCTTTGTGTGTGGGCTTAAATTAATCTTGAGAGGGTAAGCTTTCAAATGGTGTATCGCATGGTCGTATATTGTTAAGATTTAATGTGTAGAAGTTATAACAAAGTATATTCAGCGTCCAATTTGAGCGGAGGTGGGTCGTATACGGGACAGTGACAGCTGAGAGGTAGTTGTCACATCACACTACAAATAAAATACGTAAAAAGTATTGGTATCGATATCGGCAATACCAGCCTGGGTATTACTTGGTATTGGATCGAATAGGAATTAAGTGGTATCACTAATAAAAAGTGCTATATAAATGAAGTATGATTAATAAAGAGCAATTAAAAAGGTTCATGAAAATAAAACAGGCTAAAATAGAGTAAGATTATACGGATACAAATACAAGAATATAGTTACAGTGCAGTGTAAGAAATTAATAATTATTTGATTAAACAGGTTGTAGGGACAGTACCGGAAAAAGGTACCACCAAAATTCAGGTTTTGGTAAAAATGTGAACAGTACCCAACCCTATCCGCCACTTTTAAATCTTGTGTGGCAGCATTTTGGATCCCAGTGGAAATGCTGCAGTTATTAGGTCTGAAGAGGTTAGTTATACAGGAGAGAAGCCAGTCATTTGAGTTTGTGGCAAAGACTTTCAATTGAATAAAAGACATATTTCATCATTGAATTTTTCTTTAGAATAGTTTTAAAATCTCGTCTCGTTCTCGTGAACCCAATATTGTGGATCGTCTCGTGAGCCAAGTGTCTCTGTCAGCAAAGGATTAGCATGATTCAAGTCACAGACGGCTTCCCAGGAAAACTTGTGCCTCTAATCATCCATTACAGTTAACCATTGTAATGCATTCTTGGATGCTGCTTGATGCATCTACAGATAGTGGGCTGATTGGCATTCCTGCTTTTCCTCAGTCAGATTAATTTCAAATTAGCCATTTAGGATTTATTGGTTTTATTGAGCAGGACTCTGGCCAATGTCCACTTAAAGAGATAAGGTCATTGGCCTTATTATACTAATAGCGTTAACATTGTAGTGGGCGAATACTGGCCCTGTGTCCAGTAATGAAAATATGGAGACTGTATTTTTTTAATGTACATGCCTTTAGCAGCGCAGGATGCTAAGTGCTGAGCCCGTCAGGTCTCATTCGGTTTGCTGTTCAACAGGTCTCCCTTTGTCCTGAATGTTTTATAAACCCTTGACAAGTAGAGGGATCCTAGTTCTGCAGCAAAGCTCAGAGGTCACACTGTCTCCTGTGGTCATTTCATCTCCCAGTGCAAAAGAAAAGTCCTCCCCTGATGTATTGATGGTTTCAGGCCTCAATAAAAAGAAGAATGAGGTGCATGTGCGTGAGTAATAAAGTTGTCAGTCTCTTCAGTTGTCACAATATTGCAGTATAAATCAATCCTGTCATGTCAGCCCTCGTTCTACAGCTGCATCCATCTCACTTTGCAGTAGAGATATATTTAATCACATCTTTCACACTGCTACTATGACAGTGGGTTGTATGTCTTTAAATGAATGAATTCAATTTGCAAAATGAATAAAAGAAGCAACTCAACATTCTTTTTCCACAGTACATCTTGCTACGTTTCTTCCTGCTGACATTTTCAATTCAGGAGCACATATGCTCCTTGAAGCTACAATGATGTTACTTTAGAGTTTTAAATTTGGCTGATCAGTTTTTGATTTGTTGAGTTGTAGATTAGTTGGCAGTTCGGGTGGCTTACATTCTTATGCAGATTGTAACCAAATCTACTTTTGTTCTCCTGATGATTCCAGTTTAGACAGAATTGCCTTGTTTGGCATAGCAAACTTCTCCCCCTATGACTCCCTCTGTCTCCCCTCTTGCTCACTCTATGTAGCAGCTCTGTAAACTCCTGCTAAACCCATCATGCAGACTGAGAGCACTCCTCTCGTCATCATTAGCACACTGCTGCTATGTAGTCGCCACCATGGAAACAACCGTGCCTTCAGTTGGATGGAGGCAGTGACAGTAGCACACTGTCTCATTCATTTGGCAATGAATTTTGTATCAAACCCCCATATGTGCCGCTCCACTGTGTAGTACAGAACAGGTTGTAAAGGTTTGGGAAATTCCCTCTAAACACGTCAGTTGCCTTGCGACCTTTGGCTGACTGTGTTCCTCCTGTTCTCTATGACAATGTAGAAAGGTTAGCTTCATTTACTGTCTTCTGTCTTTTACTTTGAACACGTCATACATTAGAATGTTTGATGCCTCGAGCTTAGAGCATCTTGGAGGTTTTAATGTGACTGATGCAATGACTATAATGTAGCTGTCTGAGAAAATAAGGAACTGAATTACAGGTTAGCATATCAAATATGATATGGAGCAACTGCTGGAATGTATTAATACAAGTGAAGTTATCCTTATTAGACAAAGTCAAATGTCTGGATACAACCCGTAACTTGTTAGAGGGTTATCATTACGTGAAATAGATAAGAAGTTGTGACAACAGCAAATTGTACAGCAGTAAAGTCTGGATCATGCTAGACAGTACATTTGTTATACACTTGTACTGCAGGGTTTTTACCAGGAAAACGTTAAGCTGCAGTAGTTAGCCAGACACATCTTATCTCATGATCCATTTAGTGATGCATGATAGCCTAAACAATAGCCACACTCATATAAATATGACATTGCTGAACCAGCTCCTCTGCTCTTTTCCTTAAATGTAAATGTTTTATTTCATAACAGTGTATGCAAAAAATTGATGGCTGTGAAGGTGGTGTTTGTCTCAGGTGAGGTGACCCACCACGTCTATGAAATACTGTAGGAAATCTTTGGAAATTACTGTAAATTAGTTAATTAGTTACGGAATCAATTATCTACATTGTGGCTTTGGCTTCACCACACAGCATCAAAGACAATTGGTGAAGACTAACAGCAAAGAACAGCATCAATAATCAAGATTCAAAGAACACACAAAACATACATTTGAGATTAAGCTTATACTGTGGCTCCTTGAGCATTTGTACAAAGATTGGTAGGACATCTTCTATATTAAGTTATATTTGTACACCAAGATTGCGGTTTTAGAATGAGAAAGCATTTTTAAATGACAATCCAGTAGGCGTGGTGTATGATCACGTGGGATGACCATGGTAAAACCTTGGCCAGACTTCAACAGTCCTGCAGTCTTACTAAGAGGGATTACTGTAGGTGATAACTGCCACAAGTGTATACCTGAGTGAGAAAGGTTTATGCATGCCATGCACATAACGACTTGTCTGTTTCAATGTTAATTCCCCTCAATATATTGGACTCAGTGCACTTGTTTGTTGAGTCTCTGCATTAATCATGGATCACTGATTGTAGCTTCGGCAAAGAGAGTTTCTGCGTCAGTAACTTCTGGTGATAGTCAAAGTCTTGCGGAGCAGTGAAGGCACTCGGTACTTAAATGGCAGTATTATACAGCGGCAGTCTGACTAATTTGTTTTGTTGGAGACACTGTAATTTTGGGATCTATCTATCTATCTAGAACGTAGAAATTGTTGGTGTTTGGGTTTACTAACTGCTGCTGTTATCTGAGGCTTTAAATCTTGTCTCGATTGTGCTCTTGTTCCTTTATCCTTACAGGGAATTGTAATTCATAGAGACCACAGTCTGTTTGCAATGAACCTTTTGAATCTTTGAGTATGTTTTTGGCCGTGGGCGTCGTTGGGCCTGGGCGTCACTGGCTACAGCCCCAAATGTTTTATAAACAGCCCCAGATCTGGGCGCCTGGTTAGTTCACCTGGTAGAGCACGCACCCGTATGTAGAGGTTTACTCCTCGACGCAGCGGCCACTGGGTCGACTCCGACCTGCGGCCCTTTGCTGCATGTCATTGCCCCTCTCTCTCCGTTTTATAAACTTAAAGGCCTAAAATGCCCCCAGATCTAGCACTGGATCACTCTCTCCCTCTCTCTCTTTTTTTTCTTTTCAAAAATAACAATGGAATAAAAAAGCACTGATATTGCACTTGCCAATTATGAAAATACGTTTTTTTCCAAGGCACTTGCAGTTCTTAATCTTTTTTCTAATAAAAATTCAATAATACAAAATAAACACACACACACACCAAACGGTCTTTGGTGTTTTGAGGACTGAAATACGTATTATTACTATTGCTGTGCACCAGATTGATACATTTAACTACCAGAAATACAATTGTTTGGGGGGGGGGGGCATACCCCCGGATGCCCCTAGATGAGTTTTCTGGCCTGGACTAACCCCCAATGTTTCAAGATTCTAGCAACACCTCCGTTTTTGACTATGTAATATTCATTTTCTCCATGTGTGCATTCCATTTTATTTCTGTGTGTGCATTCATTGTAGCATTACCCACAACCCCCCTCTCTTGTAAGTGGCTCACTGAGGTTGCAGGGTGAGCGAGTGTCGGGACCCTTTCAGAAGGAAAAGAAAAGATAAACTGCCCAGCCTTGGCCATCTGCCTGCCCCACTGAGCCTCTCTTTGTGCTCCCCAGCCCCATACAAACAGCTTTCCTTACCAGGCCACACCACTTGTCTTTTAAATCAGCAGAGCACTCCAGCAGGCTGCACGACCAGCTCAAGACAGCAGACACCTGATGGCATCCCTGGCTGTTTTGTGTCAAACATGGACCTGAAAAAAAGCCATTTTATGTTATCAAGGCATCCTCCTGGGGGGGGGGGGGACACTGTACGTTTACCATGACTGGGAACCATGTGAATACATCCATCAATTATCTGTAACCGCGTATCCTATTGGGTCGTGGCAGGGGAGCCGATCCCAGCTGACATTGGGCGAGAGCTGGGGTACAGGTCACTAGACTCACAGGCTGACAAGAGACAGAGAACCTTTCACACTCCTCCCAGTCACACCTACGGGCCCAAACATGAAACCCTCTTGCTGTAAGGCGACAGTGCCAACCACTGCACCATTATGTGAATACATTTCCTCTAAACTCATCAAGCCACTGTCTCAGTCTCTGAATCTGAAACAGCTCCAGTCTGGAGTAGATCTTCGCTGAACTCTTTCTGACTGACTACCGGCTTGTTTTTAGCAACATCGGTACTGTCTAATGATGAACATTCTCACTAGAGTAGTTCAGGCAAGACTGTAGGCATGGCACCCTCTGCTGTATACAAGTTATAATGCATAATTTACACAGAGCTCCAGAGAACCGGTTACTGTATGTGTTACTAGTCAAGAGAAGGGAAAGGAAGTTTTCCTGGCATAATCATTGTTGTAACAGGTTCTGAAATGTAGTATAGCAAAACATAAAATCATTCATTACTATAAAATGGAAAAGCTGATGTTATTGTACAATAATTCTCAAACTATGCTTTCATTTCTGCATAACCGTATAGTTTAATGATCAGATTTGTTTGTGTCATGTTCAGGTGATCATCCAGGTGACTGAGATGCTGCACAACGCCAGCTTGCTCATAGACGACATTGAGGACAGCTCCAAGCTGCGGCGAGGCTTCCCTGTGGCCCACAGCATCTATGGCATTCCCTCCGTTATCAACTCGGCCAACTACGTCTACTTCCTGGGGTTGGAGAAGGTGTTGACCCTGGAGCACCCTGAGGCTGTCCGAGTGTTTACCCGGCAGCTGCTGGAGCTGCACCGTGGTCAGGGCCTGGACATCCACTGGAGGGACACCTACACCTGTCCCACTGAGCAGGAGTACCGCAACATGGTGCTACAGAAAACTGGAGGGCTCTTTGGTCTGGCTGTGGGCCTGATGCAGCTCTTCTCAGATTGGAAACAGGACCTGAAACCCCTCCTGGACACACTGGGCCTCTTCTTCCAGATCCGCGACGACTACGCCAACCTGAGCTCTCGTGAGTACAGCGAGAACAAGAGCTTCTGTGAGGACCTGACTGAGGGAAAGTTCTCTTTCCCCACCATTCACGCCATATGGTCGCGTCCAGAGAGCACTCAGGTGCAGAACATCCTGAGGCAGCGCACAGAGAACATGGACATCAAGCGATACTGTGTGGACTACCTGGAGAAAGTAGGCTCGTTTGCCTACACCCGTCAGACTCTGCGAGACCTGGAGGCGGAGGTCTACCGCCTCATCGGGGAGTTTGGGGGAAACCCTCAACTGGAGAGCCTTGTCAAACACCTCAGCCAAATGCATCGTGAGGCTGAAGCCACAGCAGAGTCCAGTACTGAGCCACACTCCAACCAAAACCACTGACCTCATCCACCTTTCACTGCTCCATGACTCACATACTAGCCCTGCACACTCCACTAGCACAGAAGCTTTGCTAATACACTGATGCAGATATACATATTACCGAATACTCAACACACATACTGGTATGTTACATTCACAAACTATTCAATGAGTTACAATTCATCATTAAACTTGAGAATTCTGGTAGACAGCTCTGACTGCATTCAGCAGCTATGTACAAGCCAGCAAAGCAGCCCCAAATGTTGCCTTTCTGTTGTGTGCTAAATGGCATCCTTCAAGTAACAAAATACACATCACCAATTTTTGTATCTAATTGTAGCTGTGCAGTCAGTGAAATAAAAAAAAAGTTATCTTCTTATGTTGGTTTTATGTTATAAACAACAAGATGGCAATACTCAAAAGCCTTCCTTTTGATGTGCAGTACAGTGCATATAAATGTATTTATTATATTAGCGACTGAATGATAATGGTTTATCTAGAGCAGAGTGAATGCTGGGTGTGTTTTTTTTACTAAAGTCCCTGTTTAAATAAGATGTCTTGAGTGTATGATGTGTGATTTGGGATCCTTAATCATTAAACCGACAGAGTGCCAATCCTGTAGAAAAGACCTCTGCAACGCAATTGTCTACTTGTTATATAACATGCTGGCATTGTATGCAAAGTAGTGCTCATGCTGTTTATGCTCAGCTTTATATAAACACTTTGATGTTTTGGTTTATTGCAGACTGTGTTTCCATCTAGTTCAGGTATACATTTCTAATTTTATTAGGGTGATTCAGTTATGATACTTGTAAGTAGACACAGTGCTGCAGTTAAGAACATTGTTGAGTTTGCATCTATTGAATAAAAAAAAGAACCTGTGGGCTTGTCTGACTTCTTAAAACTAAATTGCCCATCTCCCTGTGGCATGTAGTTTTGTTTTCATTGTTTTGAACTGCCTTCAAGTGGAACTTGTGATCTTGTGGTTATGACATGGGAAGCTGTATACATGATATGCTTGCCGCTCTCCGGCGGCAGCGGGTGGATAGTGCCACGATTACTTACCTAATGAGACTGAGAATGAGAATCCTCGGTACGACGTCATTGATGCATTTGCCAACGTAGCCAATGACTGCGTCGATACAGCATATGTGCTTAACTCCGCCCTAGACTCTGTCCCTGCAGCAGCTCTGTTTTCTCCCAGCACCGGCAGTCGCTTATCTCCCAGTCCACACACAATGACTGCTAAATGTTTTTTTTCCACTAAAATAAATGCAGAATGGCTGCAGCTGGATAGTAGCGGGTGTTTTGTTGAAGCATGTGTTGTTTAGTAATAGTAACTGAGGGACAGATTAAACCTGACTAAACCCAAATATTGTGTAACATACAAAAGCACCCAGTTTAAAATGAACTACAAATACTTGTTTCATACCCCAAGCCCCAAACAAAAAAAGACACATTTTGAACATTAGTAGGCCTACCTGAAAATTTGCACTTAAACATTTTTAAATGAAAGCCCATTTGGGTAAGCGTGTGGGTTTTAGCCATGCTTTGGTCTGGTTAGTCTCTCAATGTTATTGGTTTTGTCCTTGTCCTTTGATTGGTTTTAGTTTTTGAACTTAAAAAAACATTAAGACAAACTAAATTATCTATCTAACTGTCAAATGTAACATTAAGATTCATTAAAAAAATAAATAATGTAAATTAATGCACGGCCCATATTAAATCACGTCCCCCTTTCATTCAGCACCTGGTTTTTATACCTTTTCAGTCCGTGTTTGCCTACAATTTTCTTTTCCCTTGTCCCCCTGTACTTGTGTAAAGCGTCCTTGGGTTTCATGTAATGTGCTATATTATAAGTTATTATGTTGGTTACAATCTCTTAATGCTCTGGCTCGTGACACAGTGACACTGATAACGTTACCCGGTTTAGCTAATGATACATCCAAAGTAGGCTAAGTTACCGTATGCAACACTTGAAATGCAACGATGCATCTATAACTTATCTTATTGTAAATTAAGGATTTTCTGTCTGAGCAAAACATTCATCGCAACTATATGACCTCCCGGTAACGCTAACTCGGTAATACAGCACCGTAAAGAAAAGATCTTACGACAGCAGCTATGGTAAAAACCACTAGCGGCGCCAGGATTTTGATTGTAGGTGGGCCTCCAGAAAACTGGATGGGCCAGTTAAAATAAGCCAAAACTGCATTTGTGCTAGGCTGCTGAACACTGTCTCCTCCTATAACACATGCACTATCATAAGTTACCTCTGCCTACAGCTGCCAATGTTATTTTTCCCTCCAGAAAATGTGCATACAGACAGCCAGACATAGGCACCGATACCGTGGGCGCTCCGGAGCTCTACCGTGGGTGCTCCGGAGCTCTAGCACCTACGGAAAATACTGAGCATCCACGTGTGCCAGACTGCCAGCAGGTCACATTCATTTAAAAGTAAATTTTGCAGTTGGTGCTAAGTCATAGTGTGATCGGTTATGTCGCTGTCAGCCCCCAGCTGATGGCGGTTACGTGTCAGTTAAACTTCTCATCTCCAGTCCTCTCATTTCCCCGTTGTTGCGTCCCCCAGAGACCCGGCGTGTCCCGGCGGCCGGTGTTTCAGAGCAGCCGCTGCGCAGCCGTGAAAACGGAGGTGTGTGTGTGTGTGTGTGTGTGTGTGTGTGTGTGTGTGTGTGTGTAACTAAGTGTGTGTGTAAGATGTTTACAGTTATTGCACTTCTCTTATATTTCAGATATTTGACATTTTAAAACGTTGATTTGTTGATGCTACAAGAGCCAGTGTGCTTGATTTGCGCCGTTCACACTGTTTTATTGATAGTGTGTGAGTGTGTGTGTGTGTGTGTGTGTGTGTGTGTGTGTGTGTGTGAGAGAGAGAGAGATTTTTACACTTGCACTTTTCTTATATTTCAAGACTCAAGTATTTGACATTTTGGGAATGTAATAAATATTGACATGACAATCAATTTGAAACCCTTACAGTTGCATATCTGTTTTCAGAATGAGATTTTTCCTGTTTTTCTGACTTCCTTTTCTGACCTTATACTTATCTCAAGTTGCCTTTTGGGACATACATGCATACGTACGTCCATATCATACTTGCCCGTTGAGAGGAGTTTATTTCAGCATCATATAAAATCAACAATAATGATAATAACAATATTAAAGCAAACACAGCTCTGGTATCGGAATAGTATCGGTATCGGCCGATATCCAAATTCAGGTATCGGGATCGGATCGGAAGTGAAAAAATGTGGATCGGTGCATCCCTACTTTAATATGAATGTTTTTTAATCTCTGCATGAAACTTTGTATCCTAATTATTGTGTAAAGCCTGGAGTCAGGGATCTGTTAGTCTGGCTCAACAGATTTCCATTGCTGAAATAAAGACTGTAGATGTGCTTACCGCCGCCTTGGATGGTTGTGATTGGTTTAAAGAAATACAAACGAGCCAAAGTGTTTTTTTCCCCTATCCTAGAATAGAAAGGTGGTGCAACCAGACCATACTGCAGCACTGGCACAAGCTCACAGTGTTAATGTCAGGCTGACTGGGACATACCAGACATTATTTGGCATCCTTTGAGATATTATGTAATTTCCCAGAACCGTGTTCATGTGCTTAAGGAATATTCTTCTAAGAACTGTTTTTGGTGTGGGTTATCTTCTGGAGGGAGGGGGATAAAGGTGTGTTCTAGTATTAGTTTAGTTTATAATATATATCGTTGCACTGCACACTGAGTTTCAGTTTTTTTCTGCAGAGATAACTCAGATATTTTTCCATGAAATAAAGATCTTATATTCCACTATCTCAGTCTCCTGATGATTCATTGATTCTGAGTTTTTGACAGAGAGGCGTGTACGGATACAATCGGAAAAGAGCCGATTGGGTAACTGGACAGCTGCACGACTGGGAGAGGGGACTTTAGAAGCCTTTTTTCACACAGAAAGAATAAGGTAAGGATCTTTTTTTGCTTTCAATAGTTTAAATTATGAGTGGAGAAATAGTCCTGTCTTGCAGTTGGTAAGTTCAGCTTTTAAAGTGTTTTTTTGTTGCTTGGACTGACGATGAGGTGGAACTGTTACTGAAAGGAATGTAAGCCTACCTAACCGATTAGACGACGAAGACCCTGTACTGTTGCCCACCTTAAGACTTGTTTGCAGCAAGAATGGGACAAAATTACACCTGAAACACTTCATCACTTGGTGTCTTCAGTCCCTAAACGTCTTTTAAGTGTTGTGAAAAGGAATGGCAACATTACAAAGTGGTAAATGCTTTACTGTTCCAACTTTTTTTGAAATGTGTTGCAAGAACCAAAATAGGAATTTTGTTTTTTTGAAGAAAAAAAACCCCAATACAAATCATGAGGAACACATTAAATTATGTGCTGTTGTATTGTCTGCAATGAAATACAAGTCAAAGTACATTTAGAAATCACTACTTTCTTTTTTTATTTGTGTTTTCCATACTGTCCCAACTTTTTCTGATTTGGGGTTGTATTTATTCTTTTATTTATACATTTATTTCTGTATGTATTTATTCATTCATTTATTTATTTATTTCTGCATTTATTTATTTATTCCTGTATTTATTTATACATTTATTCATGCATTTATTTATTTAGACTTAAGTCATGTTCCGTCCTCCATAGCTTGTGCATAGAGCAGACAAGTACCTAGGATCGGAATTGTTACACATTGCCGTTTTTAGGACATTGTTGACAGTGCATATTGCTGCATTTATAAAGCGTGCACACCTCTCACTCTACGGTGGTTGCTATTCTATCACGTCATCAAAAATGTATTTGTTAGGTAAAATGTATTTTACCTGTACTTTATTTGCTATTTTCTGCCGACTAATTTCAGTTGCCCAACATTTGGTGCACCCCTATTAATTAGAATGACACATATTTAGGGCCCGAGCGCCGACAGCGGGGAAGGCCCTATTGGAACTGAAGAAATTCTTATTCTTTCTTTCTTTCTTTCTTTCTTCCTTCCGTGCAATGAATTGCCTTTTTGAGGGGCTTATCATATTCAAAAACTCACCAAATTTGGCGGTCGCATCCAGTCTGGTGAAAATGTACGTATTTTAAGGGTTTTGGGAATAGGCGCGCAAAAATGGCTCGCTAGCGCCCCCTACAAAGTTAAAAGAATTGAGCCCCTGCAGTACGTTTAACGTAGACTCACGAAACTTGTTACACATATGTAGCATGTCAAGTTGTACAGAAAACGTCATTGGAGCCATACCCTAAACCCAACAGGAAGTCCGCCATTTTGAATTGAAAGTTCGAAAGTAAAGGTTTGCCCCAACCCCTATATTTTGGCCACGCCCCCTTTGACAACTAATGAACTGTACGACGTAGAGACTTGTCTGAGGTATCGGTGAACTCGGCAGGGAGTTCCCTTTTCATTGCTGACAATCTGCAGTGTCTGAGTGCCGCGGAAATGCATAGTCGCAAGGAGCGGCGTCCGCCGGTAACCCCGACGCACGCAGAGGCGCGAGGGCCCGTCCATCGCTGCTTGCAGCTTTAATTACTACTTCTGTTTACTCTTCTGTGTGATTGTGGACTTGTACCAAGCTTATTAACCTTCCAAGCTCAGTGATATTTATTTTACTTTTTTATGTTCTTTCAAACAAGATTTTTGCAAACTTGAAGCAATGGATGGCGACTCGGAAGCCGCCACTGAGCAAATTTTGCTGAAACCATACAAGTACTTGTTGCCATTACAAGGTAAGTCTTTCGCCATGTCAATGACTGCATAGTTCTAGAATATACATGTATGGAGGCATGCAGATATGCAGCTAAAAAGGTCATCAAAAGAACAGTATACTGCTGATTAGTCCTAAAGCTGAGCCCTGAGCTACTCACTTCCTGTTAATCACACTGGATCATAGCATTAGCAAAATGCCTAAAATGATGAATGTGAATTTTGTTTTCTGCTCTCTTCTCAGGAAAGCACACAAGGACAAAACTATCCCAAGCATTTAACTACTGGCTCAATGTTCCAGAGGACAAACTGCAGGTGAGAAATCAGCCATTTCCAGCTTCTTAACATTTAGAGTCACCTGATGCTTATTGCTGAAGACAGGTCCAGGAAGGGGAAACTATGCTGTGCTTATTCTAAATAGGCTCATTTTGTAATGCAGCCAGAAGGTTCTGTCAGCGTTCGATAAAACGTTGTAACGTGATAATGTTTTTTTCTTCGTCAGAAGACACCAAAGGTTGCGAAGCAAGTTTGGTTGCATAAACAAAGGCACTCACTCTCTGGTAACCTAGCAACATAGGGAGTTACACTCTAACAGCTAATCATGTAATAGTATCAAGTTTGGTTGTGCCATATCGTTGTCTCGTGTTGGATTCTTCAACAACAGAACCGGTGTGGAGTGATAAGTGGAAAATGAGTGCCGCAGCGAGCGAGGGAATTGTTCATAAAACAGGAAAAGTCAGCTTGCCAGTATGGCACTTTTTGGGATTTTATAAGTTTGACCATAGTCAGACCAATGTCGTCTGCAAATTATGCAAGGCCGTCGTCCCCACCAAGACTGGTTTTACCACCTTAGCCGCGCTCACCCTTTTGAGCACGGCCATATTCTCCAGCAACGTCCAACAACATCTGCAGCTGCAACGCCGCACAAGCAGCAGAGCATCACGGAGATGTACTCTGCATCAGTGCCATATGACAAAGCATCGGAGCAACGGAGGCAGTGGCATATCATATAGCCAAAGACATGCTGAGCACTAGGGATGCACCGAAATGAAAATTCTTGGCCAAAACCGAAAAAGAGGAAACCAAGACCGAAAACCGAAAACCGAAACACCGAAATAAATTATGCCATTACTACCATTGCATTTATGGCTATGACTGTGAACTAACTTTACTAAAATCAAGGCATTGCAATTGTATAAATTAATATTAAAGTTTCAAAGAATAAATCAATTACAAATTATGCAAATATTTATTTAGCACATTGCTTACCTATTATTATTATTATTATTTGAGGCACTTTCTTGCAGGATTTCACTGAACATATCAGACAACGAGGGTGCATGCCCCTCATCTGGTGCAGAGAGACAAGTCTCTTTTTCTGCGCTCTGATCCGTGCCCTGCTCCGCCTATAAATATTTCTATATTTATATTAGTATTTCCATGGTTGTGTTGACATTTCTGCCTTTATAACTGAGGGGATTATAATCAGAGGAAGGTTAAGTTTAAAATATATTTTTAAATTTAATATATTTTAAGGGTGCTCCGATCAGGATTTTTGGGGCCGATCACAGATTGCTGGAAGACGTATCGGCCGATACCGATCACCGATCGCTTTTATGAACTGAAAATTACGCCATTACGTAACAGTCACACTTGTTTAGAGAATGTATCAGTAATTGCTTGGCTTTCTGTCCTAGCTCGAAATCTAAAAAATGTCCTTTCAATCACTGCAGACATTTCTTCAGCACACACACACACACACACACACACACACACACACACACACACACACACACACACACACACACACACACACACACACACAGGGAAACAGCTGTTTGAGTGGCGCCAGAGCTGCAACCCTCCGCTCTGCCTTAGCGTTAGCTAACTTTGAAAACTCCTCATAATCCTTTCCGTGACTAACTAATCAAACGTCTGATGAGGTTGGTGGTGTTGAAATGTCTTTGGAGCTTTCCGCCTCGTGGTATTTCCTTGGCACAAACGTTGCAAATCGCTAATGTATTGTCTTTTTCCCCAGATAGCAATGAGTTGGCGGACCACTGGCGGTGCTCCAGAGGCAGTAGAAGCGTCAGAATGGCGTAATCGCAAACACGTTTGCCGGCGCACCACCGGTGACAGACGCTTTTGGTAGCCGCCTTCCTACAGCCTTCGTTCTGCGGGCCAAACCGCTGTTCTGCCGCCGTTCAGACACCTTGTAAAACTGCCAGACCGCTGAATGTAGGGAGGCCGCCATTTTAGCTCCATGTACAAAATGTTCTCACGAGTAGTGGGTCATCTGATCGGCCTCCACAGATCGGCCTTTATGGAGACCACCGATCAAACTATTTAAAGCCATTATCGGCCTATACCAATCGGTGATCGATCAATCGGAGCACCCTTAATATATTTTTCTCCTGTTCCTTATTTTAAATAGGTCATCAAAATATCAATAATTATCGATATCGACCGATATGAAACACTTATATCGTGATACAGTTTTCAGCCATATCGCCCAGCCCTAATGCACCTGATGATCAAGTGGAATGAAATGAAAAAGGTGAGCATTGTTGAACAGATCCCTCTTCCATATTTGTTTGATCTGCAGCTTTCCATTATTGCTGATTTCATGAAAATAGTTGGATGCATTTTGTTTGATGCGACAACCCTGCTGTTAGTCAGCAGTGTCTGTTGGTTGATGGTGGGATGGGCTAGTAACCAGTGCCTTCTGGTGGCACCTGGGCCCAGTGCTCCCAGGTTATACATTTGGGCCTCTCTCTCTCTCTCTCTCTCTCTCTCTCTCTCTCTCTCTCTCTCTCTCTCTCTCTCTCTCTCTCTCTCTCTCTCAATCCTTTCTAATGGAAATACAGCTACACTTAAGTTTAGATTAAAGCATTTTAACAGTGCTTACTTCAGCTACTAGCTAACAGTAGGCTAACAGCCAAAACACACCACAGGGGTATAGGGTGGTAGTAGCTCAGTCTGTAGGGAGTTGGGTTGGGAACCGGAGGGTCACAGTTTCAAGTCCCCGTATGGACTGAAGTACGGAGGTGGACTGGTAGCTGGAGAGATGCCAGTTCACCTCCTGGGCACTACCAAGGTGCTCTTGAGCAATGCACTGACCCCCCCCCCCCCCCCCCTCTATGCCTATGTGTAATAACAAAAGAGTGTAAATTGTAACAAATTATAAAATTGTATCGCAGCTATTTTTATTTTGGCGCCCATGTTATCCAATCCGTCCTGCCACACCAGGCGTGTATTTACAAAAATAAAGCACATTTCGTAATAAAACATCTAGGTTCATGGTGATTTGGGCTGTCTTGACTTTTCACAGCGAGACACGGAATCAGGCACACAGAGAGAGAGATCGACGCACGCAAGCACGCTTTTAAACTAATTGCTGTCGATCTGAAATGAAGACAGATTCAGAAACACATAATCGTGAACTATTTTCGTAAAATAATTTAAAATTTCCAAACAAAACACCATGTTGGTCCAGGAGCAGACAGCCCAAGAGTGAAAGGCATTTAAGTGGTTTAGGGTTACTAAATTTGCAAAGTCACTACTGGGCAGCCAGCAAAACATTGAAAACTGGGCTTTCTGTCCTGAAACTCAGTGGGGCAAACTGAAATAACATTCAACCTTTCCTATAAGAAAGTGACTACTGTAAAACCATATGTAACCTAATATTGGATACAGCAGTACTCCACAAAATAGAAAGACAAAGATAATGTTCATAAAAGCTGCTCTAAAGTAGGCCTACAATTTTACCAAACCCTGCAGAGCAGCACAAAGCAACATTTCTACAATCAAGTGGGACAGTGAGTGAGTAAAATGCTCCGTGGTAAAACCAGCCACAGTGACTGGTAAGCAAAAAAAAAAAAAAATTCTCCATCTAAAATTTTCTGCATAACTGTAAAGTTTGATGATCAGATTTGTTTGTGTCATGTTCAGGTGATCATCCAGGTGACTGAGATGCTGCACAACGCCAGCTTGCTCATAGATGACATTGAGGACAAGTCCAACCTGCGGCGAGGCTTCCCTGTGGCCCACAGCATCTATGGCATTCCCTCCGTTATCAATTCGGCCAACTACGTCTACTTCCTGGGGTTGGAGAAGGTGCTGACCCTGGAGCACCCTGAGGCTGTCCGAGTGTTTACCCGGCAGCTGCTGGAGCTGCACCGTGGTCAGGGCCTGGACCTCCACTGGAGGGACACCTACACCTGTCCCACTGAGCAGGAGTACCGCAACATGGTGCTACAGAAAACTGGAGGGCTCTTTGGTCTGTCTGTGGTCCTGATGCAGCTCTTCTCAGATTGGAAACAGGACCTGAAACCCCTCCTAGACACACTGGGCCTCTTCTTCCAGATCCGCAACGACTACGCCAACCTGATCTCTTGTGAGTACAGCGAGAACAAGAGCTTCTGTGAGGACCTGACTGAGGGAAAGTTCTCTTTCCTCGCTATTCACGCCATATGGTCGCGTCCAGAGAGCACTCAGGTGCAGAACATCCTGAGGCAGCGCACAGAGAACATGGACATCAAACGATACTGTGTGGACTACCTGGAGAAAGTAGGCTCGTTTGCCTACACCCGTCAGACCCTGAGAGACCTGGAGGCGGAGGTCTACCGCCTCATCGGGGAGTTTGGGGGAAACCCTCAACTGGAGAGCCTTGTCAAACACTTCAGCCAAATGCATCGTGAGGCTGAAGCCACAGCAGAGTCCAGTACTGAGCCACACTCCAACCAAAACCACTGACCTCATCCACCTTTCACTGCTCCATGACTCACATACTAGCCCTACACTGAAGAAATTACACTTCGCAACAATGTAGTATTAAGTATTAAGTATTAAAAGTATTAAGTGTACAGCTTGTATAACAGTGTAACTGTGCTGTCCCCTCAAAATAACTCAACACACAGCCATTAATGTCTAAACCGCTGGCAACAAAAGTGAGTACACCCCTGAAAATGTCCAAAAAGAGTTAATATTTTGTGTGGCCACCATTATTTTCGTTGGAATACTGCCCTGCGGCCCAGTCTGCGGCCCAGTCTCCGAAGGGAGGGGATCATGCTCTCCTTCAGTATGTCACAGTACATGTTGGCATTCATAGAACTGTAGCTCCCCAGTGCCGACAGTACTCATGCAGCCCCAGACCATGACACTCCCACCACCATGCTTGACTAAGCAAGACACACTTGTCTTTGTACTCCTCACCTGGTTGCCGCCACACACGCTTGACACCATCTGAACCAAATAAGTTTATCTTGGTCTCATCAGACCACAGGACATGGTTCCAGTAATCCATGTCCTTAGTCTGCTTGTCTTCAGCAAACTGCTTTCTTGTGCATCATCTTTAGAAGAGGCTTCCTTCTGGGACGACAGCCATGTAGACCAATTTGATGCAGTGTGCGGCATATGGTCTGAGCACTGACAGGCTGACCCCCCACCCCTTCAACCTCTGCAGCAATGCTGGCAGCACTCATACGTCTATTTCCCAAGGACGACCTCTGGATATGACGCTAAGCACATGCACTCAACTTCTTTGGTCGACCATGGCGAGGCCTGTTCTGAGTGGAACCTGTCCTGTTAAACAGCTGTATGGTCTTGGCCACAATGCTGCAGCTCAGTTTCAGGGTGTTGGCAATCTTCTTATAGCCTAGGCCATCTTTATGTAGAGCAACAATTCTTTTTTTCAGATCCTCAGAGAGGTCTTTGCCATAATGTGCCATGTTGAACTTCCAGTGACCAGTATGAGAGAATGTAAGAGAGCGATAACACCAAATTTAACACACCTGCTCCCCATTCACACCTGAGACCCTGTAACACTAACGACTCACATGACACCTCACATGGAAAAATGGCTAATTGGGCCCCAATTTGGACATTTTCACTTAGGGGTGTACTCACTTTTGTTGCCAGTGGTTTAGACATTAATGGCTGTGTGTTGAGTTATTTTGAGGGGACAGCACATTTACACTGTTATACAAACTGTATGCTTAATACTTTACATTGTAGCAAAGTGTAATTTCTTCAGTGTTGTCCCATTAAAAGATATAATGAAATATTTACAAAAATGTGAGGGGTGTACTCACTTTTGTGAGATACTGTATATGTGCTTAACTCTGCCCTAGACTCTGTCCCTGCAGCAGCTCAGTTTTCTCCCAGCACCGGCAGTCGCTTATCTCCCAGTCCACACACAATGACTGCCAAATGTTTTTTCCACTAAAATAAATGCAGAATGGCTGCAGCTGGATAGTAGCGGGTGTTTTGTTGAAGCATGTGTTGTTTAGTAATAGTAACTGAGGGACAGATTAAACCTGACTAAACCCAAATATTGTGTAACATACAAAAGCACCCAGTTTAAAATGAACTACAAATACTTGTTTCATACCCCAAACCCCAAACAAAAAGACATATTTTGAACATTAGGAGGCCTACCTGAGAGTTTGCACTTACACATTTTTAAATGAAAGCCCATTTGGGTAAGCGTGTCGGTTTTAGTCATGCTGTGGTCTGGTTAGTCTCTCAATATTATTGGTTTTGTCTTTGTCCTTTGATTGGTTTTAGTTTTTGAACTTAAAAAAACATTAAGACAAACTAAATTATCTATCTAACTGTCAAATGTAACATTAAGATTCATTAACAAAAAAAGAAGATGGCGGACCACGCTGTGGAGTAGACGTGTTTGTAGCACTGACCTATATAAAATGGACCCAGCTACTCCACTGTTTTTGACGGAGACAAGTGAAGCCTATTACCAGCACTTTTCCGGTGATAGCTGAGCGTTACTACGCAGCTGCAAACTGAGCTTCCCGCCATAGATGTGACGTGACCAACGTGTCTGCAAGTTGTAAGTCTTCTGGTAGCTGTGCCAAGAGAAATCTCAATCATTCCCAATCTTGCAGAGATGGAGAGCGTAGGTATATGTAAGGAGATAACATAGGCACAGGCTAATTATTGCTAACTTAAATGCTAGTTAACATTAGCAATTAAACTAAACAGCTAATGTACGTCGAAACTGCCTGCGAGCTTCTCCTGTACTATACGGTAATTCCTCTACTATGCGACAGTAAGTCGCGTGGTTATGACACAATCGTTAGCCTATTTTTATAAAAACGTCTGCTACGGAGCCATAACGTGAGGTACAAGGTAATGGAGCCTTTCATACATTGTCGTGTTTCTTTAGAAATAAACGATGGACAAATGAAGTTTTTAAACGCTTCAGATGTATAGTTATTGGCTGTCAAAGTGACGCCAAAATGAATGGCAGTGAATGGGATGCTAACGGGGGGTGATAGCTTATTAGCATCAAAATGGCGCCATAGGAGGCTTCACTCTGAGGAGAGAAGCCTGGCACCTTGGTTTGTAGGGAGCTCCGCCTCAATCTAGTTTACATCTCACCTATAAGTCTTTAAATAAACTACTAACGGTCGTATGCTGTGCAGCAGGAAAATGACAAAAAAAAGCAAGGGACACAGAGCCGAAAAAGGTTCTTGTGAAGAGGATTTTGTCGAAAAAGATGCCGACGCCGAGACCTCCGAACAGGCAGGTGCTACTGCAGCTAGTGCTACTGCTAGCATTGAGCTCCCGGCTACTAACGAGGACATTTTAGCAGCAATACACAAGATGAAAAGCGCCGTGGACGACAGATTCGACAAGCTAACTGGGTCCCATTCCAGCCTTAAATCGGCTCCAACAGCCGTTAGTGTACGTGTGTCCACAACGGAGGACGCTGTTGAATCGCATGAAAAACGTCTGGACGAACTGGAGAGGCGACACGAGAGCCTAGCTTCCCAGTGCATGCTACAGCAAGCTAAATTAACCGCTCTCGCAGGCAAAATATCCGTATAATCGGAATTAAAGAGAAAGCCGAGAATGGCAAGCCAACGGAGTTTGTCACCAAATTGCTACCGGAGCTACTGGGAGAGGAGCACTTTGATCACCCCGTGGATGTGGATCGTGCCCACCGAAGCGCAGCGCCAGCGAAAGACGGGAAACCGAGAGCTATCGTCGCCAGGCTGCACCGTTTCCAGGTAAAGGAGCTGGTACTTAGGCTCGCGAGGGAGAAGGCTCCGCTACAGTACAACGGGCGTCCGGTGTTCATCTTTCCTGACTTAACATCAGCAACCATGAAGAAACAGATGGCCTTTCAACATATCAAGGAGAAGTGCAGAGCCAGGAAAATTTGGTGCGGCTTTAGGCGAGGTTTGTGGTCACCATTAACGACCACATGGGCACCTTCAATACCCCGGCCGATGCCGAAAAATTTCTGAGTCGAGAGGCTCACGACTGGGATATTTGATCGGGTCGTTATATGGACTGATTCTTGACCGACAATTGCATTATAATTTGGGTGAGGTTAAATGCCTTATTTTCTTGTGAACATTTTTAGGTGGATTGCTCCACTGTGGGTAGGGAGATAAGTAGTTATATGCTAATGTGGGCCTTAGCTTGGCGCCAATGTTTAGCTTTGACTTTCAGTTTGGGGTATGGTAACGCCGCTCGTGGTTTTTGTTTTCCCTCTGGGTTGCGTTCATATGTTCAGTTTAGGGTTCTCTTTACTTCAGCACATCTCTTTTTTCGTTTATTGCACAATCTTTTTTGCCATGGTCAGGTAACAAGCCATTTTACGTTGTAGATATTATTGATGTTAAGAGGGCCTAGTAAGCACAGTGAAGGTGGAGTTAATTTAGTCAGCTGGAATGTAAGGGGGGTGAATAGCCCATTAAAAAGAGGAAAAGTGTATGCTCATATACGTACACTCAAGGCCGATATATGTTTCCTTCAGGAAACGCATATTAAAAAAACTGCCGCTAAAGTATTACGTCCTTCATGGGCATCACGTCTTCCAATCAAACTTTAGCACAAAAGCAAGAGGAGTAGCAATCCTTATTAAGAAAAGCACTCCCTTTGTACATATGCAAACCATTTCTGATGATAGAGGTAGATATTTATTAGTTAAAGGGGAGATAAACTCAATACCCGTGACCTTGATAAATGTATATGGCCCAAATTTCGATGATCCCATTTTCTTCCAAACCCTTTTTAACGCTATATCCAATATGTCTAACACAAATATAATCTTAGGTGGAGACTTTAATTGCGTTTTGGATCCAGTCCTTGATCACCAACACTCTCAAATTAATACATCGAGAAGCAGTATCGCTCTGAATAACCTTGATATAGTCTTATAATCTGGTGGACATTTGGAGGCTTCTTAGTCCCACAGCAAGAGACTTTTCCTATTTTTTAGCCGTTCATAAATCTTACTCAAGGATTGATTATTTTATATTGGATTCCAAACTACTATCACAAGTTGTGGATTGCATTTATCATAATATTCTCATTTCAGACCATGCCCCTGTTTCCTTAAAGCTTAATTTGAATCTTAAACGGGGAGAATTTAACTGCCGGTTAAATAATACTTTACTGAAAGAGAAGGAATTTTGTTCTTATCTCTCGAGCAAAATTGATCTTTACATTGACACTAATGATAATGGTGAAGTTAGCGACTCCACACTTTGGGAGGCCATGAAGTCTGTTCTCAGGGGCCACATCATATCTTATGAAGCGATGGAAAAAAGAAAATCTAAAGCTAGGTTAACTGAAATAGACAGTCAGCTATCAGATTTAGAAGCACTATATAGAGTGGATAATCAACCTGAAGTACTAAAGAAAATCTCAGCATTAAGATACAAGTACAATTCAATATTATCTAAAAATGTTTCACGGTTGTTGGCCCAAGTAAGGCAAACGTATTTTGGGTTTGGTGATAAACCCCAAAGGTTACTTGCACGACAGTTAAGACAATCTCAGGCGTCCAAGTCCATACATTCTATCAAGGGGAATGATGGGACTCCCCTGACGGATCCTAAAAGAATTAATGAATGTTTTGCTGATTTTTATGAAAAGGTCTATCAGTGACAGGGTGGATCTGATCCAGGGGCTATGGAAACATTTTTTGAAAATCTGGGTCTGCCTAAATTATCAAATGAATCTTCCTCCTCACTAGATGCAGACATCAATTTGAGTGAGGTAAAAGATGTGATTTCCTCTCTCCCCAACAATAAGGCAGCAGTACCAGATGGCTTTTGTATCGAATTTTTCAAGGTACTTAGCCATAAACTTTCCCCACTTATCCTACGAATGCTGAATCACTCACTGGTGAGCTCTGGGTTGCCTCCCACTTTATATAAGGCCAATATTTCACTTACACCCAAACCTGGACGTGATCCTAACCTGGTCTCTTCATATCGTCCTATCTCCCTCATACCTATCGAAACGAAAATTCTTGGAAAAGTTTTAGCCAACAGATTAAAGGAGCACATTTGTTCTATTATTCACCCTGACCAAACAGGGTTCATGCCAGGTAGGCATATGTACTTTAATTTGCGCCGCTTGTTCCATATTTTGTATACGGAACACACTGAAGAGACGGTAATAATTTCTTTAGATGCACAGCGTGCCTTTGATCAGGTGGAATGGCCCTATATGTTGTTTACACTTAAAAAAATTGGTTTTGGACCCTCCTTTATAAAATGGATTGAGCTTATTTATTCACATCCAACCGCCTCTGTCATAACCAACCATAATATCTCAAGCCCTTTTACAATCAGTCGTGGAACTCGTCAGGGGTGTCCCCTCTCCCCTTTCCTGTTCTCAATTATAATTGAACCGCTAGCAGTCAGTATTAGACAGAGTCGTCTAATATCTCCTATCAACATCTGTGGACAAGAGCATCACATTTCACTGTATGCGGACGACATTCTTTTATTCATTTCTCATCCTCAAGCTTCAATATCTCATCTTCTGACTTTAATTAGCAACTTTGGCAGACTCCGGATTTTCTGTTAACTGGGATAAAAGTGAGTTGATGCCAATTTCTAATGAAGTTGATATGACATTTATACAATCTACTCCTTTTAAGAAAGCTTTTAAAAAATTTTCATATCTTGGTATTACTGTGACTAAAGACCCTGAGGACCTTCTACAGAAGAATTGGTATAATAAGATTGAGCAACTTAAACAAAGTATACATTTTTGGAAGACTCTTCCTATGTCTCTTGTAGGTAAGATTAATGCAATTAAGATGATTGCACTGCCACGTTTCCTGCATCTCTTTCAGTCTCTTCCATGTTACATTGCCCAGTATTATTTTAAGCAATTAGATTCAGTTAATGTTCCTTTTATCTGGAACTACAAAGCCATCAGGATTTCCAAAAAAACATCTATGTAAACCCCAAAATGCTGGAGGCTTTGCCTTACGAATTTTAAGATGTATTACTGGGCGGCTCATCTGTCTATACTTGCTTGGTGGAGGAAAGGCCCCCCCCTCCTCTTCTTATTCCTGCCCTGCCTGGCTTCTCATAGAACGATTGCTTTGTAACAAGACCTCCTTGCTGGCTTTGCTCAACAGCCCCACCAAAGTTAGGAAGTCACATTATAGTAACAGCTTTGTAATCAATGGCACTATGTGCACATGGGAGCAGATAAAACTTCATATCAAGGCACCAAGTGTATATACTAATACTCCAATTTGTGAAAATCACGCTTTTACACCTGGCCTAAATGATATTGCTTTCTCTGCTTGGAAACAAAAAGGCATTAAAAACATAAATGATTTGTATATTGGGGGACATTTTGCTTCATTTAGGCAGTTGCAAGCCAAATATCTGCCTCAAGTTTTTTCAGGTTTTTGCAGATTAGAGATTTTGTTAAAAAAAATATACCAAACTTTGATGCTCTAAATAAACATGAAGCAGTTAACAAATTTGACCCGGGCTCCCGAGGGGCAATCTCTGCTTTCTTTCGAATGCTTCATGATGGAGCTCTGATGAACACAGAGGTGTATAAACGGGCATGGGCAGATGAGTTGAATATGGAACTAAATGATGAAGTTTGGGAAGAATGTCTTCATAATGTGCAAAAGTGTTCAATTAACACCAGGCACAACCTAATACAGTTCAAAACACTCCACAGATTCTATTATTCTCGGGAAAAGTTACACAAACTTTATCCTGATACCTCACCAGTATGTAACTGATCCCATATAGGCACATTCTTTCTGGGCATGTAGTAAACTGCATTCATATTGGAAGTGTATTTTTCCGTGGCTTTTGGTAAGAATTTGGTACCCAGCCCCTTGGTAGCGATTCTGGGAGCCACTAGCGTCCTCTCCTCCTTCAATAAATTTGAAAGAAAAGCCATTCAATATGGGATGGTGATTGCAAAAAAGTTGATTTTACGCATATGGAAAATGGATTCTGTGCCTTCATATAATTTGTGGCTGGGAGAATTGTCAAATACTTTACATCTGGAAAGATTGAGATTCTATAATGAAGATAGAGGAGACAAGTTCGATAAAACATGGGACCCGATACTGAATTACCTTAAAAATGTGAGCTCCCCAGCATTGACTATTGTATAAAACCTCACTGTGCAAATGAGAAGGTGATTTTGTATATGTCAAATTAAGTTATCTTCACTACTTTTAGATAACTAAACTACTAAACTATGACCATGGAATATTGTTGTAACCCAAGATGTGCTGTGTTCTGTATGTTTTTTGTTTTTTTTCCCCCTTTCTCTCACCTTTCTTTACTCTTTTTCTTGAAAATTAATAAACATATTTCAAAAAAAAAGATTAATTGAAAATAATATAACGTAAATTAATGCACGGCCTATATTAAATCACATCCCCCTTTCATTCAGCACCTGGTTTTTATACCTTTTCAGTCCGTGTTTGCCTACAATTTTCTTTTCCCTTGTCCCCCTGTACTTGTGTAAAGCGTCCTTGGGTTTCATGTAATGTGCTATATTATAAGTTATTATGTTGGTTACAATCTCTTAATGCTCTGGCTCGTGACACAGTGACACTGATAACGTTACCCGGTTTAGCTAAGATTTTCATTTTCATGGCAACAACTACTTCTGCTATTGTTGTGCACATGACAAATAAAGGACCTTAAACCTATATCGGGCTATCTGTATCATAATTTAGCACTCGGTCCTGCAAATGATCCATGTAACTGTACGGTTTGAGACGATAGATGGTGGTGAAAGCTTCCTACAAATACATCAGTCGCTTTTCTAGGGAGCTGTGGTATAAAACAATAAGTATAAATCTATGCTTTAATATGATTGTTTTTTAATCTCTGCATGAAACTTTGTATCCTAATTATTGTGTAAAGCCTGGAGTCAGGGATCTGTTAGTCTGGCTCAACAGATTTCCATTGCTGAAATAAAGACTGTAGATGTGCTTACCGTCGCCTTGGATGGTTGTGATTGGTTTGAAGAAATACAAACAAGCCAAAGTGTTTTTTTCCCCTATCCTAGAATAGAAAGGTGGTGCAACCAGACCATACTGCAGCACTGGCACAAGCTGACAGTGTTAATGTCAGGCTGACTGGGACATACCAGACAGTATTTGGCATCCTTTGAGATATTACCGTATATAATTTCCCAGAACCGTGTTCATGTGCTTAAGAACTGTTTTTGGTGTGGGTTATCTTCTGGAGGGAGGGGGATAAAGGTGTGTTCTAGTATTCTTCACAGTTTATAATATATATCGTTGCACTGCGCACTGAGTTTCAGTTTTTTTCTGCAGAGATAACTCAGATATTTTTCCATGAAATAAAGATCTTGTATTCCACTATCTCAGTCTCCTGATGATTCATTGATTCTGAGTTTTTGACAGAGAGGCGTGTACGAATACAATCGGAAAAGAGCCGATTGGGCAACTGGACAGCTGCACGACTGGGAGAGGGGACTTTAGAAGCCTTTTTTCACACAGAAAGAATAAGGTAAGGATCTTTTTGCTTTCAATAGTTTAAATTATGTGTGGAGAAATAGTCCTGTCTTGCAGTTGGTAAGTTCAGCTTTTAAAGTGTTTTTTTTGTTGCTTGGACTGACGATGAGGTGGAACTGTTACCTAACCGATTAGACGCTCTGACGTGGGTGTTTGCGTTTCCAAAGGTCTGTTTCTGCCTGTAAACATAGCAAAAGATATGCATTCTTAAAAACCAAAACATAATAGTGTGGATGTAGCCTGAGGCTCTTTGAAATCTTTGAAAATTGTATCTAGAATGCATTACGTATGTATAAAGAGAAGTAACATCAAAACAATTAACAGTTTCATCATAAGTGGCTGTGTACGTCAGGCGCACAGCGCACATGCCTCCGCGCAGATCATCACAGGTGACAGAGGTTGAAGAACTACGTTTTAGAAAACCATACGCAGGGAGCAGAGGAGAGCTGCTGTCGCCTGCTTCTCCTCTGTGCAATGTCTCACTCGTTACAGTCTATGGTCTCACCGAAAGGCAACAGTAGTAGACTGGAGCCAAGCTCAATCCTGTAGCCAATCATGCTTTAGACTGAGGTTAGGACCTCCTACCTCATTAACATATGGACACATAAACACAGAAATAAATAAATGTAGATGGACAGAAATGTAGAAATATATTTAAAGCATTTATTTATTCTTTTATTTATACATTTATTTCTGCATGTATGTATTTATTTATTTATTTATTCATTTATTACTGCATATATTCATTCATTTATTTCTGCATTTATTTATGTATTTATTCATTCCTGTGTGTATTTATACATTATTCATGCATTTATTTATTTAGACTTAAGTCATGTTCCGTCCTCCATAGCTTGTGCATAGAGCAGACAAGTACCTAGGATCGGAATCATTACACATTGCTGTTTTTAGGACATTGTTGACAGTGCATATTGGTGCATTTATAAAGCGTGCACACCTCTCATTCTACGCTGGTTGCTATTTTATCACGTCATCAAAAATGTATTTGTTAGGTAAAATATATTTTACCTGTACTTCATATGCTATTTTCTGCCGACTAATTTCGGTTGCCCAACATTTGGTGCACCCCTACTAATTAGAATGACACATATTTACTACTTCGGTTTACTCTTCTGTGTGATTGCGGACTTATACCAAGCTTATTAACCTTCCAAGCTCAGTGATATTTATTTTACTTTATGTTCTTTCAAACATTTTTGCAAACTTGAAGCAATGGATGGCGACTCGGAAGCCGCCACTGAGCAAATTTTGCTGAAACCATACAAGTACTTGTTGCAATTACAAGGTAAGTCTTTCGCCATGTCAATGACTGCATAGTGCTAGAATATACATGTATGGAGGCATGCAGATATGCAGCTAAAAAGGTCATCAAAAGAACAGTATACTGCTGATTAGTCCTAAAGCTGAGCCCTGAGCTACTCACTTCCTGTTAATCACACTGGATCATAGCATTAGCAAAATGCCTAAAATGATGAATGTGAATTTAGTTTTCTTCTCTCTTCTCAGGAACGCAGGCGAGGACAAAGCTATCCCAAGCATTTAACTACTGGCTCAATGTTCCAGAGGACAAACTGCAGGTGAGAAATCAGCCATTTCCAGCCTCTTAACATTTAGAGTCACCTGATGCTTATTGCTGAAGACAGGTCCAGGAAGGGGAAACTATGCTGTGCTTATTCTAAATAGGCAACTCATTTTGTAATGCAACCAGAAGGTTCTGTCAGCTCAGCTGTTCCTAACTGAATGTAAATGTAAAGTTTGGATGTGGAGCTTAGATCATCCATGATGTATTACAGGAGGTTGTTAATGCATCGGATGATCAAGTGGAATGAAATGAAAAAGGTGAGCATTGCTATAATTCATAATCTATTATTTCAAAGGGTTTACATCATTCACCTGCAATACTGTGGAACTCATTTTTAATGGCTCTTACTGGTTTGTGTCCAGGGAACACTAAAAATGTTTAAAGCACGTTTCAGAGAGATCTCTTATTACTAAAATGCTCCGTATCACCAAGGTTGTAAAGAAAACTGTAATGTGACACAAATAGTGTGCTGGGATGTAGAGCATGTCCACGATGGGTGATATTAGTGATATAAGGACGGATAAGGTTACCGCTCAAATAGGAAGTTAACTGGAAATTAAAATGCGTCGGGGCCTCAATATCATCTCCCGACATATGTTTAACTCCCTGCGAAATAATACAGCGTCTTCATTAACATGATCGTCGACAAAAGGAATGCCATGTTTTGAGAAAAAAAACAATGTCTTAAAGCCTGCCTAACAGTTAATAAACCAACAATGTTTTTTTTTTAATTCATGCCGATATAACAAACTGCACTGAAATGCGCCTGATACAGACTGAATGAATGAGGAAATGAAGAGTGCTGTGTCAGAGGGAAGAGCGTTAATTCTTTTCATACATCCATGGGGAGGAGACTGAGAGAAACTCAAGCTTTCTTGAAGAAAACCTGCTCCCGACCAGGTTAGGTTCATAGGCTCAGTTACCATAGTAACTGACTCTGAAGTTAAGTTACCTCTCTTTATGAAACAGAAAACCCAGAGTTTCCCTCATCTCAGGGTTAACAAACTCAGAGTTTTCACTAAACCTCCTACCTGAAACGGATCCCAGTTCAGGCAGGACTGCAGACACTGCCCCCTCTGCTGTATACAAGTTGTAATGGATAATTTACGCAGAGTTCCTGGTGACTTGTGGTTCACTACCCAGCTTAAGTGGCCATAACAAAAGGGAGACACAATGATAAAATGTTAACAAAATATATTTGTTCCCGAGAGAGCCTGGGAACACCTAAGGGTTTGTTTAAGTTGCTCTAACAATCTCCTGCATGGAGAGAGCACAAAGAGGTGAATCCAGTTTCTAGTCAAGAGTAGGGAAAGGACGTTTTCTCAGCATAAGCATCTTTGTAACAGTTCCTTAAATTTGGTACAGCAAAACAAACTATGCTTTGTTGATTTCTGCGCAACCGTATAGTTTAATGATCATATTTGTTTGTGTCATGTTTAGGTGATCATCCAGGTGACTGAGATGCTGCACAACGCCAGCTTGCTCATAGACGACATCGAGGACAGCTCCAACCTGCGGCGAGGCTTCCCTGTGGCCCACAGCGTCTATGGCATTCCCTCCGTTATCAATTCGGCCAACTACGTCTACTTCCTGGGGTTGGAGAAGGTGTTGACCCTGGAGCACCTTGAGGCTGTCCGAGTGTTTACCCGGCAGCTGCTGGAGCTGCACCGTGGTCAGGGCCTGGACATCCACTGGAGGGACACCTACACCTGTCCCACTGAGCAGGAGTACCGCAACATGGTGCAACAGAAAACTGGAGGGCTCTTTGGTCTGGCTGTGGGCCTGATGCAGCTCTTCTCAGATTGGAAACAGGACCTGAAACCCCTCCTGGACACACTGGGCCTCTTCTTCCAGATCCGCGACGACTACGCCAACCTGAGCTCTCGTGAGTACAGCGAGAACAAGAGCTTCTGTGAGGACCTGACTGAGGGAAAGTTCTCTTTCCTCACCATTCACGCCATATGGTCGCGTCCAGAGAGCACTCAGGTGCAGAACATCCTGAGGCAGCGCACAGAGAACATGGACATCAAGCGATACTGTGTGGACTACCTGGAGAAAGTAGGCTCGTTTGCCTACACCCGTCAGACTCTGCGAGACCTGGAGGCGGAGGTCTACCGCCTCATCGGGGAGTTTGGGGGAAACCCTCAACTGGAGAGCCTTGTCAAACACCTCAGCCAAATGCATCGTGAGGCTGAAGCCACAGCAGAGTCCAGTACTGAGCCACACTCCAACCAAAACCACTGACCTCATCCACCTTTCACTGCTCCATGACTCACATACTAGCCCTGCACACTCCACTAAATAAAGATGTCTTGAGTGTATGATGTGTGATTTGGGGATCCTTAATCATTAAGCTGCCAGAGTGCCAATCCTGTAGAAAAGACCTCTGCAACTCAATTGCCTACATGTATTATAACATGCTGGCATTATATGCAAAGTAGTGCGCATGCTGTTTATGCTCACCTGTATATGAAAACCTTTGTTTTGGTTAATTGCAGACTGCATTTCCATCTGGTTCAGATTCACATCTCTAATGTTTAATTAGGGTGATTCAGTTATGAACTTATTTGTATTCGTGAATTAAAAGAAAACTAAATTTCACAGCTGTCATTAAGGCTAGTTTCCTTGTTTTGAAATGAAAATGTTTGATGGGATGGAGAAGAGAGGGACTCTTTTCTAAAGATAAGCAGCACCATCTACTGAGCACACCGGTGTAATTGAACCATTACAAAACATTGAGCCAATCATTATCCGCATTCACCTGCCGCACCAGATCCATGTGTTTACTTTTTCAAGACAACTTATACTTTTGCAACTCAATGCTAAATAGTACAAGCTGAAAAGCGCACCGGATGCTGCAAGTTATTATACAATTGCCTGCCACATGCTTCCTTTTGAGGAACCTTGACTGAGCACTCACACAGGCTGGTTGCTATGTACGTGATTGGTGTTTTACTGGGAGTTTGTCCCGAAATGCAGAGCACCAGTCATCTAAATCCTGTATTATCTGCTTCTTCTGTTAATACTGTTGAGTTTCTCTTCAGCTGCTGAAAAAAAAACGCAGCCCGGCGGACAGAGGCTATCTGTCCCAGACAGCTCTGTTGACTCACTGAAGCTCTTGCTCTTGACAGCTGCAATTCAATTAATTATGTGTCTTTCAGATTGAATGGTGGCTTCTCTGAAAATAAATCTGTTCATCAAAATGTCAAATTCGTAATAATCTGGGGGACCGGTGCCTCGACTAATTTTCCTTCCAAGCATCCACAAGTGCAGGAAAATGTGATGCAAATGCATTTCTGATTTGATAAACAGCAAAGACGTATGAAGTGGCTTTCTCAGATCTGACTTAAGTCCATCACAATAATCAAAGCCTCTCATAGTTCTCATTTCTTCTCTCTCTAGGTTGAATAGATTGATTTTCTCCACCCACAGTGTCTGAGTTCTTATTGAGAGCAAAACAAAATAGCTTTTGTGTGAAGAGCGACATGGCTCCCTCACGGTCTCCCTCATCCTCTGCAAGCTTTGGGTTATTTATCACTGGGCTGCACTTTACACATTTGTGTTGCTTGGGAGCACTCCAATAGATATTTCATAAATATTCTTGTGGCAACAACATTTTGAAAATCTCATCACTGAGAATGGAATTTCATTCTGCGTTTGTACACCTTCACTGATTTCATTCTTTTTGGTGATTCTGCTGATTATTTGTAGTTATTTACTTGGGTAAAGGTTTTCAGAAATTGCTGCACCTCATACACATTTTACACTTTTGAGATGCCAGAACGTCTGGAGTCCCTTCACTGTAGGGCTGCTGAGCTGCTCCGCTGGAGCAATTGGCAGGACATTTTATTCTTCTACAAGAGCCTCTGAAAAAAAACCCGGGATGGTACCCACGACAGATGTTTTAAAGCACAGAATTATTCATTTGTTCCCAGCTACATTTAAGGATAAGGCCGGAGATATTCTATACTTTTGTCATGAAAAGACTCAAACCAACTCTTAACACTTTACAACTTCCCTAGCTTGACTTAAACGAGTCACAAATACACACTTTCATTCTTAGAAAAGGCTGAGCAAACAGCTGGACACTTGTTGGGGACTATTTTCAGCTGCACAATTACACTAGTGAGTACCAATGACAGCTGAACCATGTATTAAGGGATTGATATGAAACAAAACACAATGCTCATGTTCCTGGTAATGAAGAAATATGTCACCTAGTGCAACAGTGTGGCACAGTGTCACAATGTCTTCTCTTTAGGACGACAATGGAGCTCTATGGGACATAAAAAAGCGAAATCAGACTTCAATGCATTGTTGGTTTGGTCTTTACATGGCATTTGTTAACAACAAGGAAAATATAGAATATTGACAGACTTATCCTTTAATATCACTTGAGCTGCAGGCTTAATAAATAGCTTGTATCTATAGCTCCATAACTATGAATCCATAAATCATATTACGTAATGTTCGATATCTCTGTATCGCTTCAAGCTAGTGTTGTTCTGACTGTTTAGCGTGAAGGATAACATCTGGGGCTTTCCAAAGAGGGACTCTGTTTAATCCTAGGGCTTCCAGAAGCTTTGTACTGTAATTCATCCTGGAAGTGCAGTGGCTACTGGAGACTTTGCACAATAATTTGAGAACGATAAATCCACAACTGAACGATTATTTATTTATCTTTTCATATGAAAAAGTATTGTACCTACTGTTAGCCTGGCCATCTTGACATGTGTATCAACTAATCAGAGGCTGTCTTTCAATCTTCTTCTTCTTTGTTTTACTAAAGCCGACATCCGCCATGTTGCAGATGCTGCCACTTCCCTGACTGTGTTACTTCGCTGCTACATATACTAAAAGGTGGAATAAATGACCCAAAATAATATAGCATAAATGTAATAAATAATGCATAGATTGCGCATTTGGATAGTATTGTAAGGCGTGTGCCCATGGCGCATTGAGCATGAAAAAAATCTAAATAGTTTTTTTTTTTATTGTGTTAGTTACAGTGTTTATGTCAGTTTTCACTGATTGCCAAGACTAGGGAGAACAATTTTTCAAAAGCCAAAAGTCTTGTTTACTATTGTTCTCTGTGTGATTTCAATACATTTCTGTGAGATTCAATTTTTGTTTAGATTTCTCTTTTGTTTTATACTCATATTACAAGTTATACATTCATGTGACATGCCTGCAGCATAGGCTATATAGTCCAGGGTTGTCCTGAAAAAAATATGTTTATAAAGTGATTATGCATAACAGGGTTGAGGTTATACAAGCATTATTAAACAAGGAAACGAGACTGAAAAAATGGCTTAGACCTAGGCCTGCACGATTCGGGGAAAAATATGAATCACGATTTTTTAGCTTAGAATTGATATTACGATTCTCTGCCACGATTTTTTTCTCACAAAGTGTAATGTTTATTGCACACATGAACCATGACAAAACAAAACAAATTGGCAGTACCAAGCATAATTTTTTTTTTGGGCACCTAATGCACATTGCGCATCACCACAAGCCTGTAAACACAGATGCTTCAATGAATAAAGAAAATAAAGTACATACTGGCCATTTAAGTACAGTAGGCTACCAAAAATAGTGACATATAACATATTGAACTAAATATGGCCCTGATACAGGCTCTATCTGACCTTGAACATGTCTTTACATAATTAAAACATGTTGTCAATATCAATGTCAAATGCTTTCAATAAATTAATTGAAGGAGAAAAAAAATATTATTTAAAAATTAAATCGCGAACAGGGATGAATCGAGATTGCGATGTTATAACAATTTATCATGAAGGCCTACTTAGACCCCAGAGGGGAACTCCTCTGCAGCGATCTCCAGCGATTTTTCCCATTAAGTGCAGTTTAGCCTTTAGTTTTGTATGACATGTCTGTGGCTCTGAAGGGAGCTTTCTAAAGTCTGAGAAACCCTGATGATGTCATCAGGGTTATCTCGTCTTAGATTGAAGATTACAAATTAATAACATAAATCCTGCGATACAAACTGGGCATGGAGTTTGAAAGATGTGGCCGTTTACCAGGTAGGAGAAGTCTAACAAAAGATACTTTTGAATTGGATTATGGGAGACGTAGGATCCAGTATTTTTGGTACTAGGGAATAAAAGTCAGGAGATCTCGGCCTGCTGCCTTAATTGTAACCATTCTTTTTCAAATCTGTCTCCCAACCTTGTGCAAGTACATTACTAAATGGCTGAAGTTAATTGCTGAACTGAGGGCAACTGGATTTGCTTAACTGACATCACTTTTTCCATATATGGCATTGCATCAGGTTACATCAAATGATTGAGAGGTTTCCAAGAATCTCATCATGAGACCAATGAGCTAATTCATGATCCTCTTAAGACAGAATGACTCAGCAATGGTTCAGTAATAACTGAATGACTCATTATCTCTCACAAACACTATCACAGTAAATCTGCCATGTTACTGCAGCAGGGCTCAAGAGGGTTTATGACACTCCATGATTCACTCAGCAACATCACTTTGTGTGTTATTATGTGTACTGGCTTATAGCAAACCTACCAAATTAATAATCTACCCGATCCACAATGTCACACAGCTGTGACAGCCAGACAGAACCGTATCAGGCTGAGACACTGTAGCTCCTATGGAAATGAGAGAGAGGGCTGTGGGTGCAAATTGAGGAAGAAAATGTTGCCCCATTAGGGCATATACATAGTTGTGTGTCTAATAATATCCCTTCAGTCCTGTGAATCAGAATCAGACAGAAATACTGTTTCCAGATGCCGGGTGTCATGAATAAAGGATTTTTTCTTCGTTTTAGTGCACACAGAGGAGTAGAAGGAGGGAGTGTTGGAGAAGAGGAGGCTGATTGACAGCAATGTGTAATGCTCTAATCTATAAAGTGGACATTTGCATAGAGAGGAAAATAAATAGCCAAATAGGATAACAAATTAGTGTGATGCTGTTCTTTAGTAAGTTTATAAGCAGATATCCATCCTGAGTCACTTGTCACCACATTTCAATTGGAAATGCAAAGAAGTTAGCAGGCAGCCAAGTTGAAGTCGTAGCTATAAGTAATGGATAAACTGTTGAAATAATTAGTTAAAAGTGATAGATAAACAGTAACGTTAAATAATGAGACATGAGGGAGGGAAGCTTTTACAACAATTATGTGCATTCAAACTACCGCACACGTGTACCACCGCGATACATTGGTACAAATTGGAGAATATGCAGGAAACGTCATTACAGACGGAATACTCGGCACACTACACGAGTTTCGCCTGCTACAGAGACCAGCTGCACCTCAGCCGATGCCACTAACCAGGGTAAGGGACATCCAGAGCGAGCTAACGCTAGCCGGCCACCTGTCCCATCAATCCTGCTTGCAAGTGTCCGCTCATTAAACAACAAACTGGACTACATCCACCTTCAACGAAACTCCCAACGCGAGTTCAGAGACTGCTGTATTTTTGTGGAAACATGGCTGAACAACAGTGTACCGGCACCGGGACTATCCAGCTACCAGGCTGCTCTCGCCGGCTCGTAGAGGTGGGCTGTGTTAACACGGACTGGTGCAGACATGGGGTGCTTATCCAACTACTTCTAACTGCTGGTGGAGTTTGTGACTGTTAAATGCCGACCATTCAACATTCCACGTTAATTCACGGCTGTGTTTACACTCGGTGTTTAGCTACATCCAATGCTAGTATGCGTCAGCTGAACTTTACAGATCATGCTTGCAAGTGTCCGCTCATTAGACAAAAAATAGGACTACATTCAACTCCAACGAAATTCCCAATGCGAGTTCAGAGACTGCTGTGTTTTTGTGGAAACATGGCTGAACAACAGTGTACCGGACTGTCCAGCTACCAGGCCTGCTAGCCCTCCGAGCTAGAGATACTCGGTCGCCGGGTAAAAGAGGTGGGCTGTGTTAACACGGAGTGGTGCAGAAATGTGGTGATTTGTATCCAACTAACTGCTAACTGCCTGTGGAGTTTGTGACTGTTAAATGGCGACCATTCTACATTCCACGCTAATTCACGGCTGTGTTTATACTCAGTGTTTACAGCCCACCAAGCCTAATGCTAGTATGCGTTAGCTGAACTTTACGGAGCCTGTTTCGTATGTCATTTTTATATAATGTTGTTTTTATATAATGTCGTCTTTATATATTTTAAATGTGTAACACCACTTGAGTCACGATGAAACGTTGTTTCGTGTATGTGGTTGAAATGACAATAAAACACTTGAGTTGAGTTGAATGCCTCACTGTCTGTCTGTAAGCAGTAGGCGTGGCTTGGGAGTGGACTCATAAAGCAGCGAAGCAGGTGCATTCTGGGATTTGGTGTCTTTCATCTATACAAGCCAAAAACACATTTTCTGGCTTTTCTCGGCCTAGAAGGCACCAATTTAAAAAAAAGAATCTTCACATTTCTACTACATAAGTGACCCAATTTAAATATATATTCAGCTTTCCAGCGGTGAAATATTCCTTTAAGCCAGTGACACACCAACCCGATAATCGCCCGTCAGACAGTCTGGTGAGGTCAGTGACTCGAGTCTGTACAGTGTGTTTCGTGCCGTCGTCCGTCCGAGGAGCTGTCGCCCTTCATTTTGGCTGACCTGACATGCTCGATTAGAAAGGCGGGCACTGCCGGCAGTCGGACTCAAATGACCAATCTAATTGATAGAGTGCTAACCCGGAAACGAGGAGCTAATCGGACTAAAATCTTTTAAACTGACTTTTGTCGATCTGAAATGAAGACAGATTCAGCAACTGCATGGCTTTTTTCTCGCTTAAAATGTTTCACACGTTTCAGTGAACTATTTTAGTAAAATATGAGACTGTATTCTGAACAAGCTACCATGACAGTCTGGCTTTGAATTTCCAGAGAAACCAGACCCACGTGACGCGTTCATCCACTCAGCTGCCGGTTTTCATTTTTGGGCGACAATACAGATTAGCGCCGCCTGCTGTTATGGAGACGTATTACATCTCGTCGCTTTGGTGTGTTCCGCGGCACTTTTTTTGACCTGATCAGTCCAACTGCCTTTTCTGCCAAGGGTCAGCCGTCTGGCTGATGTGTCACGACCCTTAAGCTCAGCGGCTCAACCACACACTCACTACACACTCAACCATAGCACACACTTCATCATTTTCAAACCACTTGTATGTTTCTCCAAGACGCAATGAATGTTCTTAATTTATATGTTCAGGGCCGGATTAAGACTGCAGAGGCCCCTGGGCACATGGTCTTGCTGTGTGGACTAACCAGACCTGTGAAAACCTGTACCTTATACAGGATTTACACTGACAGACTACAGCCTATGATCACATCGGGAAGGACATTATTAACACGTGGATATCCTCCATCATACTGGATTTACACCACGTTATTGCTACAAAGCTTTCCTGGGCCATCAGCAACAATGTCAAGACATTAGCCTTTATAGTGTTACACACTGGCGTATGCAAATACATACCACCTCAGCCAGTGGCGCAAAAAGTGGGTATGCGCTATATGCGGCGCATAGGGGCGCAGCACCATGGGGGGCGCCAAAGCAATGGTAAAAAAAAAAAAAATTTTAAATGTTTTTTTTTTTTTATATTTTCTATATTAGGTAAGTATCTCGAGCGGGGGCGCCGTGAGTGCCGAGAGAGCAGGTATGAGTGAGTTGTCATCGAAAAAGATGGATAAAGCAAAAAAAGCTTTCGGGAGCTGAAAACAGAAAATGAGAAGGCATGTCAAGGGATGAGACAGACACTAAATAAGTTGATGGTGAAAGGCAACAGGTAGGATCAGGGCCGGCGATTGCTATAGGCGAACTAGGCAATTGCCTAGGCCATCAAATGTGTTGGGGGCGCCGTGTCGCCCTTAGGTCTAATAATAGAATTAGAACACCAAGCTGTCAACGCCAAGCTGTCAACCTGCAGCACTCAGAGCTCTGAAGCAGACCTTGTGTCCACTCTCGCTGTACAAATAGAGATGAGCAGCGCGCCTTCCGTTGGTCTGTGCAGCTTCAGGTTTATAAAGAACGTGCTCTGCTGTGGGCATGCTGCGGCAGATGTGTTGCGTTTGTGCTCCGTTAATTCTGCCGTATAGTTTTGGTTTTCCACCTCCGATGTAGAGCAGCGTACAGTCACTTCCCTAAACTTTGTGTCATTCAGAGACCAGAGACCCAGACGGGGCTCTGAGTCTGTCAGGAGGTCTGAGGTCTACCGTATCAGCAGAGATATCACGTAATGCACAGCAGACTATGGTGCAGGTGGATTATTTTCTGAAATATTGTAACTTTCTTGTAATAGCCCATTATCACTTTATTTTTCTCAAAATATCACGACTCCTCCAAATCTCAGAGAGCACAGATGAGTTATATTTTGAATGTGCACAAAGTTTTGAACATGAGCAGAAATCTTGCTCAAACATATCTAAAATATTACAGTCCAGGGGTTTATTAATTCATTAAAATGAATAATGTATCATTGAGGTGAATAATTGTCATATGCACATTTAAGGAGGTTACTTCCCCAACAAAAGAGCAAAAGAGGAGGGAAGAGGAAATGATGCCTATAGGCTACATGTGTGCTGACTCAGATATAATTAGAAAAGTTGATCTACAGGAGAATAAATAGAAGAAAGTAATACAGAATGCCTAAGAGCCTTATTGCAATATATTCCATTATGTTTTTATATTTGGATTGTAATCTACTGTATTTTTCCCTTTACATAAAGATATTTCCAGCATACATTGATTCAGAAAAAGGTAGAAATAGGTGCATAAAAGTTCACCAGAATGCAGGAAATTAAGTGTTTAATGCTCAAAAATGATGATTTGTAATCTGCAGAATAGGATTTTCTTTTTCTCTTCTTTTTTCAGGGGTAGGCTACAGGAGCACTGAGCAGCATAGAGCGCCCTCTCGCGGCTGTAGACGGTAATGTTTTCTCTTGGTTAATTTCTCATGGTTCATGTCAAATTAAGTTTGATAAATAAGTCGCACCTGACTGCCACCTGACTAAGTCGCAGGCTCAGCCAAACTATGAAAAGAAGTGCGACTTATAGTCCGGAAAATAAGGATGGAGAAGGAGTGGATTACCAAAGAGAGCCAAATGGAGAACGAAATCAAGATCTTAAAATCGCAAAACTCTGAACTTCAGGTCAATCTCCTTAGCCTGCAGGAGCTAGCTCAAAAAACTGACAAGGAGAAGGCCAGAATGAAAAAGGAGGAAGAGAAGGCCAAGAAGGCGGCAGAAAAGAGGCAGAAAAAGGAGAGGAAAGAGGAAGGAGGCGCAGGAGAAGAAACAGAAGGAGGAAAATAGGAAGCAAGAGAAGGAAGAATTGAAAAGACAGAAGAACGAAAAAGAGGAGATGGAGAAAAAAGTCAAGAAAGAGAGGAAGGAGCAGGCGAAGAGAGAGAAAGGGGGATTGAAAAGACAGAAGAAAGAAAAGGAGGCGAGAGCAACGGAAGTGGAGCAGAAGAAGAAGAGAGAGGATTAACATCATCAACCTTTCTCTCCTCCACTTCACCAAGATGTATGTTTTATCCTGAAGGCAAGAAACAGGAGTCCATCTGCATTACATATCTAAATGGGCATGAGTGTGGGAGATGTAAGATAAAATAAGTGTCTCGAGATTATGCAAGAAAATCTATTATCCCTTTTCTCAGATGGGAGATAAACTGCATTTTAAGTGTGTTTTGTTTTATTGGTTTAACATGTTAAGTAGTCAGATTAACACTGTTATTGGTAGAAGCTAAACATTAGTGCTATTCCTAATATATTCTTCTATATAACATTCAGATCCACATTCAGCAAGAGTGCATTCTGACGTAATTTGGTTATGTCTTTGCACCTTAGTTAGTTGAGCTAAGATCCAGGATTTTCATATTATTCACTTGATTGATTTAATTTATATGCAAATCAAGTTGTGGTATCAATGAGAGTGTTAAGTTGTTGTTACCTGGAAGAGCTTTGGCACAGATCGGCTCAGACAACTGGGAAGGTTTTCCGACACCTGCCGCATTGACGAACCCTGAACACATAGGTTTCACCTTCTTTCAGACCAGTCACCTGCAGGAAACCATGGAAACACCTTTACATGAACAGTGTGACACGACTTTACTAACTTAAACCCAAGTTTAGAATTCAAACTTTCAATAAAGGCCAAACAGTTTAAAATACAGGATAATGTCTTCGGTCTCCTACTTGCAGGTAACGGTGGTTCACAGCTTCCTGAGTCAGAGTAACAAACTCCGATGAGCCCTTCTTGGCCATGTCCACCAAATATCCAGTGACGGCACTGGCTCCGGTGTAGACTGGAGGACGAGAGACTGACCTCTGACCTCACTGAAGCTCAGGTCGTAGGCCGGGCCTGCAGGCCAGGTAAAATAAAAAAACATGAGCAGGACAATAGAGGAAAGAAGTCTGTTTTGGAGTTCTGTCTGTAGTTTGGCTGCATATTGTGGTCTGTGATACGGGTTAAACATGTAGGTGATATTATTGTTCTGCCTTCAGTTGGACATAATTATGTTGTCGTATTTTGGTTTAGTTTATGAATTAAATGTGACCCTCATTAAGCACAGTTAAGTTGAAAATATGACAAAGGGAAGCGCACATACTTATTGCGCACGCACACGCACACGCGCGCACACACACACACACACACCTGTTAGCTTAGCTGTCTCCTGCTCTGCTCTGGATTTTGTCTCTGTCCTCCTGCTGCCGCCGCTAGCCTCAGGTTGTGTGGCGCTGCTAACTGTAGCCTCCTCCGGTCCCACGCATAATATTTACAGTCTATGGCCCCAGGTTAGCTTGCACGTCATCTTCAACAACTTCTTCACCCTGGTTTTCCTGGCTCCGTTTGAAAAAGAACGTGTGACTACATGGCACACGTCTTAATAAAGACGCCTCCTTCTCCTCTTTTTCGCTGCCATTTAAAACAACCACTTCTATTACTCTTAACGTTGCTAATTTTGAACTAGCCTCCAAGTTACTCCCACGGCCCGGTGAGTTCAGCGCTGGGTCATTTGCTGGTCATTTGAAGACGGGCGGGGCGGGGGTTATGCCGCCACTCCGACAGGCTGCTATTCCGACATAACCCCATAGACAGTTAGCATAACCCTAACCCTAATGGAAACAAAATTGTCGGAATTTGGGACGTTTGAAAACAATGGAAGTGCCGGCACTCCGACATTTAGACGTCAATGTCGGAGTGGATGGCGGAACCCCGGGGGGGTGTACCAAACTGACTGACCTGCTGCATCTGTCTGTTCAGGTTAAAAACATGTCAGCGTGTTTTTTATTGGTTTATAGCATATCTGAAACCAACATTTTTTTATTTATCAACTCACGTGGGTCCCAAGTAGGCGTGGGCCCCTGAGGTGTAGCGTCCTATGGTAGCGTCCCTTAATACATCCATGGTAGCGTCCCGGTCGCGATATTTTTTTCCCCACTATGGCCTCTTCTCTTCTCTTTACTTCTCTTAATACATCCATGACTATGGCCCTTTTATATACTGTCTATGCTATGGCCACGCCAAGACCCGCAATTCCATAGCTACTATTGGCCAGGCGTCCATATGCTTATTAAGTTTTACCACAAACTGCGATTTTCTTGACTTGCAAAATTATCTTTTAAATTGACGAACATCATATTTGTATTCCCTGGCTTGACTCTGCGCTTTGAAAAATCGAAATCAAGAATCATTAATCGAAGAATCAGAATCAGAATTTTTTTAATCCAACTGATAACAAACCCTAAAAATTGTTAAAGTAATGAAAAAAAAGTTGAAACAATTAGTTTAAAGTAATGGATAACAAGTTGAAATAGTTGCCTTAATGTAATAAATAAACAGCTAGCAACAGTTAGCAGAAGGTAATTAACTGGGTTATTTTGCCAAACAACCTAAACATTCAGAATACATTTGCATGAACAAATATTGTAGCAATATACACCTTTGTATAATGTGTAGAGTGTTAAATAACATCCAGTTTATAATCCATTCATGAGAACATCATTTTTGGAACATGGCGAGTGGTGTTAATGAAGCGGTACTTAAACCCACCTGATTGGCTGTGGGGGAAGATCAGGCAAAAGAAGACTTTAAAACACTCAAGTATAATGACGTAGAAGAAGAAAATAAGACTCAAATTTGTAATGTCAACATATTCTTATATTCAATCTGCAGCACAGGAAGAGGAGTTTTGAGAAGAGGTGAGAGTCAAGATGAAAAGGATTTTGTTAATACAATTAACTTAAGTTTCCTGTTTTCTCAGAGCAGTCCTTGCACAGGCTAAACGGATGATTGCACTTCAATGGCAAAATAGTAATAGAGTGAAAATAAGTCAGTGGTTCAGGGAATTGTACTCTAGTCACTTAGAAAATATTTCACACTTCCTTAAGGGCATAGATGATTCAAAACTTCTGGGGTTTAATATCTAACATCTTTACATTACACCCTGTTTTGTTGTCATAATACTTTTTTCTAGTTCTGCTTCACTCTTTAAAAATCCAGCTTTGGGAGCAACTTCATGTTCACAAATATTGATCTCTCAGAGAACAAATGTATTCTTACAAATGTTCCCCTTTGACACATTATTTCACTCCATCTAACTCTTGCTTATGCCAATACATGAGCATTTTTACTTCTCAAAATATGAGGCGGTTTTCAGCAGAATAGTGCTCTCCACATTATGTAAATACCCCACATTATATATATATATATATATATATATATATATATATACTGTCTGTATATTAGCAGAAAATAAGGCGAGATAAAATATTTAAAAAGTCAAAAGCTAAATTACAAGCCTAGGAAGACTCATGATAGAATACAGGACTGCAATTTTCGAAGCAAACATTGTACAATTTGTCTCAAGTTATTATGATTTGGTTGATTTAATCGCCTGGTTGGATGGGTGTGAATGAGATAACAATTACACACCCAGAGAACAAAGGAGGCAGAAGATTTGGAGCATATCTCTGAAATAAAAACGCAATTAATTTAAACATTTTAGAACATTGAGTGACAATATCGCCACAGCGCTCATCAAAGTTCAGACAAATTCAATAACTTCATCTTCCACAGAAGCACTAGAGCAGAGGTGAGTTTTATTTCATCTCCGTGTTATTTCCACGCTTCTGTAGCTTCATAATGAAGGGCTTCAAGCCAAATCAGCAAGAGGCTGATGTGGTGAAAACTGCCGTCCTTATCTATGTAGGAGAGTGGAAGAGATGCGGATGTGACTTTGTTATCATGCAGCCCACTGAATGAGAGGAGGCGAAGGATAAGATGGAGAGAGAAGGGCGGGTTTCAGAAGAAGAGGAATGTGTGCTCCAATGTCAGGTTAATTGCAGGAATAGATTTCTTGGCAGGTAGGACAGGCCTAAATACTGTAAAACAAATGACTTGTATTATCCCCCATTAGAAAAATATTCAGCATCATCTTTCATTATTTACAAAATATACAGCGAGGCAATCTTATTCTAGTGACTCAGCATCAATCACATGGCTATACTTCAACAAACAAAACAAATCACTGCAGCAAATACAAGCATAAGCTCAGAAAAGGCTCAGAAAAAATACCACATTTACTTCATGTAAGTCTCGCATTGACAGACCTTCCTACACAGCGCTGCGGAGGAGGGTCTGGCTAGTTCACACAGCATTCTGGGATGGGAGAAAAACATGCTCTGGTTTATTGGCATTTCTTCAAACCAATCACATCATCATCATCTTGCAAAATAGCCTTGGGAAGGAACTTGTTTTGGTGGAACATGTGTACTTTCAAAAGTTGTTTTAGTCGTGCAACAGAACTCAGATTGGACAGATAGTCTAGCTAGCTGTCTGGATTTACCCTGCGGAGATCTGAGGAGCCGGAGTTTAAAATTCCAACACAAAGAAAGCGGAATGAAATGGACATCGGCCAAAAAGAGGTGCATCTGACGGAATTTCCGGCGGCACCAGAGCAATCCCGGAAGTTGAACGTCATGGGTATAGACTAACTGCATGTCAACATGTTAAAAGGTTCTCTGTGTAGGAGCTGATGGCTTGATGTTTTCAGTCCTACTGATTAACATTAAGCCGCTCATCAGTTTGGGGGTGCAAAACACTCCACAGGTTTCCCGGTTCATCATTCCAGCGGTGTCCAGCCTATTGTCTCAGGAAAACAATCACCAATAGAGATCAAAGTGATTTCCTATTCATTTTTAAGTTGAAGAAACCAACTTCGTAAAAGCACGAGCAAAAATCTGTGTGGTGACTGAGCAGCACTAACGGCTAAAACAACGCTTCAGACTCAACATGGATCCAACTGAATCAGCAGCACCAGTGAGTTAACAGTGTGCATCGTCCCCAAAACAAACAACAAGGAAGTCATTCATCTCTCTCAAGTGTTCTTTATTAGCTGTGAGGAGGGTTTCATAAAACCAGTGTTTACTAGTCTATTTCACAGTCACTCGGACTGCTTGTTAAAGTTCCAAAAAATTGTGTTGCAAACACACTAATTCAAATCTGTGTTGGTATCATAAGTGTTAACATACATACAGTATGACGCCTAACAAATACAGTAAGGCCACATCACTATTTGCACAATGAAAGTTACAGTACAAACTGTGTGCGCTTGTGAGAAAGCTCGTCGTAAATCTACACAGTGAAGAGGATGAAAAGCTTTAGACAATAATTTACAAAATATGTAAAGCCATCATCTTTAAAATGCCATCAAATATCCCTTTTAAACAAAGAAATGTAAGTCTGTCATGTATCAGAGCACCAATAATTATACTACTACAAAGTACTCAAGGCTTACAGCAGTGATTCTGTACACGATGGCCATCACATGCTGATATTGCACATGGTTCTTGTACATCCCTGTCAGTTATCACATTACAAAAACATATTTTAAACCAGTCTTTTTCCACATTTTCAATCTCAAATTGAATAACTGAGTTTATGATACAAATGCTGACAGTGTGCTACAGCTACATGTGAGTTTTTAACGTATTCTAAAGCTGCAGATGGTTTATGTTGGTTTTAATATTAAAACCTGCAATGAAATCTCAAAGTTTTAAAGATTATTTTCCAACAGGAGGTCCCCACATTTCAAAACTCACTCTAAGTGTTTTTTTTTTATCATAAAATAATAACGACTCAGTTTGGGGTTTTAAGGAAACCACAGAAACTGAACTGGCGCCTCGTGGTGAGTGTGGTGGTGAGCCAGATTTAGTGGCCCCATGGACAACCGCAGGGGTCTCCACAGGCCCTCTTCCTGTCCCAGAGGATGTGCAGCTCCTCGGCTGTGTGTTGGGGAGACGACAGCATGTCCAGGTAGCACTCTTTCTCACACAACCAGCCGGGGTCCTGGCAATAGCAAAAGGGGCAGGACAGTGGCCGTGTCAACGTGCACAGCTTACTAGCCATACACTGGTCTAGGTCTTACTCAGGTTCAACTGTTAACATGCACTTTTGATACGCTGTAACTGAACTGTTGCCAAGATTAAACCAGTTAACCAGTCCCTCCAGAAAAACGCGATTATGCGATCGCATAATTCAATGCAAAGTCCGCATATTTATGCGGGGGCCGCATTTTTTCAAATATGCCGCACTTTCGCTGCATAAATTGGCGATTTCCGCGCAAAAAATATGCGGGGCTTGCATGATTTCATAATCCCCGCATTTACGTTGCAAAAAAGTCACATATATCTCAGCAGAAAGTTGAAAAATGTTGCGTTTACTTCACACAAGAGCAGCCATTTTCCCCTGTTGCCATGGGAACGTTATGAAGTGACGTAATTACGCCTAGTGAGAGCACGGTGTTGGGGCAATTTTTGCAAGTTCCCGCAATTTTTTTCAAGTTCCCGCAATTTCATCGCATAAAATTGCATAAATATCCCGCATATTCCATCGCATTTTTTAAGAAAACGTGCTGCATAATCAAGGATTTTTGTCCACCACAATCACAAAAAAAACTGTGTTTTTCTGGAGGGACTGGTTAACAAAACGATCATGTTGAGCTGCGATGGTGTCCCATCCTGTTAGTGTCAGTCACTTGTAGAGCACCTCTAACTGCACTAACTTGTGTAAATGAAGCAATACAAATAGTTTGGCTGATAAACCACAGTAAACTGAGCTAGACAGCTCATCTTCATCGCTCACAATATGAGCTTCAATTTATTCAAGCTGAGATGGAACAAACCTAAACCAGGCTGGCTGAATAATTGAGTTTAGAGGATATTTTAATTCTTCGTAACGTGTTATTTTGAGAGTTTTTTTTTTATGTTATCCTTTTTATTTGATATTAGCATCTTGAACTATGTCATGAAACCGTTTGTCTTTTATTATGTCTTTGTCTAAGACACCTTTCCTTTCTCTCTGCTTCCTGGAGAAAAAAATGTATTGTATACACGATTTCCCTAATATTTCCTAATGTCAGACATTGAATGCCTATAGAGATAGTGGACTGTGAAAACACCAGGGACAACAATGGAAGGACTTCATCATTCTATCCCTGACCAAGTCTGATAAATAGTATTTTCTAAATACATACTGTATACAGTAAATATACACCAAATCATGTGTGCTCATGGTGCTTCGCTGGAGTTGGAAGATCTGGATATTAGGCCTACATTTTTTTTTACCTGATATTTTTGTGGTCCAACAGCTGCCATCCATATCCCCATGCTCACATCTTCTCCCTGTAACAAGAAATCCAGGACAGGTTCCGTACATTATATTCAGGACTATTTGTCACCACAGTCACTTGCTCTCGGGTACTCTACCTGGTAGGCCTTCAGTTTATCTGCATTACTGGCGAGCCACTGGACCAGATCATGAGAGACTACGTAGCCTGAGCCGCAGGCAAACGCCGGGTAGGCTGGACTAGCGTACTCCAGCTCCTGCCACTTCCCAATACGGTCCACTGCCCAGCTCTGCCTGAAACTGGGTCAGGACGGTATATACATTACCATCATAGCCTGTGTCCCTTTCATCTGAACAATTATATTTTTGACAGAGCATTCCTGTTTATTTCATCTAAAGTGCAGATAAAGTTTAGTTGCTAACACAAGTGGACTAAAACCACCTGCAAAATATACCTTGTCAACAGTATCAGACACCAAATTTCACTTACTTCCCCCACCAGAAATTGCTGCGCTTGAGACCCTTATGGTCAATCTTCATTAATACTGAGTCCACGTCGATGTAACAATCGTCATCCGTCTTCAGCAGCAGATTAAAGTCAGCGTTTCCAACAGACCTGCCAGAGAGGGAATATGCAAGCTTAGTTAAAGCCCACCTTCGGATTTTTTGGCAATATCACAGAATGGATTTACTTTCAAATATCACCCAGAGTGAAGGGCAGGAGGTCTTGCAAATAAATAATATACTTGCCAAAGCTTAAGACCACTCTGTATATTTTGCTACCTGATGACTCACAACTCTACTTTTTCCCCTGACTGAGTGATTGCAACCGTGATTCTAACAGCGAGACATTTTGAGGTGACGGCACACTTTCATTTCAGGTTGCTGATTTCCTCAGAGGGCCCAGGCAATTTGGAGACAGAGAATCGAGTCATTAGCACTTGCCATACCATTTATAGAACTGAAGCAGTTTGGAAGGCACGTTCCTGTAGGTGTCTACCACATCTAGGAACACAATGTCGCCGTGCCTGAGGCTCTCCTGATGCAAGGCGGTGTCCTCCTGCCTCAGCTTGGAGGCATGGTGCTCCATCCTGGCTGGGCGGCCCCGCAGGAGCTCAGACAGGCTGTCTCCATCTGACACAGGTGGTGGTTGGGGGCATAGGGAGGCAAAACAGGATCAACTGGGCAAGGTTTTTTGTCCAAAATGAGATTTTAACCCTCACGTTGTCCTAGTGTCAAATTTGACCGATTTCTATATCAGAAATTTGGGTTTCTTTCAACCTAATTGCCTACAAATATCATGGATGGTTCCATAAAACGCTCTTCAAAAGTAAAAGTAAGGATCAGATCACTACTTTCATTGAATTTTGAATGTTTTATTCAACTTTATAACAAATATTCTGACAAAACTTTGACAGTCCAACGTCCCTCTGATCTTAACCATTAAACAAAATTAGTCATAATTTCTGCGTTTTTTTAAACACGTTAGATATCATTTCATATTAATACGTTTATTGACCATGAATTCTAAAAATAAAACTAGTGGTAATGAGTTGGTGTTAATGGTATACGGTTTATACTGGTGATATAAAAAAAGCGCTGAAAACGTTGAAAAATGCAACAAAATCGTAAAAAAAAATATCAAGTGTCAATTTTCAATTTCGACCCGGGAGGACAACACAAGAGTTAAAAAGTCACATTAACTTTTGTTTGAATACATTAAAGGCACTTTTGAGGAATAAAAACTTAAATCACTGGCTGGCAAAACAATATAATAAAACTGTAACATTTTACAGAATGGATCATTAGCTCCGTTTGAAGAGATATCGGACGGTACATTTAATTTTGTTTCCCCCACAAATGGTTACAAATCCATTCCCAGATCAACCCAAATGCAAACACATGCAGGTACAATCAATAATGACACGACAGGGTTAGAAGAGGGGAAAAAGAAATGTTGCACAAATGCAAGAGCCCTGAGGCGAAAAGGAGCTAATATCATACCCTGCCAGAGTGAACAATGATTTTTATTATTTTTACACGGGGACTTCTTTTGCAACAATCGGCTGATTTGATTTTGATCAAACTGTTTTCATAAAAAGCTCAGAATTAATTCTGTTGCTGGACCAACCATAGATAGTAAATGTGAACCCTCCAGCCAAACCAGGGAATCCAAGCGCACTCCTATGAGGCAATATGCCCTCTGCAATCTGTGATTCAAGACAACAGCAAAAAAACGTTTTTCATTACCTTCCTTCAGTTAAAAACTTGACAGTATTCTTAACACATTTATTATTTACACCCAGTCGGTACGTACAGAGGAGATCTTGAGGACACCTCCTCCATTATTGAGCTGCACAGAGGAGGAATTGACTGTGGTCAATCCAGCAGAATCCATATTCTCCCAAACCAGTGTCCCCTCAAAACCCTAGATAAAAAAAAAAAAAAACTGGCATTTCATTCTTTGCACAAACTGAGCGATGTTATACTGTATGCAGGGCCTTAGCTACCATTGACTACACTGACATCATGTCCTATGTATTGTCAGAACGTGTTGGTTCTAGCCACCTTGGGATAGTTTACATTCTAATGTTAAAAAGTAAAACTTTATTTTGGCCTCACTTTGCAGCAGTGATGTACATACAGTGTGTACTCCAGGACCTTATGACATCACTGCTGGGTGTGGTTGCAAGGGGCATCTAAGTGAATGTGTGATGCTGGGTGTGGTCAGAGAGGGTATAAGGTTGAAACTTTCAACTAGAGAGGGTAGCAAAAAACTTTTTAACCTGGTGTTAATTTACTCTTTAAAGGCATTGGTGGAGAAGGCTTTGAAATTGCATTTAGCATTTTGTTTTCTGTTGGGAAATACTCAAGTAATGTGCTGGGACACCTAGTGGAAAGAACTATGTATTAGTAACCTGGTACAATTTATAGGGGAAAAAAATGAAGAGATACATTCTGAGGCAGTTATTTTAGTTACAGTTTAGTTGTGTTCAGCTTCAAGCTTTTTAAAGGAATTTTCTTTGAAAGAATATGTCTACAGCTTAATGAAGAAAAATCCAAACGATTAAACATGTTGAGCCTTTCTTTTCTTTGGTGGGGTGGTTGTCGGTTGGCGGACTTCAACTCATGAACTCAGGGTCGTAGCCAGGATATTAGAAACGCTGAAAAAAAATATGTGACAAACTGACCTTAGGCAAGATGAACTGCTCCACTGGTTTGTACCACACCCCACTCACCATGGTCCCTGTGCTGATGGCACTGAAGCGAGCAGTGACCACAGCCTCCTGCACAGATCACAAGTTTTTATCCATCAAAAACTCATAACTAATAGTTTTTTGTGCAAATGTACCTTTGTCTACACTGAGTCGACACTCAGAGGTCGAGGTTCTGTTACCTCTTGGTCCAGCTGGAGAAGCTTCACCGTCACATTGCTCTGAAGGACGGGCAGGTTCCCGCTGGAAAACACCCCCAGCCTTGTGATCACCACTGGGTGGAGGACCTTGAAATCCAGGGCGATGGCCGACACGTCAGAGGGGGCGAGCACCGAGGGGTCAGACACCGTCACAATCTCTATCTCCGCATCCTGGCCTGCCGCTGGCACAGAAGGATGGCAGAGATTACTACACAAGCACACGTGAAATTTATTACAATCCCAACATGCTGATACACGCCGTCTTTCAGTGATGAAGAGCGAGTGATTCAGGGAGAGAGAGAGAGAGGGCATTCAGAGAAGAAAGCAGCCTCTGGTAAAGCTACACCATCAGCACTTTGAGGAGCTGGTTCTTGGGACTGCTGTCTTCAAAGCGAGCTTCTGCTCCTGAGAGTGGTTTCTTAATTACAAAAGAGCAGTTTATTACCCAGGCGATCAATGAAAAGATCAAGGCTGTTAGAGGGAAGCAGGCTTTTGACTTTATATGCATTCTGCACAAGTTCTGTTGTTGCCTCCAATCTAAAGACAATTACATGTAGGCGAGAAATCACAGACAAAGAGAAAGCAACACTTCATCACACCAAACGTTTCTCACATTGACGGAGTGGAATTGAGCTGCAGGACTTTACCAGTGCGCGAGGATATATTTAATATTCCAATGCTCACTAAATATGTGCTTACTTCTCAAAACAAATAACAGTGCTTCTCTTGGCACTGGCCAGCATGAGATTGCAAGTTTATTCTTGGAAAAAAATGAATAAAACTTAAATAAATCATAACTAATGAACAGTAAAATTACAGTTCTTCACTATTTATTGATGTTTTTGTCAATATTAGGCAACAACTAAAGGTCTATAATAGTCTACATTGTTTACAGTTCAACAGTAATGTATGCGATGTACAAATCAAGTCACAACAATTATTAATGAATTATTATTATTTACTATTTTCTTGATCAATTGATAAACATGTGGTCCATAAAATGTTGGGAAATGGGCGCCTGGGTAGCTCATCTGGTAGAGCGTGCCCCAATATACAGAGGCTCAGTCGTCAGCGGCCGCGGGTTCGTTTCCGACCTGCGGACCTTTGCTGCATGTCATTCCCCCTCTCTCTCCCCTTTTAAGTCCAAGCTGTCCTTTTTTATTTTCCTAGAGCTCAACATCTTCAAATTTCTCTTTTTGTCCGACCCAAATATATTCATGCAGTAAGACTGAGAAAACCAGCTAATATTGACATTTAAGAAGCAGGAACCAGCGAATCTTTGTCATGTTTGCTCAAAAACAAAATGTTGATTGACTGATCCATTAATAATTGTAGCTCTAGTCGCTAGTAACAATCAATCAAATACTGTATAACATTTTTTCATCAGCCCTTGAGCCTCTAAATATTTCAATATCATTAAGATTTTGACTTTTTCTAACCAATACGGCGCACAAACAGATTGTGTTGGCAACAGAATTATTAAAAACAGTCTGAGAAGCTAATTGGCATTCACATTATTTTAATCCCAAAGAAAAATCCCTGTGACGAATGCAGCAGAAACATATATTTTAGTAGCAATTAATTGTCCACTTAACGTGTGCTTTGACCTGATTCCCGAATCAGGTACCCAAATGTGTTTACAAGAAGGCGTTGTCTCGTTCTCTGCCAATCACACAAGCATCTCCCCCCCAAAGCAGCCTGCCTGCCTCCGATTCATGAAGCAAATCACATCAACACTTAAACCATTAACACAGTGGAGAGCAGAGAATGGGCTAGAAATATAAAACATGGCCATGAAAGGCCATCGTCTGAAAAAGTCTATTCTGATGAGCAGTAATTATGTTTTCATGAAGGTAGCAAAACACTGAAACGAGCAGGAAAAGTAGTGAACCGGCTGAATTTGGACCGGCTCTGTGAAGGTAAGAGACATAACAATTACTGCGGATGTTCCATCTGACAGTGAGCCTGTTCAATTATTTCCTATACGGTGCCAATGCTTCGTATAGCTTTAGTACGCAGTTCTAGTAATGACTGCAGCAACTGGAAGACATGTCTGCTTTGGCCTTGAATATGGAAAGGAAACAAATGATGTCCTTGAGCTGTGGGTGAACACGAATAAAGGTGTTTTACTTCTTTTCAGCTCATCTCCTGTTATTCTGCCTCAGCTCCACTATTGACAATTGGCCATGAAAGCAACACATTGCACACCTTTTTCATATTACAGCTGCATTAGTTGGTGAGGCTGATTATTATGGTTATTATTTTACCTGGCTCTGTGAAGTTCAGGAGGGAGCAGGAGTACGGATCCTCTCTGTCCTCCTCTGGAATGGGACACCCATGCTCGCCCACAATAAACTTCACCCCCACTCTGAAAATAAGCACAAACACCATTGCATTCTCCTTTTTTTTTGGTGTAATATTAGGCTGTAAGATTTCAAAAGCTTGTCCATCTATCCATCCATCCACCCTCCGTTGCCATGGTTACTGAGGGTTGCTTAAAGGCCATCATACCTTATCTACGCTCAGATCGCTGAATGAGAAGGAAATGGACAAAAAGGAAGAATGAAAGAGAGAACAATATTGGCCGCTGGTTAGGTAAAGATAAAAGGGTTGGTGTGGCAGTCTGTTATTTGCTGACTGCTGCAGGCTTTATTTCCACTGTATGAATCTGTCCTTGGAACAAGAAAAAGAAATAAAGAAAGAAAAACAAGTGGTGAAGTTGGAGCTCCACCACACAGACCTGTGCTGGAAGTGAGGGTGATCTTGGATATAGCCCAGCCAAGTCTTCCTTATCGCCTGTCGCAGTTCATAATGGTGTCTCGCTGACAGCACTCCCACCAAAACTTCATAGAAAGGTAACGATTCATCTGTATCAGAAACAGAAGCCATGCTAAAATATTTAAACGACAGAAACAGGATGCCCTTTCTTATCCACTGATGAGGTGTTTAATGGGAATATAGGGATCAAATATGACCTACAATTATTTTTTTTATTACACATTAAGGCATGCTTGATTTATGCTTGTCATTCCTTATTCTGAAAGCAGTTGCGTCTACTATTTACTTTGCACTGACTTACTGTGATGCATCCTATAATTGATATCAAAACTATTGTCTTCATGAATCAAAAGATGGTTAAACTATATTCCTCCAGTGTGCCCTGATCAATAGTTCATTTGAAAGCAGCACAGAGATCAGTAGTTGGAACAAGACAGAGATGCTCAGCTCGCTTTAGTCTGTTTCCAGACGTTAGACTATCCCAGCAACGCCCAACACTAACTGTTACATTCACATATTTCCACTAAACACACACATGAACACACACACACATGAACACACACACACACACACACACACACACACACACACACACACACACAAGCGCGGACACACACACAAGCGCGGACACACACACAAGCGCGGACACAGTCTCACGAGCGAAGCATAAACTACCTGTTTCCACACAAACTATAACAACCACAACAGACACACCGCCGCCGGGGCGGTAAAAGCAAAGTTAGGCAGCCGCTCGGATGTAAAAAGTTGCCAGGCTTTGAGGAGGTGAAGCCCGGGTTGAGGCTAATAAGTACCCGAATGAGTGTTGTTGTCCAGCGGGGTGGAGAAGGGTCGTTGTGCCAACCACAAGTGCACCAGGACGGCGACAGCACAGGGCAGCAGAATGAGCGATAGCCTACGCATGGACGGAGCCCTTCATTCAGCCGGAGCAGCCTTCAGCTTTAGCGGCGCAGAGCCTCTTCCTGAGCCGCACGGAACTGCACGATGGGAGCCGCTCCGTGTGTGCGCTTCATTTCAGCTCCGCAGTTCTCCGACGGGCTCTCACCACCACTGCCTGAAGTCTGCCTTCGCTGCTCGGAGAGATGGACCAATGAGAGACGAGGAGCACGCCGCGGTGCACTCCGGGAGTTGGAGTTCAACGCCCTCTAGCCAATAAGAACAGCGTTGTAATAATAGAAGGTAAAATAAAATATGAATAGAAACATAGGTAAAGATTTATTTGAACTCTAGATGCAATTTGTTGTTATAATTAACTAAAACAGTAATCAGAATGGTTAAGTCAGCACAAAACTGAAACATTAAAACATTGATTAGAGCTACAAACAGTAGCCTATCTCTGATGAAGGCCTTCCCGTGTTTATCACATTAAGAAGTGGAAGGTTTTTTGGTTTGGTTTGCTTTAGTCTACTTTGTGAAATTCAAATTTTCTAAATTTCTAATGTGAACCTTCTTAAGCAGAGTGCGAAATGAACATAGGAATAATTGCATCCCTCTAAAAGCCAGGTGACTCACTGTAGCTTTAAGATTAGAACATATCTTTATTAAAGCCGTTACTCTGTGCTGCACATAAATCATTTAAATGGGATCTATTGTGCATGGAGAGGGGTGTTTGAAGAGTATTTCTTCTGACTCCAAGAGCACCAGTGTTTCTTCTGAAAGGAAGAGAGGGCCACGACACCAAAAGCGCCTGCTGCCATGCTTGTAAACATTTCATTCGTACTGATTCTAATGTAGTTCCAGTGTTGCATAAATGTTCTTCTAGAAACTTTACCACACATTCTAGGGAAAAATAATAATTTAATGGGAAACACTGGCATGCAACATACTGTATACCAACGTTATGAGTAGAAATGAAACCGCTCAAAAAACAGCATGGTGTGAGTGTAGATAAATAATCTCATCAGAAATTATTACTATTCTCATGTATTTTGGTACACTTGGGCTCACTGCTCAATCTGGAAAATTGCTTCAGCGCAGATTCTTAGTATTAGATAACCTACTGCCCTAGGGATAATTATTTTCCTGTGCATTATATAATTCTTTTTGGAGTCATATTCATAGATATACTCATTACAATGATTTAGTTCTCTCTCTGCAACACATTATTCATTTAAAAGGAAAGGGCTATTCACAGCAAGTTTGGGTTTTCTTAAAAAACATCCTAACATCCTGCTCTGCTGCAGATATCCCACCCTTGTCTAAGTGTGTTGTTTATGTTCTTAACTGATTTAATGTTTTATTGATTTGTTGAAACCTATTTATGCACTATTTATATTATTGTAGGTGTATGCATTTGTTTTGTTCTTTCTCTTTTGTTTTGCAGCATTCAAAACACTGAGCACTCACTGCACTTTTCTCTGGATCTATATAGATGTATTTTTATCTAGTCAGTTCCCAGGGTTCTCCCATGTGCATACCATCTAAATATTGAGACCTACTTCTTGAATATCTAATTTTAGTTTTTGGTACATAAAACTCATATTTTTCTCTATACTACCGAAAGTTTTGTCCCGTTATTATTTTTTTTAACTTATTCGAAATTATGGTCAAACTGAAGAGGGTGCTGCATGTACAGACTGCAAAGCCTTCTGGTGTATGATTTAGGGCTATATAAATAAAATTGACCTACAGCCCCTGAAAACTTGGTTTTCAATCCTAAACTTATTTATTTTGTGTCACCTCAATTAGTCATGGCCAAATGACCAACAATTAACTTTAAAGTCAGTAAAATAGACATGTATTAAACACATACAAATTCACCTATTCTGTTTCATCCCTACTGTGTGGGTGTGATTGGATCAGATTTTATTGACAGTGACCAAACAACCCGAGACTGGGTAAACCCAGCCCAATCTGCTGGCGATTTGACTTCGCCCTGCAGCTCAGGCTGGAAACCTGTACGTTTATCTATCCTGCTTCTGTAACAATTTTGCGGGGACCAATCACAAACTGGCTTATCCACCTGGCGCGATATTGGCGGGTTTAACACGATGACGATAGAGAAGCGACCAAGCAGCTTTTTGTTTACATTCAACAAGCCAGCCACCGAAGCTCAGCAACCTGTTTGATGCCGCTGTCGCTGCTACGTCACCCGGATCGTTGGTCTGATTGGTTGAAGGACTATCCAATTGCGTACAGAGTCATTTGAACTATGCCCGTTGATCACGTCTCTTGTACAGTAGAAAATACAGAGCAGACTCCCCAGACTAATGTTCAATCTTAAAAGATTGAGCTTGGTCTGGTGATAGCCAGATTAAAACAACCCACTAACTTTGAACGTATTCTGATTCAAATGTTGCTAAAATCTTATTGGTGAATGGACCAATGGTTTGTGACATCACATTTTCCCAATGGAGCCTCGTCTACTTTAAACCAATAAGTAAAAAACACAGAAATAAATAAATAAATACAGAAATCTCTTATGCTAAAAAAAATGTCCTAACTTTAGGAGACAATTCTGTGTCCATGTGGACCCCATCAATCACAGTAAGAAGCTGATTGAAAAAAATAGGTTTCCAGGGCCCTTTAACTTGAAATAAATGTAGATAATAATCCACACTACAGCTGTGCCAAGGCTAAAAAAAAAAACTCCCTCTAACTCTGCTTCTCTTTAATTACATCCTGGTCCTTTGGGATTGATTCAGAAAAAATAAAAGAGATACCTGACTTGCATTATCAGTGTCATTCATCAAAAGTTTCCATACTGTTTTCTACAATCCGTTCAGTTATTGCCAGTTTTTATAACTTGACCGATGATGGGAAAACAACTGATTGATTTCCTTGTTTGTCTATGACTTAATAGGCCCAAACAAGCTATTCTGACTCTGATATGATCACCAGACCTTAAAGTGTAGCGAAGTAGCGTCTGAAAAGTGCCTACAAATAAATAACCAATATCGAACTTGGTCGAAAGTGGGAATTTCAGTCTGTTCCCAGGTGAGGCTGTAAATGCATGCATGGATGGACACTTGAAAAAGCTACAACAGAAAATGTGAATGTTGATGTCAGCGGCTGATACTCGGAATCATTATAAGGCACATTCTTTATGCAACCTGCGGTGTCTGCAGATGTTTTTCTATCTGCAGTGTAAAAGGCAAACTGGCTAAGGCTGAATTGAGTCACAATCCTTGCCACAGTGCATGAACAGTGCATCCAGATGGCCTATGGTTCAGCTCAGCCACAGGAGGTCTCCACTACACACCAGAATATCATGTTCATCTGTCAAACCCAAAACGGTTTGCTGTGGCCTTTCAGTGTGATCAGACAGACATAGCTCAAAACGTCAGTGAGAGACACGAGGCAGAAATATTGAAGACACAGCACATTGGGGTTGCCGTTTTCCTTTAATTCATTTGATCCATCAAAGGATTTACAAAGCCTGCTATTTAAATGCTATTTTATACCAAAACGATAATACCATTCATGAATACAGCTGCACATGGTTGACATATCCGGACTCCAATGAGATTATTATGTGCAGAGTAGCACCCAGAAAGTCAACGAAGAGGCAATATTTCATATCATAGTAGTTCTCTCTGTTATAGATAGAAATAAATCCATGCAATATTCATCTCTAGCCGTTATATTTATTGTTTCAGATTTGGCACTATCCTTAAGATGAGGTCAGTGGGAGCGTCCTGAGGTCAGTCTCAGGTTTGTTTTTCGTTTTAAGAAGTTAAGACAGTAATTATCCTGAAAACAATTTGAGTCCAATAGTTTGTGATAGTCCAGTATCAGTTTGATTCCTAATGCGATGGCTTTTCAAGTACCAAGGAGTACATTTCTTTTAATTTTACAGAAACAATAATTCAAAAAGCCTGAACCACCGAAGGGATCATATTATGTAAACCGACCCTTACCATTATTCTTAAAAAATATTCAGATAGTATCAATAATTGCATGATTTATAAATGTGTTTTTTTTTCTTCTCCTATCATACAAGCTTAGTAGCACTACACGTCATGTAGCTGTCAGTGCTGTGCAACACATATTCAATAATACTACTGATAATAACAATATTAATAACGATCATAACAATTCATCGTAAAAATTAGCAAATGCTATTCAACTACCATGTAAAGGAAATGTTTCGACAGTGTGCTTTTTCTTCCAAAAACAAACAAAAGGGGAAAAAAGGCTGTGGGAGCACAGTGTGAAGATCACACTGCTCTCACAGAAATTGGCACTGTAACATACTGTACACTCTAAAAGACTGACGGTCCCTCGGAAACAGAGGAGGCTGTCAAAAAAGAGGCAAAAACATGCAGGCCTCTGGTTTGGCATTAATGTCAAAGGCCTTGCCATTCACTCTAGGACAGGCAAAAAGAATCAGGCTCAGGAAACATGCCCAGAGAACAAATGAGGCCGTTAAGGAAATAAGAGGAAAAGATGTCCTGCAACTTGTAAAAAATATTCCAGTCGGGGGCTGCGGGAGTAACCGATAGTGTCACAGATTTGAAATGGATGAAGTATATGAAGAGTAAATCAAACATAGCAGCAAAGGTAGAATGCATTAGAGCGGGCCCTGGAAGGAGGTGGCAGATTCATAAATAATTTTTGCCCAAAGGGTTGTTTGCACAGTGATAACCCTGAAGAACTCATCTCGCTGTTGAAACATTAGCTCTGCACCTTTCAATAAATAGAGAGTCTATTTATTTATTTGCAGCAGAACTGATGTGCAGCTACCTCCTTCTTACAGTAATACCAGAGATCAGTTGGCACAAACTGAAATAATTTACTATGCGAGATAAGGTCTCTGTTTCTGGGCTCTAATCTAAATCGTCTGTGCTGCAGCACTAAAACGAGCGGGTTAATTGTTTGTGACTCTGGAGGCAAACTGAAAGAGAAACCACTAGTGAGGGAAGTGTCGAATTTCAGTAGTGCTTTCACTAAGTGTTGGTACAAATAGTCAAACCTGTGCACTGAAAGCAATAAAAAAAACTAACCCAAGTTATGTCCAAGAGAATACAAAGATTATGCTTTTTTTTTAATTCAGATAAAGGGAAGGGAAATAAATGTTTAAAAAAGTCGTAGACACTGGGCAAATTTCTGTTTCCTGAGGCAAGTTAAGATCTAGCACAAGAAAAGAAAAAGAAGAAAAAAAAACATATCTCATCTCATTAAGCACTGAGCAAGGCTGTTCTCTAATAACAAAGCAATAACAAACCTATTTAACAAGACATGATACGCTCACTGGGTTGCCAGTTTGGTAGCTGACTCCCCCAAAACCTTCAGCCACCAGGACAGAGCTGACCAACAACAGAGTGTCCACCTGGCAAAAAATCAACTCAACGCCTATGGCCAGTAGCTTTAGGTGTGGTGAAGACAGAGAAGACAGGCAACGCCATGCCTGCACCCGTACAGCTCTACCGGCAGGTCATCAGAGGATGGTGCAGAAGAACTTCTTCTCCCGGAAAGGGTTCTCGGAGGCGGGGACGGGCATGATGAGGGGGTCCTCACGTATGTGGGCATCGCAGTACGCCATCAGGTCTGCAGCCGCTTTGGAGACCTGAAATGTTTAGACAAAGGACAAGGATGTGATCAGACGATTCTCTGACTAATATATAATAATGATCGTTCATGCTTTCTATTTCTGTGTTTTGCTGATTGACAATAAAAGGAATCTTGAATAACTATTACACAAATGTAAGATGTATGTCTACCGGAGGATCACAAAGATGTCTTCTTCACATGACTCCATCTCTTTACCTGAATCTTTAATGATGTTTGGGAACAATTACAATTAAAACTTAGTCACACTTTTCTCCAGCACACTATGCTTTATTTACACCATTTTCAGCTAACTTGCCTTCATCAGGGTGGTGTCTGAGGTTGTCTCCGGGTTTTCTGATATATTATTCATCAGTCATACGACATAAAAGTTCAAATCCGGCCGTGGACCTTTGCTGCATCTCTCTCTCTCTCTCTCTCTCCCTCTCTCTCCCCATCTTTTCCTCTCATCTCTCCCTGTTACTATCTAATAAAGGCAGAAAATGCCCCAAAAATTATGACTTACTGCACAATAGATGCTGCAAGTGGATTTTCTTTAGATTAATATAAATGTTATGGGTAAAGTGTTAAAGTTAGAGTGTAAATTGACTTAGCTAAGCCCAAGTGGCAGACCTGCCATCCATTTAGCCACACCACTACCACTGATGGGTTTAGATGGTCTTGTATTTTGTGAAGAGCATTTCAAAAAGTTGGTTTGTATTACTGTTTTGTATTTCTCCATTCTTTGAAAGTAAATATCGTATAGGTGGATAAAGCATGGAGTACTGGAGGAGAGTTGTGCGACTCTTCTTGTGTTTTAATTTTAACAGACTTGCACTACGCTGGTCTGCAACCCGCTGTGTGTTCCTTCTCAGAGAAAAATGTTTTCGTAGTTTTCCGTCTGTGTTTCTGTTTCGTCAGTGCCTGCAGCGACTGCACTGATGCCTGTTACCTCAGCCTCGGGCAATAAGAAGAGACAGCTCATCGGGATGATTGACAGGTGTTAAGGCGGGACATTGACCAGCTGAGGGAAAAGGAGGATGGGACTAACAACACACTTCTCTGCCTCAAGGCGAAAAGTTGTGCGTTGCATTTTTCAAAGTCAAACAGTGACTATAAATTTTACAGTACGGCCAGACTGCATGTGAATGTAGGTTTCTACTCAGGAGCCGAGTGGGAGGTTACGGGAGGGGAGGCCACAAATGGCGAACAGAGGAGCAGCTGTATAAGAGGGATGGCGAGGGCTCAGGGATCTACATGGAGGACAGAGCCATCTGATCTCCTGTGTGCCATTTCACCTCACCCAAGAGAATACAATGCACAAAATCCATCATGCTGCCTATCAGCTTTAGCCTTAAACATGGATTATTACAGTATCCTTTTTACAGTCTCACATCATAAACTAAAATGTCTAAAGGGTTGTTCAGGTGCTGAGATTTCTGTATTTTAAAAAGGAACACTAAGGCTGTTATTCAGAATTTTTCTAACTGTCAACAAATCCCATGAAAACACCAAACAATGCGTTTTGTCAGTCTCTCAATTCTTTCAGACTTCCCTATGTGGCACTCTGCTGCAAGCCCAATTGTGTCCACTGAAAATGTAAATCTATTAAAAACGGCTCTCAAATATATACTTTTACTTAAAGGTGCTCTAAGTGATGTCACGCGTTTTTTTTGTCACGTACAGCAAACATCTCCTCACTCGGTCCCTGTAGACAGCCCAGGCTCCACAAACGCCAACAAAAACAAATTGTACCAACCTGCACCACAAAACATAACAAACAGTGTTCCAGCATTCCAGCCAATAACTGTCAAGAAGGATTTGGGGGTGGGGGTTGGGGAGTTAGTGCGCGGAAGCACGGAAGGGAGGGGGAGGGGACGGGATGAAATACTGCCGAAATACTTTGAACGTCAACAAGAAGTGCCGTCACCCAACATCACTTAGAGAATCTTTAAAAAAAAAAAAAAAAAAAAAAAAAAAAAGGCTCAGAAAATTCTTAAAACAGCTGGGCGCTGTAGTTTCTAACAAATTGTAAACAGTGCATTTGTTGGGGACTATTTTCAGCTGTGGATTTATACACATTTGGTCCGGTGCGACAATGTGACTCATGTTTTTAATAGTAGGAGAGAGAAATTAGGTATATCAGGCTTTGGGTACACATGAAATACTTGGTCTTGGTCTTTTCATGGTATTTGATGATAATAAATATCACATGTAGCCTTATCCTTTTAACTTGTTAGATACCTTTCCATGTCACAATAAACAATAAGCTATTTTAGAATACCAGAAATTCATTCTTATATTCAAAGCAAAATCCCTTCAGGTTTACTTACTACAGTATATCTTTGCCTGTGTGGTTCCCCACCGAGTGTTCGGGACACTAGATACATCTAGGAATCATTCAAATGAATCATTCTGAGAAGGAGGTCAGTGCTTCATTTTAAGGGTTCACATAAAGCAAAAGGTTTGGGAACCACTAAGGTACTTCATGCCGTACCAGTTAGTTTGAAACAAGATTAAGCGACTTTGAGTCCGTGAAAAGCGCTATACAAATTCAATGTATTATTATTACTACTATTACACCCATGCTAGCAGCTCTGTGAAGTTGCACCTATAGTTTCATATACAGTCTATGACATGCACTAAATGCTAACGTCAGCAAGCTAACATGCCCACAATGACAACATGCAGATGTTCAACAGGTATAATGTTTACCAGGTCTACCATGAACTGATCTGATCTAATTGGCTGATTAAGGTCATAATCGGAGCTATTATATTAGTCACATTAGAAGAGAATCATATTACAAATGATTTGCTCACTCACAAAGACACGATATATATCAAATGATTAATTATTTTAGCTGCATATTTATTTAAAATGTCTGTCTCTATTCGACCTAATTCAGGCAGTAATCTGACTCTGCACAAAGTGGGAACACTAACAAAGCCTTCTCTTGCAATGCAACTAAACAGCTTCATTATTCTCCTAATCAAAGTAAATGCAATAATTATATAATTATGTATCTGCAGCCAGGCTTTCTGCAGAGAACAGGAGCCCCACAGGACAAGAAGTGGTATTGCAACGCGTGTGTCATTAGGCCCAGACTGACTGTAATTACACTGCAGCCCCATGATGGAAGGAGAGTCCTTCTAATTAGCACAGATCACATTCCTTTGGCTGATTGAGCAATTCATGAGAATGTGGTGATCCCTCAATCAGCAGCACAGAGACTCCTCTCGTCACTGATACACACTCTCCCGCATCAGATCCCTTAATTAAAAAAGGGATCGCCAGACGTGGCTCGCTTAGTTTAGCTCTCTGTAGTTTTCTCTGCTTTTATTTGCGTCCACATTTTACCTGAGTGGCCGTTTTTTGAGACCGTTAATAAAGAATGAACGTGATGAACCTGATGTGCCAAGTGATTTATTAAAGCACAAACAGCTGCGTGCCTTTCAATAATTCAACTGCTGCTGCTATACAAAATAATACAGATGTGAAATCATACTGCTACTAATATCACTTTTTAGATGGACACACCAACTATCCCATCTGATGACTTCAGTTATTTTTTCACTTTTGAATTAGCAACATTTTTTATAATAAATTAAATATATTAATATATTAAAATAAAATGTATAACTGTTTAAAGGTCTAATGTGGAAACGTTTCTCCTCCTAATGAGTTCATTAAGTTTTTCTTGTAACATTATTAGAGCTAATAATTTATTGAGAAATGTGAGTACTGATACAAAGTAAAATCATATGTGAACCCAGTACCTCTTGCCAAATACTTCATATAAAAAGGTCCTTACAGTACAGGCTGAAAACCATGTCACATTATTACAAATGCCATGTTTTTATTTGAAGAGATCAGAAGTTTAGGGCTGATTAAACACTCACACAACTCACTGAACAAACTCAAATAGTATTTTTGACAAGCAAAGAGACATGGCTGTTTAGCTTCCTATAAAAATAAATAACAGCTTTGTCTAGTTGAAGTATTAGTTGAACTTGCTAAAAGATTTTCACGCTGCAGATTCTTATTTTGAGTGCAAATTAATGCCAATATTGGTGTGATTTGACCTCAATTTACTGCTTTGTGCTGAGGTCAGGGAATTTATCCTTTTTACCATTACCATTGATTGGGTTTGAATGGAATACTGTATTGTTTTTAAAGAATATCATGAAAAGTTGGTTGCAATATTGCATGTTTTCTGTTTAAGGTAATATTTCTGTCGCACATATTTGAATCCACTAAAAATAACATTTTCAAAAATATGGTAACGTTGCTTTTACAGTCAATGAAAAAATGACTTCTAGATTGATATGATTATAGATGATTAAAAGTATATTGAATCCAACTCTTCTCATTAGAAAATATGGCAATATTTGAATTACTTTTTAAACGAGACCAAAAAGTCAACTTGTAGGTTAAATTGTAGGTCTTCCTTATACATCCTCCAAACCCTGATTACACGTTGGGGATAATCACTTCGGTTTTTTTGAGGAGTTTTTTTTTGTGTGAGCAGCCTTTGTTGTGCTGAGTAGGGATGGCAGGCTTCCAGGCCTCGGCTATAATGCTGAGCAAAAAGCTTCGGGCTGTGGGGCAATCATTCCCTGAGCACACGAGGAGCATACCAAATGAGATGATGACACGGCCTTTTAAGTTGCACAGGAAGTCATTCGTGAACAGTGTAAGAGCCGCCACTTCACACGCCAGATACATATTCATGAAAAATAGCCATTTATTGGGGTGAAAACATCCTGCAGTAAAAATATTGACTTCTAGGAAGGGTTTCGATCTAATGAATGGACTGTAGAAATGTCTATTTACAGTTAAGAATATTATGACGATATTTTAAAGCATGGGGACTGACCTCAACCATAAAGAGCATAATGGGCTTAAAAGTAAATATATAACCAGGTGTTGTTTGATGAGGAGACATGCTCTTCTTCATGAGGCCTGAACTGCTTTACAATAAGAGTCTAGTGGAGTTGTAAGAGGTTATGGCTATCAAGAATATGATTATTATGAGCGAACACTTTACATGTCCACATTTTCTTTGCTGCGACCGGGAATTTGAACCAGAGGCTTTAAGCTCGCAAGCCTGCTGCACACTTGCCGAAATCAAACACTGGCAACGTAATATGAGAAGAAGTCTGCATGAGAAAGTGCTCACAATATCTATGATCACACTCAGAAAAGGTGGCCCAAATCGGTGTCAGAAGTGGTCAACAATCACCGAAGCCCAGCATGCCTCTGGGTTCATCCCTCACAGTTACCACATTGGTGTCACTTGGGTCTCCCAGCTGTGCACAGTGGTTACACTCAGAGAGAGGCGGCGACACCGGCGCTTTCGAGGTGAACTAAGGCTTCATGTGACGTCTGTCAGAAGAAGTTGCACTAAACGAAGCTGAGAAACATTTTGTTGTCAACTTGCAGTCGGCTGTTAAAAACAAATTATGGAAACTCTACTTGTGGTCAATAATGAATGTATATACACATGTGAAAAAACTTGTATAACGCCCTTTACGGCGCCAGAGAGAGCTGCATGAAGTCAGATAAAATTGCCTAAAGTGATGTCACTTGAGTCCGCGTTGATTGAGGCTGAAGACTACAAGTTTGAAAATGAATAACCATCTGTAGCTGCTAGAGGCTCAAGGCTACGTTCGCCGCTACTAGCATAACACACGTAGCCTGGTCCTACCAGACTCTCGTACATTTCATTTGTACAGAGAGTCTGGCCACTCTCCATTGACAAGTGTTAACTTCCTTGAAGGCAGGTACTCTGTTGAAGTTTAAAACTATTAGATTTGCCCAGACCCACTCTGGATGTGCCATAACCAATCGCTAACGTTTGTTCGTGACGTCGGCTTAGCATCGCTAGCGTTCGCCTCAGCCAACTCTTTCACCACTAACGGAGCGAGCTGGAATATCAAACTTTTTCCCGAACCCCATGGGGAGGAGGGCCACAACATCATGGCCACCAACAGAACTCAGCAAAGATTGTTCTTGCTCGGGCTATAACTTCTGGATATTCGGCAGCGTTGCCACAAAGGACCGAATGGCTTCGCTCGCATCTTTCTCCGCCGCCATTACGGAACTACAACTCAAACTAGCGCACAACCTCAACGTCATCGTTCTCAGCCACTCCCTCTGTTCACTGATTGGACCGGTAAAGATTTGACCGGAGAAAACCCAAGAATATACCGCAAACCCAGACGGAGTACTGAAGGAAAATGAAAATTGAACGGAAGTACGTAGGAGGGCGGAGCCAGGCTATAACACACCTGAATCTCTGTCAGAACTGTCGCCGACCAAGTTGCATTGTGGGTGATTTAGGCTCAAGGTTTTGATAAGGATGAATAATGTGTGGGATATAAAAGATGATATCTCTGGTTCTGTTGCATTGATTTTGATCCTTCTTTTTTTTGCAGTGCTGAATCGTTGGACTACTCTTTTAAAGAACAGAGACTCCGTGAAGGAAACAGACATGACGTTGGTGATGGTTTACTGCTACTGCATCAGCCAATTCAATATATTGGTTAATGGATTCATAATGCACTGAGATGGCAACTAATGCACAATAGTGCACAAACAACAACATAACATGAGGACCTCATCTAGAATTGTTTTGGTGTAAAGTTGAAACACTGTCTGTTTCTGCATTTAAATTTTAGAAGTAGTACGACATTTTGGAAAACACACTGGAGGAGAGTTAGATGAGAAGGTCAATACCACTTTCACGTCTCACTCTTTAGTATATATATATATATATATATATATATATATATATATATATATATATATATATATATATATATATATATATATATAAATAAAGCTGGAGAGAGCAGCTGGTTAGCTTAGCATAAAGACTGTAAACAAGAGGAAACAGCAAGTCTGGTGGTAACAAAATTCACCTTCCAACACCTCAAAAGCTCACTAATCAACATTGCTGTTATATCTTATTTGTTTAATTGGTACAAAAACTAAGGTGTAATAGCAGCACTCAAGTTTAAAAAAAAATGTTTTTAGGGGTTTGCAGGCCTATTTATTGGCCAGGAGCAGTCACTTCCAACCAAAGCAGCTAAAATGAAATATAATGTGATAATTAATGATCTTTGGAGTTGATGGTAGGAAGATTTTTTTTTTTTTTTTTTTTTTTACCTTTGGACAGCCGTTTTCCCCCTGTTGCCAGTCTTTATGCTAACTATGCTAACCGGTGGCTGGCTGTAGCTTCACATTTACTGTAGACATGAGATTGGCATCAATCTTTTCATCTGACTCTCAGCAAAAATGTGAATAAGCTTATTGCCCAAATTGTCAAACTGTTTCTTTTAATGTTGTGTTTGGAGGTTTAAAGCATGTGTAGTTTGTCACAGAGGAGGTGATGGTTAAGGCTCAAGCGAAAAACCCGACTTGGTCCTCTGGACATTTTCCCTGATGAAGGTTTAAAGAATAAGGCTGTCAATATACTATAATGTTGTTATTGTCAACAAAACCTTCCAAGCCTCTCAGACCCCATTTGTTCCAACTGAAGAAGTACATCTTTAAAAAAAATATATATATAAAATGGATATATACTTTCATTTTTTTTAAACAGTGGTAGTAGCAACAGTTAGTAATTTCCCAAAACAGCTGGGCAATGTAGTTTGTATCAAACTTTTCTCACACAGAACTAAATAGTTTAATAATAAGGGACTAATTTAAGCTGTGGAATAATACACATTTGCTGCACTGGTGAGTAATTACAGCAGCAGGTCAGTGTACAGTATGATAATGTTCCCAATTCTAAGCGCGCCATTTTTTTATTTTGTTTGCTTTGTTCCGACATTAAATGAATAAACATTAAATGTATGCTAGGAGCTGAAAACTGTCACTCATCTAGAAGAGGATATTGTACTGCTCTGACCGCTCAAGGTGTCTAAAGGGTGGATACACAGATTCTTAGCTATGATTTTAGCACATGAATCATCTTAACATACACACCTAACAAAGCTTGTAGTTGCATAAAATGACAATACGCGAAGCTTCCAACAATTTTGTTTGTTTGATAGAGTTTTTAGAATAATACACTTCAGCCAGGCGAGTTTTAAATCCAAGTATTGCATATTTGGTAAAATAGAAACATGCAAATACATTTGCTCAAAGATGCAGGTAAAAATAAAAAAATAAAAACCCTGTACCTTTATCCTATCCATGCAGGCCTCCATCTTCAGCTGCTCCACAGCTTTCCTGGCATGGGAGATGCTGGCCGTGCTGTTGTTGGCGATACCGTCCTTCATGGTGCTCCTGTGACGCCAAACACAGGCACAAAGGGGGACACATAGAGTCAATGAACATCACATTAAATCCACAAAGCAGCATCCCCACTGGCAATGTCCCTAACCCCCCTTGGAGCAGCCATTCTCTGCCACAACCTTTTTATTTAAAAGGACCCATTTTGTCTGGGAGAATGTGTTTTTACAGCAGGCAAGCTCCATTTTATCTAAAGGAAAGAGCTTATAAGGCATCAGCTGGACAGCGGTTTGTCATTTCACAGTCAGTGCTCATGCATGATTTTTCCCCCTTTTTTTTTTGGTCAAGCTATTCTTACTTGCTCAAGGGCTTTGCTCGAGAGCACTTCAGCAAACCTCACTTGCCTCGTTTCCTTTGAATTATCGGGTTCTCGGACCTTTGCAAGGGAATCAAACCTGCAACTGTTCTTCCTCGGTCCGGAGGAGATCTGTCCACTCTTCGCCCTCATCCTCTCAACTTTCTCCAGAACGTGCATCAATGCAACTGCAGTGTATTTAGTCTCCGTTGCAATCAGCCTTTCTGTGCATCTATCAATGTAATTGACTACATCTTTCTTTCATTTTAGGCCTCTTGACCCCCTCACTCCTGAAATGTCCCATTTTGGCTGCCACAGCAGGGAGAGATGACACCAAACCACAGCTGTGTTTTATAATAATGTGCATGAAAAGATGAAGCATTCCACTGAGGTGGGGGTGCTGCTGAATCTATTCACACTCAATGTGGATTGTTTTTGTTGTTGCATCGATTTGCTTATTTTTTTCATTTTTACATTTGCATGAATGTTATTGTATTTGTGCAGATATTATGAAGGAGATCTTTTGAATAGGGGGATGCAGACGGTGAATTAATTTTCCAATCCCACCCTTCATGGCTCTATAAAGCCAATTTATAGTTTTTAATCACACCCTCGTAGGAAGCTATCAGGCCTTTTCCATTTAGGTTCCCCTTCGATTCGTCCATCCTGTAGCTCACACGGCTGCATTTAGGGCTTTAACGGGGTCAATGCCGTTTTAACCGAATGTAACGATGCTAATTGTTGATGCAGATCTGTCAAACATGGGCGACTCTTATTTCTAAAGGGATTAAATTGTGGACGCACGCCGTGCGAGCTGCGGGCCTGGTTAGAGCAGAAAACAGCAAACCACACATGGAAAAAAACAAACAAATGATTTTCCATGAAGGAATTACATAAAAAACAATATATTGATGCTTCGCTGCATTGCTCGGCTATGAGCAGATTAATGTAGGCTACAGCCGCCGACCTACCTGGAATGTGCAAATGGTTTTCCAATTTGGAGAATTCCGGGTTGACTCCACCCAACACACACACACACACACAAAAAAAAGAGGATCTGTCAAATATCAAATGATAAGAGGAAATCCCAGCCTCGTTTCGGTCTGGACTGAACCCGAGGAGGTAAATCCTGGCGTTTTAATTTCGCCTCAGCGGTTGGCTCAGTGTGAGTCGTGCGTATTCCGTGTAGGAAGATGAGATCCAAGCGGTGAGGTCTTGGTGAGCACCACGGCTGGACTTGGGAGAGATGTAAACGCATGCAGCAGGGGGGGAAACCTCTGTGTGACGATCAGATACAGGCTGTGGGGCAGGGAGCACTCGATCAGCGGACCAGGAGCTGCAGCAGCAGCAGCAGCAGCAGCAGCAGCAGCAAGGCAGGATGCGTTTCTACTGTACAAACTGGCCCTAAACGCACCGAGACGGTCCATTAGTCGAATTAGGATCTGCTGATTTTCTAATTTGCTTTATTGCTGCAGAAGGCACCTGAGATCTGCAGGCTTCCCCATTTTATTTTTACATCAGCTTTGACATCACCGGGTACCCCCCCCCATAGTAACTGCAGGGCCTCATCCATAACACCACTCATTGTGGTAATTTACATCTAAAAATCTTGATTCTATCCGTTTGAATCATAATCACCCACCCCCACCCCTCCAGTCATGCTTCTGATCTTATAGTCATTTGTGCAGCTTCACCTAGGTTTCTTCTTGCTTTAGATGCCCCTGAACGCACCACACAAAGTAAGCAATGGACACAAATAAAAAACAAGATGGGAGTCATATTTCTTCAAATATTTATATATATATATTTATAATATAGTCATCACTTGGTTTGTCCATACATACACAAATGCACATATATACAAACAAAAACATGTAAAACATGTCCTTTCAGAACCTCAGTCCATGATGCCAGCCCAGACAATGACTCAAGACAATGAGCTTAAATTATGCATAGCTTAAATTTTCAACAGAAAAATTATATTTGCTTCTGTGTCAGAACGCACAAAAAAACATTGCCAATTAACACGTTTTCCTCTATTCCAACAAAAAAAAAAAAGGGGGGCATCCATACAATCTTACATGTGGTTGTTCTAGAGGGAAAAGAAAAGGTTGTGGTTCTTATAGACATACTTTTATAAATCTGCAGGCATGAAACACAGTAAACGTACAGTCACATTATGTATTGTACAGGCCTGATGCTGCACACGACAAGGGCGGGCAGAAAAGAAGAAAAAAACAACAACATCAAGATAACAACACAAAAGGAATGACGTCATGATGTAAGAAGAATATTCCCTTTCTCGTAAACAAGTCAAACACCAAGTGTGAAATTTAAGACATCATTTTTCATCAAAGAAGACTCACTGCAGTCAACACAAAGGCAAAACTAATTTTCTTTCACAGCTGTTTTAAAACAAACTCCTGGTTCTACCCATATTAAACATGACACAAATGACCTATTGCATGTCTGATATTGCTTTCTGGATTAGATTTATTGGTGGAATTTATTCAAAGCTCAGTTCATGTTAAGACCACCGATCATTGGCTCTCCTTGAATTAAATGGTAGCTGATAAAAAAAAATAAGTGCTTTGACTACCGCTTCACACATACTAACAGACAAACTCAAAGTGCTGTACAGTAGGTTAAGTGGGAATGTAAAGAATAGCTGCATGGATCAATGGGTGGGTTAAGGAGAGAAACGTTTGGTCAATTGTTTCCCGGACTGATCAGTGTAGTGTGTACGATTCTGAAAACAGCTGTAAACCTTATCAGTGCAGGAAACGCTAACTGCTCTAACAGTCTGCTGGACGTGATGCTCTTCGCCACGCCCTCCCACCTACTACACCCTATTTGTAATGCTGCACAGGTACTATGCACGCCTCGTAGATCAGTGAGGGGGCATTCACGAGATTCCTCTCTGCTTCCTCTCAAGCTTCATGCATCTAATGCTGTTTGTTATTTGCTTATCTCAGAATTTGAGCAAACTATATTAAGTAGTGAAAGGGTTTTAGTGCATTTGAGCGGCAAACGGTTTAAGATGAGCCTCTGTGGTGCTTCTGATAAATAAACGAATGTCAACATTTCTCAATGCAAAAAGGACAGGTTCCAAGGCAGGCCTTAAATAAAGGAGTATTATGACAGTATATGTCACATACACATACATACAGTCGTGGTCAGAATCATTCTAGCATGCAAAAGCAGGACAGAACAACAGGCAACACAAGGAACAATTCATCCTAACGTCCCCCCCATCCCTCCACTGAGCTCAGATACAAAGTGATGCAGGGCCGTGACACTAGTGTTCAGACTTGAGCGGAGCAGACAGCCCAGCAGAGCGGCGTCTCACTCCCACAGAGCGGGACGTCTCCCGGTGACAGACGCGAGGAGGGGCTCCCTCCCTGCTAGCTACTGCAGCGTCAGCAGGACACGCTTGCCGAGCTCCGGCAGCAAGCTGTCAGACGGCGCGCTGCGGGAGGGACGGCGGTCTTCACACTTTTGGGTCCGGCTTTGGCCAGACGATAGCAGCTTACCAGGAAACAGCAAAATCAACATCAGGCAAGGATCTCTGCACAACAACAAAAAACCTCAAGAGCAAGAAACTAAATAATAAAAAGACTTATCAAACCAAACACACTCAGAAATGCATTTAGTATAAAGTGTCTGTTGCAGCCTCGGCCAAATATTAATCCATCGCCCCCCCCCCCCAACATTCCACTTCGGTGTGTTTATAAATATATAGAATATCTATTTTTATAATCATTTCTTGATGCTGGGAGCGGCTGTGGTATAGTTTGCTCAGCTGGGGATGGCTTTAGTTAAAGGTTAGGGAGGTTTCAGGGAGGTGGAGGCCATGCTGACACGTCCTCCTCCCCGTCAGTGCAGAGAGGAGGAAGAGGAAGAGGAGGAGGCCGTAGAAAAGGAGACGGCAGTAAACGTCAGACGCACAGTCAGCCTGCGGCGTAGCTGCTCAGGAAGGAGTAGAACATGGGCAGCTTCATGCGCTGCTGGTCCCGCCGACACCACGCCATCACTGTGCCCTCGCTGTTGGCTGTGTAGAGGTGGTGGCCGTCACACGAGTATGTCAGGCTGAGACACGCAGGAGAGGACATTGTCGTCAGTATTGCCCACAGAAATACACAGATATTTACAATGGTGGCAAGTGGCATCACATAAAAGCAAAGAATAACATGGTTGTGGCGCTGACAACATACCTGATGATGGGTTTGCTCGACTTGGAAAAGGTGATCTCTCTCACTGGTTTTAAATCCCAGGTGCTCCACAACCTGAAAATATTTCAGACATAAAAAAAAGGAAAAAAAAAACATCAGTGTGAATAATCCAGTGTCTTGAGAGGAAAAGAAAGCCCATAAACGTGAAAACGTCACCTGACGACGCCGTTCTCCAGCCCGCCGGCGATGACGTTGACAGACACGCCCTCTGGCTGGTTGGAGAACGCCACGGAGCAGATGATCTCTCTGCAGTGGACGTGGCCGATTAGGTCCCCGTTCACCGTCCACAGACGCAGGTCGCTGCCTCCGCCCACTGAATACACAGAATCAAGTGTCATACAGTACATCACATCAACATTGTGTCAGTCTGGAAACGCGACATGATAAAGTCTGAGCGGTCGTCACCTGAGTCACAGACTGTTGCGATGTCCCCCGTGGTCTCGCTGGCAGACACGGCAGTCACTGGGCTTTTGTGGCCCGTGAGGCTTTGAACATAACAGAGTCTGAAGAAACACAGAGCATCACACTACTTTAGATTTCTCATCACACACAAAAAGACAAAACCACACACACACACACACACACACACACACACACACACACACACACACACACACACACACACACACACACACATACCTGTTGAGGTCCCAGAGGATACAGGTGCCATCTCTGCTGACACTGATCAGGATGCTGTAGGGTTTGCAGACAAACAGGCTGGTGACTTCCCCTGTGTGTCCGTACAGGTGAACCTGAGATTCCACCTCCATCTCTGACGGCTATGGAAAGACACATATTAGAGAATATATACGTACTGGGGACATGCAGATCTGAATAATTAGCATTCAGTGTTAGCATAGATGAGATATCTCTCTAAAATGTTTCCTAAAAAAACTCCATTAATGAATCTCAAACAGGCTTTTCTGAACAGCACAAATCAATTGCTACTGAAACACCCTTGAGAGACAGAGAAAACCTAGGAAAGCTAGATGCCTATTGGTGGGGACCGATGAAAGTCTGAAAGCCTCTCTGATGAGGACTGAACTCCCAGACCTCTAATCCCACTTGTAGGCTCGGTGGAAATGTGTTTCAAGGGCAACTGTGATGTGACTAATGAAGCTGAGCGTTTGAACACGGTGAGATGGTCTAAAGAGGAGTGTGGGGGGGGGGGGGGGGGGTAATGGGAGGTGGGTGGGTGGATTGGGTGCTGATGTGGAGGCGGAAGGTTAGAGGGGGACGTCGCCATGGAAACCCACCGTGGTGCTGGTGAAGCGGTTGCTGTAGGCGGTGATGACTCCACACTGGCTGCCTGTAAATAGCTGGCAGCCATCGGGCACCCAGGCGCAGCTGGTCACCTGGAGGAGGGAGAGAGAGAGACGGTTGGACAGAGGAAACGAGAAACCTGAAAGCTTATTGGTCGAGTGTAAAGTTGTGTAACACTGACGGGAGACCAGTAATTCCTTTCAATTTCCTTTTTTTGTTTTTTTATTATTCTGAGCTTGCGAGTTTAACTCGTGTTTACCTGGTGAAGTTGTGAACACTGAATGAAGTTGATGGGTGGTTCGCTCTGCTTGCTCTTCAGCCTCAATATGTTGTCTCCGTAGCCCCAGCTCAAGATGGCCGACCACTGGATGTCTGTGCTGTGCATGCTCCGAACACCTACAGGGTAGAGAACATAAAGTAAATGGAGTGAGCAGGACATTGTGCAAACCATTCTGTACATCTAGGCTGACTTGTGAGTGACTGGTGGGGTTCCTACCCTGCTCCTTGCTGTAAATCATCATAAGGCAGAACTTGCGGGACAGCCCGCAGATGGCTCGCGTTGGCAGAGCCAGCAGGGATCCGAACCTCTCCCCGTGCGGCTGGCTGAAACACACCACTGGGTCTGGAGCAGAGGGTGAGCCCACATACTCGCCCCACTTCAGACCTTTGATCCATGGCAGTGGGCTCTGCGGGGGAGAAAGAGGAAATTGCCAGGTGAGCAGCGGATCATTTCATGGACGATGAATTAAGTCATTCCTCAGCGCACAGCGGGCTGTCAGAGTCACTACCACCACAGAGTAGATTACCGGGCAGAGTATTTCCTTGGCCTGTTCTCTGGTTTCTCTGAAGGCCAGCTGCACCAGGAGACCCATGGCTGCCGGCAGCTCTCCCTCCATCATGAGTTTGGGGCCGGCCCTGCTCACATGAGAGGCGTTGAAGAGCTGCCTGGGTGTCTGTCCGTATGTCTTGATCATTGTCTCCAGGGCCCGTCGCTGCACTGGGTCTTCTACAGCCGAAACGTCCATGCCAAAATAGGTCTGGGAAAAATGATATGAAAGCTTATAGAAGAAAACAACTTTCCCAATCATTTCTATCATACGTGAAATAGGCAGCTACTTACAGCTGGGTGGAAGACGTTGATGGCGTGGACAGCTGCTTTGCCTTTCTGCTTGAGCCCAAACACCAGGTCGATCCACTGGCACAGTGTCTGGGAGACTTGGTCCGACTCCAGCGCTTGCCGGTGGATCAGGATGAACAGACGTGGGTCGTTGCGGGCCCAGGGTGGCAAATTCACATGATTCACCCTCTCACCATTTTGACGAACACCAAAATCAAAACCTGTGAAGGCACGAAATTTTGCTTTTTTTTAATACATAAGAGGATATGAGAAATGTGCGCTGGTATAAATGATAGGTATGCAGATTAAAGGTATGAAATGCAGTGGGAAATAATCACCCTCTCTGTTGACCAGGAACTCTGGGAGGTAGAAAAACTCTGGGATGAGCTCTTTCACATCAGTCATAGACTCGTAGGAGGACAGGCGCCATGTGGTGTTCATGGAGTGAAACGTCCGGTCGGGGATATCAAAGCTCTGGTCTGATTAAGGCCAAAGACAATCTAATTACAGATTCGACTCACTGATTGAAAAGATCCCCTTTCATGACCTTAGACACCACGCATGCTGAATACATTTACGATCACACAAAGAGACGCCACGGAGGATCAGAGGAGAGAGAGAGAGAGAGAGAGAGAGAGAGAGAGAGAGAGAGAGAGAGAGAGAGAGAGAGAGAGAGAGAGAGATGAATGAAAAAATCATTAACAAGAAAAGAATAAATAGAAAAGAGAAGAGGAAGGGTGCGAGGAGTTGATCAGAGAACCGTATAAAGAACGTGCTGCTCAGTCAGATCTGAGATCAGGACGTTTCAACATTTGGGTACTAAAAGCCTTGGCATCAACCAAGATGGAGCTGTCAATGTAATGCAGACAGGTGGCACTCGATGCTGCTAAATGCTTTTTGGAGATGTATGAAAATGATCTGCTGTTAAAGAGCGCTGGCCTGTCAGTCAGTTAACATTTACAATACTTGTTGAAACTAAAGATACTGTAAAAGACAATGCAGCTGGAGACCGATTTTCTTCCTTAACTTTTAAACTTTAATGTGCGACTCACCCTGGTATGCGAGGAACATCTTGGTGAAAGGAGGCATTCGAACCAAGAAGTGCAGCACGGTGCCGCTGTTGGAGTAGTGTGAGCCGTAGTGATAGGGCAGGACAGGAGGCATGGGGTCATCCTCACGAATGCCCTTCTTGTACTCCTCCTCAAGGTACTGCACAACGCACACGCACACACACACAGTTTTCTTACTGGATCATCCAATACACTCAAGAAACACATGCTAAAATGTACAACAGTCCTTACCCTGTAATTATCCACGTAGCGATCTTCTTTCTCTTTTGACTGGACTGCAATGGGTTTGATTAAATTCCTGCATGGCAACGAAATGTAAGCACACCAGTCATGAACTCTGACGTTTGACTGTGACGAATGAAAATTGTCCCATCGGGGCTCGACAGTAACAGATTTGTTACGCTATTCACTTCCGTATGCAAGTACATGGCGTAATTACGCACATGACGGAGAAGGTGACGTAGTTCAGTTTGCTACGTAAAGTTAAATTAAACACCACGCCTCCTGGGTGAAAGCCCTGTGTTTGTCTAAAAGTGGCAACCATATTTTCAAGTTGAGCCCTTCCCTATTATAAATGATTCCTGTGTCATCATGACTCTTGACTTCAGAGAGGCATTATCTGTCACCCAGTTTATCAAATAAATACATACCTTAATATGTCAATTAACTGCATCTGTCTTGATTTCAAATTATAAAAGAATGGCTCTGGCATAAACAAGAGGAGCACTTCTTAAGAATATTTGAGAGCTGTATATTATTTTAAGACCTGCGATCTGATGCATCACTGACAAGAGGAGGTATATGTCCAATCCTTTATACTAATCTTCATAACATTATATAACCAGACTTTCTAATCAAATACCTCAAATGCCTTTCCAAGTCTATTAACAGAGCTTCCATCTAGCACTGACCTGTAGATGTTTGGGTCCTGCAGGTCGATCGTCTCACTGGTGTAATCTCGCAGGATAAAGGGGAACACCGGGTACTGCATGAGGTCGTTGAAGGAGCGGCCCGCGTGCTTGTTGAGATGCGTGAGGTACTCAAAGTTTGAGATCTGACCCGAGCCCCACAGCTGAGTGAGCGCCGTGATGTTTCCGTGCTCCAGCAGGTTGGGCAGGTCAGAGGTCAGGATGTTGTGGTAGACGTCGTCGCGGAACTAAGGCGAGAACAAAGAGAACCGTCGGATGTTTACCATCTCTGGTGTCAGGACTCGAGTGAGAAGTGGAAAACGTACTAAATCACAAACGTAATGTAAAGTGACACCTTTACTTGCTGTCGTGTCTCTACTGCTGACTATCAATAATAAAACGCAGAAAAATGCATTAAAACACAACAGAGTCTGCAGCCATGCTAGTGGCTTGTGGTTGTACTTAGGAACAGCGCGGTTGGAGCTAAATGCTAATGTCTGCATGTCAAGCACAGGGAACAATCGTTTTGCCTGTGTATCTAGGAAAGCTTTTTCTGAGTCCACAGGCAATCCGAGGACAACACATCATCAGTTTGGCCACCACATGCTGAGCAGTTCTGTACTTCCTTTCATTCTTCTGCATTGGACATATTTGCTGTAAACCCCTGACTTACTGAAAAGAAGGTTGTCCAACCATATGGTAACACTCTTTCAGTAGTTAACTGAAAGTAGAGTACAAAAATATCTTATATTCCTGTAGAACATGATGGCACACTGTGTATAATCATCATAATTGATTCCTGGTGCAGAATACTACAGAGCTCTGCAGGTATCAGGGGCAGAATACCAAAAAGGCATTTCAACTATTAACTCTCACTGCAAATATCTTCAAGCTGCATGATTTTGTCTGTTCATACATCTTTTTCTTTGAGCATCAGGAGAATGTTTAATCTTGTCATTTTCATCACAGTCCATCCTGTGTAGCTTCATTTTTACATGAAACAGAGACTGCTTTTTTTCTCTTGTGATTTGCTTGGTAGTCTAGTGACCCAACTCAGTTCTTTGCAATAATGAAATAAAACAGCTGAAAGTAAACACACTTGAACATCTACTGTCATTCATAAGCATTGTCAACATTCATTTTAGCATCCGTTTCTTGAATAGCCAACCTTCCGGTCACATCATGACTGCCTTCATTTTTATTCCTAGCGAGTTGTGTTTTTGCCTCACCTTGGTGTTGTCGAAGGCTAACAGCAGGGTCCTGCCGTTGGTGAGGAATATCTCCACAGCATTGTCTCTTAGCTGCCACCAACGCTTGTGCACCTCCTTGATCTCCTCGTAGGTCCAGGAGAAAGAGGGTGCCTCGGTCTCCCCGTGAAGGCTCTGTCCAAACACACAAAGACATCGGGTGTTGAGTCGCCAGGTGGACTCGCAACTATCCCTCTGGCAGAGAATAATCCTGAGCAGTCCTCTGGCTTTACCTGGTTGTCGTGAGCATCCGCAGCGTTGTCCTCCACGAAGTACATACCAGACTTTCCTGTTAGACAACACAGGGCGAGTCAAGAACAAGACAAATAAAAGCTTCCCCCGTTGAATAACTAACAAACACTTGTGTGTGAGGGAAAGGGCAATATTCTCTAGTACCTCAGAGAGAGCACATTACTATCTGTGCCTCTGTGACCGGCTGACTTTATTATGCACGGAGCAGCTGTGAGAGATGGTCAGTGTCTTACCCAGAAGTAGCTCCCCTGCTGTCTCTCTGGAGGGGGCGACGCTGATGCACCGTCTGGTGAACCTAAGGACAAAGAGACATTTCTCATATAAGAAACACACCATCTGAATAAAGCATAGACACCTCTCAATGTAGCACAAGTTGATGAGACATGTATGTGCCTTTTTCAGATTACCCTGTCTTCCTGAGAGAGATATGATGTTTTCGAAAGACTTACAGGCAAGCAGAAGGATGGGGGAGAGAGAGTTACCTGATGGACTCGCTGGTGGCTTTGTCTTTGACAGTGGAGGAGAAGGAGGAGTGAGTCTTATCCTCAAACAGGAAGGACAATGGTGGCTTCACTGTGTCTAAACAAGAGAATGAGGTCAGAATAAGAACACTAAATGAGACAAACGCACTAGTACTAGACAGAATTTTGCCATACTGCTAGAAAATAAAAGGGTTTCTTCACCTTCAGACTTGCGTCTGTCTTTAAGCAGGTATTTGTTAGGAATGGTAAGGTAGCATCTCTGTAGCCGCCGCCGCTCCCGGTTCGGCCCTTCGGTGGGGTCCAGCTGCCAAGACGTTGGGTAGGATGTCTGGTCGTACCAAACCGCACTGAAACAGATCATTGAAGCACTCTCAAACACTCTGTCTGCTCATATCAACAAAAGTAACCTCACTGCAGAGCCATAGCTACCAATAAGGACACTGAGGTCATTTTCTTTGTGTGAGGGGCAGAGAAACGCCCAGAAATGTCCCAAACAAAGTAAAATTAAATGAAAAATAGAAAATACAGGCATAGGGCAGGGTCTCTGCAGATACAAACACTGCCACATACTTCTGGTAGGTCATAAGTGATGACTGAGAGGAATTATTTGCCAGAGACATTATGTTAATTTGAATTTGGTATTTTCTCACCATAATAATATTTCTGCCATTGCGAGAAAAGGATTTGATACAGAATTTAGGCTTTAAGGATGCCAATGTCGGCCAACAACTTTGGTCCAGACTGAAATGTCTCAACATCTATTGTATGGATGGTCATTCATGTCCTCCTTTAGAATAAAAAATAATGACTTCGGTAATCCCCAAACTTTTCATCTAGTGCCACCAGCAGGTCAAACAATGTGTTCTAATTAGCAAAATGTAGAATGCTAACATGCTGAACTAACATGCTGAACATGCTAAACATTGTACCGGATAAACATCAGCATGTTAGTATTGTCACTTGTAAATATGTTAGCATGCTGATGTTAGCATTTACCAATAAGCGGTGCATTAGTACAGCATGACGGAGCTGCTAGCACGGCTATCATTACATTACATTACATGTCATTTAGCTGACGCTTTTATCCAAAGCGACTTACAATTGCTATCTATCAGAGGTCACACGCCTCTGGAGCAACTAGGGGTTACGTGTCTTGCTCAGGGACACATTGGTTGATGTATCACAGTGGGAATTGAACCCAGATCTCCCACACCAAAGGAATGTGTCATATCCACTACACCATCACCACCTCACCGGCTATAGATTTTAAGCCTCGTCTTAAGTCCTGGCTACGGCCCCGTCTCACGTGATATGGATGTACAAATGTATAGTTCAAAACGTTTGCTTGATTTAATTACCACAAACTGTTTCTTCTAAGATATTCTGGTGCTCTGTATGTCTGAGATCATCTTCTATCATATTAAAATGTCTTTATTCAAACAAACCTAATTGTTTCCCTACAGTTTATTTTGAAGAAAATGACCAGAAAAGAATCATTATTAGAATACCAATCATCATTAGAGTAATGATTTTATGATTGTACTTTGATATTGTGTAAGCCCCTGTGAGTGGTAAGCGTCGATGCCTACCGGTCATGCGTGAGTTGTTGCACCAGCTCCTGCCAGTGTCGGCTGGCGCTGAGGTCAGTCTTATAGAGTCCCCTGATATGCTGGATGACTTTCTTTCTCTCCATGCCTTGGCGCAGAGACACATTCTGAGTGATATCAGCTGCAATCTTTGAAATGTCCTTGGACTTTCCATCTAGCCTCTGGATAAGACTGCAGAGGAATAAGAAAGAACGGAGTGAATAAAGGAGTGAAATAAGACACGATTCTAACCAATATTTTCTTGTACTGAACATCAATCTCACGCCAGGAAAAAAAAGCCCCGTACTCACTTCCTCTGAGTGATGGCCATTTTCTTTTCCCATGCCACTTTGCTTGTTTTCTCTTCTGCTTCATACTTGAATTTTTCCTGTGAGAATACAATTATTACAAGTAAACAAATTCTTAACACACATTGGCTTCATTTACTGGCTATAAAGAAACCTGACAGGTTGCACTTAGCATTTATGAACGACCAAGATTTTCCACCTACATAGAAGTTGATCATTCATCCTGCTTAACTGCCAAACGGAAAAACTGATTTTGACTAAACAGGCTAAGAAACTATTCCTTTCACTTAACGATTGTTTATCTTTGTAGGACTTACCTCTTTTATGGCCTTGAGCAAGTCTTGTTTGTGTGGAGAGTTAGGTGGGATGCAGCGATGGCCACAAAGCTTGAGCGAGGTCATGAATACACCCACGGCGTTCTGATCGTCTTTTGTGAGGCTGTCCTTGTGATCGTGCAGCATCTCATACAGATACAGTGACAACTTTGGTCCATGCTGAGCGAAAGAGAGAGAGAGAGAGAGTGAAATAAAGCACAGATTCAATTTTCGTTTGTGTCTGAAGTAAGTCTCACACAGTGATGGACAGGAAACAAGGCTTATCCAGCTAGTGGACCTTCAGTAAAGCCTGAGAGGAGGAAGAGTGAAAGGCTCCCATGGTGATGCAAGGGGGCTGCTGAACAGTATGAAAACATCTATCAGAGTTATTTTAGAGCCAGTGTCTGACAGCTCCTGGAAAATGACAAGCAAAGCTAATATACTGAACACTCACTCACACTTTCCCTTGAAACCAACACAATTTCTGCACTGGGTGGGTAAAAATGACCAGAAATATATCTTACTTACTCAGTAAGCAAAAAGCTAAGTTGACTTGTAAGATGACTTATATAGGGCTGAAACGGTTCATCGAGTTACTCGAATAACTCAATTACAAAAATTCCTCGAGGCAAAAACTCTGCCTCGAAGCCTTGTTAACTTCCTATGACGCGCACTATACGCTCAGGGATCTGATTGTTCCACACGGACCGTTGTTCAGGAAGCACACCACTAGCGCGCGATACGTTTTGAATTTAGTTGGCACGATGGCGGAGAGTAAAGACGTCCAGAAACGGCAGAGAATGTCTAAAGTTTGGGATCATTACATACTAAAAGAGGAAGAGAACAAGGTGCAATGCGTCTACTGCAAAGTAGACCTGGCAGACCACAGCAGTACGACTTCAATGATTCAGCATCTGAACCGAAAACATCCGCTCCACGCTGTTTCACCAAGCGTCGCTGAAACAAGTTAACGTAGCCTAAGCAGCCGCTGATTTTAATCGCATACTGTATTTGTAGCGATGTTGTGATGCGGTTTGACTAGATATGATGTTTAGCTTTGATGTTTTTAAGTAGTAAACTTATTCACGTTCAATTGCAAGAAAGTACAGCCTAAAAAAAAAGAACCCCTTCTCACTCACTCACTCACACACACACACACACACACACACAAGCAGCCTCGTCTCTCTCACTCTTCCTCACGCACGGCACTTGTGCACACACAAACACACAGGTTGCTAGGTTACCATAGCAAATAGACTCACCCCAAATTATATATTATTTGTTAGTAGCCTAATGGTAAATGCTGCAGATGTAGAAATCTACATAAAACAGATATTTACTTTGATGTCAGGGCTAGATTACAGCATGAAACTTAATTAAATTGCCAAATGTTGGAGTTGGAATAAATACCTCTGTTCTTTTGAGAAATAAAAGCCAAATGCTTGATCATTTTACAGCCACATCATTTTCGTTATGCATCATTTGTTTTGGTTGTTTAAAAACGCAAAAGAAAATGTATCCGATTAATCGATCTATAAAGTGCTAGATTAATCGATTACAAAAAGAATCAATAGCTGCAGCCCTAGACTTATATGATGCATTTCTTTCACACTCACCTCTAGACCTGGGCTGAGGCTCTCCTTGAGGATATCCAGATGTCTGGGATCAAACACAAACTCCAGTGACTCCTTCCTGTCCGACAGGGGAAGCGCAGGGCTGAGTGTGTGCACAAGCAGGCGGCCAATTTGGACCCGAAAAGTGTCCCGACACGACCATAGGATCCTCCGCCACTGCTGATGTGGGACACCTCCTCGACCCGTGCTGCCCTGTGAGATCATAACCATCAACGCCAGGTCTCATAATACAGCAATTAGCTCTTTACAGCTGAAAAAAAAAAAAAAAGGGCTCTTAGGGTCATCATACCAGGCTGATTTTGATCCCATCCATCATGAGTTTGAGGATGTCTTTCTGAAAGCTCTTCTTGCTGGCAGGCGGCAGGGTAAAGGGAGTGGGAGAGTGTGGGACAGAGGCGGAGCCACTCTCCTCCTGTGGTTGAACACCTGGATCTGGTGTGAACAGCTGTTGGTCAGGAGAGTCGGGAATATTCAGCAGGTCAAATAAGTCCTGACTCACATCTGTAATGAGGGACACATTCAAACAGAACCAGGATTAGACAGCCAGTTTGGTTTACGCTCATGTAATATGAAGGGGGAAATAGAGAAGATTTGAATAGATAAGTGGCAGAAGTTTCTTTTTACCGTGGTAAATGAGTCTGTTGACAGCGAGAACCACAAGCCTCTGCAGCCGTTGGATGAACTCGGTCTCACTGGCACGAATGGGGTTTTCCTGGCTCATCCTCCTCTGCATCATCTGGTTGAGTTCATCGCTGGCTACCGAGCGCATCCGCATCAACAGAGAGTCGGTCTGGGCCAGAGAGAATCGGCGCCGGCCTACAAGCACAATATCGGTATGTTCTCAGTTGCGACAACACAAATTGGGCGCACATGACGGTAGCAAGTATAAGCATTCTTTTTTTTTTTCCTTTCAAGTTCATAGTAATGTTATGCAAATATCTAATAAATCAGATTATAAAGATTTATGAATCAAAGTGCCATCTGTGCTAAATGATAGTTAAGCATTCAAACATGCACACACAGAAAGCACCAGTATCGCACGAGGGTACTGTGCAAATTCACCCGAGGTGAATGCAGGCACAAGGGTGAGTTGACAGGAAAAATGGGAAACATGCTCCATGACAGGGAGGATGTTTTCTGCTGTGGACCGCAGTCCAAGCTACCTGCGTCACAGTGGAGCATGTAGGATGGAGCTCCAGAGAGGGAGGGGAGGGGGGAGTCCTGGGACAGGAAGCTGAAGGGAGGGGAGAGGGGTATCTGGCCATAGGAGCAGTAGTGCTGTCTGGGAATGCGGGGAATAATGGAATCCTTAATGGCAATGGAACCTTCAGATGGGGACGAGGAGAGGATCAATAAACAGACAGGTGAGGGTGGAGAAGTGAAATGCCTGGAAACACATGGTAGTCAATTCTACCTTGACTGCACACCAGATTTCTACTGCTGCATTAGTTATAAATACTCACCCGCGATGCTCTTGCGCTTCTGATAGATGGCGTGATGTGGAGGGCTCGGCGTATTAACAGAGCTGCTCATCTTCCGAGGTTCCTGATTGGCTGTCGTCTTTATGAACTCAATCGCTGACTGAAGGACACGGAACTGCAAAGCCACAGCCATCTCTGGGGGAAAAAATCAGAGACAATGAACTTTGTCATGTTAGAAGTTAACCTGACGCTCCCGATGAGTGACTGACAATGAGCTTCATGCAATAATCACGTGCACAACTTGATTTGTGGCACGAACAATGCGATGCTCTGCGATGACACAGGCTTGACAGCTGTGGTAATATTTTCTCATTTTTCAGGTTCACCAATGTGACTACAGACACTGCTAAATGTGTGATGTTTTAATCAGCTGATTTTAAATTCTTCTTTTCAGTCTTGGGTAACATTTTTCTCAATGAAACTTACCCACAAACAGGGAAGAAAATGTATCCTTACATAGCACTTTGGGGTAGTTGATGATGCTATTGATCAAATCTCACAAACATGCACCTCATCACAAACTGGTGGTATCAATTTGGCCCAATGAGGGCAGAAATACAGACGAGAATAATTACTACAATGACAAACAACCAAAGGCTGCCATGTACAGAGCCATAACGCCTTTGTAATATTTCTGTGATCACAGAATGATTATATCACTTCAAAAAATAGAAAAGAAATAAGCACTAATGGGTAAGAGATGGGAGAGATACTTTTCAGAGAGCAAATTTAACAAAAAAATGAGAGAAAACTATTTAGTGGGAAGATGGAGATGTGAGATATATATCTCAAATAATATTATTTTTCTTAAATGAGTTTCCACTCTGCAGTTGTAGATAATGAAGTAACAGCCCAGTTTCTTTTTGCAGCAGAGCTTGACAGCTTGATATCATCCAGAACTGCAGAGCATGGTAGATGGCAACACTGATGTATTTTGCATGTGTATTGAATTTCAGAAATCTGGCCCTCACCCTGTGTGCGACGCATCTTGCTGGTCTGCATGAAACCCAGCATGGTAATGAGGTCTTCAATGATGCGAAAGTACTGGGACCCTGAAGAGCTGCAGGAGTGGATCGTCACCGCTACTAACAGCTGCTGGATGTCACACACCAGGAGCTTGTAGTCATTCAGGGGAATACTGCAGAGGGAGGAAAAGAAAAGCAAGAAAATATGAAGCACAGGTCTGCTGTGAGTCTACCACTCGTATATGCCAGATCAATGAACCGTGAGAGGATTAATGATTCAATTCATGGCTCAAAGGTTCAAGACAAAACCCATGAACCAATGGAGGTGTTTGTTTGAATGAATCATCCTCTGTTCTGGCAACCGTACCCATTCTCCATGCCATTGAGGGTGGAGAGGGTGTTAAAGAGCACGTAGAGCAGCCCGTGGTCTAGCAGGATGTCTGCCAGCTTGGGGCAGGCGTTGAGGAGCTGCAGCAGCATACAAAGGATGTTGTGCACCAAGGAGTTCTCATAAAGGGAGTTCTCAATAAGACCCAACACTGGGATGATACAGCGCCTTCTAAAGGGTGAGATATTTTCCATTTCCTCCAGGTCCAGACTGGAAAGAAATACACAAAAGAAAGAGTATAGCGTGCATAAATATGTGCAGATCAAACACATTTATTCATACACTAGACAATCCTATACATAATGTTCTAAGATAAAGCATTGGACGATGTGGCTTGACAAGTGTATTGTCCCTGGACTCACTCTTCCTCCAGGCCCACCAGCCGTCCAAACAGCATCTCCAGGAAGCATTCGAGGAGCCCCTGGCTGCCCTGGTGGATGTACAGCTGGTTGGCCAGCAGTGAGAAGCCGTGGTTCTTCAGAAACTTCTCCTTCTGCTCCTTAAGGGCTCTGCTGAAATATGCATCTAGCAGCTAGGAGAGAGGGGCAAAATAATATGCGGTAACAGAAAGGTTACACTTAACAATGGCAATATATTGTGATACTTTGCTAACACGCTGGCACAGGGGATAACATGTATAACGCAGAGACGATTTACGGAATAGTTTTTGGGTGCTTATTTGCTGTCATGCCGAGAGTGAGATGAGAAGACTGATACCACTCTCATGTCTGTATGATAAATACTGCCAGCATCCGGTTAGCTTAGCTTAGCTTAGCATAAAGACTGGAAACGGAAGGAAGCGGCTAGCCTGGCTCCATTACAAAAAGGGTACTAAAATCTGCCTAAAGCTCCTCTAAGATGTAAAACAAAGTCAATGTGACTTTTAAGAATGGTAATGAGCTAAAACATTTCTCATTGGGAGATACTACTGTATGTTATCTACCGGCACCATGACTGCAGTAAAGTTTGACTCCTGGTGCTATATCAGATCAACCAGCTTCTCATCAAAGAGGATAGTGAACCAACCTTCATGACGCCTTGCTGGATGAGAGGTGACGAGTGGTTGACCAGGACAATGAGGGCCTCTGGCTGGATGAGCTTGTCCATCACCTCCTCAAGCATGAGGTCAGGCAACAGCAGCAAGATGCCCCGCAGAAGATCATAGAGTCCACAGCAGATCAGCACCAGGCAGTCCTCAGTGCTAGACCTGAGAAACACAGCTTAGACTTTAGTGCTGAATTACTGAACTGAACAGCTGGCCAAATTTCCTCTATAAGTGCTCAAAATGATATTATCAGAAAATATATACTGTATATTCTTATATCATTTTAGGTTATACAGGATGTTCATTTATTTACAATATTTATTGAGGTTAGTGTCTTGCAGTGTCAGTTGTTGTGTATTGTGTATGCAACTACCGGTATGTAAAGAGCCTGACTGTGTTCAAATGAGGTATTTTCATAACCAGCACAGCTAGAATTGAGAAAGCTATTAGGTTATGTCTTTTCAGCGGATACATTTCTGTTAAAATAATGCTGCACACAGCACAGTGCTATATAAAGTTGTTTTGATAACTGGGAGTGAATATATTGCACCCCGGTGTTAAACTTAAAAACGTAAACAGTCAGAAGAGAAGCTGTTTGTCAATGAACACACAACAACCAGCTGTACATCAGTAAAGATACATTGTTGTTACCCATTTCCATTCATACTGCAAGTTAAAGCATCAGAATACAAAACAATGACCTCCCAGTTTTTTTTAAAGGTTTTCTGGACAGCTTGAATTTATTCAACAAATCAAATCAGATGTCTTAATGTCAGACATCTTTGGTTAGAAAACAGGATTAGATAGAATATATATTTTTAATTATTTCCTATTGGCTTAAGACAGCAGTTGACTGGCAGGTTGTTGCAGTACAAATCATTTTTAATTCCAAAGTTGGCTAATGATTATTACCATAACCACATGCTGTATTTACATTATGCAAATCCCTACACAGCTCTTCTTTATCAAGCAGAGTGATAAAGTTTTGTACCAGAACAAAACCCACACGGACATGTAGATAACATGTTGAAAGAGACCATCAGTATTCACTGCAAGTCATTTATAAATTGGCCAAGGTTTAATGTGGGCTGACTTAATTAATATTATAATTAGTAGTGATATTGACCATTCAGTCACAGTAGAACATCCTGAGAGTATTTTCTTTAGATACAGTAATAATGTATGTGACACTCAAACAAGCATGCTTTGTGAAAAAGTAGTACAATTACAGCATACCTTTCATTGGAATCAGCCTTGCTGTGCGCCCTCTCGTAGCCAGGAGAGTAGGTGTAGCTCTCCCAGTCTTCAGGCATGGAGCCTCGGTCAGCCGAACTGGGCCAGCGGCCAATGGCCAACGAGCCGTTTGGAGCTGGGAAGGCCAGGCCCAGACTGGCCAGGTTGCTGTGGCTCCTCTGGAAGGACTGGATTCCTTTCAGGCTGTCAGGGCGGCGCGGCACCTCATCACTGGCCCAGTCAAACCTGTCCTCAGACTCTGCCACCCCAAAGCTGCCCTCTGCTAAGCTGTCCACCTCTGCCATCTCGTCCCGCTCCTCCTCCACGCTGATGGAAGGAGTGCGCAGGGCTCCTCCCTCACCTATGTCCTTAGACTCACAGATTGTCTTGGCTGATTCACAGCTGCTCAGGAACTGCTCGTCACCTCCGCCCTTCTTGAGTGTCTCTGTGCTGCCAAGAGCCTGTGTGGGGAGGAAAACCCCGTCACCCTCACCTGCCTCATTTGAGCTACCGTGTCCAAGTCGAGGTGTCAGTAGAGGGGAAGAGTACGGAGATGGTGCCAGACTGGGTGGGCGTAACGACTGATCATCACCTCCATGTTGAGGGGAAGGACCATGGACATGGCCTGGAACAAAAAACAAAATGATTCAGCACTTGTAAATGATTAGACTTCTAACTGAAGGCTGCAAAGGGCCTTATTTGTATGCAGACACTTGCTGTGAAAATAGTGATATTGATAGACTTGAGGCTGTGATTCTGCTCTTGCCACTGGTCATTGACAACATTGAACATTTAACTGCGTGCCAGTGCACAAAATGTCAGTTCTGTTTAATTTGAATGTATTGTTACAAGTATCAAAGCCAAATCTATTTCATGTATACATCCCTTTTCTAAAGTCATAAGGTGCTTTATAACAAAATAAAAAGAACATAGTTTAAAAAACAGGCTTATGATAACAGGAGAGGCTAATGAGCTAACCCACATGCATCAGCTTTTCCTAGAAGTAATGGTGTTTACATTAGGTACTTAAAATGCAACTCTGGTGACTGTAATTAATCACAGAGAGAAAACAGGGCTGATACAGCTCTAAACATGTTCAAACTATTTTTTTCTTGCTGGGAGACACATACACTCATAACAACACGGCTGATCTTCCTATTTATAATGTCCTTCCAAAGCAATAAACTGAAGGTTTGTATTCCCTGTGTATTCAGGATGCCTTGGAGTGCTTAGAGTAATACAGATGCAACAGCTGTACCTGCATAGGGAGCATCAGTGAAGACAGTTGGGGAGAGTGATACCACGGAGCTGCTGGCAGACTTTCCTCCACTGTTGGAGTGTCTCAGATACATAATGGACTGCACCTTCTCCTGGTACAGCTTCCCGTCTGACAAATAAGAGACATCAAAAGGAACTCAGTGCATTACATTAATGGCACTTTGACACAGATGTGCTGCTTTCAACTGCACTGCTTCCTCACCTATGTGGAGTGAGAAGTAGAAGCTGGATGGAGTGTGGCAGACGTAGGTGTTGGTAGGTGGGTGAACAGCCAGCAGGAAGTTGTAGATCAGTTTTAGCAGGTCCATGTCCGGGGGAGACCCGAGTACCTCTTGGATGATTTTGACGAATGACAAACAGACTTCCTGCGGGATGGCAGTCAGATGCTCGTCCCGATGCTCCTTAAGACAAACATAATGTGGTCAGTACCAGTCTCTGACGGGATAAAGGTTATTGTTACAGCAGCTTGGTGACCTACCTGTAACACCTGGCAGGTGAGCAGGAAGCGGTGCACTACCTCAGCCTTGAGGAGCTGACGGATGTTATAGACCTGATAAGGGTGGTGCACCCTGATGAGGATCTCTAAGGCAGCAAGCAGTGTTTCCCACACTCCACACTGACAGAAACAACACAAACAGTGAATGGCAATGAAGAGGAAGACACATTAACTGGTTCTTCATCATTTAATGGTGGGCTTGAGAGTACCATTATTCCTCTGCAGTAAGTAAAACAGTGTACTTTTACTTCATATTTGACTAAAAGAAAAAAGAATGTCTTTTAATAACTTATTTGTTGTCTTAACTTATTTGTTGTTATGGTAATCACTTAGTTAAAAATATGATTGGTCATCTTTGTGCGTGCTTACTTTTTTTAATATTTCATCATGTTTAGTCTAATTTTTTGTTATGTCTCCTGTTACTCAAGAAACATGAGCGAGGTGTGAATGAGGTGGTGATGGCGCAGTGGATATGACACATGCTTTGGGTGTGGGAGGTTCAATTCCCACTGCGATACATCAACCAATGTGTCCCTGAGCAAGAGACTTAAACCCATAGTTAGTCCAGAGGTGTGCGACCTCTAACATATAGCAATTGTTTGGTTAAAAGTGTCAGCTAAATAACATGTAATGCAACGTAATGATTGATCCTGTGATGTATGTGTGTTTACCTCAGCCTTGGCCCAGATCTTCCAGTCCAATAGGACGTCTGAGAGAAGCCCGATGTCCTGCACCACAGCGATGGACTCAGCGTCCAAACGAAACTGCCCATCATCCCCCAGGATGAGGATGGGTGCACTGCAACATCCATCCAGTAAAGTCTAGAAGTACAGAATGTGGCTCTCTAATAAATCACTCTCTCCAGAAACAACCTTACAGCGCAAAAACCCAGACACAAGGAGTCAATAAATAAATTCTCCATTACATCTTTTTGGATTGCGTATCACTCCGTCAAAACCCCCATTTACTCCCTAAACGGCCCTGTCTGTATTGATCCCAGTCTATCATTTGTGACCAGCTTCACTGCAGTGGAAATGCATCTTACAGACCCTGGTAGACTGAGGTAAGATAGAAGCTGGCAGTTTTTTGCAGCCTTAATAGACAAGTACAAGTGGAAAGAAAATCCAACAACTGTAACACAGCATGTTCCTTTTAATATAGGAATGGTTAAGTCACTATATTAATTATAATTAATGTCACTAATCAGTGCAGTTCTGTGCTATACAATATACTGTAGTATGTGGAAGCCTAAAGTGACAGAGGCAATCAGAGGAGCTGTGTGACTCTGCAGGAGCTCAGTGTTTCATCAAGTCAGACAGAATCCAATTCAGTGCACAGCCATCACACAGATCAATTACAGACACAGCCAGAGGGTCAAGTAACAGCAGGGTCACCAACACCGGCTCAGAGAGGCACCGGTGTGTCGGGCTGGATCAGATTCATGGTTAAAAAAAAGAAAAAGAAAAAAGAAAAAAAGACCTACAAGTGCCAGTGAATAAGTTTTACTGCACAGATCAGCAGAGGTTGTGGGTTTCTAATCTTGTGGGTATAGAAGATAGCAAAGAGTTCATGGTGTGACTCACTTTCAGTATATGATATCCCACAATGCATTTGGACTTGATGAGGACCTGGTGGATCATTGAGTATCCATGGTAACAGTCCATTTCATAGATGCGGTGCTGGTTAAACTTGGACAAAGACAGCAGCACCCTCAGGGCCAGAGCCTGGGTCTTCTCACAGTCACTGAGCTCCACCGTCTGGACAGCGCAGACCCAGAGATGAGGGACAGAGGAACAGAAGGACACGGAACAAAAACAATGCATGAATGTGAACATTGCAGGCCTGCAGATGGAGTTCTAAAACATTATTTCACGCTGTCCCTGCTACAGTTATTGTGTTCTCACAGAGGCACACAGCGAGCCTAATATCAAACTACTGTCAGACTTTGTCTGTAAAAGTGACAATAAACGACGGTCAGTATTGGCAAGTAGTAACAAGTGCAACAAAACCAATATGACTTCCCTCATCCTACAAAAGGGAGGAGGCCTGGAACTGACATAATTAATAAGGTCACATTGTCAGCATCAGAGGAGTGACATGATTAATTACAGAGTTCAAACATAAGGTAATTTTTTGCCTTAAGTATACTTGTAAAAATTACAAAGTTTTTGTCATTAATCTTTTGGACTTAGAAATGCATGTCCTTGCAGTGCTGCTCATGAATATTAGTATGAAGCAGCATAAAGACTTCAAAATTAAATGGGTTTCTGCAACTAATGATCATTTTCATAATTAATGAATCTGTGATTTAGATGTTTGGTCTATAAAACATCAGAAATCAGTGAGAAATGCCAACCAAGAGCACAAGGTGACGTCGCAGACATTACATTACATTAACTATTATGTTAAGACAAGGAAAAGCAGCAAATTCTCAGATTTCAGAAGCTGGAATGATTAAATGTTTGGCATTTGTGCTTGACAAACGACTTAAATGATTATTCGATAATCAAAATAGTTGTCAGTAAATTTTAATAATAAAAGTCTCTCTTTTCTATGACGTCCAATTAATGAGTGTTTATGACTGTGGTGTTTGTCGTCTCAAAAAAGTTGCGAAGGAGTATTAGAAGAACGGCTGACAAGCAGAAGTTAAAGCAATATGTGACGTTAGGATACACATTCTTCTACATTCAAGTCAAATTTACTTAAGTTTTCTGGTTTACTAAATCCAACTGTCACTTTTCCCTCTCTGAAATACATCCATCTAAACCTAAAGTATTCCAGAAATATCACAACAACTGAGATTCAGCTGACCTCTCTGACTAAGCTAGAGCTCCATGAAGAATGTGGCCCATCCTACCTGTGCAAAGAGGAAGACAAAATTTCCTGTTCCTCCGATTTTGTGCAGGACGCTCTGCAGGCCATGGGTTTCAGTGGGGAGCAGAGCCCTGAGGGAGTTGAGCTCCAGGGAAACACTCTGCACTTCCTTGGAGCTGAACGGCCGCTGGGTGACCACAGTCTTGGCCTGACCCTTCAGTCTGATTACAGGCTCATAGATAGTGTATACTCTAGGACTGCTGGGAGCATACACTACTGCCAAGCTCTCCTATACAGAAACACAATCCACACAATAATCATTTTCAGGCAAAACTTTCATCCTGTAACTTTTAATTATTTACAGTTTTAGGTATTCACTGTAGTAAATTTAATAGCACTTTTTGTTGAAATTCAATTAGACCCAGCAAGGAGGCCAGCTGGTTTGGAGCTACAATTTCGTGCATGGATTTAGACCTGGATTAGATTTGCATAACATAAGCATAACAGAAATTATAAAAATGTAGAGAGAAAATCATTCATTCTTCTTACTTTCTCCCTTCTCTTCTTTTTTTATCAGCAGTTATTATCAACAAAGCCATTAATGGGAGAACATTTATTTTACTGTTACTGAAATAGCTGTAGCTTAACTGTAATAGCTTTTTCCATTTGGGGAAAAAATGCTTCCTACCGTGCAGTATCATTAATAGGAGCTAATTGGAACAGCACACTACTCATACACCGTGAAATTAAACAATAAATGAGACATAGGAGGGATTTAATTTCAGAATACTTGAATCACAAAGTTCAGGTTTAACAGTAGTGTCAATCTGCATTTTGACATGCAGAAATAGTTGGGTGAAACAACAGTGACAATAAAACGTTTATTTTTCTATTATATGTTTTATAAGTGCATGTTTTGGTGTTGTGATTTGGATTAAGAGTTAACGCTTCATGTAAAGAACTTACAACCAAAGCTGTTGTGTCCACATCTGTATTTTTCATCAGAAGCTCTCGTACATGGTCACACTTTAGGCCTTCCAGAGTGACAAATTTGGAGACTGTCCCACTGGGCTTGCCATATTTGCAGGGCATGATCGAGGTGAGGTCAGGCCCACTGGTGTACAGGTAGAGGGCCTCCTCAGATCCTATTCTGCATCCTGAAATATGGTGGCAAACAGCGTTACAATTACTCTCCTAATGAGACAAACACTGCAAATTTCTGTTATTATGGAAGCCATAAAACAGAATTGTAAGACATCCAACGTGAACCCTAAATTAACCCCATAAGTAAATGATTCATCTTATCTAATAAAGCGAGTGTGTGTGTGTGTGTGTGTGTGTGTGTGTGTGTGTGTGTGTGTGTGTGTGTGTGTGTGTGTGTGTGTGTGTGTGTAACTGGGGGGGAAGGCAACCTGCACGTCACAGGCAGATGCCACCCGCAGAACGCTTAACAGCAGTGGGGGGAGGCTATGACTCCAGCACACTTTTTCCTGCTTCCAAAGTTACATGATTGCTGGACATACCAAACTAACTACAGCACGTGTCAAACTCAAGGCCCGCCGGCCAAATCCAGCCCCTTGCAGATTATGATCCGGCCCGCATATCAATAGGTTTTTTGACAATTTGTTACTTTTTCCGGCGTTTTTGCCACTTTTTCTGACGTTTTTGTCACTTTTTCTGACGTTTTTGACACGTTTTCCGAAACCTCTGATATATATAGCAATTGTAAGTCGCTTTGGATAAAAGCGTCAGATAAATGACATGTAATGTAATGTAATAATGTGTCAATAAACTAAACATGTCTGGCCCTTATATTTTCCAGTGTGGCCCTTAGTGAAGTTGAGTTTGACACCCCTGCTGTACAGCATCGGGGGGAGGTTCAAGGGCTTTGACTTTGACTGTTTTGCGTAACATGATTACTGGATATAACGTTAACAACCAAACTTTTCTTTGCTTTCCCGGAGCAACAGTGGATTGCTTACATGGACATCGCACCACGAGAGACGAGGCGAGGCCGCCGCCATTAAACTGTGGTGATATCATGTAATATCGTTGATGAAAAAGACAACACTACAATGTTTTTTCTCTTTCCATACGCGCACACAGACAAACACAGACAAACACAGACACTCACACACACTTGAAGTTTTAGTTTTTGTTTTCATGAAACTCGCAGTCCTTTTCAAAGAAGAAACTGTTACCTACAACAGCGGAGAGGCTAATGCTTGTCTGAAGACATTAGCTGGGTTCACACGTTGTGGTCGCAGAAAGGCAAGCCAGTCACAGTCAATTAGAGAAGTATTCAGTTAGCCTCCTGAGACAATGCTGAGAATCTACAGCACCCACCACATCACACCAGCAACAGGCTTTTACAGCCACTAGACTGGTTTATAACTGCACCACAAACCATTACTGTACATTTATGCACAGTATATAGTCACAGTACATAATGCTTAGCAGAGAGAAGTTGGTAATTAGTGTACCACCAGGGAGCAGCACTGAGGTCGAACAGATCAAATTGTATAAAGGATTATAACAGATTGCACTATGCATTAAGATGCAGTAAGATAACAAAATGTAATGAGTGACTGACTGGGATTAAGTGTCAAAGAGAGCTTACAAACACATGATTCCAGTTGGACAAAGAAGACAGGAGGTCCTACCATTAAAGAGAAGCACAGTGCCCATGCTCCAGCGTCCACCCTGCTTCAACAGCTCCTCGGAGGACGGCGTACAGTGGCCCAACATGCAGAAGGTTTTGTTGCTGTCAGATGATAAACTGGACTTTCTTGGTAGGGTGTATTCCAAAGAAACCTCACATTTCCTGGAACGGAGAGCAGGTTTAATGAAGGTTAATGTTCACTCATTTACCAGATTTAAAACTAAACTGCCACAGTATTATAGCCTGGTTGACGCAAGACCCTTCTCAGTTGTAACTGAGAGTGATGTATGGGAAAAGGTTCATTCACAGCTCATTTCCAAAGGGGCGTCACCAACGGACGCCGCCCAAATGCTTCTGGCCGCAATTGGATAGTCCTTCAACCAATCAGACCAACTATCCGGGTGACGTAGCAGCGGCAGCGGCATCAACGGGTTGCTGCGCTTCGGTGGCCGTCATGTCGAATGTAAACAAAAAGCCGCTTGCCGTCGCTGCGCTATCGTCATTGTGTAAAGCCCGCCTCAACGGTTGTGATAGGTGCCTCGATTTGGAAAAATTGGAAGTGGGCTTGAATGGGCTCTCTCAAATTTGCTGGAAGTTCGTCAGGGTTTTCCCAGGCTAACAGTATTACTCTTGCTATGAAATGTTCCTCACCTGATGCCACACACCCAGACAACCACACGGCCGTGGATGTTCTTCTTGCCCTCTGGCTGCTGGGTGTAAGTGAGGCCGAGGTGCTGCCATTGGCCTGCTCCGAGTAGTTCCTCACCAGAATCTGCCTGTGCAAGCAGCCCTGCTTTTATCTCATCGTTTGGGTCTATACAAATCCTGAGGGAACAGCACATTGCAATACTTCAAGGTCCATAAATTATTTAGATTAAGAAAGAGTAACACATTAGTCACACACATCTTTGAGACTGTAGTCTACACTGGAGCTCACCTGAATGTGAGAGAGCCTGTAGAGAAGTCTGCCCACACTTGAAGCATCAGTGCCTTGGAGCCCATGGACAGAATATGAATGAGACCTTCCTCTACTAATCTCGTCCCAGCCTGAGAGGAGCTATGGAGGGACTCCGCTGCAGACAAGTTTCTCTCCTCTGGAAAACAATGATGAAAGAATCTCAAAACCAGTTCTTATTTATGGACTTAAGGCATAAAAAGGGTCTTGCCGTAGGATCTGTCTCTCACCCTTGTCTTTGTCCCCATCCTTCTCCTCCTGCTCTGCCACTCTCAGCCACATAGAGGCACTGAAGCCACTAGCCATGTGGGGCCAGCAGTTCTGCCCTACCAGGGGCAAGTGGAGAGGAGCAATGTGCCAGGGAGAGGAACGGAGGTGACTTGGTCGGTGCTCGGTATCCCCCTCCCTGCGCCCAGGAGACAGTTTGCCCTTCCAGAGCAAACCAACACTTTTCCCTCCGGCAGCACCGTTGGGTCTGGAGCCAGTGGACACCCCTCCTGGGGTTGAAGCCCCAACGATTATTGGAAAGGTCAGGAAGTGAAGAGGTACTATGTTCACGTTGGCTTCTACGATTTGTAGGATGCCTTTAAGTAAAATCTCCTGCAGGTGACAAAGTAAATGGAGAGTGAGAACGTTTTTTTTTTTTTTCATTTGATAAAGAAAACACTTGGTAGATTGGTAGATTTGTGCTTACTCTGCATATTTACAATTAAGATATTTTTGGATCCCTAACTTAAAAAGAAAAACATGACATACACACATACTGAGCAGTTGTATTGCTTTCACAGTCTGATCCATCTAAGCATTAAACCTATGGTAACCCTAAGAGTCTTGATAGAATGCAGAAAAACACTCTAAAATAGAAAACCCTGGGTAGCAGTACAAAAAAAGTAAACGCCCTCTGTAGTTACTGGCATGTCTGTTTTTCATTCACTACGTTGACATGGTTAAAAATAAACCCCTCTCTTCCCTTTTTGGAACCTATTTCTTCAACACAGGTTATTAATGATGTCTGCTACCGGATTCCAATTAAACACAGACCTGTGGTAATAAGTTGTAGAAACACATCTGTTTCGCACCCATTGGTGTTAATTTTATACAGAATAAAGTAAGCAGAGGGGCGCGTTACTGTATGTGTTGATGAGATTTAAAGAACCAAGAAGTGAGAAGAGTGTGTGACAGGAAGGGTGTCTTACAAACAGGGGTTAAAGTGGGCTGGAATGATCCGGAACGGCGTTGCAGCACCTTCGATTAATAAGTAAATTAATCCAATTGGCAGTTTCATACGTCAGTGTTTCCTGTTTGTTTAAAATAATGCCAAATATCCATTCCAGTGTTTTCACTATTCATTCTCAGCGGCGCACCACTGTGAGTCACTGCACAAGGCAACCGTCCGTGGTTAGTTCACACGTCTGTAATAACAGCAACAGTCGCGTACTATCTGGTAAAGTCAATTGAACAGGTTAAGATCACGTTGGCGGTAGCTTACAGGTTACAAACGGTAGTGAACGACATGGTAACGTGCTGCAGATCCAGTGTTTTAAGCTCAGCTAGACAGAGAATATTTGGTTCAAATAGATAGCTGATACTTGCTGTTTTGCCCTCATTGATCACCGTTAAGTTAGCTGCAAGTGAATGTAGCCCCGGTGTGTTTTATGTGGACTGACTGCGTCAGACTCTCTTTATAAACAGTCTATGGTCGGACTCCGTTTAAAAAAGGATTTAATTTAAATTGAATTTTAAATGCTTGTCAGCAACCGGTCATAAGGCCTTGTGTGCTTTGATTCATTTGGCATGCATATGCAATACACCAGTTATTATTTTGTTTTAATGAAAACTCAACTCCTGGCAATTGCTTCTGGTGTTCTTCACCAATGTTTTGGAAGAAGGAAATAACGAGAGTAACAGGTGAACTAGCTTTTTTCAAGTTTTTTCAAGTGCTGTGTGGTGATAGAGACTTTAAAGTAAGAAACGTCTAAAAAGTCTAAATGTTACTTTAAAAGTTTAAATTTGAGAACATAACACTTTCTAGGGTCTTAGGGTCCCCCCACCTGCCAGATTTCACTTTAACCCCCGATTACAAACACGTTCTTGTTCCTGCTGAAAAATGAATTGTGCAGATAGTGTGAGCATAAGCTATCAGTGTCAACACCCTGAACATAAACTGACAGTGCATTGCTGAGTGACTGATAGAGTTGGCTATTTACAGTAGGTGGGGTCTTTTCCAAGAAGAGGCGAATCAATAGAGCCAGTTCCTCCGCTGTGATTCGCTGGCTCACCATGGCAACCAGCAGCTCCACTAGCACAGCCTGGCAATCTGAACGTAGACCAATGAAGAGCAGATTACGTAAACAGTTTTCATTCACTTGGGTATGCACCAGAACACGACAGGCAAAAAAAAAATAAAAAAAATAAAAATAAACACAAAACAGCATCACTGCCTGCTTTGCTCTCAGCAAAAAAATAGAAATGAACAAAAAAGCCACAGATACATGGCAATATCTTACAATGCCAAATAAGATAAACACAAATTCTATATATAAAATCAATCCACTGGGTACAGATTTCCCCAGGAACAACTAAAATGATTCAGAATGAATATGACGTTTGAACCCTGAGGACCCAGTCAAAATGTCACCAGCAGGGGAAAAAAAAACATTCTTAGGAACGCAGCAAACTGTGTGTACCCAATGTTTTCACACATGTCACACATGAATAATATCCAACAGTGTCAGATAAATATAAGACAGACTATATAACAAACCTGTAAAGGAGGGGTCTGTTTGGCTGAGGATGTTGTGGAAGCCAGACAGGATGGTTTTGACTCCTCCCTGTTAGACCAGAATAAAGGGTCAGTCATATTCCTCAGAGCACAGTTGAGGAGAAAAGTAAGACACACACACATACTGCTCAGGCGGTTAAGAGCAGTAGAAAGAAGGAGTCAGCCCGACCTGGTCATAGAGCAGGGCAGCATTGCGGTGGTTGGCGTGTACAGCACCCAGCAGGCTGTGGAACACATGACTCAGAACCTCCAGGTCTGGGGAGCCAGTGGCGAGCAGCTTCAGCTCCATAATGCAGATCTCCGGGAACAGCAGCATGCCACGCCTGGGCCCGTCTGCCACCGCCACAAACTCACGCAGCACGGCAGGCTCCACCTTTATTCCTAAGAGAACCACCACACACACACACACACACACACACACACACACACACACACACACACACACACACACACACGGAGAGATGATAAACGTCACGCTGACTGGCACGCCACACGTGCAAACACAGAACGCACACTGGCCGGCCGTGTTGCTGAAACACCTTCACAATCCACAGGCATTCCCTGCTTAGCTTGGAGGCAGCTCATAAAAAAGAATAAGCCTGTCCTGTGCTCAGCCTCAGAGCATCATGGGAGTCCCTTCATGATTTACAGGAGAGCAGCCCAGCAGGCTCTCACGCAGCTTCTGGGACCTCCTTTTATTAATGAAGCTGGCTCTCTCTCCCTATACACAGCTACACACTTTGCCTCCAGTTAACACTCACACATCTAGATATATACTGCTGTCAGTAAATATAAACTAAAAGCCGTATATGCAGACTTGGCGATGTTAAATTATATTGCAGCAAACCATTAGGTTGCATTTCATGTAATTTTTCGCAGTTTTCGGAAAGAAAATGTACTTGTTGGTCCACAAATAATTTCGATTAACCTCTTCTCACATATTGCATAACATAACTGAATAAGAGAAGCTGGCAACGTGTAAATACAGTTAAATATGCGATAACTTTGTTTAATATTGCAGTATTACTTGCATAAATAAACAGATATTGAAGTGCACTCAGTTCTGCCTTTCTGCTGCTTTGAGTAATTTGCTAAAATACAACAAAATTGCTCGTTGAATTTAAGGGCGTTTTCACACCTAAAAGTCCGGACCACGTTCGTGTTTAATTACATTGTATACATTTGATCCCGTTCTTTTTGGTTTCACATAGTGATTTTGCTAGCGCACTAAAGAACTTTCTATGACATACCTACGGCGTGTCGTCACCACGTACGTGTGTTGCGTCTCCCATACTGCAAACAAACCGAACCATGGTTCAGTTTGGTCCGGACCGAGACCACATCTTTTGATCGGACCAAAATTTGGTCTTTTGATCCGAGGCGCCTTTCTCACCTGCAATTTTGGGTTGGACCAAACTGAAAAGTCCGAAAGTCCGGACCAAATGAGGTAGGTATGAAAACGCCCTAAAAACCCTGAAAGATCTGACTATGAATAGGCTTACAACAATGCCATCTAAGGTAATCACACAGCACAGCTGAATGCAAGTTTCAAAATAAGGCTCACTAAGTGAAGTAGGCAACTACATACAATAAACCAACATATAATCAACTTGACAAACCGACTCCAACACACATAGCAGCATCACACCACACCCCATTTGTTGAACAGCGACAAATGGAGGATGGGTCTCTCTCCACCCATTTCTTTCAGAACCAGAAAATAACGGGAGATACGCTAAGGTTTTCAGAGACAACACAAGCCACAGCTCTCACCGCTGTTGCTTGTGGCCCGAGCAGAGGCCTACGGAGACTGCATTACACACGGGCTTGCAGCCTGAGACATCAGACATAAAACGCTGCCGCTTAGGATGAGATGACCCACAAACATGACGTTGAGGCATTATTGAAAAAAAACATTATTATTGTATAATAATCAAGATCAAGAAAATGGGTCAAACGTTGTGTTATATTTCTGTGGAGCCTGACAAGGAAAAAAAAAATCTTACATTTTTATTTCTCCCATTCAGGAAGGCCCTTTCACGCTCAGGGGCCCTTGAGCACATTCCCAGACAGCCCACTGGTAAATCCGGAAATGGTCTAGCATGAGGTAAGCATTTAAGATTGACTGTTTTCCAGGATACAATAGTTTTCCAGGAAGTTAAAGTCTCCATTTGATGGCTTTAGGTCACAAGATTCAGCTCATGCGGCCACAGAGTGTAGTTGCCTGCAGTTGTGAAATATAAAACAATCATTGTATTCTGAGGGGATGAAAAAGTAAAAAGGCCACGTTCTTAACCGGTGAGACCAAAGTGGAGAGGCAGACACAAAAGGCTGTTGTAAGGGAAAAAGGCGCTCAGGTTTTTTTTTTTTTTTTTTGCTATGTCATATGTACGCAATATAAACTAGCCACTTGTTATTGCCAAATATCCTCCACAGCAAACCAAAAGAGGATGTGGTTTTTTTACACTGCAAATTGCTTAAAACCCATACGTTGAGTGATCAGTTCAATAGTGGGAGACGCAAAATGCCCCAAGGCTAAAAAAGGTTTTAAAAGGTTGAGACCAATACATGACCTCTCAATCCATCAAGATTAGTCTGCTGACATTTATCAACAACCAAAATAACATGCTACAGAAGACGGAGTACATGAAGTAAAAGTGATTAACAGCGTTCTTAAAATAAGCCCAGGGAAATAAAAAGAGTGAAATCAAGTAGCGTCAAACCAGCCAAAGCTATGATCATTAGGAGTGTGTACAGTAGCTGTGGATTCTTGAGGAGGCGTAAATGGGAGTAAGAGAGGGTGTGTGTGTGTGTGTGTGTGTGTGTGTGTGTGTGTGTGTGTGTGTGTGTGTGTGTGTGTGTGTGTGTGTGTGTGTGTGTGTGTGTGTGTGTGGTGTGGTGTGGCAGTAAGTGTGGACCTACCCTCTTCCTGCTTGGCCATGTCTTCAGGGTTGCTTTCGCTGTCAGCGTCGTAGCCCTCCTCCTCCCCCGGGGGCTTGACGCCACAGCTCTGCACCTCGTCCACCTCCTCAGACAGATCGCCTGCTGGGGACACCCCCTCCGCCAACACCTGGAGCTTCTGACAGAAAGAGAGTGAGAGAAAGAGTGAGGAGTGAGACGGCGGGAGAGGGAGAGGGAGAGGGAGAGAGAGAGAGAGGGAGAGAGAGAGAGAGAGAGAGAGAGAGAGAGAGGTGGGAAGGCAAGAAGAATTCCTGAATTTCAATCCCTTACAGTCCAAATACAACAAGATCATCACCTAGTTAACTGTCAAACTAATAAGAGAAAATATATTTTGCAAGAGCTTACCCAATCCGGTTTTTTAAAAAAACAACAGAATGTTATGCTAAAACATACCAAGCATGACAAGCAGCGGTCCTACCACTAACATGGCAAATCATTTTTCAACAAAATCTTTTCAAGTGATAAGGGGGGGAAAAAAAAGTACAAGATTTTGGTCATAAGACAAATGTCAGCTGACTTGCAGTGCACTCGCACAGCCCAGTTCCTTGACGTGAACGGCCAGTCGTCATACAGTACGTGCCTGTAGGCAAACACACACAACTACACACACGCACTCAAGTAAACAGTCAAACTCTAAACCGTTTACCAGTTCAAAATAAGAGGCTTACTGCAATACACACCTATATTCCTTTCCGCATAATACTAGACAGCTTTGATATTCAATTGTGGGTGAAGTGAACATTTCAAATAGTCGTCCTTCAGTGGACAAACTTTGTGCTGGAAGACTAATCTTGCAGCTTCATCGTACATACTTGTAATGGTTAAGTGAACATCACACTCTGCTGAGCTCACAAATAAAGAACTAAGCTCTTAGGAAATAGGTAAATCTATTATATAAAAAGTTAAATCCCCCAGTGTTGGAACAGGCTTAGTCAGACAGGCATTTTAAGACTTGTGAAAAACACACGCTGTGAGGAAGGAGGCACCCACTACCCACTAGTTTAGTGAGGACAGCCAGAAGAAAAACGATCATGTTTTGACATTGTTTTTTGTTTGTTTTTGGAACAAATAAATGAAGCAGCATGAAAGCAGTTACATACATGTCTCAACATGTGTATATTTCAACCGATTTAATCTTTATACTTACATTAACATGCAACAATCTTTAAAACAAAAGTACCATCAGTGACCCGTTTGGGTTTCAAAATGAGTCTAAACAAGGGCTATCATTATGTACGTCTGCTGTTTTGTTGCATATCGGGCAGATAACGGCTGCTTAGCAACATAGTGTGAGTGGCCATACACAGCCGCCCTGATGCTTGACGACGCTCGGCTGGAAAATGGTTCTCTTTTCACTGTACAGTTCGCTCCTAAATAAACACCACTGCTCTATAGATTTAGCCGTGGTGGTCAGCCAAAGAAGCAGTATGTGGTGACTGAACACAATCTGCTTAATTTTACTGGGGGGCGGGGGAAGCAATACAAAAATAAATGTGATATGAAATATGCATTTGTTAATCTTTTGTGTTAATAATAAATAAAGTTAATCAGGCAAAGATTTCTTGTCCCCTTGACAGTGACTCACTGGGCACGTTCATATCATTGGGTAGCACTCAACAAGATGCAGTTTTTCTGATCACACATGCTTGTTTAAAATTGTATGATCTCTCTTGACTCTAGTTCTCACCCCTGTCTAACACTGTCAGAAGCATTTGCTCTTTTGGATGTAAGTATTTGGGGGCATCTTAAGCCCCTATTTTAGAGTTGACAGTAGAAAGACAACAGGAAATTAGGGGAGAGAGACAGGACATGCAACAAAGGTTTATAGTCAGGAAAGATGGAGTAGTTGTTTTTCAGTTGTGTGGAAATACACTACCAGTCAAAGGTTTGGGGTCACTTAGAATCTTCCATTATAGACAGAATACCAGCTGATCTGAGTGGGTGGCTGATCTTTAATACATTATCTACATTGCCCATTATCAGCAACCATTCATCCAATGTTCCAAAGGCACATTCTGTTTACTAATCGGATATCATTTTAAAAGGCTAAATGAGAAAACACTGGAGAACCCTTTTGCAATTATGTAAGCACATAAGGTAATCTGAAAACTGATGCCCTGGTTAAAAAAAACAATGCAACTGATCTCAGCTGGTATTCTGTCTATAATGGAGTGGAATGGACATTTCTAAGTGACCCCAAACTTTTGACCATTAGTGTATGTGCATAAGGTGTAAACAAAAACATGTATTGTTTTAGTTAGAAATTCAGACAAAGCTTCTTTCTATTGAGTAGAGGCTGTCCAGAAGATTAGTGGGGTAACATTTTGCCAAGAGCTTTTTACTGATGAATAGGGTTTGGCATCATTTTGATTTGAACTATTCTGATTCCAATTCCCATTCTTCCTTTTTGATTCTGGTTCTTATCGATTCTTGATTCCGATTCTTTGAGGGGTGGAGTTGAAACGGGTCACATGGTTATTTCACAGATAAAAAGGAACATTTTATTTTAATTCAATGATGATTTACAGTTTTACCCGGCTTTTTCAACGTAAAAAATAAAGCCACACTAGAACGCCGCTTACCGTGCTTATGGCTGCAACAGAACAAGTGCCTGGAAGTACGGCGGCTGCTACAGAAACCCAATCTTGTGCATGTTAAATTTGGAACCGATGTGGCCGGGTTAGCTCAGTTGGTAGAGCAGGCGCACATATTCATAGAGGTTTATGCCTCAACTCAGAGGTCCAGGGTTTGAGTCCGACCTGTGACAATTTCCTGCATGTCTTCCCCCTCTCTCTTCCCCTTTTATATCTAGCTGTCCTATCCAATAATGGCGGAAAAGCCCCAAAAAATAAATAAAATAAAATAAAATAAAATATGTCAGTAAAGAAACGATTCAATTGTAATTGTAATTTTTTTTTTTAAACGATTCCAAGTTGGAACCGGTTCTCGATGCCCAATCCTACTGATGAACATAGATAGCACCTCCTGTAGCTGCAGAGGAATCAAGTATCTGATTGGCTATAGCCCTTGAGAATATAAAAAGTTGCCGTAACTTCACTCACAGTTTCTCCCAAGGCAGGACTCACCCTGTCTGGCTTCTCCTCAGGGGGATCAGGACAGGATGATACCTCTGCCAAAGCCACTCTCAGGAGAGAGTCAAACAGAGGAACAGCAAGATCAGAGTTCACCACCCCTGAGCGAGAGAGCTGGTCTTTCACCTCGAACAGCGTCTCTTCCACTGACTGGAGCTATAGGTGAGAGGAGACACAGCAGTTGAATTAAGTTGTTTTTTTGTGTGGTTGATGTGGTCAGGGATTAGCTGATCAGTATGATATTAAACTGCATACCTGATAAGAAAGCTCAGGCTCTATCCTCTGCAGGGCCGAGTTTGCACTGTGCAGACAAATAGCCAGCAAGGCCTCAAGGAGACGAATACTTTGTAGTTGCCATTCTTCCTCCAGCTTCTTTGCTGGATCTTTGGTCTTTCCCTCAGCTGGACCAGTGCTGAGGGCGTCGGCTGAATCACGAGTTGTCTCCTCCAGTCCCAGTGAGGTAGCTGGGGCTGTGGACTCAGGGCTGCCTTTGCCCTTACCATCCCTCTTCTTCTTTGCTTTCCCATCCTTGGTCTTACAGGAAAGTTTCTGAATAACCATGGCCATAAGGCGCAAGCAGACATCCAGTCCTCCTAGCCTGAAGAACTGCCTCTGAAACAAGGGGCTGGCCAGGTAGATCCACCGACACACTGACCAAACATCTGCAGCCCGTCGTAACTGCTCTTTCGAGGGCAGGGCCACGCTGTCTGGGGACAGGTAAGGCAGTCGCCCGCCAAAAGGTTCACTGGCTGTACTGTCGTAACCTGAAGTGTCCTCAGAGTCATTAACTGAGTCCTGGTCAGAATCAGCTTCTTTGCTAACACAGAGGAAGGCCACACACAAGAATAGGTTTATAACATGGAGGTGGGTCTCTGCACGGCTGTGCCCTGGTCCACGGCCCTGCCCACTCCGGCTTTTATTACGTGGATATGCCTCCTTTAGGCCTTCGTAGAACTTGCTGAGGCTCTGTGGGCCCTCTCCAGCCCCTCGGGACCCCAGTTCCTCAGCCAGGCCCAAGACGCCCTCCCTTTCTTCAGCATCAACACTCTCTACCTCCTGAAGCACCCCGTCAGCCTGCTGGTGTCCAACGCCTATTATTAGAGTCTCAAACACCTTCAAAGCCAAAGAGCGTGTCTGGTCTAGGTAGACAAGCTCCGTCACCTGATTGAGCCCGTTACAACTGACGAAAAGGTCTCTGATCACCCTGGAACAGAAAGTATTAGAAACTAAGCAAAGTAAAGCAGAAAATGGACATACACATTACACACTTTCGATATCAACATGGGTAAATAGCAAGACTCATAATTCAACACTTAACAACAATACACTATGCCATTCATTGGCTTAAAAATGACCCCCAGGAAGAATATAGCTATGCATGTGCCTCTCATTGGCCAAGGAAAGGATTAATATGGTAAGAAAAGGGTGAATTGCACATTTACTGTAAACTCCTCTAGATCTCCAATCAATTAAAATAAATGGCACAACTAGTCAGCAGATATAATTTTAACTTCTATTAACATGATAAATTAACTGTGAAGGACACTACATGCTAACTTTGTACATAAACACACCTGCTATATTTGTAAAGTTCCATCTTTATATACTGCATTTGCTTTATTATCTAATATTTGATGCGAATTTGTTGTGAATTTATTTTACTGAGCCACAGAGACACATTTTAGTCACATTGTGTCAAAGGTATCTGAATGTGAATTATATGTCTAGTTAGCAAAACAAAGCCAACATTTGACCCTTTTAAATGCATTTCCTACTGGTATACACCCACTGTCAAGGTAGTGATAAATAATAAATTACACTATTACAATGCAGGGTAAATGAACTTAAAAGAATAATGTGTGACCTCTGAATGAAGGTTAAATCAACAATTGGTGATAGAAAACACTCTCACGAGATGTGCTGACATTACAGTATACACTGACTGAAAAGAAAAACACTTTGATCTCAGCACGGGATTATTCAACTAGTGTGTTAAGGAACTGAAACAGATGTTCACTTGAAGCTTTGAGCTCAGTGCATCAAATGGGTAAATTTAATAAATAATAAACTTGCTGATATTTTTCTTCAATCTGAACCCTTTCTCCAGCTGTCCTCTAAATGTATGCAGAGTTGATTAATTCAGCTTTTTCAGAACATTTCCTCTTTTCATTACGGGTGTGCAAGTCCATCAGGATGACTAACCATTAGCATGAATATGTAATGTTCTCATTTGAAAAAATAGGATGCTTTGTCATGTAGAAAGCTACAAGAGTGGTGCAAGATGATGAAGAGGCAGGCAAGATGTATGGTACTTCTGCAGCATTATTTAAGCCATTTTAGGTGAAGGATAAGATCACCCAAACAAAACTTCTTTCATTATTATCATATCCTTTTTTCATATAAATACACTACTGAAGTGTGTGAGAATACCAACCACTTAAAAATTGAATGCTTATTGTCTGAGCCTTGTCCCAAACTATCAATATTCCCATTGTGACCTCAGAAGGCTAAACAACTACATTTTCAGCTTGTGTAGGCTAAATGTTTGAATACACTGTGGGTGCCAATTAATATTTACCTTATCTCCTATCCTTGTCCTCGCTGACAAATACAATAATAAGTTCTACAATATGGCAAAAAGATATTCCTTTAGACCAGTGTGCATATTGGATAATGTCACATACAGTATAAGGTACACTACTGGGCCCGAAGATAGTTTGGTATGTAATTGGCCCACCAGGTGGAGCTATACACGCTAACCTAGTGAGATTGACCATACGTATGCAAGGATGGGTGGTTTCGCCCTGTACAGAAGCAGTTCAGTGAGCATCCTTCACCAAGTCAACGTTTTCTTAATCTTGCTGTGCAGTAAAGATTGCAAATTTGGTTGCCATTTTCAGTATGTTTGCTTTTTATTACTAAGACCAGTTGTACGTAACTTTTGAGCAACCACTGTTTTATTGACCATGTGTGCTATGACCAGAAGTTTAAAAGTTGTACAATTGTGATAAAACAGCCTTAAAATCTCAATGTGTTACATATGGAATTCTTAAAGCTGTTTTGAATAGCAAAGAATTAAGAGACATTACACTCGTATAGCAACAATAAGTTGATTGTGTGGCCATATTGTCTATATTTAACAGCCAATACTGTTTTTTTGCCCTCACTGTCGTCTATAGCTCCAGTCAGTGGTAGTGGTAAATATTTTAGTCAATGGGTCAAAGAGTACGGAGGAACACCTGTTCTGGAAATTCTGAAATCAAGACTCAAGTATTGGCTCTTACCTAACTCACACTTTTATTGGTACGCTACAATGGAATTCATAAAGTATTTTTGGTATGATTAAAAAAAGTAAATGGTGAACAAAAAAGGTATTTAAATGTACATCCCTGGAACAGTCAATTATATCAATGAGCTTCCTCATGTAAATTACAAATACCCATTGAGCAGCAGTAGCTTGGTGTTTGAACAAAAGGTACATAAAGGGAAAAAAAACATGATGTTAAAGCCCCAGTGTGTAATATATTTAGTTGTTTGTTATCAAAATAGGTGTTGCCCTTCACAAACTTGTGCTTTTTTTATGAATATTGACCACCACCATCAATTCTAAGTATTCCTATTGGCTTGAAATTTTACATTTGTGCTTGCATGAACTGGGGTAGACGCTCCAGAATCATGTGCCATCTTGAAATATGTTAGCCGGTAAGGGACATACAGGATACACTGCTCCGCATTTCGTGCTTTTCATTCAGTGGCACTGAATGTGATGAATGCCAGGGAGGGAGGGGGGAGAAGATTACGTGCCACTCACTGCCGGCAGATTTGAAAGCCTGTTGGGTCTATTATCGAGGACATGTAACGGAGGAAATTAAAACGACAACGCGACAGGCAAAGCAACGCGACCAAAGTTAATATTGTTGTGGCTTTTCCAAGATGGAAAGAGCTGATGAGGAGCAAGGATTTTAAAAAGGGACGCCGAAGTTGCCTGCTTTCTTCTCGACAGGTAATTCTGCCTATTTGTGTAAATTAGAAGTTTTATAGTTGCTACTTGTTTGGCTAACTATAGCATGGTTGTGCATAACGCTAGAACAACGTCTAGGATACTTTTCCTCGCGTCAATGATGAAAAAGGATTGTCTACCTTGTAACATAAACGTAATCATATGTGCTGTGATTTCCCTGGCAGACAACTCACGTCATGGAGTTGTAACACAGACTAGCTACTAGAGCAGCTGCGTGGAAACGATGGAGATACTAAGAGATAATTTCAGGGGGCTCGAAAGTGAGATTCGGTTGGTTGTCATATACAATTTCACCGCTATATGGGACAAATTCTTACACAATGTAGCTTTAAGTTTAAGTAGAACACCACTCATCTGAACGTTATGTGATTATAAATTATATGAATATAAGACTTATATAAAAGATGCCTTTTACATAAGCATAAGGACCTAGAACTGTCTCTAGAGTGTCTTTTGAGGACAAACATCACAGCTGTAAAGACTTTGAATGCCAGTCAAATCTGCAGAGAGCAGAACAACATACTCTGAATTTTTATAAGGAAACCAATCCATCCACTGCTGACAGATTATAGGGTCATAAGGGGATTCAACCTGTGGTAAACAACCTAGATATCTCTCTCTCTCTCTCTCTCCCTCTCCCTCTCTCCAACTGATATCATTAAAAAACTAAAAACCTAATTAATACAGTACAGTAATATATACCAATTCAACAAATTGGTAAATACTGTACTCCTAACAGTGTTACATAAACAGTCAATAATATTCCATCTGTCACTCAATCCACAGAGCTGTAATAAATTATTGATTAGCATAAATTAGCAATGAGCTGAAGAGACAGATCTAATGACAAACAATGTGGATTAGGTGTCTACCCTGAGCTTGATTATATTTGTTTTTATAAAAGGAGTCATCCATTTCTTGTGTAAGAAATTTACCAACCATCTGGATCACTTTATTGCAATGAGAGATTAGTCTATACACAGATTATTGATGCTTCTGCACATTGACTTAACCCGAAAACAGCTTGCAGCTACAAATCTTTCTACCTAAAAAATTAAACATATCTTCGGTAGAAAATTGAAATGCTGTCCAATACTACAGTGAAAGCTCGGAGAGACTGACTAAAACAACCACTAATAAAAGACAGATGACCAAAGAAAAGTTGGACTAAAACACAACTTTAAAGTGATCTAAAACCACTCACCTTGATTTGAGAAGGGCAGGTAACGTTTGCAGGTAAATGAGCAGTATCTCCACAGGTAGGCACTGCGCATGAAGGCTGCAGGCCTGAGTACAGACAGTGGAAACCCCCAGCTGTTGGGAATGGTGGGTCAGCTCTACCCCTCTCTGCAGCATAGGGTTAAAGATGTGTGTGTAGAGCTGCCACTGCACTATAGCATTGCCTCGCAGGGTCAGGTGGCACACATGACCAGCTATCTGCTGGCTCAGCTGCCAGTCCTCACCAAACACTAGCTCCTGATAGGCCTCCAGAGCATCCCACTTCCACAGCATGTCCTCTGCCCCCCCTCCACTTGGCAGAATACCCTGGGAGCGGTAGCACATACTGGTAGAAATGGCTGAAGGTTCCCCGTGCTGCAGTGTCTCTTCCAGGCCTGGCAGCTGGCTGCTGTCCAGAGTGCAGATGTTACAGGAGGCCAGTTTGGCTTTTTCTGAGGGTTGCCCCCCACCAAGCTGGTCTAGGATCAGGCGGCCCAGAACACTGAGAACATGAGACTGGTAACTACGCAGACCTGGAGCTTGGAAGGCATGCAGTAGGGGTCCTACAACAGAACGGGGGTCCATACAACAGCATATTCCAACAGCCTGGACCCCAGCCAGTACCTGCAACACAGCTGGCCCACTGGGGGACAGTCGCTGCAAGAGCCGCAAACATTGGTGAGCATAGGCAGCAAGGCAGCAGCAGCGCTCGGGGTAACGCACTGTATCACTCTCCATCCCTTCCTTGCCTTCCCCATCTTCTTCAAAGGGGTTGCGTCTGGCAGTCTGCTTGAAAGCAGAGACGGGCAAACCTGAAAGGTCTCTGTGATGATGCAGGAAGTGGGAATATTCACAGCGCCGGTGGCGGCGTCTGGCACACACAGACTGATGCAGCTGCTCTGACTTTGCCTTCTTGACAGCACTGATGATCTTAAAGACCCCTGCAATTAGACCTCGTAGCCTCTCTGAAGCTTCACCTCCTACTTCAGAATCCCTGGCCCTGCCAAGTCCCTCCAGCCGCAGCACTGTGGCCTCGAACAGCTCCAGGCCGCGGTGCTGGACAAACTCATGGATCAGCTCCAGTGCCTGGCTAAAGAAAAAGGGGTTGGGTGTGGAAGCCTGCAGGCAACCCAGCAGCACTTGTAGTACTCCCTCTAGAAGCTCTGGCAGCAGTAGCGCCCTGTGGCGATAGCGGGAGAATGAAAAGTCATCCTGGACCTCCTGCAGGGTCTTCTTAGGCCGAGGAGCAAAGGGGTCTTTCTGTCTGTCCAAGCAGCTCCGAATTTTGAGGGTGGCTCTCAGCAGGTCTGTCAGGCTGCGTCTCAGGCTATCTGGGAGGGTTTCACTTAGACTCACGTCCACTGACATCAGGTGCAGGATGGTGCGTAGAAGCATCCGTTGGACCAGCGCAATGGGCTCTTCCGTCCAGCCTCCAGCCAGCTCCTCTGCCCCCGTTGCACCTCCTCCCCCTCCCCCTGGACTGCAGCAATCTCCAAACTCAGTCAGGATCTCAGTGAGAGTAGGTACGACGCTGACTGCCAGGCCAGGGTTGTGGTTGATGCTCATGTCAAATTTACAAACCTTCTCCAGCAGGGAAAGCAACACATGGCAGAGATCAAAGGGCGAGTTTTCCATGCGGTTGAAAATTGATATTGCAGCTGGGTCAGTCAGGGTTTCAGTGTCTGCTGTCTGGGACCCAGGGGCTCGAGGGTGGGGGTATGGTGCACTCATGGTTTCTGTAGTGCTGGTGGATTTCAACTGTGAGGCCTCTGACCGATGATGCTGACAGCTTACTCGGATGGTGGAGCCATGTGACCGTCGGCTCCTTGCACCACCGGGGCCTGGGACAGCTTTGTCTTCAGGGTTGGCTTCTGAATCTGAGGTAGAAACCTGAGACTTCCGAGCATCCTTTACAGAGTATCTCTGCGCTGTCCTGCGTGACCTCCGTGACTTCCAGGAGCCACTGCCGATACGGGACCTCTTCCCAGAGTTCTGTTCATCTGTCGCAGCCTTCTGTCCTGCTCGGAGAGGGGCGACCTTCACCTCCCGGCTAAGGAATACCTCCAGTAGGGACGGCAGGGTGAAATCTGTCAACATAGAGAAATCTGTCACTTTCATTCTGAACATACATGAAAGCCTACACACCAATGTACTTCTATACTATACATATACTGATATTTTTGAGTCCCACCTAACTTGTACACTGATGTCATATTGGATTAATGTCTGCTTATGTCACATTTTAGGTATTGGGGCTTAAAAGCAACATCTATCAAACACCAGCCATTTAGAATTTTTAATTTCCATAAAACAATTCTAAAAAGTTTTTTCTGTAAGATAAGTAACATAAAGCTCAGCTGCATGTCAGCAGCCATTTTGTGTTTGTTTAAATACACTCAGTGAGTAAGAATTAATTAAAGTAAAAATGTCTAGGCTCCATGTTAGATAGGATCAGCAGTCCTGTACTAAATACCGGTGTCATCCTGAGGTCACAGGCCTCTGCAACCACTACTCTTCCTGTTGTGTGGCTGTTTGTAACACTGAGATTCAACAATAAGTTAGTCTCGCGTTGCCAGACCATACTCCAGTGCTGTGTCAGTGCTGGAGTATGGTCTGGCTACACCGCTCGCTCGATTGGTGTTTTAAGCCCCCAACGTCGACTTCAAGGCAGCGCTGCGACCTTCGACGTCAAGGCACCTAACCCTAACCATTGCCTAATCCTAGTGCCTTCCAGGCAGCGCTGCCTGGAAGATGACGTTGGGGGCTTAAAACACTAAACACCACTCATCGATTTTGCGATTTTGTGGAAGAAAAAAAAACACTCTGGGTTGTTTGTATTTCTTTTAACCAATCACAACCGCCCTGGGCGGCTCTGAACCCTGGATGCAGCGATGGTACCCTTGCAAAAGAGATAGCGGAGATAGCTGGATGTCAGGCTTTATCCTGGCAATCTACTAACATCAAGGAGACACTGACTACAATGACTAACATCAGATTTATCAATCTCAAAATGAGCGCAGTTAAGCGCTGTTTTGCTTTGCTGTTAAGCAAATACATTAATAACAAAAATGTGATAAGAACACCACAGACACTATTTACAGTCAAAATAACAATAAAACGTAACATTTCACTGCCTTCACATAAACCAAAGCTAATGCTGAAAAATGACTTAGCCTTAATAATTCGTAAAGAATGATATAAAAGATGGAAGATTAAGCAAATATACTGTATAAATAAACAAAGCTGAAGAACATTTTGCAAATTTGCAAATCACAGAGAACTGTAAAGCATAGCAAATTTCACACTCATAAAATGTAGTATGTAACTGAAATCGTTAGTTACAAACCAGAAATACGAGGTAGTCACATGCCATTACAGCTGTGCTGCTAACATTAACATGAACAAGTAATAGAGTAAATATTTGTGGGTACTGACCTGGGGCTTTTTCCTCCTGCACAGGGATCTTCCAGACCAGCGGTAGTAGAGACAGCAGCAAAGTGAGCAGCTCCTCCCGGCAGGTCAATTCCTGAGAGTGCAACAGAACACACTGAGGTTACCTAAAGAGTTTCCCCCTGCCCCTGTTCCTCTGGTCACACTCTGAAGTCACAAGCAGACACTCCCATCAAGATTAACTCTTGTCTATATTCAGTACAAATGTCCCTTTGCATTTCACTACTTTCAAAAGAGAGAATATATCTGCTCTGAATTTGCTTTGTATTTGAATTTAACTTTAAAAATGTTATTTACCCCCAGGAGTTTTTTGATTATTTGTGTGCATTTAGTTAGCTAGTTAGTTAGTCTTCAGTGAAATGTGTCACGAAGCAATGTCGCATCTACATGACAGCCTTACTTCCAAGACGTTGGGGATCTCATGTCTATTCAGGGCATACCTCACAGCAGAGAGAGAACCTACTCCTTCATGTGTTAATTAAAAAAACAACAAACTCCTTTCAGTGTGAATTAAAAATGATCAGCTTGCTGATTTTACAAGATTGTCAAAAACGTATTACAGTACAATACAATATTTTCTTTTAACAGTATAATACACACTGCATTTCACTGCATTAAAGCATTACATGTTGTGCAGTGTATTGATGGTAATGGGTCTGTCACTTTGGTGTTGTTTATGCAGGCTGCCAGAAATGACAGCCATCGACTTACTAATCAAGTAGTTTTTTTGTTTTTTAAGATACCCTCTTAATATTGCTATTTTCATGAATACTTTTACATTCTTTTATAGTTTTTGGATACTCAAACTATAGCCTAAACAATTATGGATTGGTGAACTGATAGCGATATATTGACTTCTGGGGCCCTATTTTAACGATCTAAGCGCACGGCGTGAAGCACATGGCGCAGGTGCGTAGGGCGTGTCCACATCCACTTTTGTGTGTGTGTGTGTGTGTGTGTGTGTGTGTGTGTGTGTGTGTGTGTGTGTGTGTGTGTGTGTGTGTGTGTGTGTGTGTAACAAGCATAGCGTGCGCGCACTGTGCACGAGCCTAGGCACATTTTACTAATGTGCTGTTAAAAGGAACACGCCAACTTATTGGGACATTAGCTTATTCACCGTAACCCCGACAGTTAGACAAGTCGATACATACCCTTCTCATCTCCGTGCGTGTCGTAACTCTGTCTGATGGCTCCACCGTTAGCTTAGCCTAGCACAGATCCTGGAGGTAACCGGCTCCAACTAGCCTACTGTTCCGAATAAGTGACAAAATAACGGTAACATGTTCCTATTTACATGTTTTGATTTGTATAGTCACAACGTGTACAAATAACAACGTCACTTGAGACACAGCCATCTTCTAACTGTATACAAACTGGGAACTATATTCTCAGAAAGGGAAGCAGTGCTACTTGGGCGTAGTAATACGCTTGCAGCTCTGCTGAGCCTACTTGAGCGGAGTGATACGCTGCAGCTCTGCTGAGCGCTACTTGGGTGGAGTGATATGCTTGCAGCTGTATCACTCCACCCAAGTAGCGCTCAGCAGAGCTGCATCAAGTTTGCGGATGACACAACATTCATCGGCCTGATCACTGGTGGGGCTGAGACAGACTATAGGGAGGAGGTGGCTCAGCTGGTGTCCTGGTGCCACACAAATAATCTCTCCTTAAATGCAGAGAAAACTAAGGAGATGATTATCGACCCGAGGAGGAGGAGAGACCAGCACAGCCCACTTTACATCTGTGAGGCACAGGTAGAGAGGGTGAAAACCTTTAAATTCCTCGGCACCCACATCAGTGAGGACCTCTCCTGGTCTCACAACACCCAGCACATTGCCAGGAAGTCCCAGCAGCGGCTGTACTTCCTAAGAAAGCTGAGGAAATTTGGTCTGCCCACCAAACTCCTTAGCAACTTCTATAGATGTACAGTGGAGAGCATCCTGACCAACTCCATCACAGTGTGGTTTGGAAACTGCACAGTACAGGAAAGGAAAGCTCTCCAACGTGTGATTAAAACTGCACAATACATCTGTAGAACAGCCTTCTCATCACTTCAGGACATTTACAAAACCCGGTTCACAAAGAGGGCACACAACATCACCAAAGACACTACACACCCCCAGCATACACTGTTCACACTGCTACCCTCTGGCAGACACTATAGGAGCATGAAAGCCAGAACATCCAGGCTTAAAAACAGTTTTTTTTCCACAGGCCATCAGGCTGTTGAATGACTCGGTCTCATGACAACTCAGTATATTTACACTATAATCACTATTTGCACTATACTGTGAATAATTGCACTTTCCAATGTCTATATTCTATCTCTTATGCCATTCAGTGCTTCTGCTTAATGCAAACTTTACAAATGCAAACTTTACACATGCATCTTGTAAGTATATTTTTAAGTATATTGTGCATATTTTATATTTATATTTTTGTGTTTTTATACTTGAGTGTCGGAAACTTTGCAATTTAAGAATTTCATTGCCTGGTGTAAACTGTGTGCATATGACAATAAACATCTTGAATCTTGAGATGAGAAGGGTATGTATCGACTTGTCTAACTGTCGGGGTTACGGTGAATAAGCTAATGTCCCAATAGGTTGGCGTGTTCCTTTAAAATAACAATGAAATGCTGCGCTGTTGACTTTAGACCAGGTTTTTGTTGGTCAATGGCGCGATCACTTCCCGCTGCCTCAAGATAGCAATACGCCAAGAATTCACGTGAACACACCTTCCTGTAAGACCAGCACGCTTATGGGCGCAAAGATGGGCGCAGGTGCATTTGCTATTTAAACGACGTGGGCGCTGGACGGTCTTAAAATAGCAAAGACACTTGCGTCGGGCTTTGCGCCGCGCTGCGCTGGGTGCAAGATAGGGCCCATTGTCTTTATTATTTTTAAAAAGGCAAGAAGAGACAGTCAGGAAACGGGGAGAGAGTTATGACATTCAACAAAGGTCACCAGCTGGAATTGAACCGCCGACATTGCGGTTATGTGACGTGCACGGTTACCATTTATTCATATCAAGATGCTCCAATAGGCATTTTTCAACATACAAATACAAACAATTGATCCGGGTCACTTGGATTTGTTTTACTGCATGCTGAGCAGGACGTTTTACAGTATAAAAATAAACTTATCAGTGCTCACTGTAAGACAAATGACCTCATAACTAGTTTGGCAGCTTCAACTCAGCTTCAAGTCCTGACTCCATCCAGGCCACAGCTGGGGCACACGGCTTGTGATAACACACTGGCACATGAATGCATTACGTTTCTGCACTGAAGTCTCCCATTAAAAGAGAAAATATAATGAATGTGTGTGAAATTAGCTGACAGATGAGAACAATATGAGGCCACAGACATGCTGGCACACAGGGTCGCATTCATCACATTACAATATTTCATACAATAATACATTTGTTACTTCATGTCAGAGGATTATAAATGTTTGCTTTTTTAAATAGCGGTTTTGGCATGAAAATAACTGAACTTAGTGATCATATCTTTCGCTCTGGAGCCGAGAGACCCTTTTCAGGACAAATCACTATTTACATTATGTCAAAAGGCAACCATGGCTGATGGATTCCTTGTCCAAATATCGTTCTGACTTTATCAATCCACCTCAATGGCCGTGACAAACTGTAGCACTGACATTTGTGAGTATTTAGCCTACTTATTTACTGAATTTCACATGATCAGCATCAAAGCACTTAAATACTCATTAAACCATTATGTTTTATGTAAGTATGTAAGACTCAGCAGCGGCACAATGTCTGACGCAGGGAACCATTGAAGAAAAACGTCAAACCGCAATGCACAGATGTCATAAATCTGTCATGGTTTCTGACCTTTTACGTGCAGCGTTTGACTTAGAGCAAGCAATACCTGCTTCTGTGAGACCATTCCTGTCATTTAACATGAACACCTAAATAAAGTGCTCACAACTCACGGTCGTAGATAGGAGTTAACAAACAGAGTGGCTACCTTTGACCTACAGTATTTCCACCAATATTGTGCCAAACAAAGTTGAAACCATATCTGTAAAATCCATTTTAAATGACAGTAATACGGGCATATTTTGTGTATTGTATGATAAAAATCATTCTCTATGCTGAGAGTTATGATGGCGCTGTCAACTGTTCTAAACGGATATGCATATAAGCATCAACATCCTGCGTGCAGAAGGAAGAGACCAACTTTCTGCAATCAATTCGAAAATCCAACAATGTGTGGGCACTGCAGAGCTCATTTCCTCTACAGATATGGCCACCCTGCAAGCTGTTGTAGTAACACCAGCCACAGATGTAGAGAGACAGTCGCATATATTTGTTTTATAAACAAATATAAAGACAATATTGTCCAAGTGGTCATATAATAATTGGGTAGTGTACAGTGTCCGGAAACCAAAACAGGTGTTAAGTTTCTCATGTCTGAGTTAAGGTACAGTCATAGAAATACAAGCATCTCCTAATGTGAAAAACAATTGCCAGCAGGGCATTGAAATAACAATGAAGTAAAGTTTAAACTCCAGTGAAACTTGCACTGTGGTCATTCAATACCCCTTTAATCTTACCATCTGATGTTATGTTTGCATAATCTTTGTTTCTTTATACTGTATCTCTAGTGCAAACTGTCTGCAATTTCCTTTTTTAAACAATGTTTTTTTTTTTAACACAACATGCAATTTCCTTTTGATGAAAAGAGATTGCAGTATTAAACAGCTGCATGAAAAAAAGTTAAATAGATTAATTAAACAATATGAGGCAGAATTTGAAACTTAAAGCAGTGGCCTAAAGCTTTGTGTGAATATTACTGAGCTAAACTACAGTAGAAATTTGCAATGGCTGCAACCCCCATTGCGGAAACTACAGTTTAAATGCACATACTGTATAAAGTGGCCTCAAGGGGAAGAATGCTGATCTTGAATGATCATTATTGGATGTTTTGTTTCCATGATTACCAATTTGTGGCCTTGAACATCCTCACCTGGTCAATGATGGAGTCCAGGGTGCTGAGCAACAGGAAGCCCCGTCCCCTGACCAGGTACTCTCCCAGTGCCACCATGTGACTCTCCTCCTCATCTTCCTCCCGTGCCTCCGCTCTCTGGGCCACCGCGCTGCATAGCTGATGTACATCAGTTAGGAACTCTCTTGCCAGTGTGTTACTGGCCCCACTCATGTCTGAGCTACAACAGAAGAGATAAAACATATCAAGGCTGTGCGGCATAATCAAATCTGTATACACACTTAAAACTACTATGTGGGATTATGAGGTTGTCCTTCATAAGAGAAACCTACAGGTTGCCATTTCTGGGTAGATGCATGATTTTTATTTTAATAATGTAAATAAAAATGAAAAGTTGTGAAATCATCTTCATAGACTTTAATAGCCAAACCACCTCCTTATAAATGATCAAGTCCCATACTTTGTTTCTACTACTTTAACTCTTAATAGAGATTATTTGGCAGTGAAAATAAACCCAAACAGATTTATGTAAGGTAGCAAATTGAGGTTATGGAAGACATTTTAAGGAAAAACAGTCTTAGAGTTTAGAGTTTACTTCAGAGTATTAAATAAACTTAAAAAAAAAAAGATATACTACATCACTTGTTTTGTCTGTTCAGTTAATTCAATGCTCACTTGGTTTCTAAAAATGATACATTTTGCCATAGTATGTTGAGATGACAGGGTAATTGTCAAATATATATGAAAAAGCAAAGAAAAAAAAGAATGACACCTCCGGCCACAGCTGCCACCGGGCGTAGAGGGATAAACAAACAGCTTATAAAAACAGTTTAGTGATGATTATGCCCAAGTTTGTTTAGGATTTTATCTGTTTTGTACTAATGAACTAAGTTTAATCACATTAGTCATTCTGTTAGGTTCAATGGAATGGAACTAAGATACAAGTGCAGTAAGATACAAGACAAAAATCCAAAGCCAAAACCCAACACCCTCAATCAGGATATTCGAACGTCGTCCATCTCAATAAGCAAAACCAACTATTGTTCCTTCATAGAAAGCCTCCAAGCTACTATGCCACAACCACGTGTTCCACCAAATGTAACTGACAATAAGCAGTAGGTCTCAACACACACACCTCACATCTCTCTCCATTCACCGCTGAAGATACACACCCCTTTTACAGAACAGACCCAATTACACTTAGTGTTCACTTTTACAAGTTCACATTTGTATTACTACTACTACTACTACTACTCATTTAGCTGGCGCTTTTATCCAAAGCGACTTACAATTACTATACATGTCAGAGGTCGCACGCCTCTGGAGCAACTAGAGTTTAAGTGTCTTGCTCAGGGACACATTGGTTGATGTATCGCAGTGGGAATCGAACCCAGATCTCCCACACCGAAGGCATGTCTCATATCCACTGGGCCATCACCACATTTCTGCCGTTAAGGTGCTGCTCTGACCCAAACATACTTACACCAAAAGAATAAGAATATAATACGTAGAGGACTGCTAGGTTAATATAATCTTCAACAAGTATTTACTTTACAAAACTAATTTCTGACACTAGCCTCTGTAATATACATACATAGTCATTCTCATCTTACCAAATGTAAGTGGGCCAAACGGTTTCCTTCCAGTCATCTTGTGTTTTCTCCAAGCATGACTGTAGCTCTGCTGGCTGTATCTGCATACTTCCTCACACGACTGCTGACTTAATTTTCTGTTCTGGAGCACAAATTCCATTAAAATTGGAATTTCAAATGGAAGCTTTCCAGATTCCCAGCAGATCAGCGTATCACATGAAAGCATGTGATGTCACATGGCAAGGGGACTGGCCTTGGGAATACTGACAAGCCCTCAGTGCCCTGTAGAAGACCTCGGTATTTGACCGTCATTCACAGTAACAGCCTTTGTATTCTGCACTGGAACAACTGTTTTGGGATTTTTTTTAAATGAACAAACAGGCCTACTAGAAACAACTAGCAAAAGTGTTAAAAAAAAAACTAGTTAGGCTTGATGAAGCATAAAGATTATTACAGATGAAACCCACAGTGTACTCTATTTGATTCTTCTATTATTTCTAATTCTAGTCATGTCTCTTATCAAAATTACAAGTTTCCAAAAAGTACTTAATCTGTCAACAGTAATTCCATAAAAATGTGTGCAAAATGATGTACAAACCATGTTTTTATTACATTTGACGTTAACTCTATTGTTTAATTTATTGCAGCTATATTTATAGTTATTGACTAATTGAGGCCACAAGGTTTCCAAAACAAATGCATCATGTTTTCACTATTTTAAAGAGATCATTTTTCTGGACATTTCCTAATTCTACTTCTATGCCACCAGAGGCACCTACAGCTTACACACCACAACACTTCAGTACAGAATATAACTTCGGCTTTACAACTTTCCCTCTGTGTACAATTAACTTTGAGACCGGCAGACAGACACTGTGCACATTATAGACGTGGCACAAGAGCTGAAAAAGATCTATATATATAAAAAAAAAAGAAAAAAAAGAAAAATGTAGTCCAAATTTATGGTTCCAACCAAATTGCAATTCAAAATTCAAAATGAATTATGTTTTGTTTACATGTAATTTTGTCTCATGTAATACATAACAATGATCACAAACTTGATTCTTATAATTCTTCTATATGTAATGTTGCATACATTTGATTTGATTAATTTAATTCTTATTAAAATCTGGATATTTCAAAGTTGAGTCATATTGACCTGCCATAACTTTTACTGAATTGTCCTCTGAAAGAACTATGCAGTTACAGTGTGTCACTACAAAGTATTTAGTGACACACTGTAAACTCAGGTAAAATTCAAGATCAGCATGATCATTCATCTTTAGTCTGGGTGAAACATGTCTATCCACTGAATGGAGCTATTTAGGCCACAGGTCACTCTCAAAAAGGCTAAACAGCTGACATATTGACAGTTTAGGCTATATTGCCAAGACATTTAGGAAAATTCAATAGTGATGATTCCAATAAAGAAAGATAACCCACAAATATTAAAACACCATCCTCTCAGTCATTCTATCATTCCCACAAGACAATGATTAGAGACTTAGTAAACCGAGATAACGGTTTCCATAATATCATCCTGCTGCAAAATACACTTCTTTCCTTCAGCTTTCAAATTTAGCATTTCCCTATCTGGCCAGTTATTGTGATGAGTTATTTACACGGTGGAGGCTTTATTCAGCTCTGCCCCTGTCGATGTGCGTAAAAGTAAAGAAATACCATTTTAATTTGGTCATAGCAAAACGTTTTCTTAAAGAGATTAAAAGAAAGACACTTAAAGCAGTGGAAAATATTCAGATACTGTCTGGGTTAGTATGACTCCAGCTCATATACGAGTACAGTGTCTTAAACTAAGGTTTCTGGTGTGTACAGTACAATGCATTGTTCATAGTGTCAAGAGCTATAATGATGTCGTCGAGGCAAACATGGTTTATCCACATGATTAACCGCATCAATACATCTGGTTCTACTGCAAATAATGAAATTAAATTAAGAGTGTGTGTATGCACAAGATGTATACTTGGAGGACTTTTATTCACTGTGCATTGTTTATTACTCCTTTAGTTTGTTTTGTCCAATCAATTTAAATCTGTCACTCACAATGTGATGGGAATGACAATGACAATTGAATACATCATGATAACGGATGATTGAAATTGAATGTTTTTTGGAATTAATATCAATAATAGCAAGTGTGAAGCTAACCTGTGGTCATGTTCTTCCCACATGCTGAAAGCCATTTCATCTTCAGGGTAACAACACATTAGCTAACTTACAAACTGACAATTTTAAAAAAACTTCAATTTTCAAGACCTTTTCAATGGAATTACATTGCTAGGCAACAGCCTGGCCCCTTGTTAACTTCCTGTCAGTTGATGCCATTCACATACACTGCAACAGGAAATCAACTTGGGTCCATTTTGAATGTTTATGTTTACATCTGTGAAAAGGTCTACAACATCATACATTTGACTTGAGGATTCTGTGACAAACCCACTGATCCGTTTCTACAGCATCTGTTAGCTAAGTGCTTCATTACTGCAGATGAAAGCTAAAAACATTTAAAAACATGGAACATTCAGTGGTTGATCTAACAGAGTGAAACATTAAACTGCCTTAAGCTTGTCTTTAAACAAGGACATTATATTTCAGCCATTTTAACCAAAACCCCATTCAAACTAATCACTTTTCAGCTGAGGGAACACATAGCTCACGAATGTTAATGCCATCGCTAAATTCTAGGTAGTGTGTGTGTGCATCACTTATCAACACTGAACAGAATACAAACAAGAGGCATTTGAGGTGCCAAATATCTACAATTTCCCTCATTAATATGCAGCAAGGTACTTCAAAAAGCTAATGCACCAGGATTACATTAATGTCTGCAACCTCTACTATATCGGTGGGGGACACACTGTCAGATAATTTCTTCTAGTTCTCTTAAAAATGACAGAGTCGATAGTGTAATAAAACAGGTTTATTTTATTCATGCAGCATGGAGAGAAGATCTGGTTTGATGTTCTCTGCAGTTCCTTCTGAGTACCTTGCTTTATATACAGTATCATCAAGTAAACAAAAGGACAACAGTTGCTGAGGCCTTCCTGAGACCAAAGGCCATGTTAATGTACCTAGACAATAGCCCTTCGATGTAAACCCTTAGCCTCAGGACAATGTTTCTTTGAGGTTAAACTCTTATCCTATCCTTCCATCAGGACAATGACCCCTAGATCTTACCTCTCAGTTGATTGTCAGCAGACCCTAATCTGACTAACAACCAACCAGAATCATGGGCTCCACCAGAATCAATATATTGACTACTAAAATCTAAAATGGGATATTTCCCACAATACAACTGATAAAAACAAATCTGTACTTCTGTAGTGCTTTTGCAGTAGTTCCATTGGTAAAGAACAAAGTAACTGCATGTATGTCTGCAGGTACTGTTTGACTACTATATCACAGATGAAGTCCAATGTTGTCATTGAGGTGATGATTTAACACCATGCAGTCTTTGACGAGGCAGGATTCCATAATATAGCAAGGTGTTACCCAAACCTCCATCACAGTACAGGTGAAGATGTTAAAATAATAATGAGACCTACCAGAATTTCAGCGCATCTTTGCTGCTGTTGGGGTGATGCTGCACATAGTGGAAGAGACAGAGGAAATTCTCCAGACCCTGAAGGCTGACCTGATGAGAGAAAGATAAGAAAAAAAAAAAAAAAATAAGAATAGGAACATGAATCAAACCCAGATTATTACTTGTACTCATATGAAGAGAAACTGAAATGAAAAAATGCTCTACACAATAACAGTAACCTTTCAAATGATAACCAATTTTTGGCATTACTCTCAATGATTTAATGTTTTGTAATTGTTATAGATGATGGTACCGCCAATTATATTGTGATGTAACAGCCACTAACAAATATATAAAGATTAGACTTGACTAATGTCATGTAGTGGAACTACTGCTCTAATATTGAATTATCAGGTCAGATGCAGTGCTAAAAAGTCAATCATTTTATTTATTCTTTCTAACATCCCAATACAAAAGCACTGGAACCACAAAGGACCCCTTTGTACTTACACTCACGTTTTCATTAAATGACACACAACTAATTTTAGATATTGCATTTTTATCTGTGAACAAACTTCCCCCTATTCATGTGCAATGCAAAGGCTCATTACTCTGAACAATAGTCTAGTGGACAGCACATTTTACAATTTCAAATCACAATCAGCCAAAAAGAATAGCACTGGAGAATCCCTGAATCTTGGAAAACAAATAGAAATATAAGCTCAGCCTCGTCAGAGTCAGAGAGTTACAAAAAAAAAAAAAAAAAAGGAATCTTTCACAACCACAGTTGGTTAGACAATTGATGACTTTGTTAAAAGTGAGACAAGCCTTCTGACCGCTTTTAACTGCATTACCATTCCCGGGGTAGTGTGTTAATATTTAATATTAAGCCAGCGTCCTGCCTTCCCTTATACCACCCCGGAGCTAGCTTTACGCCTCTGCTAATCTGACACCATTGACTGGATTCATTCAGGCAACGCTGATCCATGACTGATGTGGCTGCACTGGTTGTCTGGGTCACAAAGCCAAAGAATAGACACCACACAGTACCAATCACATTACACACACTCTGACCTACAATGGCATTAACAGGATACTGATAGGATGGAAAAAAGAAAAAGAAAAAAATTGAGGGCTTATTATAATAAATGAATGCATACAGAGAAGAAGTCTATGGGTTCACTATAAATCTATAAAAACTGGTGAGCTAAGACAATAGTATGCAAACTCTTTTCAAATAGCAATATATGTCACATGTTTTGCCTTTTAAATGCTATGTAAAGTAAAGTAAGTAAATATCGGTAACGTAGCAACAGGCAAACCAGCTTTAAAAAGGACATACTTTCTTTTTAAATAAATGCTGTGTGATGGTTCAAATTCATGCCAATGTGCAGCACTGGCCAGGCTAAATCAGTCAACCTAGGGGAAACACTGGAAACATAACTTGTTTGTTGACAAGAAACACTCCGTAGAGCACCTGCTCTTACTTTGAAGAAAGTATGCATCAAACCAACACTTGCAGGTGGCCTATTACCAGTACTAGCCAAAGATTATATCAACACATATCAAGCATTAGTTTGCACCCGTGGTTTCCCCACAAAAAATGCAGTGATATATCACAGTGACACCACAGCAAATCATTTAGCAGCATTGACACAGATTTCTACATACACTCAATTCTGGAATCAAAAAGCTGAAAGTGACAAAAACAGAAAGTAATTGACGTAAAACGCCCCTTTAAAAAGAGTAAATATGGCATAATTTACAGTTTCAGTGTGTTTCCTATTTTCTGTGTCTTCTTTTCATGTCCTAAGACATGTGCATCTGGCTATGCATATCCATGAAACTGATTTACTCACCTCTCCATGACTAAAACACAGGAGGGAAATTTTTAAAATCGGTTATTCATGTGTCTGCAGCCAACTGTCACGGGACAGGGACAAGGCTACTGTACTAGCAAAACCCAGCTCTGTTGTATAGTTACGTGGTGAGTCAACTTCCTTCCTGTGTCACAACTGTCAGAGCAAGTTTTTAGTTACATAGTACCACTGTGATTGGCATTAGACCAGATGTAAAAAGCAAATAAGCAATTTAGGCTAAAAGATGAACACATTTATGTCCAAGTGTCCTAAGATTTTAAGTTGCCGGCGATGACGGTGCAGAGATTACCACACTCACCACGATCAAGGACGGGCAGAGAGGGTGACACTTCAACAGCTGAGGTAACAACCCACCCAAGCAGGGAGAGGATGGGTGGGTAGGGGTCACTGCACACCAGGGGGCTGGACAACATCACACAGGGGAAACAGAAACAGGGAAGAGAAAGAAATGCATGGATCATGAGAGAGACAGGAGAGGACAGAGGTAAAACATGAAAGCTGACAAGAACATAAAAAGGTGAAAGAAATAACTGCAGCAACAGATGACAGCAAAGATAAACAGGGGGAACGACTGGCAGCCAATCAATGCTTCAAGGTTGCCAAAATTGCTATTAGTTCAAAAGATAAGCCCTGCAGATACGCACTCAACTATTAAAGTTAATCTCCCAAAATGACTTGATTTGTCCTTGTGTTATCAATGTACCTGTTGTGGCCGTATTCCTCATATAAGAAAGGGAAACCGAGTGGTTCACGATAACACTAATTTCCCAGCAACAGGGTTGTTTTTTCCCCCCCGAGGCTCTAATCCAATATTACAATGTACTCGGCACAAACCAGCCAGGGTGATTTGATAATGGAGAGACTGCCAATACGGATTACTACAGCTCGGAGGGGAAAATCAACTGTTCACAAAGAACACATTTCTGTAAAACGGAAAATTAACCTGCTAGAAGAATACACACTTAAGTTGGATGATAAGGTAGACACAAAGACCACAAATTCATCAAAATTGAGGAAATCCACAACACTCTTGTTTTTAATATTTAACTAATACGTCATACTCTCTTGCATGGTCCAGGAAGTTCAGAGGTCGGATTCAGCTACAGGGCACTAAGGACACCTCAGAAGGAAACACATTGGCTCGAACTTGCTTTGTTTGTATACTTGAGTCTCTTTTCTTCTCTTCTCTTATTATATTTTTCTTTTGTCAGAGGGTGGCTTTATACGACGAGTACATGTTTAAATACGGAAAGCCTCTTAAGTTTCCGTAATTGCTCGGACATGGTGGCTGTGACCTGTGTCTTTTACACTGCCTTTACCCAACATAGCAATCATGGGAGGCCTAGTCATGGGAGTCTGATGGCTGAGTCACCCACACGGGTACAGACTTTCCTCTCAACTCTTTGGATAATTGGGTAGACTACAACTTGGCAGAAGCAGTGAAAGCGATGTGATCCTGTCCTCGTGAGAGAGGACCTGGGGCGTTGGTTATGTAATGGTTTTCTTTTCTGGTTTGAGATCCCTACTGATCTAATTTGACATTTGGGTGATGAGCATCATGAGGAGCCCCTAACGTTCCGTATTTCCACAACAAAATGTCAAAAGGCTACCATCAAAAAGCTTTTTTTTTTTTTTTTTTTTTTTGTACGTGTCATATTGACACTCTCACAAACAGTGACCTTTATTTTGAGCATAGCCACTGTGTAGGAAATTAAAAATGTGTCATTCTCGGTTTCATTGTTTTCATTACAGCGTGTTGAAATTATGATACAAACACCCTCTTTTGGCCTTCCTCTCCACTGCTGGACAGAGAGGCTGTTTTCGAGAAAGAGATCCGACTTGATAACATGCCACTGAGTGGAAAAAGCTAAGACAGAGCAATGCTTGGACTCTGACTCAACCCAGAGCTAGAGACATGAATTATTCATCCATCCAGCCAGCCGTTTGGAACAGCCCTGGAGACCAGAGCCAATAGGAGTTGAGTTGAAACCAACGGACGGAACAATAAATGAGGCTGTGAAACGAATCGTGTGGTCAATCAGCAAGCCTAAGGATTGCGACTTCACTAAAGACATATTGGTAAACAACTTACAAGAAATCATTAGAGTCACACCGCATAAAATTATGAATGATTAACAAGTAGTGTGATGATCACAAGACATTATGATCAGAGCCTGACTGTTGAATTTTACTCAAAGAGCAATGTCATGGTGAATTCAGTAAAAAAAAAGTGTAGGAGTATTATTGGCAAATTACTGTGGAGTAAATTAAACAGCTTCATCACATTAATATGCTGCCAGATATGTTTAAAATCAGTAGGCCTACAGTATAAGTTATAGTATATGTTTTTTCAGGACTGAAACTTATATAATTGTAGGGATCGACCGATATGGATTTATTAGTGCCAATGCCGATACTGATTTTTTTTTCATGAGCCTTAGCCGATGACCGATACGGGCTGCCAATTTTCTTGAGCCGATATTTGGAGCCGATACTGCTTTTGCTCCCTCAATTTACATCATAAAAATGTAAACCCTGCCACACTGGATTTGTTTTTAGAATCTGCCATTCAGCCATTTCTTTAAAAATAATAAACTAAAACACAGATTAGTGTCACTTCTGCCATCACCTTACATTCATATCACCCAAATTATGTCTGCAATGTGCATCATATGGATGGGTGCACTGCATATGGCTAACTGTGCAAGGGTAAAAGGCTTTCGTCAACATCTACAACACAGCCTTGATGATGCATTGCTTGCTGACATATTATAAGACAGATGTAATCATGTCATCACTAAATGTCCTTTTGTCAACACATTTAAATAATTTAAGAAAACAATAAACCTGAAAAGTAGCCATTGAAATAAAGTGCTTGATTAGCTCGTGAACTGCAGCGTCTCCAGCAACACAGAGCTGCCTGTGGACGGCTGTCTGTAAATAATGCTGGGAAAAAACGGTGCCGATACACGTAAAAACGCAAATATCGGCCCGATGTATCGACCGGCCGATAAAATCGGTCTATCACTATATAATTGTACATGTTTGTCATAGTAGGAAGACTATGACTGGTTTGAGTTAAGAAGTTATGAAAGAGGACCTTTTGGTGTGAAACTTTCCAAGCACTAACCCTGAAAACATGAAGGTGGTTAACAGCTCCCATCTGGTTGGTTGTTTTTTCAGTTTTAGGTCACTACAGAATTTACTATCTGAAAAGGTCCCACAATTCTCCAAAAATGCCCTGAAGTAGTGATTCTCAACTTTATGCAGATAGAGGCAGGTTGTGTGATATATACTAGTCAACGTCAAAACATGTTTCCATTTTACTAGACTGCTGTTTGAAAATAACAAGAGAGACCAATTAATGTTACAATTATTTGCTCTTAGTTGCTCTGATGTGGAATATGATCCATACACATTATCATTAATTGCTTTAGATATCTAGAGCAGATATACATATTACAGCTGACCTTAATGCCACACAAACTGTGCAAAACATAATGTCTCTGTTAATACATTCATGGAAATAATGTACACAGCAGTCTTTTACCAAAAGATCACAGAAATAAAGTATGGTGCCTCTCACATTGTTCAAATCCAGACGAGCCAAATCATTCATTTTGGGGATGACAGTGAACCAGCACTGCAATCTTTACTACTCCTTTAGTATTCACTCCATTTCGCCTTATGCTTTGCTCGACAAGTTTAATCTTCTTAAGACAAGGATTCAGGGCTTTACCGCAGAAGGAATGTAAAGCACAGAACTGAGCTTAGAAAGCTAATGACAAGTATTGTGGGTGGAATATGTGACCGGGGTTGTCCTGATTCTGAAAAATCACTGTTTAATCAGCTTTGCAAGTACAGTATCTGTTGTTAGAGAGTAAGTGACAATGTACAGACAATGGACATTTACTTTACAGCCACCACGATTATACACATCAACGTTACAGTAGCTACAGTACAGAACAATACTTACAAGATGAGTCTAATGTTTCTTCAAATGCAGGGTCTTCCATTACGCAAAAGATTCAACCAGAGTTAACGTTAGTAGCCAAAGACTGCAACTGACTGAATTTAAAGTCATGCACGAGTGAAGCAGAGACCAGCAAAGACCAATTCTCTGGAGTCCCTTGGTACCAGAAGACTAGAAAAGTGAAGTGTTCCAAACACCAACCTTCAGTGTTTTGAAACATCCTGTTAGCCCACAATGAAACTAAACAATCCACAAGCAACAAAACCTGGTCTCTTGCTTGGCTCCTAGCCAGTTAACCATTCTCCTAATTGACTATGCTCATTAAGATTCAGAGAGATTGGGCAGAAAGTGTCCCCACAGATACAAGTGTGCCCGAGGCAAATTCCCTTTGTAGCTCAACACACTAATATGATAGTCTTGGCTCCATAAAAGAAAGCCATTCCAAAGAATGGAGAGAAATGCTTAATGTAAGAATTCCCATTATACTGAAGCTATAATGTATACACTTACTTAAAGTAAATGCTTCAGATTAAATACAAAAACTGAGTTTTATTATAGTGGGTGGCCGGCCAGGGCAAACACGCAGCAACGGCCTAAAACACTTCCATTAGTAGAAAAGTGCTGCAAATACAGAAACAATGCAAAGTAAAAAAAAAAAAAAAAACACAAACTCCAAAAACACACGCAACAGAAAAACACTGCATATCCATTCAACACAACGGAAGTTCTCCAGGCCATCCGAATTTGCAACATGATATGGCAGATGGCAGATGACGTTGCAGGGAGATTACATTCATTAAAAGGACTTGACTTTCCCTCTCGCCTTTGTAAAACAGAAAATAAAATAGTTAACTATTAAATGTATGAACAGTAGTAAATCAGGATTATGAAAGTGTATTTGTTCCACAACGGAGGGCAAGTGGCGCGGCGTGACTTTTTCACTAGGTGGGGATACGGCTCTATAGACAGCTCCGTGGCAGCTTTTGTATTTTTAAAAGATGAATATTTTTAAAGGATTTTATTGTGAGGTTATTATCATATTGTCGGTGATGTGTTAGTGTCTTTGTTCAGGTGCTGTGCACAGATCTGACACCCCGCCCAGTCGCCCTCGTCCCCGGCTCTCAGGAGCTCTGTGCATGGCGGTGCCAAATTGCCAAAATGGAGTCTTCTAAACGGTAGTCCACAAACCAACGGGTGACGTCACTGCTGCTACATCCATTATTGTTATATGGGCTGGATGCGACTGGGGGGGCAGACAAAGAGGCATTCATTGACACTTATAGGGCGATATGAGGTCAACAATAGATTATGGTTGTATACTAAATGCAGCAACAACATCATCACTGCAAAAAGTGGATCGACTACAGTATAAAGTAAAGTAAAAATAAAGTAAATGCTGCTATCTAAGAAGCATTAATGTGCAGTAATTATACAGCAAGTTGTAGGATTCCACCAATGCTCTCCTTTATAAACAGAACTAGGCATATCCACCACAACAGTGTGCTCCATCCCTACTGACACTGTGGTTTCATGATTGATTCCACAACAGGAAACAAAAAGAGGAAGACTATGGTCAAGCATCAGGTCAAGGTTAGACTCCACCCAATGAGCCATCAAGGCATCCCACTTCTGTTGTTGTCCTTGGTCATTGTGCTGTGAATAGGTAAAAGAAGTACCAGCAAGAGATTGATCCTGATAGAAATGCAGATGAAAAGTGAGATGAGAGACAAGAATGCAAAGATAAAAGATAAGGGGAGGGGGGCGGGAGGGGGGCAAAGAAACAGAGTGAGGCTGCAGCAGCAGTAGTTTCACTCTTTCTTTGTGGTATCTTATTGATTACTGCAGTAGAAACTGTCTTTTCACCCTCCACATTTCAACGTAAAGTGTGATCACACAAAAAGAGCAGCAAGTCTTGCTGTCTGGTGGGCGTTAAAACAAGGGCCTATTCAGTTACTGGACAGTTTCCATGATCACTTAATCATGTTCACCTGTATACTGAATGCAATGACTAGCAGACGCCACAGATGGTAGGAAGGTACAGTATATACTTGGGCACTGATGGGACTGGCAGAAGGAGCTGGGAGGAAAATATAATGTGCTAGCAGTACAACAGCATATGTATGTGAGTGCTACAGCCTGTCACTGTGTGTCCCTGTCAGATTCAATCAGGAGGGTAAGTTACGGTATCAGCAAACTAGAGAGTACAGCTGTGGTTCACTTAACCATCTTCCACACCCACACACCACTGTGAAGGTGGGGAGCAAACACATTCGTCCGACGATAGAGGAAGGAAGCCATTGTTTCCAAGAATGGAAAAACCCTACAGGCTTTCTCAGCAGTCATTAGCTTTAAAAGTGATAGCAGGTCTGTCTTTTTAAGAACGATTCGCACATGAAATAATGGACTAATATAATGGCTAAATCAGATATTGTGTGTGTGTGTGTGTGTGTGTGTGTGTGTGTGTGTGTGTGTGTGTGTGTGTGTGTGTGTGTGTGTGTGTGTGTGTGTGTGTGTGTGTGTGTGTGTGTGTGTGTGTGTGTGTGTGTGTGTGTGTGTGTGTGTGTGTGTGTGTGGCAGATCACTCAGCCTGCAGTCTCAGTCTGATCCTAATCCAAGTCTCGTGATCTGGCTGCTGTTAGTTCTCTGACAGCAGGAGGGGGCTGAAAAGAGCTGCAGTGGCCTGACAGAGATTTCAGAACCACCCACTACCAGGTAGTATCAAAACTTCACCAGTCAAACGATTTGGTTTTTAGCTCACGTCCAATCACCGCAAGCATTCTTCGATTAAATGCGATGTGTGATTGGCCGATTACTGCAGCAGCTACAACCCATACAGTCTGTGGTGTGGTGAAAGCGAGCGCGCTGCGTATTTGACGGAGTAGGTCATTTAGTGGTCCGAGATGCATCAAAACGTTCAAAAGTATGGCTATACTACACGCCTGTGGTGTCTGATAAAAATAAATGCATAAATGGCAGAAGGATTATTTCAAATGAAGTATTCTATTGGTATCTGTATCACTTTAAAGTTACTGGCAGGGTGCAAAAATACCTTTTTTGTCCACTGGCAAAATGGCTAGTGAATGCTCAAATTTCACCAGCCACAATAGATTACCATTGGGTTTTTTTGGGGCGGTGAGTGAAGCAAATCTACCAGCCACTTGCATATCTTACCAGCATTTGGCTGGTGCTAAATTTTTGCCCGGGGTACTGCTATTAGTACTGGCATCATAACGATAAACAATACCCAGCCTTACTCCTGTAATACACCGACAAAAGAACAAAGACACAGGAACAAAAGTGCACTTGCGCAACACTCATAATGAGCAATCTGTGGCTTACACCTGCCTCTACCTCTGTGCAGTGACTCACTCTGCTTGTGCTTGTGCTTGTGCTGTGTACCAGTTACATTTCTAGCTCTAAAAGTGGCGCCTGGGGACCTCTAGGAGGATTCAAGGCATGTCCCATCCCAAGCAATGAGGGGAATCATTTCTTTCAGTTATTTTTTAGCGCTTGTTCCTACCACAATGGCAGAATGACGAAGGCATACTGAATGACTCTCCCGCCTCATACAATTGTATATAATTCTGTACAAAATAAGTCATATCTGAAAACAAATAATCTTCTCCAATTCAAAGGAGGAAATCTTATAAAAACAGGCATCTGTAGTCTCCTGCCTGTCTCTGTACACAAACACAAAAGTTATTTACTCTATCTAAACTCCACATATCCTTTACCGTTTTTCTGTGAAGGAATTTATGGAGAGCAGAATTAACATTTGAGTGTCTTTTTTTCCTTTTCTTTTTTTTTTTACAGTACAATTTTCTACAGCCACACATTTTGCAACAGCCTGTTCTAGTTCACTTACTGTGGAAAAACTGAGGCAAAAACAGTAAAGTAATTTAGGAAGCATGAATGACAAGCAAAGAGCTGAGTAAAAGAAGGTCTCTTACTGTTTGCTATGATGATATAACCTTAGTTATCATTTGGAATCAAACTAACCTCATAACACCCATCAACTGTTTTAGATGCAATATTTGGATAGTAAAATTCTAAACATACAAGACACCCTCTATTTCAAAGCGAGCAATAATAAATGCACTTGTGCTGTATTTGCATGTTGAATCGTGTTTCTAATTCAAATTAAATACTGTATACGGCCAGTTTTGCAACTTAAACATGATAAAAGACAAATACGTTGTATTCATCAGAACAAACCAGACATACCTTACTGTATTCAAGACTTTACAAATAACATTTCAGAATTCTTAGGCTTTTTTCATGACCACTGTCAGTCCTTGAAAGTAAAAGTAAGCATCACCACCACCCAGAGAAAGACACAGAAGCTGGGCCATTATCAGAACCGGCTCCTGATCGTGTCTGCCAGCAGCGCCTACCTGCAGATCCGCTCCTTGCAGTCTACAATCCATGTACTTTTCCCACGCATATGACAAATCGGTCTGCTGTGGACTGGCCATTTCGTCCACACCTCCAGGTACAACACAAGTCAGGGCGTTGAGGAAGTCAGGAATGACAAAATTCTCTTTTTGGCGTCCTCTCTAATCCTCCATGTGGCTGAAAGTGCCCCGAACAGCACCGAACGAAGTCCCAACTGTTCTCCTGAGTCACTCATAGCAGATTCATGATTCACCGCGCTACTTTGCCACTTTTAAATTGTGATGCTGTGGAAAAATACAAAGTGTCAAGGGTTAGCAAAACACAATAAACTGGGAAAGTCTCTTTCGCTTTTGCCCATGCACTCTGAAATACTGACAGTTGTTTATGACGCAATTAAACCTGTCTTGAACCCGAAACTTCAAGACAACCATAACAAAACAGACTCAAGCACACACAGCTAGCTAGATTTCTGACCTGCGTCAAACCCCCATGCAGATTGAAGCAACTGATTTCCGGTTTGGGATTTTGTTTTCAAAATAAAATCATGTAACGTGCAGAAGGTGATATATATATATATATATATATATATATATATATATATATCTATATATATATATCTATATATATATATATATATATATATATATATATATATATATATATATATATATATATATATATATATATATATATATATAAAATGAAGACTATAATCTCACTAGAAACCCCAATAAAACATTTTCAGTAGTTAATTACTACATTCTAACTATAAAGGCTTACAAAGCTCACAAACGCATTTAGTTGAGAGGCAGTTATTCTCTATTCAGGCAGTTATTCTCTCACGTGAATAGATTGGTGTGTGTGTGTGTGTGTATATGTATATATATATATATATATATATATATATATATATATATATATATATATATATATATATATAATGTGTTGTGGATCAATTAATGCAAGGCCATTTTGTTTGCATAATTACACACACTTCATCAATACATCAAACAATATGCATATGCATGTAATCGTGAGCATTTACGTCTCCATACTTAAAAATGTTGAGTCGTGACTAGTGAGGTGATTCAAACCCTATGTTTCAACCATATCGCACCTCTACACTTCACAATTCCTCAAAGTGATTGACATAAAAAGCAGTTTGCTTTGTATGTTACTTGTTACACGTTTATCTTCTCTGCTTTAAAGTGACAACTTCGTATATTTAATGCATTGGCACCTCACCTCAATCAGCTGTGATATTAGTTACATTTAGTGTTACGTGTGTATACAAATTATATTAATTGATGTACTACGTGCTTACTTTTCATTGAATGTATTCTACAAGGTGAGATTGAATTTCTTCTCGGAAAAAGTTGCACTTAATGTTTTATTTTGAAAGTTATGCTCGATAGTTGTGTGTTTATTGTTCTAGCTAGCTTGACCGCAAGAAGCAGATCCCTCGATGATGTTAACCCTAATATTTGCATAAATACTATATAAGCCTTAGAGCCGCTATCCCTAAAGCATTCTGCAACCTATTTTTATTAACGAAATGTATTTCCCGAATGTGAGTTTTCTTCCGAACGGTAATAACGTCAGCTGTTGCACCACATCGTACTGTGTAAGCTGTCCAAACTGTGCAGCACAGAGAAACGAATACATATCGTTAACGGCCTTTACCAAAATAAGCAGACCGTCCGCTAATAGCTAGCTAGCTACATCTTTCTTACATTCGGAAGTTCCCGTTTTAAATGGGGATAGTTAATTTCCATACATACCTTCGTTCCCACAAATTGAAGCAGCTAATGCTAGCCTTCGTCCAGCAGACTGACAGATGCTGTGTGATTTTTCCCTCAGCCATGACTGCAAGGCAGTCACATACATACCGCCCCTTTGCTTAAACGTCAACGGCTGAGTGAGGGACTGAACGTAATGACTGTTAGTCACAGCATTTTCAACTTAATTTTGTCGGTGACGTTTTTCATTTGCATTTGCTTACAGGGTAGAAGTCAAAGTTGACAAGTACAACCTACAATATTCGTGTTTGAGCCCTTTAGATAAAGACAATTTGAGCTTTTAGTCATCTGGTGAACCGGTAAAACACAATTATGATTAAAAATGTTAAAATGAAAAAGGATTCTATCTCATATAATAATTTATTTATTATTTATTTATTTTATTCATATGATTTATCCATCTGTTTCATCCAGGGCACAAATAATCCTCGCAGACACATTTGAGGGAAGGGACACGACAATATCTTAATAAGCGCTCACAGCTGGTGACATGCCCACTAACCTCTGTTTTGCTTCTCATTGGATAACACACATCTAATTCCTCAATCAATCAAACCATTTGTTCAGGAATTATGGTGCGTTTGGTACATCTCTGTAAATCCGATTATGGGTAGCAAAATCGGTGGATCAGTGCCTATGCAGTCGTTGCTTGTTTAGGTTGGAAACCGTTAAGACCTTTTTATACCGATCTGAGTAAGCAAATTGTATCAGCTCATTCTTGTATAACTTTCCTGCTTCTGGGAGCCAAAGAGATGTTTTAATATAATTCCATATAAACCACCACACACAATACAAATGGCTGTTTATAAATCACAGTGGGACAATAACCAGCAGATTACTCAATTATGTATTGTAGTTGCAACCCTAATAGGAATGTTGTGGTTTCAATAAGTCTACTATATTCCGAGTTAATCAAGAGTCTTTAAATGCACCATTGACGTAAGCACGTGTCTCCCTTTTTGCGGCAGCTGTGGCGGTGGCATCATTTTGTTTCCTTTATCAATAAAGCGTAAACGTAATGTCATAGCCACATTGTATTCAGAAAATAGGCCATGTGAGCACAAGTGCCTGTTTTCCAGCACTTATTACGGCGGTTAAAAGGTCTCAGTAACCAATTACATGTAAGGAACATGATAGGGCTGGTCATTAAGTCCAGTGCCCTCCTGTGAAATTAAATCCATCCCTATAACGATTCACTTATTCAAGTAGCTGAGTTATTGAAGTGCATTTCTATTTAACGAATTAGAAATAAATGACAATGTGGAAAATATTTCATATAGGCTATAACAAAGGGGCTGAAAAAACAATAATTTTAAAGTGATTTATTATCAATCTAACTAAGGGCCACAAACACAACTCCTAAGAATAGTAGGGTTTATAGATCATAAATGTGGCCTAATAAACATTTAGATATTCTACATTATACATATAGGCTAAATCTGACCTAGTGCCCTATCTGCCACGTGATAGTATTGCACATGAAAAACTATATTGCAACCGCTAGGTTTTCTTTGGCGCCACCTACCGCAACATAACGTCAAACATTCGTCTGTGTTTAACGCTACCTAACACACGGTGTCGCTATTATTACACTAAAGTCACAGACACAGCAGACTGACATGTTAGAAAAAATGTTTATTCTTTTGCTTCCCACCCACTTGAACAGACACTTGTCCTATTCCACAATAATACTTCCATGAGATAAACTAATCCGAACATGCCAGTGTTTAACAAAACTGACATTAGATGATGCCATGCGTTGCTCTGATCAATGTCACAGTAAATGATGTATCCCTTGAGCTTTATTCTCATTTTATGTGCACTCAGGAAAAGACAAAAATATTAGTGTTTATATTTACAATTCTCAACGGCACTTGTGATTTTTATAATGGGAAATGTAAAAATGTAGATAAGCATAACACTGAGCAATAACAGGCTCAGTAAGTTAACCTCTGGTTTTCAGTGGCATTTTCAGTTTAGTAATGCTGAGTGACTCCTAATTTGCTGTCAAACATACAAACAGTGTAAACTCTCAGAGCACAGCCGCCTCCTTTCAGTACCCGCTGTCTCTCTCCACACAGCCCACACCCACTGCGTTGTCAGGACATTTGCAGGAGCGGCCGGTAGGGGTTGCTAAACAGAGGTGAGTACAGCCCCCGTTGTTCACAGCACAGTAGTTTTGTCCTGGTGGGAGGAAAAAACATACAAACTCTTAATGCGGCACATTCCAAGGCATTTGTATAAATCATAAGCCAACATAGCAAGGGACGACAGGAAACAGTCTCTCCACTGTTTATTTAGCAGATATATACATACTTAAAAGGAAACACATAGCAAACTCCAGATGTTGGAGGCCCCCCTCCCTTGACTCCACATTCCCTGGCTTTATGCATGCAGGCTTATCTAACAGAGAGCATGAGGCCTGGTGTTGCGCAGTAACATCAGTCATCCCTACACTTAATGATGAATACTAGCTGCAGAATGCCTCCTGTTGCTTTCAGAAACTGCAGTTTTTCTTGTTTCGTGCTCTGTGGTTCTTTAAAGAGGGCACAGAGGTCACAAAATTGGGCCGCTATGTCCTGAAGAGGAAAGGGAATGGATAATAAGCCTGACTCAAAGGTAGCAACCAAATGTCCAAGGGTCAAGCTATTTTTAGGAATTGTTCTTTAGTGGGACTGGGAGGGTTTTCCCACAAATTGCTCAGTAAATAAAAGAAAATCAATAAAAATGTGCAAACATTTTAAGGGGAATTCATATGAAATATATGGCCCTGGTATGTTTACCTGACGGACACTGGGCATAGGCTGTGGCAATCCCATATATCTTGGTTCGTTTCTGAGGCTGGAACTGGTCTAACTCCTTGCCAGCATGGCGGTCCACAGCAATCACGGCATCTCTGTTGTAAACACAATAAGTACAAGAGTAAAGCAATCCGGGACTATCCCAGCTTGGGGAATGTTAGCATCCTGCCTTCCTGTGTTTTGTATAAAGCCTGTCAAGAAATGAGTAAGGGTTAGGGTAGCTTTCTGAGCCGTAACTGACATAGTTTGTGTGCCCCCCCCCACCACCACCACCTCTCAACCTTCTCCAGCAAGGCTACAGCCATGGCAAGATCAGAGGGAGGCCCTGGGCAGGTCATCCACAGACGCTGAGGCTGAGAAATTGCAAGCAGCTGCCACTTTTTAAGATGCTTCCTCACCCCACATACACACACACGCACACAAATAGACACGCCAACCCCCGCATTTTTTCAGTGGCTAACATACAGAGTCAGAGTCTTCAGAGTGGTCTGGAAGAACATCAAGGGCCATTGCTTGAAGTGTGGGGAGCTTTCTGACCTCTGACCTACCCTCTCCTTCCTCTACCTTTGACAGATCTGTGTTCTTTCATTGCACAGTGGACCGCGGATAAAGGCTGCAATATATCCCTAATGCTATAGGTTCCAATGCATACTAATTTAAAACTATCCACAATTACATCAAGGTACACTGGCTAAACTGCTGCCAGTAAAAAAAAGACATTTTTAAACCTTAAAAAATTATGTAGGCAGTAAGCATTCCAGGATTTCATTTATTGGAATACTAAAAGTAGTTTCTTTTACCTGCATCCGATTTGTTGTCATTGGATAAAAAGTTAGACTTCGAAAATGTTAATGATAATAGAAAAAGTCAAACCTCCGCCAGTCAGTGTAGTAGATGTTCTTCCCAAAAGACGTGATTCCAAAAGGGTACTGAAGGCCCTCCATAATCTTTCTGCGGTCACCGTGGCCGGGATGTGTGCACTCCATTTTATGTGTGCCTACAGGCGAGAAATTATTGCTGATCACAAGGCAGACATCATTTCATTGATGAATCATCTGTCTGAAATCTATAATACCTGCATCTGCCCAACAAAGCAGAGAGCTCTGAGAGTCATAAGTCAAGCCGTTTGGCAGGCTGAGATCGTCTTTAACCAGCACCCTTCTGTTGGATCCATCCATGTAAGAGGTCTCGATCTTAGGGGCATCCCGGTTCCAATCGGCCCAGTATAGATTACTGTTGTAAGGACATGTGTGGAGTCACTATCAAACTCAACATATTTACTGGTAGACAGCTAATCAAAGTTGTTGCTTATATCCTCGTGAGTACCGAGGACTGACAGTGTTTGTAATAATATTCATATAAACTCTTTATACTATCCAGATGTATATTAACAAAGATTTAAATAAATAGTTTAACATTTGAGGACATAAGCTTATTCACTTTCTTGCAGGGAGTCTGATAAGAATATCAATACACCGCTCTTATATCTTTCTATTACCGGGGTTACGTACCCAACGGTTTCTTGGCCAGACACAGTGACTTCCTGGAGTCCTGTTGTCACTGTGAGGTTGCTGGCTGTAGCTTCATATTGACAGATATGTGATGTGATTGATCTCCTCATTTAACTTTTAGCAAGAAAGCAAAAAAGTGTATTTCCAATTTCCTATTCCTTAAAATGTGTACTACCCAATCCGAACTGAGAGGGGATACATTTGTGTTTCAAATTAAGTTATAACAAATTAACTTGAAACAATACGCACCCATTGGGAGGGTCGGTGATAATGGCACGGGGGTTGACAAGATCAGAGTCTATTATAACACGACGCTGAGACCCGTCCAAAGAGGCCACCTCAATGCGATCCTTCATAGAGTCCGTCCAGAACATAGTTCGTCCCAAGTGGTCGATGGCGATACCCTCTGGACTATCCACATCTGTTGAAAGAGATACATTACATAAATCAATTTCCGTGCTTTTGAAAACAGCCTTCTCATACACACCACATGACTGAAAATGAAAGAGTGAAGGATACCAGTGAACATTTACCTGATCTAATGACTGCAATGGGCTCTCCCCCCTGGATGCTGGCCTTGCTGATTGAGGGAGATGTGATTTCAGTCCAATAGACCATTTTTTCCACACAGTCATAAGCCACTCCGATGATTACCTTCTCCTGCGGAGGGGTCAGCAACCAACAATCTTTGAAGTGCACTTTGTTCAAACAAGTGGTCAGAGATAAAAACACGGAGCAGATGTGTATTTTTTAGACATTAACGTCTAGACATAAATCCAAACAAACAGAGCCACACAGTGAGCATTGGCAACTCAGCCAGGCTTCAGACCAGCTGCTTTAGAAATCAGAATAACAAGAAATGCAGATTGCAGTTCTAAAGATGTCAGACTGCTGTTAGTAATTAGTGTGAATGTCACCATGTGCCTCCAATAAAGTGCAGGCATTAAATGCACAAAGCAGATGGGAAAATGGCAGAGCTAGAATGCAAATGTTATTACCAGCAAGAGAGCGGCTTGTGTAAGAGGCCTAGCTGATGTCGTATACACGAATGAGAAATCCAAACATACTGTGTCTAAGATGAACTCAGAGTTTCTATCCTCTTAAACTTACATCATCTTCGTATTTAGATGTGCTTATTGTGCAGCTGTGACGCTCATGAACAGACATAAAGTAAGTAAAAAATGTTTGTTATGATATGTCGTAACACACATTTTAACCAAAGATCTTTTCATAAACGGAAAAAGCCTATTAAAATGTCTCAGAAAAATGTTGGTTATAAGAGAAAATAAAGATAGTGGACATGGTAAACAATATCACTTTAAAATGAAAATGTGTCGAATCTTGCTCTCTACAAGATGTATTAAGTTTATTCAGAGACACTTACAGGGAGATGGAGGACAGCCTTGGCATCGCCCTTCTTCATAACATAACCTTCCAGCGGGACATGCTCTATTCTGCCGCTCTGGGCAAACAACAGGTATGTTCCTGGAGGCAGGGGGTGGACATCGGGTCGAGGGGTAGGTCCGACAGGTGGTGGCACAACACCATTGTCGATACCTATCGGAGACAAACAGAAAAATCAGGGGTCTTGTGTTTAGCAACAGAAACGTTTTCTTGTCAACAAAACCCCTCTTCAAAATGTAGCTTGTAGATTTATGTTAGTGTTTGTGGCTGCTCATTGGTCATGCATATTTTGGGCTTTATATACACAGTGGAAGACACTGTTGTTCCTTGTTGTCAAGCGTTAAACACATGAGATTTACTCACACATTGGTCTGCTGCCAGGCCCAGAGCGAGTCCCTGGGATCTCCTGCCCGTTACGGTCCACGCACCAGCACTGTCCCGTGCTGCCTTGGCACTGCATGGGTTCATAGGCACCGTTCTCGTCACATGTAGGGATGTATTGTCCAACGGGAGGTCGGGGGCCCCGCGGACCAAACTCCGACGAACCCTGGAGACTGTCTCTGTGGTTCTCACATTGGGTTTTTGTCCTCTCTGAAGAGAAAAATTAGAAAGATAAGCTCCAGTGAACACAGATGCCCTGCAGCAATGACACAAACATAGTCATAAACTCATTCATATCTCCTTTGGTCTCTTGCTTTAAATTCAGCTAAAACAAATGCCTTGTTAGACATGACAAATTCCTTTGGCCGGGTTGGGTCAGTGGGTAGAGCAGGCACACATATAGTTAGAGGTTTATGCCTCGACGCAGAGTCTTCCCCTCTCTCTCTCCCCTTTCTCACCTAGCTGTCCTGTCGAATAAAGGCGGAAAAGCCCAAAAAATAATCTAAAAACAAAAAACAAAAAAAAGACCTTCCTTTCGCTATACAGAAGAAAATGAAAAACAGGTTCCAGCTGGTACCAATATACTCTGGTGAGAAACTCATTTTCAAACACTCTTCTTGCCCAAATTGGAGGAATACCCAATGCTGAGAATGAAAATTATGCTTTTTTTTTTATTATTAATGAGTCTGCAACTGAAAAAAAAAAAAAAAACTATTACTAAAACTGTCGAAACTCCAACTCATGGCATGAACAAACTTGCAGCAGCACAGGCTAAATGTTACCAGACTGGTCCACTGACAATGATGTAAGATGTTGGGTTTGCTTGTCAAAAAGTGACGGCATTCCAAAAAACTTACCTTGAGAGCAGTAGAAGCCGTCGCCATAGTAACCTGGCCTGCACTGGCAGGTAAATGATCCCTGGGTGTTATAACACACAGCGTCCTGATGGCACCTGCCTGGCTGGCACTCATCTATGTCTTCAGGCAGAAGAGAAGAGGATGACTTAGGACAGAGAAGAATCACTTATCAACCGTAGAAGCTAAAAATGAAATTTCCACATGCCCAATTTGTCACGTCCTTTTATGGTTAGGGATTTCCAGTATGATCTGGGTCAGTCCGTGCCCAACGACATCAAGCAGAGGCATGGAAAGCTTGGAAACTATGAATGAGTGCTGCTGAGGACCAGGCCAAAAAAACTACACGCCGACTCACGACCTCCATCTGTTTTTCATGTTTCACTGCTCAATCGCTACAGATGTATTATGTAAGCAATCTCACCTCCCCCAGTCCTGGGCAGATGGTTTAACAATTATACCCTTAAAGTGAATGGAATGGATTTGAAATCTGGACTACATGCGTTCTTGATTTTACATTTAGATGGAACCATACAATGCAGGCAGGCATTCATTTCAGGACATTCCTGCTCACATTATAAGGCAATTGCAAGGAGGGAGAGTTTTGAAACACTCTCCTTGTAAACTTAACAACGGACGCTCTGACACTCGAGGTTTGAGGATGAATTCCCAATTACATTCTCATTGCCCGAAGCTACTCAAATCACAGGGCTTTCACTAATGTTTTTCTTTCCTCTCCGATGCTTCACTGACAACATCGCTCATGATTGCAAAGAGTTTTGGCAGCAAACTCTCAAATCTCACATTCTTCTTGCAGACACCAACACGTATAAAGCCTGGAGGGTGCCACGGGTAATTATAGATTTTTAACGGTTTATTTATATACCAGAAATTAATATCCAGAAATAGAAATGATTACATTAGCATTATAATTAATTATAAATAATTATTTATTAACTCAGACAATCACATCAACCAAAGAGTGATAACAACAATAACAAAAAACAATATACATAATCTTTGATAAGGACAGTAACCCAAGTGAACTTGTTAAAAGAGATAGAGTTAAAGTAAATAAAAAAATCGCTCTATTTCATTTCATGATGTATAAACGTGCCAGGTGAAAATGAAATTACTTTCAACCCACAAAAACAGAAGCAGGAGCTCTGATTGGCCAGCTGTTGTTAGCACTAGTCTGGCCAATCAGAGCTGCTGCTTTGTGGGTTGGATGGCATGTCATTTTAGGCACAGTGCTTACACATCTGTGTAAGGTAGTAGAAGTGTGTAAGACGATCGGTCTTAAAACTCACATAGCTTAAATGACTACAACTATTATTTTGAATTAGTAATTGACAGGCTAAAATATGCAAAACCACAGATAGAGTCCAGTAAGTGTAATGTCATAATGTTAAATTGTTAAAGGTACTAGGCCTACTAAAATGAATATGTTCTATAATACTATGGGAACTGTATTTTACTGTATTTGAATTTAAAGGTGCAGTTGGTAAGTTTCTGTCATATATGCTGAAACTGACCCTATGTTCCAGCAGAACTACATGAAGCAGGTAATAAAAAAAAAAAAATCTGGCTCCTCTGTCTCCACCTACAACCTGTTGTGCGATTTGCAAAAATCCACCGCTCCCTGTTCAGATGCACCAATCAGGGCCAGGGGGGGGGAGGGTGTCTAACTGCATGTCAATCACTGCTCACGCACACTCATTCATTCTCCCTTATGGGGGGAGGGGCTTAGGAGACCGTTTTGGGCTTTAGCGGAAAGGGGGGAGGGACTGAGAAGTTGTCGACGTTCACATTTTTTGGCTAAGTCCGGGATCTTAACAATCCTACCTACAGCACCTTCAATGCTCATTAATGTATATTCTGTAACCTTTGCATGCATGAGTCTCATTTTATAGATATTCTGTAATAAATTAAAGGCAGTTTATTCCAGTTATCATTCTTCAGCATGAGCATGTATTTAGTGTCTCTATGCCATACCTTGGCAGACTCTGCCATCTCCTATGAACCCTGGCAGGCAGGAGCAGATGTAGGACGAGCCCCCGGAATAGCTGCACTGAGCGCGCTCAGGAATGTCACAGTTATGGGTGCCTTCTTCACAGGAGTCCACATGTCGCTTAACCTCTGAGGAGAATTAGACATACTGTTCATTTATTTTGGTACGGAGCAATTAAGATGTGTTAGATATGTTATAATAACTTGATATGTTAGAGCATGTCAAAAAGACCAGATGTTACATAACACTTTTAAACCGTTTAACATTTGTTAAAGAGGTTAAATCGTGTTACAATGCTTTTGTGATTTTTCCCAAAATGTTAAACTATCTCTTTAATATACTGTAGTTTACAGCTGGTGACATACAGTGATAACCAGAAAAGTGAGAAAAGTCATTTAAAGTCAGGCTTATCTTGTACACTTTTCTGTGACTTTTTTAAGTCTTAATGTGGCATAATGGGAGTATTATTTGATCTAGGCCCAATGAACACACACCCAATGTAGACTGTAAACCTAATCACGCTTTTTGCTAGATAATCTCTGAAATTATAATAATACAACAGTCAGTTCAAAGTTGTATGTGTGTACTTATGTAAGAATACATTTTTTTTTTTTATCTTGCTCACCCTGGTCTACTCAATATCTTAATGTATTTTATTACATGTTATGTCTGAACCTGTTTATCCCAAATACTAGGGGAGATTTCTGAAATATGCATTTACCAACGCAGGTCTGCCCATCATTGCCGAACTGATACCCATCTTCACATTCACAGCGGAAGGTCCCAGGCTGGTTGTTGCAGATAGCGTAGGAGCCACAGATCCTAGGATTCTCTCCGCACTCATCAATGTCTGATGAAGAGAACAGCCAGTTATCATATGCTAATTACTGCCACATTAGGTCCGTGTTTGAGTTTGAGGCTCTGAAGTCTGGATTTGTCTGAAATCAGTGTCCTTCATTATCAGATGAAGATCAGAGGAGAGAGCTTGATTGGGTTTCTTAATTACAAGTGTTTCACGATAGCATCTGTCTGAGACGCTTCCTTCCTCTTTCGACTGTATGTGCCTCAGAGCTCTTCCTGTCTGGTCCTCATGGTTGTGTAGAGCGTGGACTGTGGATGAGGACCACAGTACTTATAGGATTTAACCTGGTCTGGGAGTATGGGAGACTTTGTTTACCATGGGGGACTCCCTCTGCTAATTGGTAAAATTGACCAGTTCCCCAGGAAGGAAGGCTTTAGAACGCCTTAACAAACGATGGCTCTCAACAGATATGGAAACTGTTTGAATTACTTGAAAGCAGAAATACATTAGTGCGAGAATCTATATTGTCACAAACAATTTGAAACAAAGGTCGTATTATTATATCATATTTCAATCTTACCATAACATGTGCGGCCGTCACCGTTGAAGCCAGCAGCACACTGGCAGGTGAACTGAGTCTGCTGTCCAGGTCGGCACACAGCGTTGGTGTCACAGCCGTGTCTTCCAGTGAAACATGGGTTCTCCTCTGGCTGCCCTCCTGAGAATTAGGACCATGTTACCACTATAATATCAATTCATGGGAATCCTTGAGAAAAACGAATAACCATTCAACAATAGCCCTAACTTTTAATAAACCTGTCCTTGGTCAGGATGTTATGCGTTGTAATCTAGGAAGGAAGTGAGCGCAGACCAAAAACAGGAAGACAAAAATTATCTCCATGACCTCACCATTGATATCCCCGATCTTGTTGCTCATGGCGAACCGGATGAGATTATTATTAGCGTCGTACATGACAAAGACCTGGTCCACGCTGAGCATCTGAGTCGGTTTCATGTCTCTCAAAGACTCGCCATGCTGGCAGCTCTGGAAGGTGATGGTCTGACGCCACTGGAACGTCCTGGTGTCAGTGGTGCCGTCGGGCAAGCTCACTACGTATTCCCGAGTTGAGGATGAAGTGATCACTGTAAGGTAAGAAACAAGTAGATGTTTTTTTCAGTCTTCTTAATGAATTAGTTATGATTGCAAAAGCAGAAAGTAGTATTTTTGGATAAAGAGGTTAGGCCATGTGCAAAAGACAGGAGAAACACACCAGTGACATTTCCATTCAAACAAAGTCAGTCTCTGTTCAAGCTGTATCTTACAGTTGTTGCTGTACTGGTAGATCTCAGAGTAAGGGTCAATCTGCACAGTGGAGCCACGAGGTACCTCAGGGACCCGGCCTTCCAGGGTGGTGCTCACGACCAGGTGGTCATGCTCATCGATGCCTTTGAACTCCTGCCTGATGGTCAGCTTCTCATTTCCTGGCAGAAAGGTCACCTCAGCCTGCCGTGTGAACTCCCCCCCTACAGAGGACAGAGAAGGGGAAGTTAACTTTAAGACCCTGGCCCTGGATGAACTTTGGCTCACCGCCTTCTTCTCAGCTGAAGTAATGTGAGGGGAATTAAGCTGGACAGAGTGAGTAAAACTGCAGCTGTATGGCAAACTGCTTGTAACAGCATTGACATTTGTTTACAGAGAGTTATACTTCCTGAATGTTCACTTTAGTCATTTTTTATCCAAGTGAAGCACATGAAAAAGCTTCTGTGTCACATTATCAGATAGTGTCAGTGCGTTGTAGAACTATTTGCCTCACCAATAATACTGAAGCCATTCTTGAAGCCAGGCTGCTCCAGAGCAAACGCCCACCCAATCACACCACCAAGGGCCGACAGCGGCTGCAGTGAGGGCCCAAGGGTGTCAGGGATGTCACTGATGGCCACATAGGAACGGCCATCATTTACCACAACGTACGAGTGGAGATCGTTACTGGTGAACTCCACTGGAGAAGGAGAGTTGCCCACATGCACTTTTCCATACACTTTACCATTCATCCTCTGTGGCTTTCCTGCAAAACAAACCAAAACCATTAAAGTTGGTCACAGAGAAGAGCAACCAAACACCAGAGCTGAACCCATAGATTTGCCTGCTGCAATATGTTCAAATGATTTCAGGAGTAGTGTAATAGACAATTATGGAACATTTCTGAACACAAGACGTTCCTGTTCTCAGCTATCCTATGCCACAAAAATGCCACAAAAAAACTTTAAAAAAAGAAAAAGAAAACACTGTGGCATTCCTGTAACAATTTTAGCTGTGTTAGCTAGCCACGCTAGCTAATTTTGGAAAAACATTGTAGCATTACTAGGCTTGGAGACTAATGCAGCATAGTGATGCCATAATGTTACGTCTTCTGTCTTTTATGTTTACTGCTCAAAATCCATAACGTGAGCTCTAAGTCTCACAGAATGTGACATGAAACACATATTTTATGCATTTTAACCAGACTCATCCCTCTCCATTTCCCAGGAGCAGTCAAAAATGACAACACTCCACAGTTTCAATCTTGTTTCAACATAAAAAGTGACCACTTAAAGCAGAAGCGTAGCATTACCCTCTGCCACACATTCTATCCCATTGCCATAGAAGCCAGGTTTGCAGTAGCAGCAGTATCCACTGGAGTAGTCCCTGCAGTCACCAAACTGGGAGCACTTATTTCTATTGCTCGCACATGTCCCCAGGTCGTATGAGAACACTGAAAACATGGAAAAGCATGGTAAGAATATGTCAGGAACAGCCTATTGATTGAATAACTAATCTTCAATGATAAAAAGAGGAAAATTACACTGATAGCTTTCCCCTGTGGACTCACCATCTACATTTATATCGGGGTCATCCACCACCAAGACTTCTGGGTTGTCAGGCTGATGCGGCTGGTACTGAATTGGGTGGACTTCGATCTGCTCCCCTTCTGACTCGTAAGGAGGGTACTGCACTTGCTGACCATCATTATACACAGGCCTCCTTGCATTAGAGGCTTCCTCATAGTCCTCAGGGGGGCCCTGTGGTGTGGCTTCTGTGGGCAGGTCAGTGACCTCACCTGGAGCCACGTTGGTAAAATAGGGAGAAGTTCCAATCTCGTACACCCATATACCCCGCAGGCCAGAGTTGGTCTCTCTATCAGGACAAAAGAGACTTGAAACATTATCCAAACAGCAAAACTGTTCAGGAAAAGCTGTTCCTGCCATTGGTTGACTTACTCTGTTAAAGCCCTGACGGATGCCTCGTCATCACTGGTGGTGCGGTAGTATGGCCCCTGACTGGAAAACAGGAAACCCCGCACCAAACCTTTACTGAAGCCAGCATGCTTGACCACATTACTGCCTTGTACAGGCGTGGAGGAAAACTGCATCCCATCCCTTGGGTACAGGAGAATGGCATACGATGCAGTTTCCAGGGACGCAATAACCAGCTGGAAGGTGTTTCTCTGTGTAATAAAACATTAGAGAGAATGTAAATGACAATTTAAACCTAGGATAACTTGAATAACCACGTGATGCTCACCTTCTTTTCAATGCCATCTCCTCTGCTTTGAGGTTCATCATGGGTGGCGACATTAACCCAGGTGATCACCACAGCATGGGTGGGATTGACTTCGTCGTCCTCAGGGAAGGCCCTGTTGATGTAATGGGCTGCCTGAGTTAGAACATCAGGACTGGAGTCTTGACGGAAGAAAACCTTCCCCACACCATCACTTGTGTCCAGGTCTCCTAGCAGAGCTGCAATAATGCCGAATTTTGGGGGCATATTGCCAAGATATGTCGACTCGCTTGTTGGCTGTGCTGTGGCAACAAAACCATTGGTGTTGATCTGAAATGAAAAGCTCAGGTTGGTAATGGGGATAACAAGTAATCAGATGATTGTAACACCTTATGACTGTCCTAAGAGTAACTAGGATAACAACACATGAAGAACTGTTTCACAGCAACGGCAAACCCAGTCCAGTCTGACCCACTTTGATCTTTTTTACTTCTTACATTTTATTTTTCTCACGTTTTCTATACAATTGTACATAGCGCAACAGTGCTGCCATGTACATAAATACACAAATATACAGCACAATATACATTACATACACAAATATCTTCTACCCACTCCCCACCCTCCCCAATCGACCCACTTTGATCTTTATTCCACACTCATTAGACTAATGAACCGAGTCAGCTGTCATGTCCTACAAAAACACTAATGAACAAACAAGATGCCATTTAACACAGATTTTACACACTTTAACGTGAACACATGCATGGGCTTGTAAAAAAGAAGAAGCTGGCTTCATGCCAAAGACACATACACACGCACGCGCACACACACACACACACACACACACACACACACACACACACACACACACACACACACACACACACACACACACACACACACACACACACACACACACACACACACACACACACACTCTGCACATAGGGCTCCTTCATTTCCTGACCAGGGGAAAACAAGAGCATTATTCCTGGCCCGGGCCACACTGTTTCCTGTCCTTGCCCCTGACAGCAGCCCCAGAGAGCCTAATGATTAGTAGTCTGCATTACAGAAACTTCCTGCCAAAATGGAAGATAGAGCTGGGAAACTGATCAGTGAGTCTGATCTCGCAGAGAGAGATCTTTAAAGTTAGAGGATACCCGAACATATCGTAAAACATGAATCACACTCAGGAGGAGACAATAAAACCTAATGATTAGAGAATTATTTTTTCTATAATCATGTCTGGTGTGAAATGCATTAGTGGTTCCCTGCAGGGCACAGACATTTCAGGATAGTCTCATAAATGAAAAACAAAAATATGTAGGCCATCTTGACCACAGTAGAGAAATATGTGTCCCCCCCCCGACTGATTGTTTTAATAAGGAATTCAACATGTATTCTCAACCTCAGGCTGTGTTAACTACAACTTTTTGCCTCTGCACATCTCCTCTAACAGATCTGCTCCTTGGGTGAGATTGTGCATGAAACGGTTCCATAAGCGATACATTAAACTTCACTGATCAAAGATGAAGTTGTTATCAAAACAGAAATAAGGTTTACTGCTTGATGTAGGCTATATATCACCATCATTACTAACAACAAATATTGAGTTCCTGCCTTTCAAAGGAAATACCCTCTGGATATAATTACTCTCTGATAGCATATTATCCACAGGCAGCACAATTAAAACAGAGATGCCGCACTTTTCTTTGAAAAGGAGAATCACAGGGAATAAAGGGCTGTTTGTCTGTCCAATACAATGGTGCAGCTGTCAGCTAAATGTTGCTATTCGATATTGGCTTTTTTCAAATCATTTCAAAGCTCCACGTGGTTACTGCAAAGTGCAAATGAACACATGAAGTCTTTAAGAATGAATTAGGTGACAGACTAACCTCCAAAGTCACTATTTTGCACAGTTTACGCAGGCTACTGTATGTTATCTAGATATTGCAGGATGGGAACATTTTAAACATTCTATATTTGGTTCATATAAGCATATCTTATTGGACATAGACTTATCAGTACAAGCTTGGGTTGGATTGCAAAATAAGTACTCTGGCGGTCCTTGTGTCAACGGTAAAATGATAACCTCAGGGGAAGCTGTAAGAATGCGTGGACACATGCATTCCACAAGATATAGCAACTTCTGTGATAAGTATTATCAATATTTACACATACTCCAGAGCATACATTGCCCCAGATATATATTAAGAAACTTCCAGGTATTGTTTAAGGTTGTTACTACTGACGCCTTTTCGCGTATAACTGTTTCTTTGGTATGCGCAATTACGCAAGATGGTCCACCCTGACCAATACATCCCACGCGTTTGTATTGAAATGACAATGATAGTGTACCAAGTTATGGTTTAACTTACAAAGATGCTGTCGAAAGTCCCATCATAAAACAAAACGGGCTTGTCCAGTTCAACACGGTGCGTCTGGTCATTCCCTGCTTCCAGTAACTGGTCCCTTACGCTTGGACCGTAATGAAAAAGCTCTCCCCGCGTTATGCTCTGCACCGACGCCACAAATCCAAGAAAACTCGCACAGAGGAGCCATCCTTGCTCCAGCCAACCCATTGTTCGTGTTTCAGGAGCAGTTCTTCAGTGCTGTGATTTTTCCAAGCCAGGTTAGTGGAGAGTGACGCACAGAGTCCACTAAAGAAAGTTCAGTCAGAGTTTGGGGAAACATGGGGCGGAGTTGAGAGTCGCGCCGAGAACTGCTTCCATAAAAACACCAACACTCGAAAGAGAAATGAGAGGCAGGTAGCCTATACTTTTCCTTTCATGCTGTTGCTTATACAAAGTGATGTGGTAATGACTGTAGGCTGGCATGCACTGGGTCACTTTACTGGACATCTGCAGTGATGGCGTTTGGCCTACTTTGAAAACACAAAACATTGCAATTATAACAAGGGTTGGTTGGGGACAGATGTAGCCACTGAGGTCAGTTTCACATCACATCCCTTGATTTAAACCCTGACTTGCAACTCATTGTCCCAGTATTGCCAATACAGTTAGCAGCTATCACTGTTTAGGTGATAAGGTACTATAACACAGGGGCCACTGTGTGGGAGGTCCAAGTACATGTTTCCAGAGGGACAAGACTGGACTGTATTAGCAGATTTGGATAAAGGCCAAGGGGCCATCAGAGCATGGACCAGTTACCAGCAACACAGCCCCATGGCCGGTTTGATTGAAACATTATGTAAAGGACAATATCACAGAGCATTGTACCATACACTAATCATTTGAGGCATCTCGCTGTGGCTATCAGACTCGACTCCAGCTGGGATAATGAGGGGCATGCTGGTAATATGGTTCAACTTGGAGCTGTTTATGCCCTGCTAACGGATGGGCAGTCATCCATCCAACACTTTGGTCCACTTATTTGAGCAACTGTTGGCCACATTGCCATGACATTTTAATATGGGTATTCATGGTCCCCAGGATCCGTAATTAATTTGTGGGACCTCTGACCTTTTGTTTGGCGCATCAGCCAAAAAAAATGTATTCTGCCAACACTTTGGTCCATACCAATGTATTTTGGAAATGAAAATAAGATAAAAAATTACCTCTCAATGAATCCCATGATGAATGATATTTCCACTAGATTTGGTATAGACAATCATGACCTACAGATTATTATATACTGTATTATTATTATTATTATTATTATTATTATTATTATATATGATGACATAATGTATTTTGGTGACCCCCTTTACCTTTTCCCATGTTCACCACCAGGCCAATATTCATTGCACAAGAGATATCAAAACTGCCTACAGTTTTGTACCATTGATCCTTGCTTGCCTGGTAAATAACGGTACTCCTCAGGAAGAGTAAACTGACCTGCATGTGTGAAATTGGCAGAGTGCCTCCTGTAAAGGTGTCAGAATGAAAAATATGTGTATTTTGTTGCACAAAATTCTGTTTATTTTTTCAGAATTTCCTGTAATCTTTTTCTTTTGAAGTATTTTCACCGTCTCCGGCCTCTAAAAACGTCAAGTGAATTTTAATCCAAGATGAAAAATGTAATGAATCTGGTCAAACTGCTCACATCTCACGCCCAAACTAAGGCCATAACTTGTGATAAAGGGTCCCAAGTAGACACTGATTTGTTTTAAGGAATGATAAGCAAATAAGTTGGAAACCATAGAGGATGAGCTTTTTGTGAAAACTTTTGTGGAGCTACCCTCTTGCACCACCCTCAGGTCAAAATATATGATGGCTATTTTTGCTGTGAAATTTACAGGGAGATACATTCTTTGTGATTCTAATGATTCAATTGCCTTTTCTTTAGCATCACCCTCAGGGGAAACCTTCCATTTTTAGCCTCTCTTGTAGGGCTTTAAGGTGAGTTTTTCCTCTAACAGCAGTATGAACAAGAACATTTTGCGGGGCTTTATCTTGCTCCTGTATGTTCTGGTGAAATACACAACCTAAACAGCCATAATATATTTTTTATTGTATTATGTTTCTGCTTTAAACATACTGGAATTGTCTGGATTGTTGGACTGCATCTCAGTTAAACATTTTTTTCAATCTGCTGTTAGCTGCTAATATTCTTAAGGTTTCATGTCAAGACTCCAAAATATACAGACAATATGCCACAAATAAAATGTCATATTTTGTCTCAGTCACCATGTGAAAAGATTTTTTTTTCATTGCAGATTTTGAACCATACTAGCAATAAATAGTGAATAGCAGTATGCATTATGTTTGTACTACGACTGGTTGCTTAGAGTTTTATATATCTATCTACAGATCAGATCATATAGCCGCCACTCAGGATACTTTTTCTCATATGCCACAAAGGCTGAACTCTGAAGTCATCTTAAGACATTCATATATAAACCAGTTCATTTTTGAAAAGATCATTTTGAGATGTACCATGCAGCAACATTTCCCTGGATACCATAGTATTTTGGAAAGAGACCATTCCTAAGTGAATTAAACATTGCATATTTGTTTCCTTTGTATTTCTTACTTTTTGATTGTCTCATCTGATTTTAGTACCCTGCGTTACATTATTTCTCCCGCTTTCTCCCTCTCAGCCTTTCCATCTTTACACGGTTAAAAGGTGCCACCTTCTGGTCATGTTTTATCAAGTTTGCATTTGTGGTTTCTGAATATATTCTCCATGGAATTAAAACGTTTTCAGAGATTATTATACATTGATATACATACCGTAAGTACATTAACACCAAAGAGGTATATGTATTTGTATATTTTATTATTCAACAAAATATGGCAAAAGGATGTTAAATAGCGAGGGCTAATTTGTGTGAAATTTGAACGTATTCCTCATGATTGCAGGGCTTGCCAACAGTGCTTTGAAACTAAAAATAGTTCACATAACTTAACACATAACAATAACTACACTTGTCTTCATATTTACTATCTAACACCGCCAATATTCACTGCACTTAAATGGTGATACACATTGGGCCCTTGTTGGACTCTCAGTGGCTGATGTGATACATACCCTGTGGCCAGTGATCCTAATAGCTGCGACTTGTTAGTGTTTGAGTGAGTCTGTTCTCTCTGAGCGTGTCGCCTGGAAACCAGCAGTGGGCTTGGATCTGATATGCCTGTGGCAGATAATCAGACTGAAGTGCCATTTCGTCACCACTGTATTATTTTTCAATTTTTCTTATTAACGGACAAAACTGGAGGCGTGAGCGATTTAAAGGGCTGGAGCCAGACTGAGGGAATTCTGGGGACAAATAAGGCATCAAATAGTTAGCATTCGTTATTAATTCATTAATTAATAAACAGCATTTTTTTTTTTACAACATGTTTTGCTTCCATATCTAAAAGGCTTTTAGCCAGTTCTCTGTCATTGTTCTATACAGAATTATAGTGTGAAAATGTCATAATGTGGCAAGTCATAATCATAATTATGACTATAATCATAGTCATAATCATAATCATAGTACTGTAGCTAACAGCATCCTGTCCGTGTGGTGCGTGGGTGGTAGTGGCCCTGTGTGCGAAAAGATGAATGTATTACAGCAGTCAAAGGTGAGCTAGAGTGACCTCCATCCTTGGCCTTCCTCATGTTCACATGCCCCAGTCCTTGTGAAACAAAAACCCAGACCACTACTAAGCATAACAAACCTCACTGAGGTCTGTGTGCAGTGCAGATTAAATACGTTTATCCTCGGATCATAAACCAAATTCTGCTTCTCTGACCAGCCTTGAAATACTCTTGGTTGTAATTAAAGGATGAACTCTAGGGACTGTGATTGTACACATCATGATCACATTATTTATCATGAGAGCTACTCACACTGTGAAAACAGATGTATAATGTCTTCCTTTGTTCTAGCAGAACTTTCTAAGGTCCAAGAAAACAGCCATGGTGTTTCCCAGGCAGAGAGGGTCTAATCAAAAATGCTACTGATTTGAATTTGTATTTTGTATTTTTTTTTAGCTTGACTCATGGTCGGGACAAAAAGTCAGAATATGTTGACCCTTGCTGCATTGACCGTTATTTGACCATTTAACATCATGTCAAGACTGGATTACTCCTCTAAGCATTTCATGATCTTTCACCATGACTTATAATTCAACATAAATTGAAGCTATTTTATTAGTAGGCCTACAATTTTTTTTTAATATAGCCATAACTCTAATATGTAATGTTTTGCAGCACTTTACTACTACACTACATGGTATCTTTTAAGATGGTTTTACTGTGATATTTATCCTGTGCCCCCTTTTTAATGTAAAAATTAGTTTACCAATTAAATGCATCAACTGTATTTACTGCAGGCCTACACGTAGTACGTGAATGTGTTGTATAGACTGTTTATATAGTCTCCAGTGTTGAATGATGATGAGGACTTTGTATGTGATACATTTTTCATGCACCTTAATAAAATGAAAGTCAATAGGCTACATCTAACAGCTCTGGGTTGCTCTCTTGGGATCAGTGGAGCGGTGGGAAGCCCCATCGCAGGGTTAAAGGTACAGTAGTGTGCGTCAGCTGATGCGTAGCGTCACGCAATGAGCGCGAGGGGCTTGGAGGGGGCGGACGCCGGTCCTTCCACTGCACTGAGCGCTGAGCTCCTAGCTGCAGCCCTGAGCAGCTTCCTGCCCGCCGCTGCTCCTGACAAACGGCTCTTTCTCATCACTGATCATGTGCCTCACTTGGCTGTCTCTGGCTGCGCAGCAGGAAGTTGGCCTTGTTTTCTTCCCCTTGCTTTTATGTTCTCTCTCCTCTTGACAGTCCCATTCACAGCATTCTTTCCGCGTTATCTTTTTGTTGCTGTTGTTGCTGCGGCTCTTACCTCCACTCTGCGGCACGCGAGAGCCGAGAGGCTGGCGCTGTAAAGCACGGGCAGAAGCCCCCTTCTTCCGCACCGCTCCGCTCCCTCCTCTCCCCCGGCCAGGGAGAGCAGGTTCATGGAGGCCCTGGTGGAGGAGAAGGAGCCATCGCCGATGGATAAATCTATGCCTCTGCCTACCTTGAGCCCGGCCCTGCCTCCCTACGTCACCTTGGGCCTGACGGTGGTCTACACCGTCTTCTACTCCCTCCTCTTCATCTTCATCTACGTCCAGCTCTGGCTGGTCCTGCGGTACCGACACAAGCGCTTCAGCTACCAGACAGTGTTCCTGTCCCTGTGCCTGCTGTGGTCGGCCCTGCGCACCGTGCTCTTTTCCTTCTACTTCAAGAACTTTGTCACAGCCAACACTTTGGGGCCCTTTCCCTTCTGGCTGCTCTACTGCTTTCCTGTCTGCCTCCAGTTCTTCACACTCAGTCTCATGAACCTTTACTTTGCACAGGTGAGTTGGCGTAGGTGCTGTCAATACAGTCACAGGGGTTCATGTAGTGGCAGCACTTGTTTCTCTCTAATGTAGGCCTATATTGATTACCGAGGCCTGGAGAGATCTGATTTTAGGTCCCCCCTCCACTTAAACATGTGTTTTTAGGCTACTTATTATTGATTTATCTCGATGTTTGACCTCAACGTACAGAATGATGTATGTGCAGAGTTTGACCTTTACCCTGAGTTTAGACGTGTGGTAGCCAATAGCAGGATTTTGTGACACCACAATCAGTTTTTAAGCCAATTGTAGTGCAATACGTAACTTACACATCAATGTGGAAACTTGAAACCTGCAGTGCACGTACACTGACAATGGAGAGTATAGGAAACCTTTTGCATTCAATCAATTCAACTTTTGAAAGAAGAAATGCACATTCATGGATTCTGGATTTTTTTAAATGAGGCCAAAAAAGTAGATACATAAGGAAATTTTCACAAGGTATTTTTTTTTTTTTATTAGACATATATTATTCCAGAGTATTTTTATATGTCATAAAACATATATGGAGGGGATCTTTAAACGTACACTGCCTGCACGTGAACTAGTGCCTGAAACTAAAAGACAAAATGGCTCAATAACATGAAATTAAACCAGTATGCAAAAACCATTCAACTAGGACTGGGCATATGGTTGGAATTTACATCACAACAATATTAAGAATATCTTATAACTAATGATTATTTTCCACTATTGAGTAATTCGTCAGTTGTTTTTCAATGAATTACTTAATCGATTATCATTATTTTAATAAGAAATGGTGTAAAAAGTGATCACAAGCTCCCTCATCTCAATGTGGTGTTCACCAACCAGCGATTGTTTGACATTTTTGCTTGAGAAGGGAATATTATCAGAATTGTTTATGATTCATTTTCTGTTAATCCACTAATCATTTCAGCTCTCAATGTGAATATTTTCTCAACACGAATACATATCTAGATATGTGTTCAATTATATAATGATCAATGATGTTCACAGCAATGACACTGGATTTCCATTCATTTGCTTTACATAAAAAAAAGTTTAATTTAGTGACTTTTTAATTACAACTTGCTTTAAATCTGAATTGTGAATTTGAAGAATTTATCAAATCAACGATATAACATCGATATCAACACTAAATTATTATTATTATTAGTGAATATTTGATACAACACTCTAGTAGTGACTAATATTAACAGCATCGGATAGCAAGGACCCTATAGGATTGTCCACTAAATATTACCTGTTGCTACAGGTGTAATACACTCTCATTCAGATTACAAGTGCAAGACAAGTGCAATGCAGTGAATAATTCCTTCCAAATGTATGCTTATTTCATCCAAATATCCAATAACAGCTTCTCTGGCCTCTACCTCAAGCTTATTTTTAGCATAATTATCTTGTTCTGATTTGAGTCACAGTTGCGAGGTGAGTGTGTCAACGGCACAAAGCATTACAGTACATGCCGCCCTGTGCTGTGCGACCGTTGTGTATCCAGAGTTCACATCTCTGCTGTTTGCAACTGTGAGGTTCCTGTTTCAGAAGAATGTGTCTTGTTTTTTTGTTTTTTCAAATAGCGAGAATACAGAAGTGAAAATGGGCCGTCTAAAAACAGTGTGATGCATTTGCATGATGCAGCAAATTATTTCTTTTCACAGGTTGTTTTCAAGGCAAAGTCGAAATATGCACCAGAGCTTTTGAAATACAGGTACATGCAATTACTAGATTTAATTTGCCATATATATATATATATATATATATATATATATATATATATATATATATATGTACTATCTTGTCTATGTCCTTTTTGGGGTGAACAATATGTTTCCTGACCCACAGGCTTCCGCTCTACCTGCTCTTCCTGTTCATCAGCCTGGTGTTTTTAGTAGTGAATTTAGTGTGTGCCCTGCTGGTGAGGATGTCCTCTGCAGAAGCCCACACCATCGTGCTCGTGAGGGTCGCCATCAACGACACACTTTTTGTCCTGTGTGCCATCTCGCTCTCCTTGTGTCTTTACAAACTCGCTAAGATGTCACTGGCCAACATTTACCTGGAATCCAAAGTAAGAAATACTTCCCTGTCCTGTGTGGCTCTGAAAGGGGGCTAAGGCGTTTGGGGGTGGGGGAAAGTCGGAATTAAAACGTAATTTATGCTTTGTACATAGTGCTTGTTTCCTAGCAACACAGTGTCGTTCTTGTGCATGACTGGTGATATGTACACAAGCCAACAAAAATGATAGCTTGTGCCTGAAATTCAAAATGTATTACAGCAATTCTTACCTTCGGTTTCCATGTGGTTTTTATGTGATTTCCTACATGTTGTAATCAGATTTCGATTCACTTCCTTGTAATTATATATGTCATTTCTTAACGCAACTCTTCAAACTGTGCAGGGGACGTCAGTGTGCCAGGTGACAGTTATAGGAGCCATCGTCATCCTCCTGTACTCTTCCAGGGCCTGCTACAATCTGGTCGTCCTGGGACTCTCAAACAAGAGCATTACCTCCTTTGACTACGACTGGTACAACGTTTCAGACCAGGTGAACCACCTGAGGTCATAATTCCATAAGATTTGAGTTCATATGAAAATAATGGGATTTTTCTTAGAGCATCGGTTGACTGTTGAGACCAGTTGATCATGTGTAATGATGAGTACCAAATGTATGGGAGTTAGGACTGTTATGGGAGAAAGCTATTTTTATTTATTTTTTGCCTCCCTGGTGGCTTTTTCTCTTGTGATGATTGTGATTAGGACATACAGTTCCCTCCGTCTCTGGGTAATAGAGTAGGCCGTTTCAAAAGTGACCGTGGTGTGTTTTGTTTTTCAGGCCGATTTACAGTCGACGCTGGGCGACACTGGCTACATCGTCTTCGGGGTGATCTTGTTTGTATGGGAGCTGCTCCCCACTTCTCTCGTAGTTTTCTTCTTCAGAGTTCGGCAGCCCGACCTAGACAGGGTGAGTCAAGCAAGACTACCCTCAGCCAGTGGTTTCCAATCTGGGGGTGAGGGATCCTCCCCGGGGTCACAAGATGAATCTGAGCGGTCGCAAGATGATTGTTTTTTTTTTAAGGAAGCAGATTAACTTATACTGTAGTTCAGCTCCACAAAATGTCTGTTTCGGTTTTTGTCTTGTGAAATACTGGACAGTTTGGTCGGTCCAGGCCTCTAAAATGCAGTCAAGTTAAAAAGGAAAAGTCAGTCCTGAGCCATAAGCAAATTATGTGAAATACAGTCTAAAGGTTTTATAATGTAAGACTATGATATCTTATGTTTGTTTTTTTTGTGTGTGTGGCTCGTCTTGCAGAGTGGCTCTGGGCTTCCTGGTCACGTCTTCTCCTCCAGGGCTTATTTCTTCGACAACCCACGGCGTTATGACAGTGATGATGACCTGGCGTGGAGCGTCATGCCTCAGAACATCCAAGCCAGGTAAAAACACCACGAAGTAGGAATGTGGCTAAAGGAAGAGAGGTCAAATGGCGTTGTCTAATGGATGTTTGTTTATTTGGTTCTCCAGTCTGGCTGCTGACAGTTACGAGTGGGGGAGCCAAAGCAGCAGCGGCATCGGCGCCTACATCGGAGGGGATGACAGTTACACCCTCCCACCTCCTCCAGAGGAGCTCAGCCATTACTGACTGGAGTTCACAGCGACTCCTGCTGACCTGTGGCTTTGTTCCTTTATTTGTATATTTTTGCACACAGTCTCTCTTAGTGACAGAGGCACATGGGCCTGAAAGTCGCCCTCCACTCGATACATTCAGTCTTCTATTTTGTCTAGAGAAGAATAACTAACTTTTCTGCCAGTATATGAATGTCCACTGATTGGACATTCATTTTGCACACTCCTTATACAAAGTAATCTAATTTGGACTACTTTTAAACAATGTCACTGTATAGTTTATATTAAATACCTCTTAATATATTTCCTGACTTTTGTAATATGTACTCTTTTACTATTTTATGTAATGTCTTTTTCATACAGATTTGTTTAGAGGATAATCATTTAATTCATATTAAAAGTTTAAATGCTGGGAAAGATGCATTTCATTTTTAATAATACGCAAATACTTTATTGCTAAATTGACAGTCGGTTGCTCGTGTTTTCCTTTATATATTTATTTTTCCAGGACTTTGGAAACCGTCCACCACGTTGGGGGGGGGGGTGGGGTGGGGTGGCGGGGGAAATCATCCAAGCTGGGTACAGTAAGGATGGGATGCTGTTGACTTAGTTGAGAGGAGGTAATCGGGCGGTGGAAGGAGCACTTTGCGGAAATCCACCTAACACACCCTTCTAGAGCTGGAGGCTGATGGGGGGGGGGGGGGGGGGGGTTCGTCGTCAATTTCCTTGGTGGAAAAACCCGAGGCTGTCAAACAACTCCACTGTGGCAAAGGCCCGGGGATTGATGAGATCTGTCCAGAAATGCTGAAAGCTCTAGGTGTGGAGGGGCTGTCTTGGATGACGCACCTCTTCAACGTTGCGTGGAAGCCTTGGACGTTGCCTAAGGGGTGGCAGACCGGGGTGGTGGTTCCCCTGTTCAGAAAGGGGGACCAGACAATGTGTACCAATTACAGGGGTATCGCACATCTCAGCCCTTCTTGTAAAGTCTACTCCAAGGTGCTGGAAAGGAGGTTTTGGCCAGTAGTCGAACCTCAGATTGAAGAGCAACAATGCGGATTCCGTCCTGGTTGTGGAACAAGGGACCAGCTCTTCACTCTCGCAAGGATCCTGGAGGGGGGCTGGGAGTATGCCCATCCGTTCTACATGTCTTTTGTGGATCTGGAGAAGACATGTGACCGGATCCCCCGGGAGATACTGTGGGAGTTTCGGGTGAGGGGGTCCCTTCTCAGGGCTATCCAATCCCAGTACGTCCAAAGCAAGAACTGTGTCTGGGTTCTCTGTAGTCGGACTCGTTCCAGGTGAGGGTTTGGCCTCCGCCAGGGCTGCGCTTTGTCAACAATCCTGTTTGTGATATTCTTGGACATGCGTTTCGAGGCGTAGTCGTGGTGGGGAGGGGTTGCAGTTCGGTGGGCTGGGGATCATCATCACTGCTCTTCGCAGATGATGTGGACCTGATAGCATCATCGGTCGGTGACCTTCAGCACTCAATGGATCGGTTTGCAGCTGAGTGTGAAGCGGCTGGGATGAGGATCAGAACCTCAAAACTGAGGCCATGATTCTCAGCAGTAAACCGATGGAGTGCCTACTCTGGGTAGGGAATGAGTCCTTACCCCAAGTGAAGGAGTTCAAGTACCTCGTGGGTCTTGTTCTCGAGTAAGGGGAAAATGGAGCGGGAGATTGACCAGAGAATCAATCGGAGTAGCACCGTTGTGACGAAAAAGAGAGATCTAAGCCAAAAGGCTCAACTTTGGTTCCTACCCTCACCTATGGTCATGAAGGCTGCGTCAAGACCGAAATAAATAAATCGCGGGTACAAAATGGGTTTTCTCAGGAGGCTGGCTGGCGTCTCCCTTAGAGATAGGGTGAGAAACTCAGTCATCGTGAGGAACTCGGAGTAGAGCAGGCACCTGGTAAGGATGCTGGTTGTAATTGAGTACAGCGGAAACTGGTTCAGAGTTGGACATTAAAAGCCCAAACATCCTTCTGATAAAGGAACATTAGAATTTGTGGCAGAAGAAAAAGACCAGCAGGCTGGACATGTTTCACACTTCTCCCCATTTTATTGATGAGCCGTTTTTAATAAATGGTTGCATTTTATAAGCACTAAATACATTATGTACCCAGGAAGCTAACCAAAGACAATACTTTCAAATTTAGGAAGTGATTTGTTTTACAATATGTAATAGAAAAAACATGCTCACAATGTATGTCCTTGTGAGGCTCACCTTTAGAGATTGTCTTGGAAAAGGTCTGCATTGGTTTTAAAATGTTAGATTAGTGACTCTTTTTTATTAGAGCACTACTTTGTTTGTCATCTAATGCATCAATTGTAAATATAAAGCCATTGATCACTTAAATCAAAGGCTAAAACAAATGGTACATAGTGCAGATTAAATAACCTTAGAAAAATCAATTTGCAAAGCCATTTATACAATAATGTACTGGGTGATAGTAGAATTTGCCACATGATCAATATGCTATAACACTTGAATCACGTTAACTTATTTGCAGTCTTAGTGATAATCACTGACATGCTGTAGTTTACAGAACAGTAAAGACAATGAATGGGGGGGAAAAGTTGAATTTGTTGATGGCTGTCCTAAAGTTAAGTATGTTTTTCCTCTCACTTCTCAGTGTGAATAATTTTATTTCCATCATAGGAAATCTAATTAATGCTGGGGTCCAGAAAATCAGACAAAACAGGTGCAATACACTGTAGGCCTGCAGAGGGCAGCATGAAACTGCATATTGTGCAAACAGGACAGCTTGAGAGGCTGTAGTCATACTGCTGTCAGATGTATGTTTTCCCTAAAGCTGTGATAATTTAAATGAGTTGTTGTATTAAGAGAGAGTAGGAGGCACAAGACAACAAATGACAGTTAGCATCGACTGTGCTGATAATGACAAACAATTTCTGTCAGAAAAAGGTTGTTTTTAATTCAGACCGGTCCTCATTATTGCAACCTCAAGTACATTTTGCAATACAGTAGCTTATAACAGCTAATTCCATGTGAAAAGCATACTACATTAAGCATATGCAGAACACTGTACCTTTAAGAAATTAACTGCAAAAACAATATGCAAAAGATGTAGATTCTCTGGAAGCTTAATTCCTGTTGATTTTCTGAAAATGTAAGCTGTAAGTGCTCTTCACCAAAGAGGTGACAGGGGAAAAGACAAAAAACACACAATCCCTTTCAGTACAATGTCGTGACATTCAAGGTCCTCTGGGTTGC